>CM077162.1:109277456-110477456 GCA_039583875.1 Platanthera guangdongensis
AACTGAGAAAGTCACTACTATAGAGAATGAGATGAGCAGGGGATTTGCTGAGATCCAGCATAGTATAGATCTAACTCGGACATCTCTTCCAAATTGGTTGAAAGGCTCTAGATCACACTATTACTAGTGTTGGTCAAGTCATGGAGCAAGGTGTGACTCTTGCAAATAATCAGATAGAATTGGATAGAGAGCTGCAGCTACAAAGATGAAGATCTGTGAAGAGGTAGACACTTTCAAACAAATGCCATAAATACATTGACTGTTGAAGTCAGAAAGGGGAGAGCTTAGTGAAGGAATACCTAGAGAAATCAAATGCACTCAAGCAAGAGCTCTGGGAAGCTAAGATGAAAGAGATCCATGATGATGTGCTAGGCCAAATTCAGAGTGTAAATTTCCATACATATGACACAGCTGTCTGGATGCACAATCAAATTCTTCTTGAGTTTGCTACAGATCCAAAAATCATTCCTCACCATCTCAATCCCTTAGCTACTGCTGCTCCAGTTCAAGCTCCTCAACCTACCTTTTCCCCTAGACCTGAAGGCTATGAAGTTCCTCCACAAGATTCATATGCTCAAATTTGGGACGCTGACCCTGTAGATATCTTTCTTCAGACCCCTCCAGAAATCCAGACTTCCAAGAAGAAGAGAAAATATGGTGATGGTGCCTCATCCAGCAGGTCAATCCCAGTTCCTGATGCAGAAAAGAGAAAAGCTCCTGAGTTTGCAGAGATCTGGTCTCCTACTTCAAAATCTCTCATTTTAGATTCTCTCAAACTTGTTTTGGACTAAATTGAAAGAAAGAATGAACATTATAGCTCCCAGGAATTGGAATTATATGAAAAGTCTATGACTAAGAGAAGGCTTTATGATAGAGAACATGGCAGGAACAACCCTTATGCTCCTCAAAAGCCACCAAAGTACTATCCAAAGCCATTCAGCTGCCAAAGGAGACAGCAAGAAAAGAAAGACAAGCAGCATCACTAAGTTGAAGCATTAAGGATTATGAGAGTGTGGAAATGATACATGTAGAAATGATATTGTTGGACAATCATATTTCTATAATTTCTAAATTTAGATCATTTGTATTTTGATCATATTCTCATGCTTGCTTACACTGCTTTCTCTATTTACACAAATATTTCTTTTTTATGTCTATATAATTCACCTTAGTATAAAGGGTTCTGACTTCTACAAATAGGGGAAGATTGTTGGGTATTGTATCCACAGTAACCCAGATTTGATGATGTCACCCTTGAACTAAGATGAATTAAGTTGTATTTGATGCCTTGTTTAAGTTATGTGTGTACCGGACTATATTGCAAAGTGTAGACCAATGTCAGTCTACCATGGGTCACCAAACACAGGACCTCACAATGTAATCCCTCATTGTGTGATCCATGGTGTTGACTCATGTGTAGCCTCTCTATTGTGATACACTTCATATTCAAGCACTAAGATTAATTGGAGAAAGGCTTGTTGCTGAACTCACCAAAGAAGAGAAAATTCTGTTGAAGGAATTTTTGCTAAGAACTTTACTCGAGTAGATACCTACATACTCGAGTGAAATATTTAGTCAATACTTGAGTAAGACTATAAGTACTCGGGTAATGGAATTAGTTCTCGAGTAGCCAAATTATAGCTCTCGAGTAGCTAAGTCAACAACTCGAGTAGATCCTCTCTCATTCTCGAGTTAATAGAATTTCTTCTCCATAAAGTTTTCTAAGTAAATTACTCGAGCAGTCATATAAGTACTCGAGTAGTCTAGTCTTTTGTCTCGAGTTACAGAAGACAGGATTTCATGTAATTTTAACTCATTCGAGTAGTCAAGTTCATGTACTCGAGTAGTCTACCTACTACTCCAGTAGCCCAGGTTTTATGGTCGAGTAACAAGATTTTCTTCCCTCAAACTTCTTCTAAGTCCATTGCTCGAGTAGCTATATCTACATACTCGAGTAGTTTGTATCCTCTCGAGTAGTCCAGTTTCACTACTCGAGTAACTCAGATTTTTCTTTCAGAAAATATTCCAAGTCCTTGACTCGAGTAGTTCCTCTACCTCTCGAGTAGTTTATTCTTATTCTCTCGAGTATTATTTCTTGTACTCGAGTAGTTCAACTTCATATCTCGAGTAACTACATTAGCACTCGAGTAAGTCTTTGTGTACTCGAGTAGCTGCTCTTCATTTCTGGATTTTGTCTAAGTCATCTACTCGAATTGTCTTCTTCTATTCACTCGAGTAATCTTATATAGTACTCGAGTAATTAAACTTTCGCTCGAGTAATTCAGTCTATCTTTCTTGAAAAATCGTTAAGTGCAGATTTGACGAAAATTTCAAACAGCCATGACATGATTGATCCACGTGTACATCATTAAGACTAATTATGGCCGTTAGGAAAGATCTTACATAAAGTCTTGTCTGAAACTGACAAACCCTAACAACAGGGGCTATCAAATATTATTCTAAGTATTCTTTTGAGTCTCATTCTCTCTATCCAAAAAATCGGAAGCCACCGCCGCCGACCTTCATCGTGCTCATCTGGTTAGGGTTTTTGATCCAGAAGATTCAGATCAAGAAGATTCACAGATCGAGATTGTCTTTCAATTCTTCATCATCCATCTGATCGTGTGAAGCCAAGAAATTTCAGATCTACATTTGTCGATACTCTTCTTCAACTTTTTTAATAAAGCCTCAAAGATCCAAGAAGAAGATTCAGGCACACTGCTTTTAGATCTGAGAAAGTTGTACTGTTTGTCACCAAAGAAGAGAAAATTCTGTTGAAGGAATTTTTGCTAAGAACTTTACTCGAGTAGATACCTACATACTCGAGTGAAATACTTAGTCAATACTTGAGTAAGATTATAAGTACTCGGGTAATGGAATTAGTTCTCGAGTAGCCAAATTATAGCTCCCGAGTAGCCAAGTCAACTACTCGTGTAGATCCTCACTCATTCTCGAGTTAATAGAATTTCTTCTCCAGAAAGTTTTCTAAGTAAATTACTCGAGTAGTCATATAAGTACTCGAGTAGTCTAGTCTTTTGTCTCAAGTTACAGAAGACAGGATTTCATGTAATTTTAACTCATTCGAGTAGTCAAGTCATGTACTCGAGTAGTCTACCTACTACTCCAGTAGCCCAGGTTTTATGGTCGAGTAACAAGATTTTCTTCCCTCAAACTTCTTCTAAGTCCATTGCTCGAGTAGCTATATCTACATACTCGAGTAGTTTGTATCCTCTCGAGTAGTCCAGTTTCACTACTCGAGTAACTCAGATTTTTCTTTCAGAAAATATTCCAAGTCCTTGACTCGAGTAGTTCCTCTACCTCTCGAGTAGTTTATTCCTATTCTCTCGAGTAGTATTTCTTGTACTCGAGTAGTTCAACTCCATATCTCGAGTAACTACATTAGCACTCGAGTAAGTCTTTGTGTACTCGAGTAGCTGCTCTTCATTTCTGGATTTTGTCTAAGTCATCTACTCGAATTGTCTTCTTCTATTCACTCGAGTAATCTTATATAGTACTCGAGTAATTAAACTTTCGCTCGAGTAATTCAGTCTATCTTTCTTGAAAAATCGTTAAGTCCAGATTTGACGAAAATTTCAAACAGCCATGACATGATTGGTCCACGTGTACATCATTAAGACTAATTATGACCGTTAGGAAAGATCTTACATAAAGTCTTGTCTGAAACCGACAAACCCTAACAACAGGGGCTGTCAAATATTATTCTAAGTATTCTTTTGAGTCTCATTCTCTCTCTCCAAAAAATCGGAATCCACCGCCGCCGACCTTCATCGTGCTCATCTGGTTAGGGTTTTTGATCCAGAAGATTCAGATCAAGAAGATTCACAGATCGAGATTGTCTTTCAATTCTTCATCATCCATCTGATCGTGTGAAGCCAAGAAATTTCAGATCTACTTTTGTCGATACTCTTCTTCAACTTTTTTGATAAAGCCTCAAAGATCCAAGAAGAAGATTCAGGCCGACTGCTTTTAGATCTGAGAAAGTTGTACTGTTTGTATTTCTATATACTTTCTAGTTCATTTTTGTAGGAGATTTCTGTCCGAGTGTATGAGATTTTGCCTCCGAGTTGTAGGAAGTTTTATCTTCAGAGTATAGATCCGTTTTGTGGATCGAGATTGTAGGAACTTTGTTTTGAGGCGTAGAATTGGTTTTTCAATCCGAGATAGTGGACTAGCCGAGTCTAGTGGATTGCTAGATCGGTGAGGGAAAGTGGATGTACACAAGGTTGGGGAACCACTATAAATCTTTTGTCGTCTATGATTGCTTGGTAGATAATCGTGTGCATAGATCTTAATTTTTTTCCGCAAAAAGATGCACAACTTCACCTATTCACCCCCTCTAGGTTATTTAGGTAGACAACTGAATATTTTCACCACCCTAACAAAGTTGTAGGTATGTATGAGGTTGGCACAGTGTCCCAACTGGCGTTACAAGTAGAGATACTAAACAAGAAGACGACTGAGATGTCCGCTACCTCCGCCCCTCAGGTATGGGAAAATGCGAATGCTGCCACCGAGCAAGTGGATTATCTGGGGAACATATCCAGGCCAGATCAACATAATTTTTCTGCCTTTTCTCCTCATCCTGGTTTTTGTAATAATTTGAACTCTTATCATCCTGGATGGTGTAGCCATCCAAACTTTTTTTGGAGTAATTACTCTAACGCGATGCGACCACCACCAATACCACATGATTCTACACCACCACCTCCTCTGCATAATAATCAGAATTTTCAAAATCCTCACTCTCTAGAGGATATGTTTTCAAAATACATTACTTCTAATGAAGCAACATTCAAAAATCTATCAGGTTCGGTCAAAAATTTAGACAATAAGGTCGGGAAACTAGCCGAAATTATTTCCGAGAGGCCACTTGGGACTCTTCCTTCAAATACCGGTCCCAATCTGAACGAGCACGCGAAAGCGATTTCTCTTCGGAGTGGGAAAGAAATATCTGGTCCAACTATAACGGAAGAGCCCAAGGTGAATACCGCTCCTATTTTAGAAAACCGGCATAGTTTAAATGATAATGTCGTTTCAATGGATATTTTGAAAAAAACCCCTCCATGATTTTATAGGAGTCTATTTCTCCTCCTTACCCTTCTCAACTTTCAAAAAGGAAGTTAGATGATCAATATAATCGCTTTCTTGAAATGTTCAAACAAATTCTCATAAATTTACCACTTCATGAAGTCATCTCGCAATGCCCAAGTATGCTAAATACTTGAAGGACCTCCTAATAAACAAAAAAATTAGACAACCTCTCACATGTCACGTTAAATGAGGAATACTCAACGGTCGTCACTAATAATCTACCTAAAAAAATTAACTATCCGGGTTGCTTTTCGATCTCTTGCGTTTTTGGAGATTTATTTGTGAAACATGCATTAGAAGATTTAGGAGCGAGCATCAATTTGATGCCCTTCTCCTTATATAAGAAATTAGGATTGGGTATTCTCAACCTAACTCGGATGAGCATACAATTAGTTGATCGGTCGATTAAGTATCTGTTAGGAATTTTTGAAGATGTGCTAGTAATGGTTGAAAAATTTACCTTCCCGGTAGATTTTGTCAATCTAGATATCGAAGAGGATGTCGAGGTACCTCTAATCCTCGGCGGCTCCATCCTAGCCACTTCTCGTGCGGTAATAGATGTAAGCAACGGAGAATTGCTGCTCCGAGTGGGAAACAATGAGGTCACTTTTGAAATTAACCAATCTATGAAAATCACTTTATCAAATGATGACTCATGTTTTTTTCTAGATGTTTTAAGTGAACTCTTTTTTCTCTTTCTAATATTTCGAGTAATGAATTTTATTCATCTTTTTCTGAAATATCTCAAAGTTTTTCTGAAATTTATCCCGAATTTATTTTAGACACGGCCGTGCCTGTGCACATGTCTGTTCAAACTAATGTTGAAAATGATTTTATTTCTAGGAAGAGAATTTTCGAAACTCTTTCTTTTGAAAAACAAAAGGATTTGAAAAATTCTTATGACGAACCACCCACTCTTGAATTGAAACTATTGAAACCAGAATCTGGTCTCCGTGTAGTTCGAGATCCCAAAAGAGGGGTGACCGCGCACCAACTCCACTCAAGCGAATAATCTAGGTAAAAGACTAGGAACATAAGGTACAGACCCAAGGTCTCAGCGTGGTGGTCCCACCACATACCAGGAAGACTAACAGACTCTTCCCCTCCCAAGCCAAAGACTGAGCTAATTAGGAACCTTTGGAAGGCTCTCTTGGCAGACCAGAACACCTAAGGAGGATCTCAAGATCCACTCCATTTTAACTAGAGGTGCCACCTCGGGTCTATGTAAAACGTCCTTCATCAGCCCACTAATAACATAGCCTCACCAAACAGTTCTATTTTACGCAGCTCCAACTGGGCTGCAAACAACGCGACTCCGCTCTCATAAAACGCTATGAGCAGGCCCTCAAGGGCTTCCCGGTAACTTTACCTCGGGGCCCCCACGGGGCGAGTGGTTCACGAGCACACCACTTGCCCAAGACAGAAGAGATAGATCACATACACAGAGCATCACAGATATTTAAATTACAGCAATATAAATTCCATACTTCGGCACGCAGGCCGGCAATATAAGCAAAAATAGGCCTTCGAGGGCGGCATAAACTTGGGCTTTAAGCCCACTACTTCCCGTTGTGTACCGCCACACTTGTACGCCAATGTCTCGACAAGTGGCTGCCAGCTGAACAACAGTCGGCTAACATAAGTTGGCCAAATATATTGCACAAACCCTTTTTTTTGGGGGGGGGGGGGGGGCGTTGCTCAATCCCTACAAGAAGATAATATACAACTTCCTCGGAGTCTTCTCCAGGAACCTCAGAACATCACCAATCCGGCTTACATATCTGGATGGGCTTCACACAGCATGCCTAAACCCGTACCCACGCTTCCGGGTGCTAATGCAATTAATAGCGGGGATGTTGATGCACGAAAACACAAGGGGGGTCGAGCACAACCAGCTAACTTGTTCGATCACAGGGGGAATAGGGAGACTGCGAGTAGCGATCTACTAAGCGGATGAGCGCTGGAAGAAGAGCAGGGCTGTGAACCACGGCAACAACAGACTTCGCCCGTCGCGGCCTGAATGCCTCTCTTGCGACGGGCTTTCCCTTGATTGAAGAAGGATCTAGTTACAAATGAAAGGAAAAGACTGGGAAATAGAGCAAGGGGGAGTCCGCAAGGCACAGGATTCGAGTCCGCAGCCTGTAACAAGTAGGCTCCTGGGTCCGAGTCAGCGTGCCTTGAGTGCACCACCTCCCCCCTATTTATAGGACAGGGGGCCTGCCCAAACGGGCAGGGCTAAAATAACCGGCTGCCCGGGGTACAGGAGAACCGGGCAGCGGTGACGGGAAGCAAAAAGAAAGAACACGCCAGTCCGCACAGAAGTGGCGGACTGGGCTCGCGAGCTGAAGCTTCCACTGCTGCTGGGCGCGCCTACAGAAGGGCGGCGGCATGGGCGGACGAGATACTGCGTCCGCCGCTGGAGAACCTGTTGCCCAAAGCGCCGGCGGACTGAGCGAACTGGTCCTTGCGTCCGCTGCTGGAGTATCACCCTTGGCGCCCGACTGGTGACAGTGCCGGACTGGGCGGACGGACAAATCCTGTCCGCGCCTGCTGAATGGGGGGCTTTGGAATCTTGTAGTATGTTGCGGACTGAGGGGTTAACATAATCCCCGCACATTTTTAAGTTTCCAGAAAACTTCGAAAATGTTCTCTTAACTGCCGAGTCCGCAAATCTCGAAAACCCCGCCACCGCTATAAATAACGCTGGAGGGTCTGGATCTGTTGAGAATCTTGATCGATACGGGGCGCTACTCACCACTTGCGGTCTCAACTTTCCAGTCCGGCATGGCAAGACTTGGAGCTTTCTTGTCTAGCGTTATTGCAAAAGGCGACCTGGAGCATACAACGCCTATGAAGACCAAAAAGATTGTAAAGAGGTCGACAGGAAAAGATCCTGCCCGCTCCATAGGGGAGAGTTCCCAGAGCCAGAAGCCTGCGGACAAAGCAGTCCGCCACGTCGATGTTTCTGCTCGCAAGGATGCCGTAGTCGACGCCGAACCGTTGAGGAGTGAGAAGATGGCAACCTTGTCGGACTCCGCCCCTTCTCAGAAAACCGCAACCTCGGCGGACATTGCTGGCGAACACATGGAGACTGACATATCTTCCCCCAATGCCTCGGTGCAAATCGTTGACTTGGACGAAGAAGACCGGCGGACTGAGGTAGGGGACGACGCGCCCTCAAAGGCATTGTCTGCTGTGAATCCTGAACCTGTCCGCGCTGACCAGCCCGATTTAGGGGGGTCCGCCGCGGATGCTGTTGAGAAGACCGCCAAGAAGAAGAAGAGGAAGAGAGACGGAGCGAACGTCGCCGAGCGGGTTGAGAAGAAGCTTCGCGCAATGAAGGAGAAGAACGTCTCTAAGCGGACTGGGGCGGCGGACTTACAACACAGGCCGCGCGAAAAAGAAGTTCCAGACGGCGATCTGGTTACTCCGGAGGCCCAAATCCAGGGAGAGAATTCCCTCTCAACGGTCAGTCTTTCCACGGATGAGATATTTGATTCCATAGACGTCGATCAATTTGACTTAATCCAGGACTCCTTGCTGGTTGTGCTGCAGCAGAACGAGGCGGAAACCGCTGGAGATAAAGGTGACGAACTCCCTTCCTTGTCCGCTGCGGAGGAAGAGGAGAGGGAGAGGCTGAAGGAGAAGATAGAGGAGCAAAAGAAGCAAATCGTTGCTCATGTTGCTGCGGTCGGGGCAGCCTCGCAGCAGGCCGCGGCGGACAAAGCCGCTGAGGATCTGCGGATTGCTGCGGAGCTGATGCGGTCAGGTAAACTTCAGTCGGCGCCCAAATACTTTCAGCGCAAGTGGCTTTACAGGTCGCCGCCGCGGACGTCAAGACCGATCAAAATTATCACCAAGACGGACGATATCGTGGTCTCAACAAGTGCGGCTGCCGAAAGAAGAGCAAGGGTTCACCGCGAATGGAAAAAGCGGTTAAGCGCCTTTGACCCGGAGCGGGCAAGGCGGCCAATCATCTTCGATAGTCGGAAACTCGCTGCCGCTATATCTGAAAGTGATCTTTTATCCTTTCTTTGAGTCCGCCGCGAACTGCCTTTGAATGCGAAGTTGACTTTATTTGTTGCAGGTAGAAAGTCGCTGCCGGGCTCCATCGAGAGCGGCGAGATCGTGGTCACACCCAACACCGGTGCCGACGCGGTCTCACACGTGGAGTCCGCGGAAGATGAGCCGCCCAGCCTGAGCACGATAAAAGAGTTAGAGAAGAAATTTGAAGCTGAAATGCAATGTGTCAAAGCAGAGTTAGAGAAAGCGGCGGAGCGCGAGAGGGCGTCCGCGGCGCGCGAGAAAGCGTCTGCGGAACGCGAGAAGGCCCTCAAAGACCAGATCGCCAGCATCTCGCGGGCGCTGGAGAGGTCTGAAAGGGAAAAGAAAAGGCTCGCGGATGACGTCCGATACTACAGAGGCAAGCACTTGGCGTCGGCTCGTGAAGGAAAAGAGAAGCGGACTGCTGAGGTCGCTGAGCAGAGGCCGCGGGCGTCAAATCGTGCGGCTTCGGAGATCGCCGCACCGGCAGGTGGTATCCCACGCGCTGCGGACGAGGAGCCGAGGCCGGCAGCGGAGCCAATGGTGCCTCTCAGTCGAGTTGACCGGGAAGCCGCCCATATGCACCGGACTATAAACGTCATCCATCATCATCTCTGCCGCGTATACAGTGAAATTCTTCAGATAAGTGATCAGGCGGCTCATCTATGCAGGGACAGAGCAGAAAAGCCGGCGCGGACCGACAATAGGGACCGCTGAGTCCGCAATTCCTTGAACTTTTATCTGATTGAATGTATATTGTTTGTATGATCGCTCCAAATAATGCTGTGCTGTGAACTGAATTTTATTTGATCTGTGCGGACTCAGATTATATATCCGCTATTCATGTAGTTTAATTCTTGTGACGTGGCGATTTGTGCGAATTCATGCTGTGTCTGCTTCTCGTTATTTAACCTGCAGGTGGGAAAATATGCGACCTGGGCGGATAGGAAACTGCGACGGCCACAACTTGGCCCTGAATTTCCCTTGGAATGTTAATTTGTTATTGTATCCGCGTTATTTGTTTGGCTTCTTTTTAATTCTTTGCAGACTGTGCGGATTGAATATGCGACCTTCGCGGACTGGCCAAAAAGTTGTCAGAAACTTTATCTATAAATACTGCCTTCTGCTTTCTTTATGTAGGAAATTGCTGAAGTAAACGGAATCCTGCGGCCTGCAACATGGTGTCCGCGCGCACTGGTGTCCGCGCGCACTATAAATGCTGCAGTCGCCTTCCACTCTGCCGATCACAGAAAATGTACTTTGACGGAGGCTGACTTGGCTGCCTTCGTCGAAAAGAAGATGGCGGACTCGAACATACTCGTCCGCCTGCCCGCTCATCAGGAAAGGTTGAATTTCTCGACGGCGACCCAAATCGCCATTCCCGTTGATCATTTCGATAGCGGATTCAGGTTCCCGCTCCTATGGGAGCTCGCAGCAATTTTCGAGCACTACGGGATGGTCCCTGGCCAGCTCGCGCCGAATACCCTTGCTGCGATCTGCAGCTACATCTCTTATCTGCGATCTGAAAAGATTGCCTTCTCAATGAACATCTTCCGCAAAATATTCTCCGTCCGCTCTATAACCGCCTCCGGAGGCCGCCCCTATAAGGGAGTAATCTACTTCTACTGCAGTGGGATGAAGGTAGTGGGTCTTCCAAACAAGATCCACAACTGGACCTCAAGGTTTCTAATTTTTGAGGGTGACCTTGGGTTCGCGCACACGTATCCGCAGGTGCGCGCGGACTCCGTCTTCAAAAACGTGCAGCTGGACGACCTAGAGTCCGCAATCGTCGAGTTCCTAGCGAATGCCAGGCTTGACATTGAATACTACCTTCCGCTGCTGGCGAGCTTGGCGGACGTCTTGCCTGAGGACAGTAAGTAATTTTGCGGGCTCAGCTTTTGTATCCGCCGCGACCATGCTGTTAACTCTAGTTTTTTTTTGCAGCGACCTTGGCGGTGCCCGCTAACTTGCCGCAGACCCCCAGCGGCTTCACTCCTACACAAAGGGAGAAGAAGGAAGCAGTCGCCAGAAAGAGGAAGGAGGAAGGGAATCCCGCAGCGGACTACTCTTCCTCAGAAAGTTTCTCAATGACTGGCTTCGGTATCAGCCAGAAGGACCTCAGGGGGAACCCCATGGTCCATTGGCACAGCAAAAACAAACACGTCCGCCTATCCACCGCGCTTCCTTCGTGGAAGAGTCCGCGGATATCACGCCACGCGCATATCGCGATCTCTGCGCTGTATGGAAAGCGCAATCTGAGCGACCTCAAGAAAGTGCCCGCCGCCGACCTCCCTCTGCTGGCCTCTCAGGCCTCTGCGAACAGCGCGGTGACAAATCACTATGTTGCCACTCTGGCCAGAGACCTGTTGAGGCAGAATGAACAGCTTCAGAAGGATAACAAAGTGCTGAAGGAAAGGAACGCGCGGATGGGAGAAAGGAATGCTCGGCAAAGAGAGGAGCTGGCGGTGAGTTGCATTTGCCGCGGTCTAGATTTTCTATCCGCCGGGATCTGTGATGTTTGCAATTTTGTTTTTCGCAGGTCGCCTATGATTTGGAGAACAAAAAATTCCAGGCCTCCACGCTCCCTTTTGTGATGGAGACTGTTGAGGTTGCTGTTGAGCGACTGGCCCGCGACGGCCTCATGAAGGAAGGAGTTGGCAGCGTTCCTTTTCTGGAGATCTTCCCGGAGCTGGCCCCTCAGGTCGCAGCGATGGAGAGAGCTAGAAAAGGAAAGGATGTCATTGAGGAATGCGAAGATGATGAGGATGAAGACGACGAAGAAGAAGAGAAAGAAGACGGAGGCTCGCAAGGCGAAGAGCAAGGTGTCAGGGAGAATGCGGACGATGCTGCATCGAGTCGACAAGGAGAGGAGCTGTCCGCCGAGTCCGACACCTCTGCCTCTTCCTCTGCTACTGGGAGCTCGCATAGCGGGTCCGCCACTGGTACAGGATCAGGTAGCAGTGGGAGCAGCTTGGGGGGCTATTCTCCAGATGTCGACATTATCGGTGACAGCCCTGCACCTCCTGAGAAGAGACAGCGGACTGATTGATCAATGCATATGTACATATTTTGTAGTTTTTGTAAAAAGTGGCGGACGCAAGATTGCAGTCCGCCGAACATACTGAATGATGTAAATTTTTTGATGAAATAGAAAGGATATTTTTTGGCATGTGTGCTTTCTGCAATGCTCTCTTTGCTAATTAGAGATTTATTATTCCACGCTCACCGCACCGATACTTAGCAGTCCGCACAACACGCTTGATAAACCTGAGCCTTTGCTGATTAGAGAATATTGTTCCACTTTGGACCAAGAAACTCAGGCGGACTCTGTCGAGTTTCACTTGCAGTCCGCATGATATATTATTTATAGTGAACCTTGTTGATTAAAGTATTTAGACATCAACTTATTCAGTATCCGCCTCAGAGAACAGCCAGCTGATAATGCCAGGGGGTACTTGAGTTATAGTTGTAGTCCGCAAGCCAGACCGCACATAATATAAAAGCACATTGATTGTTAACTTGAGAAATAATGCGAAAACCATTCCGCGGGCTGAGCAGATACAGAAAACTAATCCGCTTATAATAAATCAAACTTGTATAACATGAAAATCATTCTCCGAACTGAGCAGATACAGTCAACCAATCCGTTCATTGTAGATATGATCTATAAACTACCCTGCGGACTGAGGGGATACAGAAAACCAATCCGCTAAAGATAACCAGCTTGCAATCCCAAAGCTTCGAATTATGCGGATAACGAATCGAGTCCGCCAAAGATAGAAATGATCTATAGCTTGCGACCAGGTGGGCAGGTGAGCCTGAGGCGACATACTTTCCTCACCGGGCTACAAGCTATAAGATCAACCCAAATAGGCGGTCTGCGCGGACAGAGAAAACCAGTTCGCCAAAGATAGAAATGATCTATAGCTTGCGACCAGGTGGGCAGGTGAGCCTGAGGCGGCATACTTTCCTCACCGGGCTACAAGCTATAAGATCAACCCAAATAGGCAGACTGCGCGGACAGAGAAAACCAGTCCGCATAATATTCCCTGCAAAAAGCAAGATCCTCATTTGGCAGAACGGTTCCCTGCCCTCTTGCCTGGAGTACAGTCTAAACTGTGGGTCTCCTGCAGGCACTACTTGAGGGTACCATGGAGTGTTCGAGAGTTACAAGCTAAGATGACCCGCAGGCAGGTGAGCCGGAACGGCATACTTTCCTCATGTGATCATCGAAGTTGTAACAATATCCCTAAAGCGGCATGGTAGAGCTTTACACCCACCTTGCCCTCCATAATGCAAGGGTGGGGTCAGGTACCTGCCGGGATCCGAAGTCCAGAATCCAACCGCGCTAGAGCCTGCAAGCTCCCACTATACGGTGCGAAATCTCCTCGCAACACGTGGTTTTCGTGGTGTTACGCTAATGACAACGGCTCTAGGGGAGGTCTAGCTGAACTCGGCGATGTCTCCTGGTATCAGGGAACCGTTATAGGTCTTAGGGAGAGAGAGAAAACACTAGAAAAAGGTGTCAGTATGGATTCTTAAACATATTCGCAAAGCAAACATAAGGAAAAAGAAAGTTTTGAGTGTAGAACCGTTTTTGAAATCTCTCTTAGCACTTTATCTGTTATGATTACAACAAAAACACTCGAAGAAGTGTTAGCAAGCATTTTCTATTCATTATAGTTCTTGAAGAGGATATACAAAGTAGAAAAAGGAGGTTTTAAGAATAGAACCGCTTGAGATCATCTCTGTTCCAGGTGTGCGGTATATCCTCTCCTTCGTGAGTCTGCAAGCGGTAAGCGCCGCTTTTTAACATTTTCTTGACGACAAAAGGGCCGGCCCAATTCGGATTAAGCTTTCCAACTGAACCAGCTCTTGCAGCAGCATCAACCTTCTTTAGAACTAGATCTCCCACTTGGAAGTGTTTGATCCTTTCATTCTGATCGAAGTAACGGGCCATCCTCCTTTTGACCTCTTCCTGCCTTATGGCTGCTTGATCTCTGACCTCCTCGATGTGTTCCAAGCTGAACCTCATCTCCTCATTATTCAACTCAGCCCAATCATCGACACCTTCTCTTGCAAGCAACACTCTGGGTGACGGGACTTCAAACTCAATCGGGATGAGTGCCTCTGAGCCATGAGAGAGTTTGAAAGGAGTCTCCCCGGTTGCGGATGATGGCGTTGTCCTAAAGGACCAGAGGACTGATGGAAGCCGATCAGCCCAACTGCCCTTGAGATTCTGCACTTTCTTCTTGAGCAAGTTGAGGATCTGCTTGTTGGCAGCTTCCACCTGGCCATTGCTTCTAGGATGATGAACTGATGCAAAAAAAAAGCTTTGTTCCGATCTGCCTGCAAAAATTTATCATCTCTGAGTTGTTGAACTGTGGCCCATTGTCAGTGATTATTGCCATTGGTATCCCGTGCCGGCAGACAATTTCTCCCCAAATGAAGTTCTTGACGATCTGAGTCGTTGTCTTAGCCAATGCCTTGGCTTCGATCCACTTGCTGAAGTAGTCGATCATCACGATGACAAAACGCCGCTGCCCGCTTGCCAAGGGAAAAGGACCAATGAGATCCATTCCCCAAACCGCAAAGGGCCAAGGAGTTGCAATCGACCTGAGGGACTGAGCTGCTTGGTGCTGAAGCGGAGCAAACTTTTGGCATTGAACACACCTTCTAGCATAGATCTCTGAGTCTTTCTTCATTGTGGGCCAGAAATACCCTTGCCGCAGGACTCGTCTTTCAAGAGTTCTTGCTCCAGAGTGACTTCCACACTCTCCTGAATGAACTTCTTGCAAAATGGTGTTAGCTTCTTCTTCTGAAACACATCGGGCCATGGTTGAGAGGAAGGTCTTTCTATAAAGGATTCCCGCCACTAGAAAGTAGTGAGCTGCTTTTATTCTGAACTTTTTCTTGTCTCTAACTGTATGATGATAATTTCCTGTTGACAGATAAAGGATGAATGGGTCCATCCAAGAGGCGCGTTGATCTACCTGCATCAAATCTCCTTCCACCACTGCCGGGCGGAAGAGCTCGGAAGTTGTGCCTCCTGAAGGCATCCCATGCTTAGAAAGAAAATCGGCCTCCTCATTCTCTGCTCTGGGGATATGTTCGATAGTGAAGCTTTTAAACCTGCCGACCTCTATTTTCACAAGAGCTAGATATTTTTTCAAGACTGGCTCCCTTGCTTCGAAGTTGCCGAGGACTTGCGACGCCATTACCAGAGAATCGGTTCTGATGTGAACATGATCGATCCCCAATTCCCTTGCGAGCCTCAAGCCGGCTAGCAGAGATTCATATTCAGCCTGGTTGTTGGTTACTGGAAAGTAAAACTTGATGGCCTGCTCCAATTTGACTCCGTTTGGATTGATGAGAACCACTCCTGCTCCAGAAGAACTTCTGCCTGAGGCACCATCAACATAGATGGTCCAAGCCAAAGGTGACCTTTCTGCCTGATCAGAACTGGACTCTGGCATGTCAATCAGAACATCTGCTAGGACTTGAGCTTTGATGGCTGTCTTGGGCACATAAGAAATTTCAAATTCACTTAGCTCTATTGCCCACTTAGCTAGCCTGCCGGAATGCTCGGGCTTTTCCAACACACCCCTTAGAGGTTGATCGGTGATGACTTGTATTGAATGTGCTTGAAAGTATGGGCGAAGCCTGCGAGCTGACATGACCAGTGCCAAAGCTAACTTCTCCAAGATCGGATACCGCGTCTCAGCACTCTTCAGAATATGGCTGACGTAGTAGATCGGGAATTGCTTTCTGCCTTCTTCCCGAAGAAGAACGGAGCTGACGGCCTCAGGGCCAACCCCTAGGTACAAGAAAAGAACCTCTCCTGGCCGGGGACTCTGAAGCAGAGGCGATGAGGTAAGCTGTATCTTTAACTGTTCAAAAGCCTGGGAACACTCTTCTGTCCACTCAAACTTGGACGCACGTCGGAGGGTCTTAACGAAGGGGGCACTCCTATCTCCAACCCGAGAAAGAAATCTTGCAAGACCTGCTAGCCTTCCCCCTAACTGCTGAACTTCCTTCGGTGAACGAGTGGTAGGCATTTCAAGAATAGCTTTTACCTTGTCAGGATTGGGGGCAAGTCCCTCCGGAGTAAGGAGATGACCGAGGAACTTCCCCTTACTAGCTCCAAAAGTACACTTCAAAGGATTGAGCTTCATCTTGTATCTACGCAGAGTAGCGAACGTCTCTGCTAGATCTAGCAAGTGCAGCGAAAATGATTTACTCTTAATCAAGAGATCGTCTACATACACTTATAGGTTTCTTCCTTTTTGATGGTTAAACACACGGTCCATCATCCGTTGATAGGTCGCGCCAGCATTCTTAAGCCCAAAGGGCATGACAAGATAGCAATAACATCCATTGTTAGTTATGAACGACGTGTGAGGAACGTCGGGCTTATGCATTCTTATCTGGTGATAACCAGAAAACGCATCTAAAAACTCATGTAAGAGTATCCTACCGCGGAATCAACTAAAGAATCTATCCGAGGCAGGGGGTAGCAATCTTTAGGACATGCTTTATTAAGTTTTGTAAAGTCTACACACATTCGCCACTTTCCCCCTGGTTTTTTAACCATTACAACATTTGAAATCCAGGTGGGATATTGCACTTCTTTAATAAAATTCGCCTTGAGGAGTTTCGCAACCTCCTCCCTTATTGGTTCTGCAAGCTTTGTTGCCACGTCCCTCTTCTTCTGTTGGATGGGCTTGCAGCTGGGATCAACATTCAGATGGTGGCAAGCTACATCAGGATCCACCCCCGGCATGTCTTCTGCTGACCAGGCAAAGACATCCAGGTTCTTTAGCAGGCAGGAAATCAACTCAGCCTTTTGATCTTCAGGAAGCTCCGAGTTGATGGAGAGTTTCCTCTCCTCCCCTTCAGCAATGGGGACTCCTTGCGTCACCTGGGCAGGTTCCAGGTGAGCACCTTCATCAGCAGCAACTTTCAAACTGGAAGAGGGTTCTGCAGCCTCTGCTGGAGCAAGGGAAGCTTCAACCATGTTGACAGTTCGAACGTAGCACTCCCTTACTCTCCTTGGGTCGCTCCTGACCCGGCACATCCTCCCATCGGCAAAGAACTTGATGGCGAGGTGATAAGTGGAAATCACTGCTTGGTACTTGTTCAGCAGGGGCCTGCCGAAGATGGCATGGTAGCTGCTGGGGGCGTCGACCACTATGAACTGTATTTGCTTTGTTGCCCCTCCAAGCTTCACTGGTAAGGTGACGCTGCCCTCCACCTCTTTCCTCTCTCCTGAGAATCCATAGAGCGGCCCCTCAGTGGAAAGCAGAGGCTTTCCGGTCCTCAGGGCCTCAAAAGTAGACTTGAAGAGGAGGTTGACTGAACTGCCCGTATCAACAAGAATTCTGTCCACTGTGAAGTCTCCAAGCACAGCCTTGATCACAACAGCATCGTCAAATGGATTGGCTGTTTGAGGAAGATCTTCTGGACCAAAGGTGACGACTTCTCTTGGGGGAGCAACGGAAGAAGAGGCCACCTCCGCCTGGGTGACCCTTGAAATTGAAGATTTCCGAGTGGACTCGGTCCCTGCTCCACCATGGATGAAGAAGAGGCGTCCCAGAACTCCCTCATCATCTGCATCAAAGCATTCCACTGGGACGTTGATCGGCCCCAGACGGCCTTCGTCCTCCACATCTACACACTCCTGGTAAGCCTCGGGTACCTCTTTGCCCTTCGAGGTGGATGGTTTCGACGAGGAAGGAGAATCCTTCTTGGTCAGGTCAATCTTGCCCTCGGCAAGCAACTTATCAATCAGCGCACGAAGGGCCTTGCATTCCTCAGTCAGATGACCCTTTTCCTTGTGGAATTGGCAGTATAGCGAATTATTCCTCGGCTTCCACAGCTTCTGAGGCTCTTGCCTCCTTTCTTCTGATCTCCTTTGCAGGATCTGGATGACTTCGTCAAGGTCCAGATCTGCAGGGTCCTCCATGGGACTTTCTTCATATTGGCACGGGGCAGGCAAGGCTGCCTGCTGGAGGATGGGAAGAGCCTGCAAAGGAACGGCGGGAGTGGCGGCCAACGGCAGTCTCTGCTCGTGAAACTGTTGATGGCCTTGGAATGGTTTTTTGTTGCGGAAGTTCCTGCCTCTTTGAGACGGAGGCTGGAAGTCTGGACGAGGTGGCCTGCCACGAGAGGAAGAAGCAGAGGCATCCCTTCCTTCAGCCTTGGCTGTCAGGGATGAAACATAGGTCGGATTGGCATTTTCCCCTTCTATGAAACGGTTGACCATGGCGATCAACTCCTGATAAGTCTCGGGAGCCTTGGTCGTTGCTTTAAACTTCAGAGGGCCTTCCCGGAGGCCGTGGATTAAGGAAACTTTGTAATAGTCGGGGTTCACATTCCTCACCCCCTGAATTTCTCTTTGAAAGCGATCAACGAATCGTGCCACTGATTCGTTATCCCTCTGCTTGATCTCAAATAGGGCAGCTGGCCCATTCTTCCTCTTCCTTGAGGTAGCAAACCTCAGCAGTAACTGGCTACGAAGCTCGGCAAAAGAAGAGATAGTGCCCGAAGGCAGCTCATAGAACCATTCTCTCGCTTGCCCTTCGAGAGTGGTAACCAGCAACTTACACTTGATCGCATCTGAGAGGCATCTCAAAGCAACTGCCCCCTCAAATGCCTGGAGGTGAGAAACGGGATCTGTCGCTCCTGTATAGAACGGGATGCGAGGCTCCCTGAAGTTGCTCGGAGCCGATTCCCATCGAATTCGGTCCACAAAGGGAGACGGGGTGTCAAACTCTGCAGGATAGAAAGGGCGGACTGGAGCCGAGGAGTCCGCGGGCTCGGCGGACTGGCGGTCAGCAAAGCGAAGCTGGCGGGCAGGAGTGCCCCTAGCAGCTTCTCTGAAGAACTCTCTGAAAGCAAACTCTTCCTCTTGAGGGCGCAGAGGGGCTGCGGTCTGAGCAGGGTTCCGAGGAGTTTCTGGCGACTGCTGAAGCGGAGTTCGGCGAGCTGGGGTCTGGCGGACTGGCGAGTTCGCTGGGTCCGCTGCGGCCTGAGGAGCAAGCCGCTGGGCCAAAGAAAGCAGAGCTTGGCTGATTGTGTCAAGACGCTGGTCGGTCTGCCGGCGAGACTGCTCGGCCTCAAGGAGAGCTTGCTCAATCGCGTCCCAAAGGGATCTGAAGAGCTAGAGCGATCTGAAGAGCGGGCTCTGCGGTCTGACATCTTTCGTCCGCTGATTTCAAAATACTACTCGGATCTAAAGGCCGCGTGTTAACTGTTGATGCACGAAAATACAAGGGGGGTCGAGCACAACCAGCTAACTTGTTCGATCACATGGGGAATAGGGAGACTGCGAGTAGCAATCTACTAAGCGGATGAGCGCTGGAAGAAGAGCAGGGCCGTGAACCACGACAACAACAGACTTCGCCCGTCGCGGCCTGAATGCCTCTCTTGCGACGGGCTTTCCCTTGATTGAAGAATGATCTAGTTACAAATGAAAGGAAAAGACTGGGAAACAGAGCAAGGGGGAGTCCGCAAGGCACAGGATTCGAGTCCGCAGCCTGTAACAAGTAGGCTCCTGGGTCCGAGTCAGCGTGCCTTGAGTGCACCACCTCCCCCCTATTTATAGGATAGGGGCCTGCCCAAACGGGCAGGGCTAAAATAACCGGCTGCCCGGGGTACAGGAGAACCGGGCAGCGGTGACGGGAAGCAAAAAGAAAGAACACGCCAGTCCGCACAGAAGTGGCGGACTGGGCTCGCGAGCTGGAGCTTCCACTGCTGCTGGGCGCGCCTACAGAAGGGCGGCGGCCTGGGCGGATGAGATACTGCGTCCGCCGCTGGAGAACCTGTTGCCCAAAGCGCCGGCGGACTGAGCGAACTGGTCCTTGCGTCCGCTGCTGGAGTATCACCCTTGGCGCCCGACTGGTGATAGTGCTGGACTGGGCGGACAGACAAATCCTGTCCGCGCCTGCTGAATGGGGGGCTTTGGAATCTTGTGGTATGTTGCGGACTGAGGGGTTAACAGGGGATGTGAACATCAACCTGTCAGAGAGCACCCTTCCTACACCCGTCGGCGGAGAGGAGCTTCCATGCAAATATGGAAAATGAGGGCTTGACCTGCCCGAGTAGAAACTTCATTACCCTTGGCGCATTTTTTGACGAAGCTGCAGCCGTGTATCGACTGTACACGCACGGATCCGGACGTCGCAGAATGAACTCTGATCCTTTTTCTTGCTGTGGATCTTGATAACAATAGCCATAAAGAGGCTAAGGGAAAATTTGCTAGAGGCAGCCTGGATAGGAGAAGTAGGAGGCTCGGGCACCACCTCCGGGCGGCGGCCTGGACAGAAAACATAGGAGGGGCCGGGCTGCGCTCCTCCTTGCGGCAGCGGCCTAGACTGAAAGAGGTGGAGTCTTGTGCTGATCTCCAGGCGTCGACCTGGACTGTAAGAAATGGAGGGGGCTCGGGCTACCCCTCGTGGCCGGCGACAGGAAAGAAGCTAGGCCTCGGCTTGGATGCAGGCGGCGAGTGGGAAGGAGAGTCGCGCTCGTCCTTGCTTTTGCCCTAGGCGGCGATGACGAGAGAGATCTGGATAAAGGGAGAGAGATCGGGATAGAAGGAGAGAGATTTGCCCCTTTATCCTTTTTTTCCTGCTGCCCCCACCTGATGCCCCCTCTCTCTTCTTTATTTTCTTTCTTCCCTCTGCTGCTACCCCATGCCTGCATTTCCTCTTCGTCTCTTTTTTCTCCCCTCCACCTTTTTCTCTTTTGCTTTTTGTTGTACCCGATGCCCTTCTCTCCCCTCCCTTTATTTTTCTTCTTCCTATATAAATAAATAATCTGATATATGTATAATATATATATATATATATATATAATATAATATATATAATATAATATAATATAATATATATATTATAATATTAAACATATATATATATATATTAAAAGTATATGCACATAAAACCTTCACCCGCACGCACGAGCACCCGCACGTCTTCGAACGGGGCTCTACTACATTGTCGCTCATAGCGCCCCCAAGTCTGCCACTTGGGGAGGGTCCTACTCGGCAGGGTACGGGGTTGTACACAATCCCCGCTCTTTTCGAGCGAGTCCCACGCTCGGAAAGAAATGTCCAACCCCAAGTATCCGGCGAGTGGGAGCCGACCCAAAAACAAATTGAGTGAATTCCTCACTTGGAGACAAGGAGAGATCCACACCATGGGCTCACTTTCACAATCCTATTAGATATTTCAACAAGAGTATCAGTAGCCCGTGGTTTTCCTCCTATGCTCATCATCCACAACATACACATTAAACAATGAACTCTAACACAACTAATAATCCACTCCCTTTATAGAGGTAAAAAGGCATGCAGGTGCCTAAGGATCAAAGTCCCCTGAAATAAAAATAACTACAATACTAAAATCTACTAACAAAATCACAATTTGCCCACGCCTCTATAAGTGGCCCTTACCAGTATCATTAAAACGTTCACTATCTATTCCTCCAAGATTCGAAGTTAGCATTATAGATTTATAGAATTAGAAAAAATAGCCTTTTCCTAATACTAGTCGCATGATACCTTCACACAAAATCAGGTTGTAAACATAATTGAGCTAAGGGACAGCCTATCTAACTTTCAAGCATGAAGGCAGACTTAGGATGAGGGAGTTTCCATAAAAAATATTGAACATACCATAAGGTTTCCGTTCTTGAAAAAATCAGTATTTCTTCAAATCTTGAAAATTGACAAGTTTTAAAAACAAAGCTTCATTCTTAAGAATAAAATAAAATGAGTACTCTTGGACAGGACACAACCGCGTGACTCTCAACGCTAAGGAGACATGGACAATTCTTTCAAGAAGAAATAGTTTGTCATTCCTGTGACACGTTCTTAACTCCCCATTATTTTTACCACGATTACTTAATTGTTCAAAGTTAAGATATGTATGAGGTACATGGTTAGTATAAAACAGACATTTGAGAGCAAAGCTCTTTCAAAGGGAAATTACGGGAATAAAAACAAATTATTTAAATCATTCTTTTTGTGTGCAGTGTATCATGGGAATCAAAGGGCTGATGGAATGTACCGCTCGAAGTAACCTCCCACTCAAAACAATCTCCAACCATCGAGTGAGCCTGCAGACCTACCAGCTAGATGGGAGCCTGGACAGCGGGTCTTCTCAGGGTCTCCTCTCCAAACAACATCCAGCCACCAAGTGAGCCTACAGATCTGCTAGCTAGATGGGAGCGTGGACAGCGGGTCTTCTCAGGGTCTCCTCTCCAAACAACCTCCAACCACCGAGTGAGCCTACAGACCTGCCAGCTAGATGGGAGCCTGGACAGCGAGTCTTCTCGGGGTCTCCTCACCAAACAACCTCCAACCACTGAGTAAGCCTACAGACCTGCCAACTAGATGGAAGCCTGGGCAGCGGGTCTTCTCGGGGTATCCTCTCCAAACAACCTCCAACCACCGAGTGAGCCTACAGCCCTGCCAGCTAGATGGTAGCCTAGACAGCTGGTCTTCTCGGGGTCTGCTCTCCAAACAACCTCCAACCATCGAGTGAGCCTACAGACCTGCCAGCTAGATGGGATCCTAGACAGCGGGTCTTCTCGGTGTCTCCCCTCCAAACAACCTCCAACCAACAAGTGATCCTACAGACCTGCCAGCTAGATGGGAGCCTGGACAACGGGTCTTCTCGGGGTCTCCTCTTCAAACAACCTCCAACCACCGAGTGAGCCTACAGACATCTCAGCTAGATGGGAGTTTGGATAGAGGGTCTTCTCGGGGTCTCCACTCCAAACAACCTCCAACCACCGAGTGAGCCTACAGCCCTGCCAGCTAGATGGGAGCCTGGATAGCGTGTCTTCTCGGGGTCTCCTCTCCAAACAACCTCCAACCTCAGCGGGGCCATCCATACAAGCAGCCTTTGTCCCTAAGATGCGACCACTTTGCACCAAAAGTTGTCGAACTCGCTTCCAAGAAGAAAGAAAACTAACTTTTTTTACAAATCTATTTTATTCACGAAGAACTATTTTGACATGATTAGATGAACGTTACATTTCTTCAAACAGGTGCAGATACTACTCCAAATTCTATGAGATTCTAGCAACAGTTTTAGGACGGGATATTAAACGAACAAATAAAATTATCCTCCAAGTAGATTTGTGATTTGGGCAACATTTATCAAACGCAAACTCAAAAGCTTAAGCATTCATGGCAAAATGAAATTGACATTTGAATAAATCAAACACATAGCTATATCACCAACTAAACCTCAATATAGACTTAATACAGGTTGTCCAAAAATTCTAAACTCATGGAGGGGACGACTCCATATATGAGGACCTTACATACAAAGAACCAGCGCATGACCCTAGTTGTCACTTGGTTCCTCGTCTATAGCCATGACGCTCGTTTGAGTTCTTCCGTGCTGGTCACTCTCCAAGCTCACTGCACCATAAATGTTGAAACCGGAATCCGGTCTCCGTGGATTTCGAGATCCCAAAAGATGGGTGACCGTGCACCTACTACACTCAACCGAATAATCTAGGCACAAGACTAGGAACATAAGGGACAGACCCAAGGTCTCAGCGTGGAGGTCACACCACATACCCGGAAGACTAAAAGACTCTTCCCCTCCCACTCCAAAGACTGAGCTAATTAGGCACCTTTGGAAGGCTCTCTTGGCCGACCAGAACCCTAAGGAGGATCTCAAGATCCACTCTCTTTTAACTAGAGGTGCCACCTCGGGTCTACGTAAAACGTCCTTCATCAGCCCTACTAATAACATAGCCTCACCGAACTGTTCTATTTTACGCTGCTCCAACTGGGCTGCAAACAGCACAACTCCGCTGTCCTAAAAGGCTATTTGCAAGCCCTCAAGGGCTTCTCGGTAACTTTATCTCGGGGCTCCCACGGGGCGAGTGGTTTACGAGCACACCACTTGCCCAAGATAGAAGAGATAGATCACATACACAGAGCATCACAGATATTTAAATTATAGGAATATAAATTCCATACTTCAGCACGCAGGCCGGCAATATAAGCAAAAATAGGCCTTCAAGGGCCGGCACAAGCTTGTGCTTTAAGCCCTCTACTTCTCGTTGGGTACTGCTGCACTTGTACACCAACGTCTCGAAAAGCCAACATCAAACTTCATTGCGGCGAGAACAGCAACAGACACAGCCATGGGTACCTGCAAAAATTCAACAAACAAAACGACCAAGTACAGAACTGTTTGGAGGGAAAGAAAGTTCTTGCAGAGAAATCAAAAGCGCAAAGGAGAACGATGGCGAAAAATGAATTTTATATTAGGGTTCGACGCAGAATTGGAAAGATCGTTGAACTCAGTTCGACGATCGAGGCTTCTAAAGGAATCTGAAGAGTCTTCAACATCGTCAATCTCCGTTCGACAATATTGGAGAGCATCGAGCTCTGTTCGACGATCGTTCAGAGAACAGAATCGTCGAGCGTCGTTCGACGATCGTTGACCGGAAGAGATAGTTCATACTATCTGAGAAATGCTGAACTCAGGTCGACGATTTCAGATATCATCGATCTCCGTTCGACGATCTTGGGGGAAAATCGTCGAGCGCAGTTCAGAGATCAGAAAAACTCTAGACACTAAGGAAAAAAAACAGGATGTTTGCCTAGTCTTGGTCAATTTTTAAGCTTTCAAAATCTTGGATATTATTTAAGACTTCCTCCATCTAACATTCCTAACTGATTTAGGAAAAAGGTGTATTTCTTTTTATCCAAGGGCTTTGTGAAAATATCTCCCCTTTGTAAATCAGTTGGGATATATTGTAGTTCAATTTTATTCTTTTCAACATTATCCCTTAAGAAATGATGTCTAATCTCTATGTGTTTTGTCCTACTATGGAGGACTGGATTTTGAGCTATAAAAATAGCACTGGTGTTGTCACAAAAGATTTTAGACTTCTCTAAGTTGTAGCCATAGTCTAGGAGTTGGTTTTGAATCCACAAGATTTGTGAACAACAACTGCCTGCAGCCATATATTCAGCTTCAGCAGTAGCCAATCATTGCTCTATATGTTGTCTGATCAACAGGTTTCCCATGTTCATCAGCATACAATACAACATTGGTAGGCATGGGTGTTTTCATACAAGATGCTTCAGACATACCAAATTTCTTAACCAATTCATTTGCATACTTGGTTTGAGAAATGAAGATGCCTTCAGCATGCTGTTTGACTTGCAATCCTAGGAACAAGGATAGCTCACCCATGCTACTCATCTCAAATTTAGAATGCATCAGGTTAGAAAACCTTCTGCACAATTTGGAGTCAGTAGAACCAAAAATAATATCGTCTACATAAACCTGTACTAGTAGGGTATGGGACTTATGGGTTCTAATGAAAAGAGTTTGGTCTACTCTAGCTGATGTAGGGTTATCCGGAAACGGAGATCTCCGCGAAACTAACGCTCTCCGTACGCACAACACATCGTAGATCTACCGCACCTACACTGTTGATGCACGAAAACACAAGGGGGGTCGAGCACAACCAGCTAACTTGTTCGATCACAGGGGGAATAGGGAGACTGCGAGTAGCGATCTACTAAGCAGATGAGAGCTGGAAGAAGAGCAGGGCCGTGAACCACGGCAACAACAGACTTCGCCCGTCGCGGCCTGAATGCCTCTCTTGCGACGGGCTTTCCCTTGATTGAAGAAGGATCTAGTTACAAGTAAAAGGAAAAGACTGAGGGAAGTAGAGCAAGGGGAAGTCCGCAAGGCACAGGATTCGAGTCCGCAGCCTGTAACAAGTAGGCTCCTGGGTCCGAGTCAGCGTGCCTTGAGTGCACCACCTCCCCCCTATTTATAGGATAGGGGGCCTGCCCAAACGGGCAGGGCTAAAATAACCGGCTGCTCGGGGTACAAGAGAACCGGGCAGCGGTGACGGGAAGCAAAAAGAAAGAACACGCCAGTCCGCACAGAAGTGGCGGACTGGGCTCGCGAGCTGGAGCTTCCACTGCTGTTGGGCGCGCCTACAGAAGGGCGGCAGCCTGGGCGGACGAGATACTGCGTCCGCCGCTGGAGAACCTGTTGCCCAAAGCGCCGGCGGACTGAGCGAACTGGTCCTTGCGTCCGCTGCTGGAGTATCACCCTTGGCGCCCGACTGGTGACAGTGCCGGACTGGGCGGACGGACAAATCCTGTCCACGCCTGCTGAATGGGGGGCTTTGGAATCTTGTAGTATGTTGCGGACTGAGGGGTTAACATAATCCCCGCATATTTTTAAGTTTCCAGAAAACTTCGAAAATGTTCTCTTAACCGCCGAGTCCGCAAATCTCGAAAACCCCGCCACCGCTATAAATAACGCTGGAGGGTCTGGATCTGTTGAGAATCTTGATCGATACGGGGCGCTACTCACCACTTGCGGTCTCAACTTTCCAGTCCGGCATGGCAAGACTTGGAGCTTTCTTGTCTAGCGTTACTGCAAAAGGCGACCTGGAGCATACAATGCCTATGAAGACCAAAAAGATTGTGAAGAGGTCGACAGGAAAAGATCCTGTCCGCTCCATAGGAGAGAGTTCCCAGAGCCAGAAGCCTGCGGAGAAAGCAGTCCGCCACATCGATGTTTCTGCTCGCAAGGATGTCGTAGTCGACGCCGAACCGTTGAGGAGTGAGAAGATGGCAACCATGTCGGACTCCGCCCCTTCTCAGAAAACCGCAACCTCGACGGACACTGCTGGCGAACACATGGAGACTGACATATCTTCCCCCAATGCCTCGGTGCAAATCGTTGACTTGGACGAAGAAGACCGGCGGACTGAGGTAGGGGACGACGCGCCCTCAAAGGCATTGTCTGCTGTGAATCCTGAACCTGTCCGCGCTGACCAGCCCGATTTAGGGGGGTCCGCCGCGGATGCTGCTGAGAAGACCGCCAAGAAGAAGAAGAGGAAGAGAGACGGAGCGACCGTCGCCGAGCGGGTTGAGAAGAAGCTTCGCGCAATGAAGGAGAAGAACGTCTCTAAGCGGACTGGGGCGGCGGACTTACAACACAGGCCGCGCGAAAAAGAAGTTCCAGACGGCGATCTGGTTACTCCGGAGGCCCAAACCCAGGGAGAGAATTCCCTCTCAACGGAGAGGAGCTGACAAGGAGAGCCGACACTTCTGCCTCTTCCTCTGCTACTAGGAGCTCGCATAGCGGGTCCGCCATTGGTACAGGATCAGGTAGCAGTGGGAGCAGCTCGGGGGGCTATTCTCCAGATGTCGACATTATCGGTGACAACCCTGCACCTCCTGAGAAGAGACAGCGGACTGATTGATCAATGCATATGTACATATTTTGTTTTTTGTGAAAAGTGGCGGACGCAAGACTGCAGTCCGCCGAATATATTGAATGATGTAAAAAATTTTTGATGAAATGGAAAGGATATTTTTTGGCATGTGTGCTTTCTGCAATGCTCTCTTTGTTGATTAGAGATTTATTATTCCACGCTCACCGCACCGATACTTAGCAGTCCGCACAACACGCTTGATAAACCTGAGCCTTTGCTGATTAGAGAATATTGTTCCACTTTGGACCAAGAAACTCAGGCGGACTCTGGTGAGTTTCACTTGCAGTCCGCATGATATATTATTTATAGTGAACCTTGTTGATTAAAGTATTTAGACATCAACTTATTCAGTATCCGCCTCAGAGAACAGCCAGCTGATAATGCCAGGGGTACTTGAGTTATAATTGTAGTCCGCAAGCCAGACCGCACAAAATATAAAAGCACATTGATTGTTAACTTGACAAATAATGCGAAAACCATTCCGCGGACTGAGCAGATACAGAAAACTAATCCGCTTATAATAAATCAAACTTGTATAACATGAAAATCATTCTGCGAACTGAGCAGATACAGTCAACCAATCCGTTCATTGTAGATATGATCTATAAACTACCCTGCGGACTGAGGGGATACAGAAAACCAATCCGCTAAAGATAACCAGCTTGCAATCCCAAGGAAAGCTTCGAACTATGCTGATAACGAATCGAGTCCGCCAAAGATAGA
Organism: Platanthera guangdongensis; assembly: GCA_039583875.1. Taxonomy (NCBI): domain Eukaryota; kingdom Viridiplantae; phylum Streptophyta; class Magnoliopsida; order Asparagales; family Orchidaceae; genus Platanthera; species Platanthera guangdongensis. Next base: position 109,305,621 of record CM077162.1, read on the forward strand.
AATGATCTATAGCTTGCGACCAGGTGGGCAGGTGAGCCTGAGGCGGCATACTTTCCTCACCGGGCTACAAGCTATAAGATCAACCCAAATAGGCGGACTGCGCGGACAGAGAAAACCAGTTCGCCAAAGATAGAAATGATCTATAGCTTGCGACCAGGTGGGCAGGTGAGCCTGAGGCGGCATACTTTCCTCACCGGGCTACAAGCTATAAGATCAACCCAAATAGGCGGACTGCGCGGACAGAGAAAACTAGTTCGCCAAAGATAGAAATGATCTATAGCTTGCGACCAGGTGGGCAGGTGAGCCTGAGGCGGCATTCTTTCCTCACCGGGCTACAAGCTATAAGATCACCCCAAATAGGCGGACTACGCGGACAGAGAAAACCAGTTCGCCAAAGATAGAAATGATCTATAGCTTGCGACCAGGTGGGCAGGTGAGCCTGAGGCGGCATACTTTCCTCACCGGGCTACAAGCTATAAGATCAACCCAAATAGGCGGACTGCGCGGACAGAGAAAACCAGTTCGCCAAAGATAGAAATGATCTATATCTTGCGACCAGGTGGGCAGGTGAGCCTGAGGCGGCATACTTTCCTCACCGGGCTACAAGCTATACGATCAACCCAAATAGGCAGACTGCGCGGACAGAGAAAACCAGTTCGCCAAAGATAGAAATGATATATAGCTTGCGACCAGGTGGGCAGGTGAGCCTGAGGCGGCATACTTTCCTCACCGGGCTACAAGCTATAAGATCAACCCAAATAGGCGGACTGCGCGGACAGAGAAAACCAGTTCGCCAAAGATAGAAATGATCTATAGCTTGCGACCAGGTGGGCAGGTGAGCCTGAGGCGGCATACTTTCCTCACCGGGCTACAAGCTATAAGATCAACCCAAATAGGCGGACTGCGCGGACAGAGAAAACCAGTTCGCCAAAGATAGAAATGATCTATAGCTTGCGACCAGGTGGGCAGGTGAGCCTGAGGCGGCATACTTTCCTCACCGGGCTACAAGATATAAGATCAACCCAAATAGGCGGACTGCGCGGACAGAGAAAACCAGTCCGCATAATATTCCCTGCAAAAAGCAAGACCCTCATTTGGCAGAACGGTTCCCTGCCCTCTTGCCTGGAGTACAGTCTAAACTGTGGGTCTCCTGCAGGCACTGCTTGAGGGTACCATGGAGTGTTCGAGAGTTACAAGCTAAGATGTCCCGCGGGCAGGTGAGCCGGAACGACATACTTTCCTCATGTGATCATCGAAGTTGTAACAATATCCCTAAAGCGGCATGGTAGAGCTTTACACCCACCTTGCCCTCCATAATGCAAAGGTGGGGTCAGGTACCTGCCGGGATCCGAAGTCCAGAATCCAACCGCGCTAGAGCCTGCAAGCTCCCACTACACGGTGCGAAATCTCCTCGCAACACGTGGTCTTCGTGGTGTTACGCTAATGACAACGGCTCTAGGGGAGGTCTAGCTGAACTCGGCGATGTCTCCTGGTATCAGGGAACCGTTATAGGTCTTCGGGAGAGAGAGAAAACACTAGAAAAAGGTGTCAGTATGGATTCTTAAACATATTCGCAAAGCAAACATAAGGAAGAAGAAAGTTTGAGTGTAGAACCGTTTTTGAAATCTCTCTTAGCACTTTATCTGTTATGATTACAGCAAAAACACTCGAAGAAGTGTTAGCAAGCAGTTTCTATTCATAATAGTTCTTGAAGAGGATATACAAAGTAGAAAAAGGAGGTTTTAAGAATAGAACCGCTTGAGATCATCTCCGTTCCAGATGTGCGGTATATCCTCTCCTTCGTGAGTCTGCAAGCGGTAAGCGCCGCTTTTTAACGCTTCCTTGACGACAAAAGGGCCGGCCCAATTCGGATTAAGCTTTCCAACTGAACCAGCTCTTACAGCAGCATCAACCTTCTTTAGAACTAGATCTCCCACTTGGAAGTGTTTGATCCTTACATTCTGATCGAAGTAACGGGCCATCCTCCTTTTGACCTCTTCCTGCCTTATGGCTGCTTGATCTCTGACCTCCTCGATGTGTTCCAAGCTGAACCTCATCTCCTCATTATTCAACTCAGCCCAATCATCGACACCTTCTCTTGCAAGCAGCACTCTGGGTGATGGGACTTCAAACTCAATCGGGATGAGTGCCTCTGAGCCATGAGAGAGTTTGAAAGGAGTCTCCCCGGTTGCGGATGATGGCGTTGTCCTAAGGGACCAGAGGACTGATGGAAGCTGATCAGCCCAACTGCCCTTGAGATTCTGCACTTTCTTCTTGAGCAAGTTGAGGATCTGCTTGTTGGCAGCTTCCACCTGGCCATTGCTTCTGGGATGATGAACTGATGCAAAACGCAGCTCTGTTCCGATCTGCCTGCAAAAATCTATCATCTCTGAGTTGTTGAACTGTGGCCCATTGTGAGTGATTATTGCCATTGGTATCCCATGCCGGCATACAATTTCTCCCCAAACGAAGTTCTTGACGATCTGAGTCGTTGTCTTAGCCAATGCCTTGGCTTCGATCCACTTGCTGAAGTAGTCGATCATTACGATGATAAAACGCCGTTGCCCGCTTGCCAAGGGAAAAGGACCAATGAGATCCATTCCCCAAACCGCAAAGGGCCAAGGAGTTGCAATCGACCTGAGGGACTGAGCTGCTTGGTGCTGAAGCGGAGCAAACTTCTGCATTGAACACACCTTCTGGCGTAGATCTCTGAGTCTTTCTTCATTGTGGGCCAGAAATACCATTGCCGCAGGACTCGTCTTTCAAGAGTTCTTGCTCCAGAGTGACTTCCACACTCTCCTGAATGAACTTCTTGCAAAATGGTGTGAGCTTCTTCTTCTGAAACACATCTGGCCATGGTTGAGAGGAAGGTCTTTCTATAAAGGATTCCCGCCACTAGAAAGTAGTGAGCTGCTTTTATTCTGAACTTTTTCTTGTCTCTAACTGTATGATGATAATTTTCTGTTGACAGATATAGGATGAATGGGTCCATCCAAGAGGCGCGCTGATCTACCTGCATCAAATCTCCTTCCACCACTGCCGGGCGGAAGAGCTCGGAAGTTGTGCCTCCTGAAGGCATCCCATGCTTAGAGAGAAAATCGGCCTCCTCATTCTCTGTTCTGGGGATATGTTCGATAGTGAAGCTTTTAAACCTGCCGACCTCTATTTTCACAAGAGCTAGATATTTTTTCAAGACTGGCTCCCTTGCTTCGAAGTTGCCGAGGACTTGCGACGCCATTACCAGAGAATCGGTTCTGATGTGAACATGATCGATCCCTAATTCCCTTGCGAGCCTCAAGCCTGCTAGCAGAGATTCATATTCAGCCTGGTTGTTGGTTACTGGAAAGTAAAACTTGATGGCCTGCTCCAGCTTGATTCCATTTGGATTGATGAGAACCACTCCTGCTCCAGAAGAACTTCTGCCTGAGGCACCATCAACATAGATGGTCCAAGCCAAAGGTGACCTTTCTGCCTGATCAGAACTGGACTCTGGCATGTCAATCAGAAAATCTGCTAGGACTTGAGCTTTGATGGCTGTCTTGGGCACATAAGAAATTTCAAATTCACTTAGCTCTATTGCCCACTTAGCTAGCCTGCCGGAATGCTCGGGCTTTTCCAACACACCCTTCAAAGGTTGATCGGTGATGACTTGTATTGAATGTGCTTGAAAGTATGGGCGAAGCCTGCGAGCTGACATGACCAGTGCCAAAGCTAACTTCTCCAAGATCGGATACCGCGTCTCAGCACTCTTCAGAATATGGCTGACATAGTAGATCGAGAATTGCTTTCTGCCTTCTTCCCGAAGAAGAACGGAGCTGACGGCCTCAGGGCCAACCCCTAGGTACAAGAAAAGAACCTCTCCTGGCCGGGGACTCTGAAGCAGAGGCGATGAGGTAAGCTGCATCTTTAACTGTTCAAAAGCCTGGGAACACTCTTCTGTCCACTCAAACTTGGATACACGTCGGAGGGTCTTAAAGAAGGGGGCACTCCTATCTCCAACCCGAGAAAGAAATCTTGCAAGACCTGCTAGCCTTCCCCCTAACTGCTGAACTTCCTTCGGTGAACGAGGGATAGGCATTTCAAGAATAGCTTTTACCTTGTCCGGATTGGGGGCAAGCCCCTCCGGAGTAAGGAGATGACCAAGAAACTTCCCCTTACTCGCTCCAAAAGTACACTTCAAAGGATTGAGCTTCATCTTGTATCTACGCAGAGTAGCGAACGTCTTTGCTAGATCTAGCAAGTGCAGCGAAAACGATTTACTCTTAATTAAGAGATCGTCTACATACACTTCTAGGTTTCTTCCTTTTTGATGGTTAAACACACGGTCCATCATCCGTTGATAGGTCGCGCCAGCATTCTTAAGCCCAAAGGGCATGACAAGATAGCAATAACATCCATCGTTAGTTATGAACGACGTGTGAGGAACGTCGGGCTTATGCATTCTTATCTGGTGATAACCAGAAAACGCATCTAAAAAACTCATGTAAGAGTATCCTACCGCGGAATCAACTAAAGAATCTATCCGAGGCAGGGGGTAGCAATCTTTAGGACATGCTTTATTAAGTTTTGTAAAGTCTACACACATTCGCCACTTTCCCCCTGGTTTTTTAACCATTACAACATTTGAAATCCAGGTGGGATATTGCACTTCTTTAACAAAATTCGCCTTGAGGAGTTTCGCAACCTCCTCCCTTATTGGTTCTGCAAGCTTTGTTGCAACGTCCCTCTTCTTCTGTTGGATGGGCTTGCAGCTGGGATCAACATTCAGATGGTGGCAAGCTACATCAGGATCCACCCCCGGCATGTCTTCTGCTGACCAGGCAAAGACATCCAGGTTCTTTAGCAGGCAGGAAATCAACTCAGCCTTTTGATCTTCAGGTAGCTCTGAGTTGATGGAGAGTTTCCTCTCCTCCCCTTCAGCAATGGGGACTCCTTGCGTCACCTGGGCAGGTTTCAGGAGAGCACCTTCATCAGCAGCAACTTTCGAACTGGAAGAGGCTTCTGCAGCCTCTGCTGGAGCAAGGGAAGCTTCAACCATGTTGACAGTGCGGACGTAGCACTCCCTTGCTCTCCTTGGGTCGCTCCTGACCCGGCACATCCTCCCATCAACAAAGAACTTGATGGCGAGGTGATAAGTGGAAATCACTGCTTGGTACTTGTTCAGCAGGGGCCTGCCGAAGATGGCATGGTAGCTGCTGGGGGCGTCGACCACTATGAACTGTATCTGCTTCGTTGCCCCTCCAAGCTTCACCGACAAGGTGACGCTGCCCTCCACCTCTTTCCTCTCTCCTGAGAATCCATAGAGCGGCCCCTCAGTGGAAAGCAGAGGCTTTCCGGTCCTCAGGGCCTCAAAAGTAGACTTGAAGAGGAGGTTGACTGAACTGCCCGTATCAACAAGAATTCTGTCCACTGTGAAGTCTCCAAGCACAGCCTTGATCACAACAGCATCGTCAAATGGATTGGCTGTTTGAGGAAGATCTTCTGGACCAAAGGTGACGACTTCTCTTGGGGGAGCAACGGAAGAAGAGGCCACCTCCGCCTGGGTGACCCTTGAAATTGAAGATTTCCGAGTGGACTCGGTCCCTGCTCCACCATGGATGAAGAAGAGGCGTCCCAGAACTCCCTCATCATCTGCATCAAAGCATTCCACTGGGACGTTTATCGGCCCTAGACGGTCTTCGTCCTCCACATCTACACACTCCTGGTAAGCCTCAGCTACCTCTTTGCCCTTCGAGGTGGATGGCTTCGACGAGGAAGGAGAATCCTTCTTGGTCAGGTCAATCCTGCCATTGGCAAGCAACTTATCAATCAGCGCACGAAGGGTCTTGCATTCCTCAGTCAGATGACCCTTTTCCTTGTGGAATTGGCAATATTGCGAATTATTTCTCGGCTTCCACAGCTTCTGAGGCTCTTGCCTCCTTTCTTCTGATCTCCTTTGCAGGATCTGGATGACTTCGTCAAGGTCCAGATCTGCAGGGTCCTCCATGGGACTTTCTTCATATTGGCACGGGGCAGGCAAGGCTGCCCGCTGGAGGATGGGAAGAGCCTGCAAAGGAACGGCGGGAGTGGTGGCCAACGATAGTCTCTGCTCGTGAAACTGTTGATGGCCTTGGAATGGTTTTTTGTTGCGGAAATTCCTGCCTCTTTGAGACGGAGGCTGGAAGTCTGGACGAGGTGGCCTGCCACGAGAGGAAGAAGCGGAGGCATCCCTTCCTTCAGCCTTGGCTGTCAGGGATGAAACATAGGTCGGATTGGCATTTTCCCCTTCTATGAAACGGTTGACCATGGCGATCAACTCCTGATAAGTCTCGGGAGCCTTGGTCGTTGCCTTAAACTTCAGAGGGCCTTCCCGGAGGCCGTGGATTAAGGCAACTTTGTAATAGTCAGGGTTCACATTCCTCCCCCCCTGAATTTCTCTTTGAAAGCGATCAACGAATCGTGCCACCGATTCGTTATCCCTCTGCTTGATCTCAAATAGGGCAGCTGGCCCATTCTTCCTCTTCCTTGAGGTAGCAAACCTCAGCAGTAACTGGCTACGAAGCTCGGCAAAAGAAGAGATGGTGCCCGAAGGCAGCTCATAGAACCATTCTCTCGCTTGCCCTTCGAGAGTGGTAACCAGCAACTTACACTTAATCGCATCTGAGAGGCATCTCAAAGCAACTGCCCCCTCAAATGCCTGGAGGTGAGAAACGGGATCTGTCGCTCCCGTATAGAACGGGATGCGCGGCTCCCTGAAGTTGCTCGGGGCCGATTCCCATCGAATTCGGTCCACAAAGGGAGACGGGGTGTCAAACTCTGCAGGATAGAAAGGGCGGACTGGAGCCGAGGAGTCCGCGGGCTCGGCGGACTGGCGGTCAGCAAAGCGAAGTTGGCGGGCAGGAGTGCCCCTAGCAGCTTCTCTGAAGAACTCTCTGAAAGCAAACTCTTCCTCTTGAGGGCGCAGAGGGGCTGCGGTCTGAGCAGGGTTTCGAGGAGTTTCTGGCGACTGCCGAAGCGGAGTTCGGCGAGCTGGGGTCTGGTAGACTGGCGAGTTCGCTGGGTCCGCTGCGGCCTGAGGAGCAAGCCGCTGGGCCAAAGCAAGCAGATCTTGGCTGATTGTGTCAAGACGCTGGTCGGTCTGCCGGCGAGACTGCTCGGCCTCAAGGCGAGCTTGCTCAATCGCGTCCCAAAGGGAGTCTTCTGAAGAGCTAGAGCGATCTGAAGAGCGGGCTCTGCAGTCTGACATCTTTCGTCCGCAGATTTCAAAACACTACTCGGATCTGAAGGTCGCGTGTTAACTGTTGATGCACGAAAACACAAGGGGGGTCGAGCACAACCAGCTAACTTGTTCGATCACAGGGGGAATAGGGAGACTGCGAGTAGCGATCTACTAAGCGGATGAGAGCTGGAAGAAGAGCAGGGCCGTGAACCACGACAACAACAGACTTCGCCCGTCGCGGCCTGAATGCCTCTCTTGCGACGGGCTTTCCCTTGATTGAAGAAGGATCTAGTTACAAGTAAAAGGAAAAGACTGAGGGAAGTAGAGCAAGGGGGAGTCCGCAAGGCACAGGATTCGAGTCTGCAGCCTGTAACAAGTAGGCTCCTGGGTCCGAGTCAGCGTGCCTTGAGTGCACCACCTCCCCCTATTTATAGGATAGGGGGCCTGCCCAAACGGGCAGGGCTAAAATAACCGGCTGCCCGGGGTACAGGAGAACCGGGCAGCGGTGACGAGAAGCAAAAAGAAAGAACACGCCAGTCCGCACAGAAGTGGCGGACTGGGCTCGCGAGCTGGAGCTTCCACTGCTGCTGGGCGCGCCTGCAGAAGGGCGGCGGCCTGGGCGGACGAGATACTGCGTCCGCCGCTGGAGAACCTGTTGCCCAAAGCGCCGGCGGACTGAGCGAACTGGTCCTTGCGTCCGCTGCTGGAGTATCACCCTTGGCGCCCGACTGGTGACAGTGCCGGACTGGGCGGACGGACAAATCCTGTCCGCGCCTGCTGAATGGGGGGCTTTGGAATCTTGTAGTATGTTGCGGACTGAGGGGTTAACATACACAACACCTATCGCCCACAATATTTCCTCGTCACAAAACGCAGCACAAACAACAAAGAAGGAATGGTCGACTCGAAAACAACGATCGGAAAATTGAGTCGGATTATTCCCCAAGAAAACACAAAGGTTGCCACTCCTTTTTGAGAGCAAGACCAAGGCTATAGGCCAAGATCCGCTCAAGCAAATAGGATCCACCCGATCCGGAAATAAAAAGCCTTGCAACGGTGATTTCGATTCAAAACTTGCAGCGATTAAATTAAAGGTCCGGAGAAAACGATGAGCGAAATCCACCACAACTAAAGAGAAGCAATCACACAAGGGAGGGGAAAGAGATTACGCAACCGGAAAACTTTCACACGAGATAACTGTGGGAGAATCACTCTCTCCACGGTTCCACCGGCGTTGCACTGAATGGTTTGCAACCTTCTTCCAAGGAGTCGCACCGAAGGAAGCCACGCCGGAGTCGCACCGAACGGGGATGGAGGAGGCAAGGCTTGGCTTCACACCAAAGGGGAGGGGGCGGCTATGGACTTCTCCATGGTGACCGAAATTTCCACAAGGGGGGGGGGGGGGGGGGGTTTAGGTTTCTTTTCCAATTGCTTTAACTCTTCATGATAGCCTCCTTTAAATAGGAGTTACAAATAAGCCTTAGCCCTTCATGATGGAGATTTAATCTCATCCATCAGAATGACTAATAGGAGTTACAAATAAGCCTTAACCCTTCATGATGGAGATTTAATCTCATCCATCTGAATGGCTAATTGCACACCAAAACTAAAATAGTTCAAATTGAAAATACAACAACACATGCAATGAATATAAAATAGAGTGCACGAAAAGGAAATAAATAAAACTAAGGCGTTGCCGTGGCGGTAGCACAGCGCGGGCGGAGGTTGAGCGTAGCCGTCCGTTAGCGTCATCGTGCCGCCTCACGTCCTTGAGTCGTATGGCCTTAGCAACCGGATCATCAACATCATCATCAGCATCGTCATCAACTGGTGGAGGAGGGGCCGCGCCATCAATCCTCCCCCGCTCAAATGCACGCATCTCCGTTGCGTGGTCCAAGCGATAGCAGTGAAGGAGAGCGGCATCCAAACTCTGCAGCTCCGTCTCGAGTACCCAAGAGTCATCCGAAGGTGGCCGATCACGCCAACGGATGAGAAAGCGGTGGGTGTCGCCATCAGCAGTGGTATCAGGCTCAGCATCAAGTATCATCTCTGGAGTGGAAAACGTCCGTGGAAACCTGGGGAACATATTAGCAGTAGGCAGGAAAGAAGGCAACTTACCATCCGATGATATACCTGTGGGGACCGAAAGAGAGAGGTCATCCGTACTACCACTCCCCAACCCATGAGAATTTTTAGTGGGAGAAGAAGACGATAAAGAAATCAACTCTTGTGGTGGTGACACAAACATCGTTAAATCCGAAACATTAAAAATGGGGGAGATACCCCAATCAGCAGGCAAGTCCAAAACGAAAGTGTTGTCACCTAGCTTTTTAATAATCCGAAAAGGGCCGGCGCGCTTTGGTGCTAACTTTTTAACGGTGCCAGTTGGCAAGCGTTCGGGAACCAAACGGACTAAAACTAGATCACCAATTTTGAAGTCTGATACTCACCTATGTAAATTAGCGTGCGCTTGATAAGAGTCGTATTGTGTAGTCAAGGTGTCCCGTATACGTGCGTGTAAATCATGGATGTGCTGGGCGAAGGATTGTGCAAACTGACTTGCCTTGTACGTTGGGGGCAACGACACCAAGTCAAGCGGCACAGGAGCCTTATACCCGTGGACAATCTCATTTGGAGACAGACCCGTAGACCGATTCTTGGAATTATTGTAGGCTAATTGAGCATGGGGAAGGAGAAGATCCCAAGTGCTCTTGTGATCACACACGAGGCATCGTAACAAATTTCCTAAGCTCCGATTAACCACTTCCGTCTGCCCATCAGTTTGGGGATGATAGGCAGAGGAAAACAATAATTTTGTTCCCATTAATATCCAAAGAGTCTTCCAAAAATAACTAGTGAATTTTACGTCCCTATCCGACACTATGGTCTTGGGCACTCCACGGTGACTAACGACTTCTTTAAAATAAAGCTTTGCGACGTGAGACGCATCATTTGTCCTACTGCACGGGATGAAATAAGCCATCTTTGGAAACCTATCCACAACTACAAAAATTGAGTCGTGATGGCGTAGGGTAACAGGGAGGCCTAATACAAAATCCATACTAACGTCGACCCAAGGAATGGAAGGAATAGGCAAGGGTGTATATAATCCTACGTTGGTTTTACTACCCTTAGATACCTGGCATGTGCGGCAGCTACTCACTACCTGTCCCACCATAACCTTCAGTTTTGGCCAATAGAATTTGTCTTCGACTAACGTAATGATCTTATCTCTACCGAAGTGGCCACTCAACCCTCCGCTATGCAACTCCCATATAATATGTAGTCGTAACGATGACTGCGGAATACATAGCTTTTCGTTCCTAAACAGGTAACCATCCTTGATGACGTATGCAGATATCGTCGTGGGGGAGCTATCCTGGGCAGATAAATAGAAGTCCTGGAAGTCAGGACACGTGGCGTACTCATCCTTAATCCGCTCAAAGCCTATAACATTTACTTCCATAGAGGTGAGTAAAAGCGTAAGACGACTAAGGGCGTCCGCAACTCGGTTATCGGCTCCCTTAAGGTGCTTGAGATTAAACGTGTAGCCTTGTAAGAAAGATACCCACTTAGCGTGTCGTGGGCTGATCTTATGCTGGCCGTTGATGAAACATAGAGCCTCATGATCGGAGAGGATCACAAACTCCTTGGAGAGGAGATAGTGCCTCCAATGGTGTAGACATCGGACTACAGCATAAAATTCCCTATCGTAATTGGAATAGTTCAGTTTAGGGCCGGACAACTTCTCGCTAAAATAACTAACGGGATGGCCCTCCTGGCTCAAGACACCTCCAATCCCGACCCCAGACGCATCGCATGTGAGCTCAAAGACTTTAGCAAAGTCAGGTAGACGTAAGATAGGTGTCTCCGTCATAAGCTCTTTGATTCGTTCAAAAGCATGGGTGGCGGACTTCGTCCACGTAAACTCTCCCTTCTTCATACAGTCCGTGATAGGCGCCATAATACTACTGAAGTCTCGTATGAAACGACGATAAAACGTGGCTAACCCATGGAAACTACGCACCTCACGTAGGGTGGTTGGCACGGGCCAGTCCTTAATGACCTGAACCTTTCCCGGATCAACGCGAATACCCTCAGAGCCGACTATATAGCCTAGGAACTCTACCTACGAGACATAGAAAGTGCATTTCTTAAGGTTAAGAAATAACGTCTCCTTCCGCAGGCTGGAAAGGATCACTGTCATGTGGGAGATGTGCTCGGTAGTAGATGTGCTATAAATCATAATATCGTCAAAGTAGACGACAACGAACTTTCCCATAAATGGCTGAAAGATGTGTGTCATCATCCGGGAGAAGGTACTAGGGGCATTGGACAACCCAAAGGGCATCACAAGCCATTCGTACAGACCATCCTTCGTCTTAAATGCTGTCTTCCACTCATCGCCCTCTCGTATCCTAATCTGGTGATAGCCACTCCGAAAATCTAATTTGGAGAATACGGTGGCTCCAGACAAGACATCCTATAAATCATCTAGGTGGGGAATGTGGAACCTATACTTGATGGTGATTTTATTGATAGCCCGGCTATCAACGCACATCCTCCATGTACCATCCTTCTTGGGGGCAAGTAGGGCTGGTACAGCACATGGACTCATACTAGTCCTAATAAAACCTTTCGCTAGCAAGCCCTCGATGTGAGACTGCAAATCTAGGTGAGCCGCGGGGTGGAGTCGATAATGGGGCTGGTTTGGCAAGGAAGACCCCGGGATGAGATCTATCGCATGCTGGATATTCCTAAGCGGGGGTAACGTGGGCGGCAACTCATCCGGGTACATGTCCCTATACTCCTCCAACAGTACCCATAACTCACTAGGTAGCTCATCCAAAATGCTAGAATCGGGCTTCGCACTTAAGAGGACTAGCGCATACATAATTCCATCAAAGAACGGATCTCTCTCAAACTCTTTCCTACCAACGAGATTCAACGTTTTCCGTTCTACCGGGATAGTGGTGTCCTTAGCCAAGACTACGGGCTCCTTTGGGATGGTCGGCTTCAAAGTGATGGTTTTGCCATTGAATTTGAACTCATAAGTGTTGGCTCTACCAAAATGTGTAACATCACGGTCGTATAGCCAAGGGCGGCCTAACAACACATGGCAAGCGTCCATCGGGAGGACATCACACCACACCTCATCAATGTAGGATTTGAATGAGAGTGGGACCAGACATCGCTTGGTAACAGGTACAGAGAGCTTGTTGATCCAAGCGACCTGGTATGGGGTCGGGTGTGGTTCCTGTGACCAAGGACATACGTGCTACGACATTCTCAGATATGACGTTCACGCAGCTACCACTATCAATAATCAGCTTGCAAAGCTTCTCGTCACTCTTAAAAATCAGAGAAAATATGCTCGTCCTCTTCCAATCATCTAATGGACGAGGAGTGGTCAAAATACAACGCATCACCATAAGGGGGTGATCGTCCTCTAAGTCACTAGGGACTCCTTCGGGGTCACTCTCCTCTGCGGCCTCGTATACGTAATCGTCAGGGTCGGTGGTTGGCTCTAATAAGGCTAGTGTTTTTGTCTTTGTTGGGCATTCGTAGGCATAGTGGCCTTGAATGCTGCAAGAGTAACAAGTGGTGTTAGCCTTGCTCACCTTCCCGATAGGGACACGCTCACTCGAAGGGTTCTTGGAGTTCCTAGCGGTGATCACGATTGACTTCGACTCGGTAGATTTAAACTTTCCCTTATCAGGATATGTGGAAGAAGATGCCCCAGTGGTGGACTTGTTCTTCGCATGGGCGTAACGGGAGTGAGCCTTAGAGGCTAGGTGTTTTTCAATGTCCAAGGCGGCATTGAAAGTCGTGTTCAAGTCCGTATGCCCATATCGCAAGAGCTTCCTTTGGATATCGGGGTTAAGGCCCTTTCGAAATCTAGATAAAGTGACTTCGGGAATCTCCCTAAGGTCACATCGCACCATTCGGTCCTTAAGTTCACCCATATATTCAGCTACCGAGCTTGAGCCCTGCCGCAGAGTGGCAAGCTCATCGAACATCTGTGTCCGATGGTACGCAAGAACGTACTGATCGGTCAACAGGTTCTTCATTACTGGCCAACCTATAAGGGGGGCTCCGTGTCCGGTTCCTAATCTTCGCTCCTCATTCAGCCAGAACGTCTTTGCACGACCTCTGATACCAAATTGGTGTAGGGTTATCCGGGCAACTTGGACCTTTTGGGGATCCGTCAGGTTGTGCCACTCGAAGTAACACTCCATATCCACAGTCCAGTTAAGGAAGATTTGGGGGTCTCCCATGCCATCATACGTGGGGGCATTTATCTTAATGGCCCTAGTAATGTCAAAGTCTCGCTCGGGGCGGTGTCCCCTAGGGGCACCCGTGGGGAGTCCCCATCAGAATCCGAATCAGAGTTATGTTGGTGCCGGTTGGGCCGGTCAACATTAACGGGTGGCGGGGGTGGCCTAGCTTGGTTTTGTAGGATCTGGGCTAAGACGTTCCTAAGCTCAGCCATTTCGGCACGAAGACCCTCTATAGCCGCGGTGTTGGGATCACCATGCTCGTTCGCAGCCATACTAAACGTAGACGGGGTTGCGTACTCCGTTCCTAGCCTAGTGCGCATTCAGGTTTGGGAGGCCCCGGGCAAGATGAATTTTCCTAGGGCTGTAGCTATATTGAAAATAAGATATTTTTATATATTCCCAAAGTGAATAACACGTAGATCGTTAAAAATTTTTTGTTTTGAAATTTTGCTGAAAAATAAAGATTTCAGCCCGCTATTGGCAGACCACAGAAAATAATTTTTTTGATTTTTTTTAGATCCGATCGACCAACAAGGAATGCAGAGAGGATGTTTGCAACGTGGGAGTTGAAACAACCTCCCTCTGATACCAAATTGATGTAGGGTTATCCGGAAACGGAGATCTCCGCGAAACTAACGCTCTTCCTACGCACAACACGTCGTAGATCTACCGCACCTACACAACACCTATCGCCCACAATATTTCCTCGTCACAAAACGCAGCACAAACAACAAAGGAGGAATGGTCGACTCGAAAACAACGATCGGAAATTTGAGTCGGATTATTCCCCAAGAAAACACAAAGGTTGCCACTCCTTTTTGAGAGCAAGACCAAGGCTATAGGCCAAGATCCGCTCAAGCAAATAGGATCCACCCGATCCGGAAATAAAAAGCCTTGCAACGGCGATTTCGATTCAAAACTTGCAGCGATTAAATTAAAGGTCCGGAGAAAACGATGAGCGAAATCCACCACAACTAAAGAGAAGAAATCACACAAGGGAGGGGAAAGAGATTACCCAACCGGAAAACTTTCACACGAGATAACTGTGGGAGAATCACTCTCTCCACGGATCCACCGGCGTCGCACTGAATGGTTTGCAACCTTCTTCCAAGGAGTCGCACCGAAGGAAGCCACGCCGGAGTCGCACCGAACGGGGATGGAGGAGGCAAGGCTTGGCTTCACACCAAAGGGGAGGGGGCGGCTATAGACTTCTCCATGGTGGCCGAAATTTCCACAAGGGGGGGGGGGGGGGGGGTTTAGGTTTCTTTTCCAATTGCTTTAACTCTTCATGATAGCCTCCTTTAAATAGGAGTTACAAATAAGCCTTAGCCCTTCATGATGGAGATTTAATCTCATCCATCTGAATGGCTAATAGGAGTTACAAATAAGCCTTAGCCCTTCATGATGGAGATTTAATCTCATCCATCTGAATGGCTAATTGCACACCAAAACTAAAATAGTTCAAATTGAAAATACAACAACATGCAATGAATATAAAATAGAGTGCACGAAAAGGAAATAAATAAAACTAAGGCGTTGCCGTGGCGGTAGCACAGCGCGGGCGGAGGTTATAGCGTAGCCGTCCGTTAGCGTCATCGTGCCGCCTCACGTCCTTGAGTCGTATGGCCTTAGCAACCGGATCATCAACATCATCATCAGCATCGTCTTCAACTGGTGGAGGAGGGGCCGCGCCATCACTAGCCCTTATAAATCCATTTTCCAAGAGAAAGCATGCTAGAGTCTCATACCATGCTCTAGGAGCTTTCTTGAGACCATATAATGCTTTGTTCAATCTAAAAACATAATCAGGATAAGTTGGAGAGATAAAACCTGGAGGTTGTCTGACATATACTTCCTCTTTGATGTCTCCATTTAGAAATGCACTTTTGACATCCATCTGATAGACTTTGAAGCCTTTATGTGCTGCATAAGCTAAGAATATTCTGATGGCTTCCAATCTTGCAACTGGTGCAAAGGTCTGGTCGTAGTCTATCCCTTCTTCTTGAGAATATCCCTGAGCAACTAGCCTTGCCTTGTTTCTTACAATTACTCCTTGATCATCCAGTTTGTTTCTGAATACCCACTTTGTTCGAACAATGGAGTGATCCTTAGGCTTTGGCACTAGTTCCCATACTTTGTTCCTCTCAAATTGATGCAACTCCTCTTGCATTGCAATAATCCAGTGTGGATCTTGCTATGCATCTTGAATGAACTGAGGTTCAATTTGAGATAGGAAGCAGGTGTGCAACAGGTTTTGGTTGACCTGATTTCTGGTTTGCACACCAGCTGAGATGTCTCCAATTATTTGGGAAATTGGATGGTCTCTTGATGTTACTAAATCAACAGGGGGTGTTGATTGTTCACCAACCTGTGTTGTTGTTTCCTCTTGTGGTACAACAACTGGCTCTTCAAGTTGTTCTTCAATATGTTGAGCATTTTCTTCATCTTCACTGCATTCATCCCCTTGAGTAACCTGTAACTTGTTCAAGTCTTCAACTAGAGAATGTTCCTGCAAAGGTTCTATGGTAGAAGAGATCTTCTCCTTGAAAGACATGTTAGATTCATCAAATAATATATGAACAGATTCCTCAATTTTTAAAGATGATTTATTATAAACCCTATAAGCCTTGCTGATCATGGAGTATCCCAGAAACACTCCTTCATCAGCTTTAGCTTGAAATTTTGCTAAATATTTCTTGTCATTATTATGTATGTAGCAAATACAACCAAAGACTCTAAATTAATCAACTTTAGGTTTCTTCCCTTTGAGTAATTCATAGGGAGTCTTTCCCTTTAGTTTATGTATCAAACTTCTATTCAGCACATAGTTGGAGGTGTTCACTGCCTCTGCCCAAAAGGATAGAGGAAGGTGAGCATCTGACAACAATGTAGTGGCAGATTCAATAAGGGTTCTATTTTTCCTTTCAGCTACCCCATTTTGTTGAGGAGTTCTAGGAGCTGAGAAAGTATGCCTGATCCCTTCACTCTGACAGAACTCTTGCATAAGAAGAGAATCAAACTCTGTCCCATGATCACTTCTGATCAGGGCAATGTGAGTATTGAACTCAATCTGTATACATTTGAGAAACTCTGTCAGACACTTAAAGTTATCAGACTTCTTCCTTAGAAAGAACACCCAAGTGAATCTAGAGAAGTCATCTACAACTACTAAAGTGTAGGATTTCCCTCCTAGGCTTTGTACTGTGATGGGTCCAAAAAGATCCATGTGTAACAGATACAATATCCTAGGTGAATCACTCTTATTAAGTGACTTAAAGCTGTTTTTAGTTTGCTTGCCTAATTGACAAGCCCTGCAGAGTCCTTCCTTCTTGTAGGGGCCAGAAGGTAGTCCTCTAACAAGGTTGTCCTTGGATAGCCTAGCAATAGTTCTAAGGTTTAGGTGTGCTAGTCTCTTATGCCATAAAATATTTGCTCTACAGACAGAATTAAACAAGCAAATATCTACATCAGTTGAAAGAAAATCTACTAGATAGATGTTACCTTTCCTTTTACCTGTCAACACAGTTGTGTTGTTCTCTGACTTGATTTTGCATAAGGCTTTGCTGAAGGTCACCTGGTAGCCTTCATCACACAGCTGACTGATGCTTATTAATTGTGCTTCAGTCCTTCCACATAAGCTACCTTCTTGAAAGTTACTGATCCAATCTAGACTGCACCATATCCTTTAGTCTGTCCAAAGTTTGAATCACCAAAGATAACTTTGGGTCCAAGCTTGGCTCTAAAGGATGTGAGGTTGTCCTTGTTCCCTGTCATGTGCTTAGAGCACCCACTATCCAAGTACCATTGCTGGTTAGATGTTGGATAGGTCTTCACCTGCACATAAGACAATTCATTTGTTTTTGACCCAGTTTACCTTGGGCCTAGGTTGATAACCTTTAAATTCTGAAATGAAAGACATCCCAGGTTGACTCTTATATCCTTCAGGATGATATCTCCTTAGAGGTATAATCCATTCAGTATAAGGGTTAAAGATTTGGGATGAAGGACCCTTAGGATTAAATTTTGATTTGCCCTTGAAAAGTTCTCCAGAGCTCTGACCTCTGTTCGACGATCTTGGAGCTGCGTTCGACGATCTTGGGTCAGATCGTCGAGCTACGTTCGACGGTCGACTATGGCTGAGATCAGGTACTTGAGATCGTCGAGCTGCGTTCGACGATTTTGCCTGAGATCGTCGATCTGCGTTCGGCGATCGTCGATCTCCGTTTGGCGATCGTCGATCTCCGTTCGACGATTTCTGCTGGGACTTAGTTTTCTGGGGCAGATCAGAATTTTTCCTAGCTACCTCTACAACTCCCTTTCCTTTGTCAGAAATGAATTTGATTGGAGTTGTTAGAACTATGGGTTGGCTGGATGAAGCACCCAAGCCCAGTGTACTATTGAATCTGGAGTTCACTGTGCTTGTGATGTCCATCAGCTTGATGCTTCTCCCATTAAGGGATTCTTCAAGCTTCTTGGCCTCAGACAGCTCACTTTTCAGTGAATCTATCTGCTCCCTACAACACTCCAACTCCTGAGAGAGTTTGAGGTTTTCTGACTTTAAAGTATTATGTTTAGATAGATGATTTCTGATAGAGATAATTTCTTTCTCAGATTTTAGCAGGTCTAAACACAATGCTTTAAATTCAGATTTAAAGTCCTCTGAATTAAAATCAAAAGAACTGATTACCTGATCTTCTTCAGATTGAGTCTCTGAAAGTGACTCTGACTCTTCTTCTTCTGAATTATGCTGTGAGGCATTGATTGCCATCATGCAGAACTCTTTTTCTTCTGCATCATTCTCATCATCACTGGAGCTGGATGAGGCTTCTGACTCCTCTTCAGTCTCACTCCAGGATTCAGCAACAAACCCCGTTCTTGTATGTTTGTTTTTGCTTGATGAGGCTTTGCCATTGCCATTCCTCTTGGAGTCTTTCTCCTTTCTTCTTTCTTTTCTGTCCCTTCTGTCCTTATTTTTGTTCTCTGGACAGTCAGGAACTATGTGCCCTGGTTTCCTGCAACCAAAGCAAATAATGTATTTATTATTATTATTAATGGACTTGTCATACCTTGGCTTATCATGTTCCTTGTATGATCTCCTTCTGAAGTCCTTTCTGGCCATCTTATAAAATCTTTTGGCCAACAGACTGAGCAGTTCATCATTGCCTGTGACTTTGTCTTCAGGCTGATCTTCAGTTACCTTGAAGGCTATGGTCTTCTCTTTTCTTGTGGCTGGTGAGGCAGCCTTCTGTTCTTCTTCTCTATTTTTGATAAGTAGCTCATAAGATTTGAGCTTACCCAATAGAGCTTCAGTAGTGATCTCATTCAGACTTCTGGCATCCTTAATTGGCTAGATTCTTAAATCCCAAGTGCTAGGGAAGCACATTAGAATTTTGTCATTGAGTTCAGTTAGTGAGATCTCTTTATCCAATGTTTTGAGTTCACTGACAATTAGACTGAGCCTGTTGTACATATCTCCCACTGACTCAGTTTCTCCCTTCTTGAAATTCTCATATTGAGATATGAGGTGGGATCTCCTATCTTTTCTCTCATCAGCTGAACCTGAGACTATTTCTGAGAGTTTGTCCCAAATTTCCTTTGTTGAATTGCATTCAGCCACCTTTTGAAATATGTCATCAGACATTGTCTGGGCTAAGATGTTCATAGCCTTAGCATCAGCTACCTTCATCTCTTGATATCAGCATCTGTTCCTGATGGAGGTGGAACAACATTTGTACTGGAGTTCTCTGGAGGTCTTGGACATACTGTCAAAACAGAGTTAAAAATATCTTCGTCAATAGAATTCATGTACAATCTGATCCTTGCTTTCCAAAGTGCAAACTTGGATAGATTGCACACTGGAGGTCTGGTGCTAGCATAATCTTTGTTTTGTGCCATGATTTGTGAAAACAAAATCTAATAATAAAGTACAAAAGAAAACAGATCTAACTTGGGATCTTTGGGTTCAGGTGTTAGCCTGTGCAACCACCAAGGTGTGGTATGTTTAACCAACCTCCCTCTGATACCAATTGAAAGTGCAGCTAGATCTGATATACTCTAGAGGGGGTGAATAGAGTATATGGTGCTTTAAAACTTTTTACAACAATTGTTGTAATATGAGTGAGCAGGGAAGCAGTAATAAATCTAATCACAGAACTAAACAAATCAAAAGCTAATCACAGAATAATCAAGGCTAGAAACAAAAATAAAGACAAGCAAAACCAGAAGACACAAGGAAATATAGTGGTTCCCCTAAACTTGGGTACATCCACTCTTCTACCACCCTAGGTAGGAATCCACTGCAGGATGAGTTGATCTGGTGTCCTGGGCACCAATGAGCTTTTGATAAGGTGCTCAAAAACCAAATCAGATTTTTTGATCAGGTGTCTTGCCACCAATGAGCTTTTGACAAGGTGCTCAAAAACCAAGCTCAAACTTTTGAAGGGAGTTTGAGAAACCCTTAACAGAGAGGGGGTGAGAGAGTGATGGAAGTCTTCTCTTTCTCAAACAACTGAGAAGACTATTTGGATTGATGGTGTCAAAGCTCCCCCTGAGTCCTTGAGATCTTCAGGAAAATAAGCTTTGCTGTAGGGTGATAGGCCTTCAAAAGTTGAACTCCAGCAAAAGATGATTTCAGCAACAGCTGAAATGTTGAATGTCTGGAGTCTTGAAATATGTTGGCCTTGAACACTTGAAAACTAGAGAGATCTGAAGATTTTAGAAAATGTTGATCTCCTTGGATGAGTGTTCTTGAGAATTCTTTGAGACAGAATATTTTGTTGAAGATTACTGATGTTTGTCTGTGTGTGTCTGTGTATCTCTCTCTCTCAGAGATTCAAAAAAAAATTCTTCTTTTATTCTCTTATACTGAACAAAACATTCTCTGTCAAGAATAGCTGTTGGTCTGCATTAATTGCATCCTTAATTGCAAAATCTCTTCTGGAGGAAAGTCCACAGAAATATTCCTTGAAACTTGGTCCAGAAATGAATGAAAACGGCTAGGAAATCTTCAGAATTAATTGCAGAATAACTCCTTAACTGATTTGAATTTGAATCTAGAAACATCCTTGAAGTTATCTGAAAATGTCGAACTGAGCTCTGCTATCGTTGAACTGAGCTCAGCGATATGGACTTATACAGCAGCAAAATATCGTCGATCTGAGCTCAAAGATCGTCGAACTGAGCTCAGAGATAGAAATCCAAAGCTGAGTCAAGATCGTCGAACTGAGCTCACCGATCGTCGAATGGAGTTCGACGATATGATGAAGTTGAGCTCAGCGATCGTCGAATGGAGTTTGACGATCTGTCGAAGTTGAGCTAGACGATCGTCGATCGGAGTTCGACGAATTGTCGTGCTGAGCTCGACGATATGACTTTGTTAACCCCTCAGTCCACAGCATACTACAAGACTCCGAAGCCCCCCTTTCAACAGGCGCGGACGCGATTTATCCGTCCGCCCAGTCCAGCAAGGTCCCCAATTGGACCATGGTACCCCAGCAGCGGACGCAAGTGCCTGTCCGCTCAGTCCGCCAGCGTTTGAGGTATCAGGTTCTACAGCGGCGGACGCAATGTCTCGTCCGCCCAGGCCGCCGCCCTCCAGCGGGCGCGCCCAGCAGCAGTGGAGGCTCTAGTCCGCGAGCCCAGTCCGCCCCTTCTGTGTGGACTGGCATGTTCTTTCTTTTTGCTTCCCGTCACCGCTGTCCGGTTCTCCTGTACCCCGGGCAGCCTGTTATTTTAGCACTGCCCGTTTGGGCAGGCCCCCTATCCTATAAATAGGGGGAGGTGGTGCACCCAAGGCACGCTGACTCGGACCCAGGAGCCTACTTGTTACAGGCTGCGGACTCGAATCCTGTGCTTTGCGGACTCCCCCTCGCTTTGCTCTTGTTCAGCTTTTCCTTTTACTTGTAACCCAATCCTTTTTCAATCAAGGGAAAGCCCGTCGTAAGAGAGGCATTCAGGCCGCGACGGGCGAAGTCTGTTGTTGCCGTGGTTCACGGCCCTGCTCTTCTTCCAGCTCTCATCCGCATAGTAGATCGCTACTCACAGTCTCCCTATTCCCCGGTGTTCGAACGGTTAGCTGGTTGTGCTCGACCTCCCTTGTGTTTTCGTGCATCAACTGTTAACACGCGACCTTCAGATCCGAGTAGTGTATTGAAATCAGCGGACGAAAGATGTCAGACCGCAGAGCCCGCTCTTCAGATCGCTCTAGTTCTTCAGAGGACTCCCTTTGGGACACAATAGAACAAGCTCGCCTCGAGGCCGAGCAGTCTCGCCGGCAGACCGACCAGCGTCTTGACGCAATCAGCCAAGCTCTGCTCGCGCTGGCCCAGCGGCTTGCTCCTCAGGCCGCAGCGGACCCAGCGAACTCGCCAGTACGCCAGACCCCAACTCGCCGAACTCCGCTTCGGCAGTCGCCAGAAACTCCTCGGAACCCTGATTAGTCCGCTGCCCCTCTGCGCCCTCAAGAGGAAGAGTTTGCTTTCAGAGAGTTCTTCAGAGAAGCTGCTAGGGGCACCCCTGCCCGCCAGCTTCACTTTGCTGACCGCCAGTCCGCCGAGCCCGCGGACTCCTCGGCTCCAGTCCGCCCCTTCTACTCTGCAGAGTTTGACACCCCGTCTCCCTTTGTTGACCGAATTCGATGGGAATCGGCTCCGAGCAACTTCAGGGAGCCTCACATCCCATTCTATTCAGGAGCGACAGATCCAGTTTCTCATCTCCAGGCATTTGAGGGGGCAGTTGCTTTGAGATGCCTCTCAGATGCAATTAAGTGTAAACTGCTGGTCACCACTCTCGAAGGGCAAGCGAGAGAATGGTTCTACGAGCTGCCTTCGGGCACTATCTCATCTTTTGCGGAGCTTCGTAGCCAGTTACTGCTGAGGTTTGCTACCTCAAGGAAGAGGAAGAATGGGCCAACTGCCCTATTCGAGATCAAGCAAAGGGATAATGAATCAGTAGCAAGATTCGTTGATCGCTTTCAAAGAGAAATTCAGGGGGTGAGGAATGTGAACCCCGACTATTACAAAGTTGCCTTGATCCATGGCCTCCGGGAAGGCCCTCTGAAGTTTAAAGCAACGACCAAGGCACCCGAGACTTATTAGGAGTTGATCGCCATGGTCAACCGTTTCATAGAAGGGGAAAATGCCAATCCGACCTATGTTTCATCCCTAACAGCCAAGGCTGAAGGAAGGGATGCCTCCGCTTCTTCCTCTCATGGCAGGCCCCCTCGCCCAGACTTCTAGCCTCCGTCTCAGAGAGGCAGAAACTTCCGCAACAAGAAACCTTTCCAAGGCCATCAACAGTTTCATGAGCAGAGACTGCCGTTGGCCGCCGCTCCCGCCGTTCCATTGCAAGCTCTTCCCATCCTCCAGCAGGCAGCCTTGCCTGCTCCGATCCAATTTGATGAGAGCCCCATGGAGGACCCTGCAGATCTGGACCTTGACGAAGTCATCCAGATCCTGCAAAGGAGATCAGAAGAAAAGAGGCAAGAGCCTCAGAAGGTGTGGAAGCCGAGGAATAACGCGCAATATTGCCAGTTCCACAAGGAAAAGGGTCATCTGACTGAGGAATGCAAGGCCCTTCGAACGCTGATAGAGAAGTTGCTTGCCGAGGGCAAGATTGACCTGGCCAAGAAGGATTCTCCTTCCTCTTCGAAACCATCCACCTCAAAGGGCAAAGAGGTAGCTGAGGCTTACCAAGAATGCGTGGATGTAGAGGACGAAGGCCGTCTGGGGCCAATCAACGTCCCGGTGGAGTGCTTCGATGCGGATGATGAAGGAGTTCTGGGACGCCTCTTCTTCATCCACGGTGGAGCAGGAACCGAGTCCACTCGGAAATCATCAATTTCAAGGGTCACCCAGGCGGAGGTGGCCTCTTCTTCCGTTGCTCCCCCAAGAGAAGTCGTCACCTTTGGTCCGGAAGATCTGCCTCAAACAGCCAACCCATTTGATGATGCAGTTGTAATCAAGGCTGTGCTTGGAGACTTCACAGTGGATAGAATTCTGGTTGACGCGGGCAGTTCGGTTAACCTCCTCTTTAAGTCCACCTTTGAGGCCCTGAGGACTGGAAAGCCTCTGCTTTCCACTGAGGGTCCACTCTATGGTTTCTCGGGAGAGAGGAAAGAAGTGGAGGGCAGCGTCATCTTGCCAGTGAAGCTTGGAGGGGCAACAAAGCAGATACAATTCATAGTGGTCGACGCCCCCAGCAGCTACCATGCCATCTTCGGCAGGCCCCTGCTGAACAAGTATCGAGCAGTGATTTCCACTTACCACCTCGCCATCAAGTTCTTTGCCGATGGGAGGATGTGCAGGGTCAGGAGTGACCCAAGAAGAGCAAGGGAGTGCTACGTCCGCACTGTCAACATGGTTGAAGCCAGCCCTTCCCTTGCTCCAACAGAAGCTGAAGAAGCCTCTCCCAGTTCGAAAGTTGCTGCTGATGAAGGTGCTCACCTGGAACCTGCCCAGGTGACGCAAGGAGTCCCCATTGCTGAAGGGGAGGAGAGGAAACTCTCCATCAACTCGGAGCTACCTGAAGATCAAAAGGCTGAGTTGATTTCCTGCCTGCTAAAGAACCTGGATGTCTTTGCCTGGTCAGCAGAAGACATGCCGGGGGTGGATCCTGATGTTGCTTGCCACCATCTGAATGTTGATCCCGGCTGCAAGCCTGTCCAGCAAAAGAAGAGGGACGTGGCAACAAAGCTTGCAGAACCAATAAGGGAGGAGGTTGCGAAGCTCCTCAAGGCAAATTTTATTAAAGAAGTGCAATATCCCACCTGGATTTCAAATGTTGTAATGGTTAAAAAACCAGGGGGAAAGTGGCGAATGTGTGTAGACTTTACTAAACTTAATAAAGCATGTCCTAAAGATTGCTACCCCTTGCCTCGGATAGATTCTTTAGTTGATTCCGCGGTAGGGTACTCTTACATGAGTTTTTTAGATGCGTTTTCTGGTTATCACCAAATAAGAATGCATAAGCCTGACGTACCTCACACGTCGTTCATTACTAACGATGGATGTTATTGCTACCTTGTGATGCCCTTTGGGCTTAAGAATGCTGGCGCAACCTACCAACGGATGATGGACCGTGTGTTTAACCATCAGAAAGGGAGAAACCTAGAAGTGTATGTAGACGATCTCTTGATCAAGAGTAGCTCGTTTTCGCTGCACTTGCTAGATCTAGCAGAGACGTTCGCTACTCTGCGTAGATACAAGATGAAGCTTAATCCTTTGAAGTGCACTTTTGGAGCAAGTAAGGGGAAGTTCCTCGGTCATCTCCTTACTCCGGAGGGACTTGCCCCCAATCCTGACAAGGTAAAAGCTATTCTTGAAATGCCTACCCCTCGTTCACCGAAGGAAGTTCAGCAGTTAGGGGGAAGGCTAGCAGGTCTTGCAAGATTTCTCTCTCGGGTTGGAGATAGGAGTGCCCCCTTCTTTAAGACCCTCCGACATGCATCCAAGTTTGAGTGGACAGAAGAGTGCTCCCAGGCTTTTGAACAGTTAAAGATGCAACTGACCTCATCGCCTCTGCTTCAGAGCCCTCGGCCAGGAGAGGTTCTTTTCTTGTACCTAGGAGTTGGCCCTGAGGCCGTCAGCTCCGTTCTTCTTCGGGAAGAAGGCAGAAAGCAGTTCCCAATCTACTATGTCAGCCATATCCTGAAGAGTGCCGAGTCACGATATCCGATCTTGGAGAAGTTAGCCTTGGCGCTGGTCATGTCAGCTCGGAGGCTTCGCCCATACTTCCAAGCACATTCAATTCAAGTCATCACCGATCAACCTTTGAAGGGTGTGTTGGAAAAGCCAGAGCATTCCGGCAGACTAGCTAAGTGGGCAATAGAGCTAAGTGAATTTGAAATTTCTTATGTGCCCAAGACCGCCATTAAAGCTCAGGTCCTAGCAGATTTTCTAATCGACATGCCAGAGTCCAGTTCTGATCAGGCAGAAAGGTCACCTTTGGCTTGGACCATCTATGTTGATGGTGCCTCAGGCAGAAGTTCTTCTGGAGCAGGAGTGGTTCTCATCAATCCCAACGGGGTCAAATTGGAGCAGGCCATCAAATTTTACTTTCCAGTAACCAATAACCAGGCCGAATATGAATCTCTGCTAGCAGGCTTGAGGCTCGCAAGGGAATTAGGAATCGATCATGTCCACATCAAAACCGATTCTCTGGTAATGGCGTCGCAAGTCCTCGGCAACTTCGAAGCAAGGGAGCCAGTCTTGAAAAAATATCTAGCTCTTGTGAAAATAGAAGTCGTAAAAGCTTCACCATCGAACATATCCCCAGAACAGAGAATGAGGAGGCCGATTTTCTCTCTAAGCATGGGATGCCTTCAGGAGGAACAACTTCCGAGCTCTTCCGTCCGGCAGTGGTGGAAGGAGATCTGATGCAAGTAGATCAACGCGCCTCTTGGATGGACCCATTCATCCTATATCTATCAATAGGAAATTATCATCATACAGTTAGAGACAAGAAAAAGTTCAGAATAAAAGCAGCTCACTACTTCCTAGTGGCGGGAATCCTTTATAGAAAGACCTTCCTCTCAACCATGGCCCGGTGTGTTTCAGAAGAAGAAGCTCACACTGTTTTGCAAGAAGTTCACTCAGGAGAGTGTGGAAGCCACTCTGGAGCAAGAACTCTTGAAAAACGAGTCCTGCGGCAAGGGTATTTCTGGCCCACAATGAAGAAAGACTCAGAGATCTACGCCAGAAGGTGTGTTCAATGCCAGAAGTTTGCTCCACTTCAGCACCAAGCAGCTCAGTCCCTCAGGTCGATTGCAACTCCTTGGCCCTTTACGGTTTGGGGAATGGATCTCATTGGTCCTTTTCCCTTGGCAAGCGGGCAACGGCGTTTTATCATCGTAATGATCGACTACTTCAGCAAGTGGATCGAAGCCAAGGCATTGGCTAAGACAACTACTCAGATCGTCAAGAACTTCATTTGGGGAGAAATTGTCTGCCGGCACGGGATACCAATGGCAATAATCACTGACAATGGGCCACAATTCAACAACTCAGAGATGATAGA
Organism: Platanthera guangdongensis; assembly: GCA_039583875.1. Lineage (NCBI taxonomy): Eukaryota > Viridiplantae > Streptophyta > Magnoliopsida > Asparagales > Orchidaceae > Platanthera > Platanthera guangdongensis. The sequence goes on from CM077162.1 coordinate 109,332,114, forward strand.
TTTTTGCAGGAAGATCGGAACAGAGCTGCGTTTTGCATCAGTTCATCATCCCAGAAGCAATGGCCAGGTGGAAGCTGCCAACAAGCTGATCCTCAACTTGCTCAAAAAGAAAGTGCAGAATCTCAAGGGCAGTTGGGCTGATCAGCTTCCATCAGTCCTCTGGTCCCTTAGGACAACGCCATCATCTGCAACCGGGGAGACTCCATTCAAACTCTCTCATGGCTCAGAGGCACTCATCCCGATTGAGTTTGAAGTCCCGTCACCCAGAGTACTGCTTGCAAGAGAAGGTGCTGATGATTGGGTTGAGTTGAATAATGAGGAGATGAGGTTCAGCTTGGAGCACATCGAGGAGGTCAGAGATCAAGCAGCCGTGAGGCAGGAAGAGGTCAAAAGGAGGATGGCCCGTTACTTCGATCAGAATATAAGAATCAAACACTTCCAAGTGGGAGATCTAGTTCTAAAGAAGGTTGATTCTGCTCCAAGAGCTGGTTCAGTTGGAAAGCTTAATCCAAATTGGGCCGGCCCTTTTGTCGTCAAAGAAGTGTTAAAAAGCGGCGCTTACGCTTGCAGACTCACGAAGGAGAGGACATACCACACACGTGGAGCGGGGATGACCTCAAGCGGTTCTATTCTTAAACCTCCTTTTTCTACTTTGTGTATCCTCTTCAAGAATTATTATGAATAGAAACTGCTTGCTAACACTTCTTCGAGTGTTTTGTTGTAATCATAACAGATAAGGCGCTAAGAGAGATTTCAAAAACGGTTCTACACCCGAACTCCCTTTTTCTTTCTTATGCTTCCTTTGCAAATGCATTTTCTTAATCAAAGAATCCATACTGACATTTTTTCTAGTGTTTTCTCTCTCTCCCAAAGACCTATAACGGTTCCCTGATACCGGGAGACATCGCCGAGTTCAGCTAGACCTCCCCTAGAGCCGTTGTCATTAGCGTAACACCACGAAGACCACGTGTTGCGAGGAGATTTCGCACCGTGTAGTGGGAGCTTGCAGGCTCTAGCGCGGTTGGATTCTGGACATCGGATCCCGGCAGGTACCTGACCCCACCTTTGCATTATGGAGGGCAAGGTGGGTGTAAAGCTCTACCATGCCGCTTTAGGGATATTGTTACAACTTCGATGATCACATGAGGAAAGTATGCCGTTCCGGCCACCTGCCCGCAGGTCATCTTAGCTTGTAACCCTCGAACACTCCATGGTACCCTCAAGCAGTGCCTGCAGGAGACCCATAGCTTAGACTGTACTCCGGGCAAGAGGGCAAGTAACCGTTCCGCCAAGTAAGCATCTTGCTTTTTGCAGGGAATAATGTGCGAACTGCTTTTAACTGTCCGCTCAGTCCGCCTATTTGGGTTGATCTTATAGCTTGTAGCCCGGTGAGGAAAGTATGCCGCCCAGGCTCACCTGCCCACCTGGTCGCGAGTTATAGGTCATTTCTATCTTTAGCGGACTGGTTTTCTCTATCTGCCGAGTCCGCCTATTTGGGTTGATCTTATAGCTTGTAGCCCGGTGAGGAAAGTATGCCGCCCAGGCTCACCTGCCCACCTGGTCGCAAGCTATAGATCATTTCTATCTTTGGCGGACTGGATTCGTTATCCGCACAGTTTGGTAGTTTCCTTGGGATTGCAAGCTGGTTATCTTTAGCGGACTGGTTTTCTCTATCCGCAGAGTCCGCCTATTTGGGTTGATCTTATAGCTTGTAGCCCGGTGAGGAAAGTATGCCGCACAGGCTCACCTGCCCACCTGGTCGCAAGCTATAGATCATTTCTATCTTTGGCGGACTGGATTCATTATCCGCACAGTTTGGTAGTTTCCTTGGGATTGCAAGCTGGTTATCTTTATCGGACTGGTTTTCTCTATCCGATCTGTCTGCCTGCTTGGGTTGATCTTATAGCTTGTAGCCCGGTGAGGAAAGTATGCCGCTCAGGCTCACCTGCCCACCTGGTCGCAAGCTATAGATCATTTCTATTATGAGCGGATTGATTTTCTGCATCCGCTCAGTCCGCAGGGTAGTCCATATTCAAGTTTGTAGATCATTCCTGTTATGAGCGGATTGGTTTTCTGTATCCGCTCAGTCCGCAGAATGATTTTCATGTTATATAGTTTGATCATTTCTATTATGAGCGGATTGGTTTTCTGTATCTGCTCAGTCCGCGGAATGGTTTTCGTATTATTTGTTTAGTAATCAATGTGCTCTTATATTATGTGCGGTCTGGCTTGCGGACTACAACTATAACTCAAGTACCCCTGGCATTATTATCAGCTGGCTGTTCTCTGAGGCGGATACTGAATGAGTTGGTCTAATTCTTAAATCAGCAAGATTCGTTAAATGATGTGATGAGCGGACCGTAACTGAAACTCAACAGGGTCCTCCTGACAAAATTCTTCTTTATGCTGTGATTAATCAACGCGTCATGCGGACTGCTAAGTATCGGTGCGGTGAGCGTGGAAAAAAGAGCATTGCAGGAAGCACACATGCCAAAAAATATCCTTTCTATTTCATCAAAAAATTGTTTACATCATTTCTATACGTTCGTCAGACTGCAATCTTGCGTCCGCCCACTTTTACAAAAAACCAGATAAAACAAAATATATATATATACATTGATCAATCAGTCCTTTGTTTCTTCTCTGGAGGCGCAGGGCTGTCACCAACGATGTCAACCTCTGGAGAATAACCCCCCAGCCGCTCCCGCTGCTGTCCGATCCTGTACTTGAGGACCCGCTATGCGAGCTCCCGGTTGCAGAAGAGGATGCAAAGTTGTCGGACTCGGCGGACAGTTCATCTACTCGCTGGCATGGGGCAGCGCTGTCCGCTGTCTCCTTGGCGCTTGGCTCTCCGCCTTGGCCTCCGTCTTCTTCTTCTTCTTCTTCTTCTTCTTCTTCTTCATCTTCTTCTTCTTCCTCTTCTTCAGCTACCTCGACGATGCCCTTTCCTTTCTTGGCCCTCTCCATCGCCGCGACCTGAGGGGCCAGCTCAGGGAAGATCTCCAGAAAAGGGACGTCGTCCACTCCCTCCTTTATAAGGCCGCGGCGGACAAGTCGCTCAACAGCGACCTCGACAGTCTCCTTTACGAAGGGGAGCATGGCGGACTGGAAGTTGCTGTTCTCCAAGTCATAGGCGACCTGCGCAAACAAAAGCAAATTAGACAGATCGCAGCGGATATAAAATCAAGGCCGCTGCAAATTCAACTCACCCCCAGCTCCTCTCTTTGCTGAGCAACCCTTTTTCCCAGCCGCGCGTTCCTTTCCTTTAGCGCTTCATTATCCTTTTGAAGTTGTTCGTTTTTCCTCAACAGGTCTCTGGCCAGAGTGGCAACATAATGATTTGTCACCGCGCTGTTCGCAGAAGCCTGAGAGGCTAGCAGAGGGAGGTCGGCGGCGGACACCTTCTTGAGGTCGCTGAGGTTGCGCTTTCTGTAAAGCGCGGAGATTGCGACATGAGCATGGCGTGATATCCGCGGACTCTTCCACGAAGGAAGCGCGGTGGACAGGCGAACGTGTTTGTTTTTGCTGTGCCAATGGACCATGGGGTTCCCCCTGAGGTCCTTCTGGGTGATGCCGAACCCGCTCATTGAGAAACTTTCTGAGGAAGAGTAGTCCGCTGCGGGATCCCCTTCCTCCTTCCTCTTTCTGGCGACTGCTTCTTTCTTTTCTTTTTGTGTAGGAGTGAAGCCGCTGGGTGTCTGCGGCAAGTTTGCGGGCACCGCCAAGGTTGCTGCAAAAACAAATGGGTTAAACACTAAGGTCGCAGCGGATGCAAAAGCTGAGTTCGGAAGCTACTTACTCTCCTCGGGCATGACGTCCGCTAAGCTTGCCAGCAGCTGAATATAGTGCTCGATGTCGAGCCTAGCATTGGCCAGGAACTCGACAATGGCGGACTCAAGGCCATCCAGCTGCACGCTCTTGAAGGAGGAGTCCGCGCGCACCTGTGGATAGGTGTGCGCGAACCCTAGATCGCCCTCGAAAATCAAGAACCTAGAGGTCCAGTTGTGGATCTTGTTGGGAAGACCCACAACCTTCATTCCCCTGCAGTAGAAATATATGACCCCCTTGTAGGGGCGGCCTCCGGAAGCGGTGATGGAGTGGACGGAAAATATCTTACGGAAGATATTCATTGAGAAATCAATCTTTTCAGATCACAAGTAAGAAACAAAGCTGCAGATCGCAGCGAGTGTGTTTGGCGCGAGCTGGCCGGGCACCATTCCATAGTGCTCGAAGATCGCGGCGAGTTCCCATAGAAGCGGGAACCTGAATCTGCTGTCGAAGTGGTCAACTGGAATGGCGATTTGGGTGGCAGTTGAGAAGTTCAACCTTTCCTGATGAGCGGGAAGGCGGACAAGAATGTTGGAGCCCGCCATTTTCTTTTCAACAAAGGCCTCCAGGTCGGCCTCTGTCAAAGTGCATTTGCGGTGATCAGCAGAGTGGAAGGCAACAGCAGCGTCAGTCCGCGCGGACACCATTTTGCAGGCCGCAGGCTTTCTGTTACTTCAGCTGTTTCCTGCATAAGAGAAGGCAGAAGGCCCTATTTATAGCTGAAAAGTCTGACAGCTTTTTGGCCAGGCCGCAGAGCTCGCAAATCCTATCCGCGCAGTCCGCGGACAATTAAAAGCAGCCAAAACAATAACGCGGATACAAAATATAGATTCACATGCCAAGGAGAATTCAAAGCAAAAAGTTGTCGCCGGCACAACTTGGTCCGCGCAGATCGCGCATTTTCTCTCGGCAAGTCATAAGAAGCGGATACACTTTCAATCCGCTTAGTTCGCAGTGTTTCCAACCTGCAGGTTAAATAACGAGAAGCAGACACAGCATGAATTCGCACAAATCACCACGTCACAAGGATTAAGCTACATGAATAGCGGATATATAATCTGAGTCCGCACAGATCAAATAGAATTCAGTTCACAGCACAACATTATTTGGAGCAATCACACAAACAATATACAGTTAATCAGATAAAAGTTCAAGGCATTGCGGACTCAGCGGTCCCTGTTATCGTTCCGCGCCGGCCTTTCTGCCCTGTCCCTGCATAGATGAGCCGCCTGATCGCTTATCTGAAGAATTTCACTGTATACACGGCAGAGATGATGATGGATGACGTTTATAGTCCGGTGCATGTGAGCAGCCTCCCGGTCTACCTGGCTGAGAGGCACCATTGGCTCCGCCGCCGGCCTCTGCTCCTCGTCCGCGGGCTGCTGGGCACCTGCCGGTGCCGCGATCTCAGGAGGAACGCGATCTGACGCCCGCGGCCTCTGCTCAGCGACCTCAGCAGTCCGCTTCTCCTTTCCTTCATGAGCCGACGCCAAGTACTTGCCTCTGTAGTATCGGACGTCATCCGCGAGTCTTTTCTTTTCCCTTTCAGACCTCTCCAGCGCCCGCGAGATGCTGGCGACCTGGTCTTTGAGGGCCTTCTCGCGTTTCGCGGATGCTTTCTCGCGCGCCGCAGACGCCCTTTCACGCTCCGCCGCTTTCTCTAACTCTGCTTTGACACATTGCATTTCAACTTCAAATTTCTTCTCTAACTCTTTTATCGTACTCAGGCCGGGCGGCTCATCTTCCGCGGACTCCACGTGTGAGACCGCGTCGGCACCAGTGTTGGGTGTGACCACGATCTCGCCACTCTCGATGGAGCCCGGCAGCGACTTTCTACCTGCAACAAATAAAGTCAACTTCGCATTCAAAGGCAGTTCGCGGCGGACTCAAAGAAAGGATAAAAAATCACTTTTAGATATAGCGGCAGCGAGTTTCCGACTATCGAAGATGATTGGCAGCCTTGCCCGCTCCGGGTCAAAGGCGCTTAACCGCTTTTTCCATTCGCGGTGAACCCTTGCTCTTCTCTCGTCAGCCGCACTTGTTGAGACCACGATATCGTCCGTCTTGGTGATAATTTTGATCGGTCTTGACGTCCGCGGCGGCGACCTATAAAGCCACTTGCGCTGAAAGTATTTGGGCGCCAGCTGAAGTTTACCTGACCGCATCAGCTCCGCAGCAATCCGCAGATCCTCAGTGGCTTTGTCCGCCGCGGCCTGCTGCGAGGCTGCCCTAACCGCAGCAACATGAGCAACGATTTGTTTCTTTTGCTCCTCTATCTTCTCCTTCAGCCTCTCCCTCTCCTCTTCCTCCGCAGCGGACAAGGAAGGGAGTTCGTCACCCTTATCTCCAGTAGTCTCCGCCTCATTCTGCTGCAGTACAACCAGCAAGGAGTCGTTGATTAAGTCAAGTCGACCAACGTCTATGGAATCAATTATCTCATCCGTGGATAGACTGACCGTTGAGAGGGAATTCTCTCCCTGGATTTGGGCCTCCGGAGTAACCAGATCTCCGTCTGGAACTTCTTTATCGCGCGGCCTGTGTTGTAAGTCCGCTTCCCCAGTCCGCTTGGAGATGTTCTTCTCCTTCATTGCGCGGAGCTTCTTCTCAACCCGCTCGGCGACAGTCGCTCCGTCTCTCTTCCTCTTCTTCCTCTTGGCGGTCTTCTCAGCAGCATCCGCGGCGGACCCCCCTAAATCGGGCTGGTCTGCGCGGACAGGTTCAGGATTCACAGCAGACAATGCCTTTGAGGGCGCGTCGTCCTCTACCTTAGTCCGCCGGTCTTCTTCGTCCAAGTCAACGATTTTCACCGAGGCATTGGGGGAAGATATGTCAGTCTCCATGTGTTCGCCAGCAGTGTCCGCCGAGGTTGCGGTTTTCTGAGAAGGGGCGGAGTCCGACAAGGTTGCCATCTTCTCACTCCTCAATGGTTCGGCGTCGACTACGGCATCCCCGCGAGCAGACACATCGACATGGCGGAATGCTTTCTCCGCAGGCTTCTGGCTCTGGGAACTCTCTCCTGTGGAGCGGACAGGATCTTTTCTTGTCGACCTCTTTACAATCTTCTTTGTCTTCATAGGCGTTGACAGTTCTGGGTCGCCTTTTGCAGTGAGACTAGAGAAGAAGGTTCCAAGCCTTGCCATGCCGGACTGGAAAGTTGAGACCGCAAGCGGTGAGTAGCGCCCCGTGTCGATCGAAATTCTCAACAGATCCAGGCCCTCCAGCGATATTTATAGCGTTGGCGGCATTTTCGAGGCGTGCGGACTCGGCGGTTAAGAAAACATTTTCGAAGTTTTCTGGAAACTTAAAAATGTGCGGGGATTATGTTAACCCCTCAGTCCGCAGCATACTACAAGACTCCGAAGCCCCCCTTTCAACAGGTGCGGACGCGATTTATCCGTCCGCCCAGTCCGGCAAGGTCCCTAATTGGACCATGGTACCCCAGCAGCGGACGCAAGTGCCTGTCCGCTCAGTTCGCCAGCATTTGAGGTATCAGGTTCTACAGCGGCGGACGCAATGTCTCGTCCGCCCAGGCCGCCGCCCTCCAGCGGGCACGCCCAGCAGCATTGGAGGCTCTAGTCCGCGAGCCCAGTCCGCCCCTTCTGCGCGGACTGGCGTGTTCTTTCTTTTTGCTTCCCGTCACCGCTGCCCGGTTCTCCTGTACCCCGGGCAGCCGGTTATTTTAGCCCTGCCCGTTTGGGCAGGCCCCCTATCCTATAAATAGGGGGGAGGTGGTACACCCAAGGCACGCTGACTCGGACCCAGGAGCCTACTTGTTACAGGCTGCGGACTCGAATCCTGTGCTTTGCGGACTCCCCCTCGCTTTGCTCTTGTTCAGCTTTTCATTTTACTTGTAACCCAATCCTTTTTCAATCAAGGGAAAGCCCGTCGCAAGAGAGGCATTCAGGCCGCGACGGGCGAAGTCTGTTGTTGCCGTGGTTCACGGCCCTGCTCTTCTTCCAGCTCTCATCCGCTTAGTAGATCGCTACTCGCAGTCTCCCTATTCCCCGGTGTTCGAACGGTTAGCTGGTTGTGCTATGATCCTGGTCTTGAGGGCAGCTTCCAAACCTAGACTTCTAACCCTTAGACTAAATTCTAATTGACATATTGAGCTATACAGGAGGTCAAACATTTGTTTCCTAGAGACATAGTGATCCTGACCCAAATTAGTAATAGGGTGTTCTAACAGAGACTGTCTTTGATTTTCTCAAATAGTACAACACCCTAGTCCATTCTCTACCGGCAGATGATCGTCACTAGAATTTTGAACATTTCAGATGAAAGGTAGTCGTGTGATTCAGTTTTGCATATGATAGTAAAATTTTTCAGTTGGCTAACCTCCCTATCTTTCTCATTCAGCAGTTTTGCTGTCTCAGATTGCTGGTAAACAGGTAGCTGAAGAGAAGTAATCTCCTAAACTTGCTACTTGGCCACCTTTTTGGATCTTTTGAAGGCCTCTAGAAGTTCACCATACTAATAAATCACTTGATTGATATCATCTTCAGATTTAGAGCCACCTACATCCCTGGATGAAGATGCCCCTTAATTTAGAGCAGTCTTATATTTTGACTTGGATCAAAAACTGGTTGGAGAGTGTACCTTAGATTGTAAGACCCCCCCTCCCGGATCTCAAAACACGGCATGAATGGGCATCTTATGCCCGGAATAGCCGCCTTGCGGAAGCATTGGCACACGGGCTAACCTGTACCACACAACGCCTATTCCGTCGGCTACGACAATATCAATAGAACATGCCAACCCAACCAATTATAATAAGCAAGAGAAGTCAAAATCCACAGTAAGTAATAATGTCCAAATACATCAATAAAGGAGAAGCTAAACATGCTTCTACAATATATCAGAGTACAGCTAAACATTTCCCAAACGGGCTACTTCAGAGTATCAAGCTACTAACATCAGTAACTGACGGTATCGACGACACCATCGCGTCAAGCCCTATCGTCCTGGTCTGGCTGTCCTGCTGCGTAGTCTGTGGCTGCGCTACCTGCGACGTGACCTCCTAAAAAGGAAGACGTAGCAACCGTTAGTCGAAACGACTAAGTGGTTTCATATCCGCTCCCCCAGCGACTCCTCGGCATCGGGTGAGAGAAGGAACAAGGGTAATATATATATATATATGCAAGTGAAGAAGTATAAGTAGGTGGCAGTAGTGTTAGAGTAACAATAACATGATCTTGCAAATATTTAAGAGCTACAACAAACTAACAAGTATAGGTAACAGCAGGAAAGTAACTTAACTTATAAGAATGCCCATACAAACTTATAAGTTAAGGATCGGGTTACACAAAGGTAACTCATCATATAAGAGTGCCCATACAAACTTATACGATGAGGGTCTTGTTGTGCAATGTTATGAAATGCTATGTATGCTATGCAATGACTCACCCATGATCACACACATGCAATTGCTATGTCGACGCAGACTATAGTTCCCACTTTTCGAGCAGGTAGCTAACCTCTCAGCAATCAGCTATCGTGGCCAGGCAGTGACAGTAGAACGGGAACTTCTACTACTAGGAGGGTATTCACACTACTTCACCTAGGCCTCCGTACGCCTCAACGCTAAGTAAACAACAGCGGAGCCCATGCGTACTATGGCAAAGCGGGGTCTTGGGTAGATGTGCACGAAGAACACAGCCCGAACTGGCCTTGCGTGACCCAGAAGGGGCCTCGGAAGTGAGTACGAGGACACAACCCAACCGTTCACTTGGCACGGAAGGGGCCCCGGGACATGAACACCGAGGACACAACCCAACCGCCCAAAGTCTAACTGTCGACTGCCATCGGTGTGACGACTGGCGAGCCCGTAGACTTGTCACACTATCCTTAACCCAGGATTACGACACCGCGTGTCGACTCACACCGCATGCAAATTCCACATCAACATAATATGGAAGGGACCTCGGATGTAAGCACGAGGATATAGCCTAACCATCCATCCATACCCTATCACATCACAACCAAACAAGTGACGGTCAACACCGCACTTACATCCCTTCACAATACTACCCGTAGGGAGACGACGCTCTAAGTATTGGACTACTAAACTCATTTCATTAGTCAAACATACTCATGGCCATGATTTATTCTTTTATATGACTCCCAGATGATGACAAAATGATATAAACATGTTACGCATATGAAGATCTATCACACTTTCCATATGTTATCGACATATTATAAACATGATGCGCACAAATAACAATCTTTCAATTCCTATCAGGTCAATTTGTTTAAATAAAATTGCTTCACAATTTGACTATATGAGATCCGATTAGTAAGCTTTGTATATCATGCAACAAATGATTAATATAAGAGTTCATCCAAGCCAAGTAACTTGCAATATTAATTCCACCGAATCCAAATTCATCTTATACAGAGCCCAGAATTTAGGTGCAGATTGAATCTGGAGAGCAAATTCGACCCGAGATTCCCGAAGCTACATGAATCCGATGAAGCCGTGTAACCCCACGATGGAAAGGTCTTTCCGTGGTCCACAACTTTCAAATTCAGACCTCAACCAAGATTTGACGTTATCCTATTTGAAATCGGACTTGAAGTCCGCTGCGCACAGAACACAATTTCTGCATGCAGGATTTATTGAACACCATTTTTGTTTAGACTTTACTGTAGATACATACTTCGCCTGAAGTCGTTCAACCATTCATTGGAAAGGTATTTTCAAGGGCTTCAACTTTTGTGTTTAGCCGAAAGCCCAGAACTGGCCATATCACACCCATAAATGGCCACGAAGTTCGCTGCGCGCAGAATATAGATTCTGCACGCATCTTAAGGCGGAATGAACGACATCGGTTCGTCTTCCTCCTCAAGGCGATCCTCTCGGATCACCTCCAGAATTTCCTCCACCCTTATTCACCCTCATGAGACCTTTGCTCTTCACGAAACCATCCCCAATCTCCACATAGAAGATCGGAGAGGTTGAAGACACCACTAACCAAGAGTACAAGCCCTGGGATTGGCCTCACCCTAGAGAAAGCATCTTCTCACATGTCTAGACTCTTTTGAGTCGACGTCTCGCCTAGATATCTATCGATCTAGAACCAAGGGAGAGGGTAGGAAACTCACATCGATTCCAGTGGTTCCTCCATTTCCGGCCATGAATCTCGTAATTCTCCTTGGCGGCATCTTCTCCTTCACAGCGATGGCGGATTTTCCCTCCCTAGAACTTGCTCCTGCAGTTCTCCTTCTCTACAGGACTTCTCTCAGAAATACGTCTAGGAAGAATAGTGAAACCGCTAGGGTTTTTTCCCACTCCATATATATAACAAGTGACACGGGTAGGGACACACCCGTGTCCTGCTCCAGCGAAGCGTTACAATGGTTTTTAGTGTCGGTTTAACACTTGACATGGGTAGGGACACACCCGTGTCCCAAACTCCCGTGTCCCGACCCATGTCCACATGACACGGCCGTGTTCTTGGCCGTGTCCTTCTCTGGATACATCTCGACGAACTCAACTCGACACACACGGAACACGGGTAGAGACACGCCCGTGTCTCTACCCGTGTCATACGATTGGTCGATCTCGATACGTAGTCCGTCGATCTCGACACGCCTCGTCGAGTACAACTCAACACACACAGGTAGGGACGCGCCCGTGTCTCTACCCGTGTCATACACTTCGTCGATCTCGATAGAGATCGTCGATCTCGACACGCTTCGTCTAGTGTAACTCGACACACATGGGTAGGGACACGCCCGTGTCGCTACCTGTGTCATATGATGTCGACACACCTCGTCGATCTCGACACGCTTCGTCGAGCTCAACTCGACACATTGTCACACGGGTAGGGACACGCCCGTGTCTCTACCCGTGTCCCATTCGCACGGGTAGTGACACGCCCGTGTAACTACCCGTGTCCTTCTCTGCACTGATTTCTCCACTCCTCCACAAGTGCAGTCCAATTCCCTGCACTTCTCAGGACATGAGTCAACCCTCCTGACTCAAAAACACACACGAGGGGCCTAGAGCGATTCGGGGCGTTATAAATCCTATAAACAAAATAAAAGATTTCGTCCCCGAAATCTGGCTTAGGCTGTGGGGAGAAAAGCATAACAGGAAATTTAACATATGCTTTTAAATAAAATTACCTTGAGCAAACAACTCCGGGTAGCGTTGCTGCATCAAATCCAATGGCTCCCATGTGTACTCCTCCTTCCCATGGTTGGACCATAGTACCTTCACTAAGGGAACACATTTGCGGCGCAACATTCTTATCTCGCTATCTACGATCCGCACCAGCTCCAGTCGCACCGACCTATCAGACGCCACCACACCATCAGTGGTGGGGATGTACTGATCGGGCCGCAACAACGCCTTCTGAAGCGATGACATATGGAACACGTCGTGGAGGTTCTCCAACTCCGGCGGTAACTCCAACCGATAGGCCAACGGGCCAATCCTTTCCAGTATAGTATAAGGCCCAACATACCTTGGGCTGAGCGTTTTCACACCACGCACATGTGACACTCCATGCATCGGTCGGATTTTCAGGAACACCTTATCACCCACTTGGAACTCCACCATCCGGTGCTTTGCGTTATAGTACTTCGCCTGCCGACTTTGAGCCTCCAACATGCGATCCCGTATCAATCTGACCGCCGCATCAGTATCATCTATATATTTATTTCCCAATGCCCTCGGATCTTCATCCTGCACCCAAGACAAGGGATTCCTGCACCTTCTTCCATAAAGGGCTTCATGGGGTGCCATGCTGATGCTCGCCTGATGGCTATTATTATAGGAGAATTCCACTAGTGGCAAGAGCCTTTCCTATGGCTCTCCTCTGTCCTGCACACATAACCTCAATAAATCCTCCAGTATTCTGATGGTCCGCTCAGACTGCCCATCCGTCTGAGGGTGAAATGCAGTACTAAAGGTGAGGCACGAGCCCAAATACGCCAGCACCGCCTTCCACTACTTGGAAGTAAACCGACCATCCCGGTCAGAAATAATTGTCTTGGGCACGCCATGATACCGTACGAATTGCTCCACAAAGAGGCGTAGCAAAACATCCACGTGTGCTTCCTTCTTCATTGGGATGAACCGGGCCACCTTTGTCATTCGATCAACAATAACCCACACTGAATCATTCCCGGAGCAGGAGCGAGGTAGCCCATGGACAAAGTCCATGGAGATATCCTCGAACTTCCATTCGGGGATGGGCAACGACGACAACAGACCACCGGGACTCCTGCATTCAACCTTCACTCTTTGACAAGCTTCGCAATGTGTAACATAGTAACAAACATCCTTCTTCATTCCTGGCCAGCACATGTTCTTCCGTAAGCCGGCGTACATCTTGGCAATACCCGGGTGCACAAAATATTGACAGGAATGTGCCTCTCTCAAGATATCCTCCCGGATTTTGCCACCCTTGGGAATATAGAGCCGACCACGAAAATAAACGAGGCCGTCTTTTAGTGTGTACTGATCGGTGGTCCCAAGGCCGCATCCCTGCCTTGCTCCACCAGAATCCGATCCCGGATATCACAAACTATGCTCATGCTGGCCAAATACTCCGCATACTCTGCCGAAGGAGCCTTGAATACTAGAGTAATTTCCATCACCTCGATCATTTGAGCTAACTCCATGCTCAACAACCGAGACTCTGGGCTAGAGCCTGACACTTTTTTACTCAATGCATCAACTACTGAGTTTGCTTTCCCGGGGTGGTAGTTCATGGTGAACTCATAGTCGCATAGAAATTCCAACCACCGCCATTGTCTCAGGTTCAACTCCTTCTGTGAGTGGACATACTTCAAGTTTTTGTGATCGGAAAAGATCTCGCAGTGGACGTCATATAGATAGATAATGCCTCCAGACCTTGAAAGCAAACACCACTGCTCCCAACTCCAAATCATGAACCGGGTAGTTGATTTCATGTTTCTTTAACTGCCTTGAAGCATAAGCGATTACGTGCCTGTGCTGCATCAATACCGATCTCATCCCTTGATATGACGCGTCCGTGTAAACCTGAAATCCTTCCTTCCCAGACGTAAGTGCAAGGATGGGGGCGGAGGTAAGCCTATCCTTGTAACGACCCTAGTTGATCTAACGTGACAACGTCACGGCTCCGCTCTAGGCATCGCTACCGGGATGCACCCCAAGCACCCCAACCCCTCTCCCTCCACGGGAGGGTTGTTGGTGGCCACAACCTCCCTTTGATGAGTTAAACTCGATAGTCAAGCCCGCACTACGAGGACTTCCTAGGAGGTCACCCATCCCAGTACTACTCCGACCCGAGCACGCTTAACTATGTTGTTCTTTCAACTCTCATCACCAGTTGAGCTGCAGCTCAATTGGTGATGAGAGTTGAAAGAAATCCATAGTTAAGCGTGCTCGGGCCGGAGTAGTACTGGGATGGGTGACCTCCTGGGAAGTCCTCGTAGTGCGGGCTTGACTATCGAGTTTACTTCATCAAAGGGAGGCTGTAGCCACCAACAACCCGCCCATGGAGGGAGAGGGGTTGGGGTGCTTGGGCTGTAGCCCGGTAGTGATGCCTAGAGCGGAGCCGTGACGTTGTCACGTTGGATCGGCTAGGGTCATTAGAATAAAAGTGCACTTTTATTGTAACATCCCCTGGGCCGTCTGTGGTCCTCAACCCAACCCATTTCCCTCCACAAGCGGGTTGTTGGTGGGCACATCCTCCCTTTGATGAGCGAACTCGACAGTTAAGTTGGGTCGTACGGGGACTTCCCAGGAGGTCACCCATCCCAGTACTACTCTCGCCCAAGCACGCTTAACTATGGAGTTCCTTTACATCTCATCACCAATTGATCTGTTGTAACACCCCAAAATTTGTACCATTTAATTTCGGGTTCGTTGAGAGGGAAATTTGGTTTCTGGAAGGGGGCACACTGCCTGGGACACGGGCGTGTCCCAGGGCGTGTCAGGCTAGAGTCGACGACTTGGCCGCGTAGTCGACACTTTGCGCTCGACGAAGTGTCGAGACGGGGAACACGACCTAAGACACGGGCGTGTCTCAGGGCGTGTCGAGCCCGTGTCGGCAACCGGACCGGGGTGTTGACATTTGTGCTCGACAATATATCAAGACAGGGCACACGGCCTGGGATACGGGCGTGTCTCAGGGCGTGTCGAGCCCGTGTCGATAATCGGACCGGGGAGTCGACGAATTTTGCTCGACGATGTGTCGAGACAAGCACACGGCCTAGGACAAGGGCGTGTCCAAGGCCGTGTCAGGCAGTCGATGAACTTCGCTCGACGAAGTGTCGAGACGGTGAACACGGCCTGGATCCCAGGCGTGTTGAGTTAGATACGGGCAAGGACACGGGCGTGTCCCGTACCCGTGTGACTCTCGGGTTGTTTTCGGGGGTGTGTCGATGGAGGCACACGGCCGACCACACGGCCGTGTTAGTTGGAACACGGGCGTGTCAGGTCAAACACGGGCGTGTCGGATGCCCGTGTGCTGTTCCAGGCGCATCGATTTGTGACGGCGAATGGGGGACACGGACCTGGACACAGGCGTGTCGCAGGCCGTGTTTGGCCCAGGTGTTTTATTTTTCAGGCGGATCGTGGCCATTCTTTCCTTTGTTTTGGGATCTGACGGTCCAGGACTGCTCTTGGGGAGTTAAGTCCAAGAATAGGGTTGGAAACCCTCATTCTTCTCCAAGCTTTCTCTTACTAAAATTCTAGAGAGAAGGGAGAGCAAGGAAGAAGGTGAAGTAGAGATCCGGCTGTTGGAGAGGCTTCGGTGCTCCAAATCGCGATCCGAGTCCAGATCCGTGGAGGCTAGACCATTGCGAAGGTTTTCATCCGACTATTTTACCATGGCTAGGAAGATGAGTCGGAAGGTAATGACACTTCTCCTCTCGGTTTTAGGATGCATGTTTTAGCATCTCTTCTTTTATAGTTTTTGGGCACCAAACACTCAAATGAGAGGGGTTTGGGTCGCCAAGGTTCAAGAGGAACCTCCGAGTCGATTGAGTCCATCCCCGACATGTTTTGCATTAGAGATCCGCTCCGTTAGTGGATTAGGCATGGTGTGTGAAGCCGTAGTCGCGGCCGTTAGTCCGACTCGGTGATGTTGCATACGAGCTTTAAGGATTCGTAGAGATCCCGTTGCGGCAAGATGTCGTTTGTGATGTGGTGATGTTTTCCCCTTTTTCTCGAGTAAGTACGTGTAGTCAGAACCGAACAAGTTTAGCTCCTCAATGGTGGTAGATGGTTTCCTTGATGGATAAGGTTAGCTCCGCATGAGTGGTAGATGGTTTCCTTGGTGCGCGGGAATGCTGCAGTACAAATGAGAGACTGGGGTGGAATTGTCTTGGTTTGTGCTATGCCAAGGCGTGGCTGTATCTACGATCCGCACCAGCTCCAGTCGCACCGACCTATCAGACGCCACAACACCATCAGTGGTGGGGATGTACTGATCGGGTCTCAACAACGCCTTCTGAAGCGATGACACATGGAACACGTCGTGGAGGTTCTCCAACTCCGGCGGTAACTCCAACCGATAGGCCAACGGGCCAATCCTTTCCAGTATAGTATAAGGCCCAACATACCTTGGGCTGAGCGTTTTCACACCACGCACATGTCACACTCCATGCATCGGTCGGATTTTCAGGAACACCTTATCACCCACTTGGAACTCCACCATCCGGTGCTTTGCGTTATAGTACTTCGCCTGCCGACTTTGAGCCTCCAACATGCGATCCCGTATCAATCTAACCGCCGCATCAGTATCATCTATATATTTATTTCCCAATGCCCTCGGATCTTCATCCTGCACCCAAGACAAGGGATTCCTGCACCTTCTTCCATAAAGGGCTTCATGGGGTTCCATGCCGATGCTCGCCTGATGGCTATTATTATAGGAGAATTTCACTAGTGGCAAGAGCCTTTCCTATGGCTCTCCTCTGTCCTGCACACACAACCTCAATAAATCCTCCAGTGTTCTGATGGTCCGCCCAGACTGCCCATCCGTCTGAGGGTGAAATGCAGTACTAAAGGTGAGGCACGAGCCCAAATACGCCAGCACCGCCTTCCACTACTTGGAAGTAAACCGACCATCCCGGTCAGAAATAATTGTCTTGGGCACGCCATGATACCGTACGAATTGCTCCACAAAGAGGCGTAGCAAAACATCCACGTGTGCTTCCTTCTTCATTGGAATGAACCGGGCCACCTTTGTCATTCGATCAACAATAACCCACACTGAATCATTCCCGGAGCAGGAGCGAGGTAGCCCATGGACAAAGTCCATGGAGATATCCTCGAACTTCCATTCGGGGATGGGCAACGATGACAACAGACCACCGGGACTCCTGCATTCAACCTTCACTCTTTGACAAGCTTCGCAATGTGTAACATAGTAACAAACATCCTTCTTCATTCCTGGCCAGCACATGTTCTTCCGTAAGCCGGCGTACATCTTGGCAATACTCGGGTGCACAAAATATTGACAGGAATGTGCCTCTCTCAAGATATCCTCCCGGATTTTGCCACCCTTGGGAATATAGAGCCGACCACGAAAATAAACGAGGCCGTCTTTTAGTGTGTACTGATCGTTGGTCCCAAGGCCGCATCCCTGCCTTGCTCCACCAGAATCCGATCCCGGATATCACAAACTATGCTCATGCTGGCCAAATACTCCGCATACTCTGCCGAAGGAGCCTTGAATACTAGAGTAATTTCCATCACCTCGATCATTTGAGCTAACTCCATGCTCAACAACCGAGACTCTGGGCTAGAGCCTGGCACTTTTCTACTCAATGCATCAGCTACTGAGTTTGCTTTCCCGGGGTGGTAGTTCATGGTGAACTCATAGTCGCATAGAAATTCCAACCACCGCCATTGTCTCAGGTTCAACTCCTTCTATGTGTGGACATACTTCAAGTTTTTGTGATCGGAAAAGATCTCGCAGTGGACGCCATATAGATAATGCCTCCAGACCTTGAAAGCAAACACCACTGCTCCCAACTCCAAATCATGAACCGGGTAGTTGATTTCATGTTTCTTTAACTGCCTTGAAGCATAAGCGATTACGTGCCTGTGCTGCATCAATACCGATCTCATCCCTTAATATGACGCGTCCGTGTAAACCTGAAATCCTTCCTTCCCAGACGTAAGTGCAAGGATGGGGGCGGAGGTAAGCCTATCCTTGTAACGACCCTAGCTGATCCAACGTGACAACGTCACGGCTCCGCTCTAGGCATCGCTACCGGGATGCACCCCAAGCACCCCAACCCCTCTCCCTCCACGGGAGGGTTGTTGGTGGCCACAACCTCCCTTTGATGAGTTAAACTCGATAGTCAAGCCTGCACTACGAGGACTTCCCAGGAGGTCACCCATCCCAGTACTACTCCGACCCGAGCACGCTTAACTATGTTGTTCTTTCAACTCTCATCACCAGTTGAGCTGCAGCTCAATTGGTGATGAGAGTTGAAAGAAATCCATAGTTAAGCGTGCTCGGGCCGGAGTAGTACTGGGATGGGTGACCTCCTGGGAAGTCCTCGTAGTGCGGGCTTGACTATCGAGTTTACTTCATCAAAGGGAGGCTGTAGCCTCCAACAACCCGCCCATGGAGGGAGAGGGGTTGGGGTGCTTGGGCTGTAGCCCGGTAGTGATGCCTAGAGCGGAGCCGTGACGTTGTCACGTTAGATCGGCTAGGGTCGTTAGAATAAAAGTGCACTTTTATTGTAACATCCCCTAGGCCGTCTGTGGTCCTCAACCCAACCCCTTTCCCTCCACAGGCGGGTTGTTGGTGGGCACAGCCTCCCTTTGATGAGCGAACTCGACAGTTAAGTTGGGTCGTACGGGGACTTCCTAGGAGGTCACCCATCCCAGTACTACTCTCGCCCAAGCACGCTTAACTATGAAGTTCCTTTACATCTCATCACCAATTGATCTCTTGTAACACCCCAAAATTTGTACCATTTAATTTCGGGTTCGTTGAGAGGGAAATTTGGTTTCTGGCAGGGGGCACACTGCCTGGGACACGGGCGTGTCCCAGGGCGTGTCAGGCTAGAGTCGACGACTTGGCCGCGTAGTCGACACTTTGCGCTCGACGAAGTGTCGAGACGGGGAACACGACCTAAGACACGGGCGTCTCTCAGGGCGTGTCGAGCCCGTGTCGACAACCGGCCCAGGGTGTCGACATTTGTGCTCGACAATATGTCAAGACAGGGCACACGGCCTGAGATACGGGCGTGTCTCAGGGCGTGTCGAGCCCGTGTCGATAATCGGCCCGGGGAGTCGACGAATTTTGCTCGACGATATGTCGAGACAAGCACACGGCCTAGGACACGGGCGTGTCCAAGGCCGTGTCAGGCAGTCGATGAACTTCGCTCGACGAAGTGTCGAGACGGTGAACACGGCCTGGATCCCAGACGTGTTGAGTTAGATATGGGCAAGGACACGTGCGTGTCCCGTACCCTTGTGACTCTCGGGTTGTTTTCGGGGGTGTGTCGATGGAGGCACACGGCCGACCACACGGCCGTGTTAGTTGGAACACGGGCGTGTCAGGTCAAACACGGGCGTGTCGGATGCCCGTGTGCTGTTCCAGGCGCGTCGATTTGTGACGGCGAATGGGGGACACAGACCTGGACACAGGGGTGTCGCAGGCCGTGTTTGGCCCAGGTGTTTTATTTTTCAGGCGGATCGTGGCCATTCTTTCCTTTGTTTTGGGATCTGACGGTCCAGGACTGCTCTTGGGGAGTTAAGTCCAAGAATAGGGTTGGAAACCCTCATTCTTCTCCAAGCTTTCTCTTACTAAAATTCTAGAGAGAAGGGAGAGCAAGGAAGAAGGTGAAGTAGAGATCCGGCTGTTGGAGAGGCTTCGGTGCTCCAAATCGCGATCCGAGTCCAGATCCGTGGAGGCTAGACCATTGTGAAGGTTTTCATCCGGCTATTTTACCATGGCTAGGAAGATGAGTCGGAAGGTAATGACACTTCTCCTCTCGGTTTTAGGATGCATGTTTTAGCATCTCTTCTTTTATAGTTTTTGGGCACCAAACACTCAAATGAGAGGGGTTTGGGTCGCCAAGGTTCAAGAGGAACCTCCGGGTCAATTGAGTCCATCCCCGACATGTTTTGCATTAGAGATCCGCTCCGTTAGTGGATTAGGCATGGTGTGTGAAGCCGTAGTCGCGGTCGTTAGTCCGACTCGGTGATGTTGCATACGAGCTTTAAGGATTCGTAGAGATCCCGTTGCGGCAAGATGTCGTTTGTGATGTGGTGATGTTTTCCCCTTTATCTCGAGAAAGTACGTCTAGTCAGAACCGGACAAGTTTAGCTCCTCAATGGTGGTAGATGGTTTCCTTGATGGACAAGGTTAGCTCCGCATGAGTGGTAGATGGTTTCCTTGGTGCACGGGAATGCTGCAGTACAAATGAGAGACTAGGGTGGAATTGTCTTGGTTTGTGCTATGCCAAGGCGTGGCTGTGTCTCCGTGGTCGGCTGGCTATCCCGTGACATACACGTCATGTGTGGAGAGTGTCCCGGCGAGACTAGTCCCCTTCTGTGAGACTGACGAGAATGTCAAGCATGGGGGCAAGCCCAGGCAATGAGGCCATGAGCGGGTGGGGTCCAACAAGGCTTCTTAGAATCGGTCAGTTGTGTTTGTTGGAATCTTGACATGAGGCGTCAGAGCTTGCAGGCAAGCCCGGGTCTAAGACCTTGAGCGGGTGGGGCCTTGGAAAGAGATCCATGTGGCGGCTTGTGTGCCGTTGGGGGGATTTGTGTTTCCCCTTTGTTTGCGGCTTTATGCTAATGGGGAAACGATGAGTACCCATATGATGTGATGTTGTGCTAGACGCATACGCGATAGGGTGCCTTTGGTGAAGCCCGGGTTGTTGCATACATGTTGCATAAGTAGGCTCTTTTATTATATGCTCAACAAGTAGAGAACGTGTATGTTGTTTGAGACATCCAATCCTGTTCTTAATGCATTCCTTGCTTATATTTATATATTTCATACGAAGTGCTGACTTGTAGGTTGGAGGGTTCCCCGGGGTCCGTTAGGGGCGGCCGGGAGGAGATGTGTTAGTTACAAGATTTGAGATCAGCCTTTGCTGACCCACGTTACTAATAATTTTTACAGGGCAAGGATCGCAAGCAGGAGCTACCTCGCTGGCCAGGAAGGCCTAAGCCTCATGAAGTGTTCCCCTCTTTTGTAACTCTTCTTAGATGATATTGAATGTTTGAGACTCATGTTGTCCGGCTTGCATGCCGAGGTAGACTAGGAGTGCTTGTACACTTTCATGATTGTTGTATTATGTGAGTTTGGACTCTCTATGTTGTAAGGCCATAAGGCCATTTTTGTTACTCTCTAGTGGTGGATAACTTCTAGTCTTGCTTGTTTCCGCTGTGTTGTGCAAAGAGTTTTGGGTGTGGGTAGTTATATCATCTTATAATACTAAAGCTGTGGCATTCGTATGTTGTGGGGTCCCGGCCGGACCCATATTATACGGTCATTATAGGGGAGGTGTTACAATTTAGTATCAGAGGGAGGTTAGATTCAAGGTCAGTGCGTAGAGAAGTTATCCACATAACAGTAGCGCGGGACCATGAGTGTCCTTATGTTTAAGTCTTGAGATTATAGACTGATCCCTTGTTTCTTGTCTTCTTGAAGAGTGCAAGCAATGAGGCGGGTACGTCGAGAGCAAGAGAAGAACTTTCGGAGAGCAGTGCCACTGCTCCAGGTCTTTTGGGCACGGGTGTAAACCTAGCCGACTTCTGCCACATGCTTGCAGAAGCGATGGTGGCAGCCCAAGCTGCAGCGGCAGCTCAGGTGGCAACCCTTGCTACACCGGACACGGCGACGGCCGTGCCAGGCGGAGAAGCCAGGCTAGTGGAGCCTTTGGCGGAAAGGGTGGTTGTCGGACATGGAGACCGGCACATGAAGTATTTCCTGAGCTTCCATCCCCCGTCGTTCAAGGGAGTTGGTACGCCAACGGATGCGGAGGATTGGTGGGTTCAAATTCAAGAGCTTTTAGGGCGGCAGAGCTGCCAGAAGAAAAGAAATCTGAGTATGCGGCGTTCGTGTTGGAAGGAGACGCCAAGTTGTGGTGGGTGAGCCATAGCGTCCGCCAGTTCCCTGGACGCACCCCGTCGGTGAAGGAATTTGGGGATGCATTTCTAAAGAGATATATTCCCGTTTCTACACGGTTGGCCCTTCAGAGACAGTTTCTGCACTTAATGCAGCGAGACAAGACGGTGGACGAGTATGTGCAGGAGTTCACCCGTTTGGGTCGTTACGCGGGAAAGACGATGGCAGAAGATGTAGAGAGGGATAACCTCTTCTACCAGGGGCTGAGGGAGAATCTGAGGCAACCCCTCATTTCCATGAAGAGAGCTGGTTTCAACGAACTAGTTGAGGCTGCCAGGATTTTGGAGAGTGATCTGGAGCGAACCCAACATCGTAATGGTTTCACTCCCAAGCAAGGGGAAGGGAAGCCTCCCCAATCCCAGGGAAAGTCTGAAGGGAGTAGGTGGAGGAAAAAGCCTCACACTTCCAGGTCTGGTGAGAAGAGCAAGTGGACGCCTGAAGGTTCTCACTCTAGGGGACCGCCGACGTGCTACAACTGCAGTAAGGTGGGGCACATAGCTCATGTTTGTCCTAAGGGAGGAGCGGAGCAAGAGGCAAGGCAGGAGCAGACTGTGCGCTCCGGCCCCAGTGCCGCAGAGAAAGGGAAGATGGCGGAGTCAAGTGCTTCTCAGTTCCAACAGGTGCAACCAAGGACCTACAACCTTGGACAGCAGGAAGCGATCCGCCAAAACGATGTGGTGACAGGTATGAAGAAAATTTAAGTTTGAATTTTGTGTTTCATACTTTTAGACCTTTTTGTGTGATGTCTATGTTGTAGGCTTCGTATTAGTTTCCGGGTACCCCGCTAGGGTATTGTTCGATACGGGAGCATCACACTCCTTTCTTGCGGAGAGCTTCATCCGGAGAATAGGAGTTGAGTCCTTCTCGGTGGACGGGGAGCTGAAAGTGCGCATGCCCAATGGGTCATCCTTGACCACCGGGGCCAAAGGGAGAATCTGTTGGGAGCTAGACGGAGTTGACTTCATTTTGTAGCAGCAATTTTACCATTGGTTGAGTTCGATGTCATTTTGGGCATGGACTGACTTGCAGAGAAGCGCGCTAGTATTGATTGCCTATCTAAGGTAGTGACCCTAAGGAGCAAAGGGCAGGCGGAAGTCAAATTTGAGGGCCTTTATGGAGTGTCCTATTCCCTGATTTCGACCATGAAATTGATGCGGGCGGTTAACCAGGGTGGTGTGGCGCTGGTAGCGTTATTGGAGGTTCGCCTCTCCCAGTTGTCTATTGAGGAAGTGCCCGTAATGGCAGATTTCAAGGATGTGTTTCCGGATGAACTTCCTGGAGCGCCTCCTCGGCGGGAGATCGACTTCTCGATCGAGTTAGTGCCGGAGGCTAGGCCGGTGTCACGTCCTCCATTTAGGATGGCACCAAAGGAGTTGGCGGAACTCAAGGTACAGTTACAGGAACTATTGGAGCAAGGGTATATCAGACCCTGTTCTTCGCCGTGGAGCGTGCCGATGTTGTTTGTAAAGAATAAATACAGTAGTATGCGGCTGTGCATAGACTACCGAGAGCTGAATAAACTGACCGTTAAGAATAAGTATCCGATTCCTCGGATAGACGACTTGTTCGACCAGTTGGTGGGGTCGGTGGTGTACTCAAAATTGGACTTGAAGTCAGGCTACTATCAGTTGCGAATTCGGGACGAGGACATACCCAAGACTGCCTTTGGCACGAGGTACAAACACTTTGAGTTTACGGTGATGCCGTTCGGGCTGACGAACGAGCCATCTGTGTTCATGGACCTTATGAACCAGGTATTTTAGGAATACTTGGATTCTTTTGTGGTTGTCTTCATCGATGACATCTTGGTGTATTCCAAATCGGAAGTGGAGCATGAGACCCACTTGAGAGTGGTCTTGTAAGTGTTGAGGGAGAATCAGTTGTATGTAAAGTTCTCAAAGTGCGAGTTCTGGTTAGCGAAGGTGGCATTTTTGGGCCACGTGATTAGTGGGGATGGGGTGGCAGTGGATCCAACAAAAGTGGAAGCCATCAGAGATTGGCCGGTTTTGAGGACCGTGGCGGAAGTGCGAAGTTTTCTTAGACTAGTCGGGTATTATAGGAGATTCGTGGAGAATTTTTCGCGGATAGCTCTACCCCTCACCTCACTCACTCGTACAAATCATAAGTTTGTGTGGACTCAAGAGTGCAGTTAAGCATTTGAGGCACTGAAGGAGAGACTTATGATGACTCCAATCCTAAGTCTATCGCAAGGGACCGAGTGATTTCAGATCATCAGTGACGCATCGGGATGCGGTTTGGGTTGCGTTTTGGTGCAACATGGCAAGGTGATAGCTTTTGGGTCTAGACAGCTGAAGCCTCATGAGAGGAATTACCCCGTCCATGACTTGGAGTTGGTGGCGGTAATTTTTGCGTTGAAAATATGGCGACATTATGTGTATGGTGCAAAGGTGGAGATCTTCACGGATCATAAAAGCCTGAAGTATCTCTTGGATCAAAAGGACTTGAACATGCGGCAACGCAGGTGGGTTGAGTTTCATGGAGACTACGAGGTGGTGATTCAGTATTCGCCTGGTAAAGCCAATGTGGTGGCGGATGCCTTGAGTAGGAAGTACTCGGGGCAAGGGAATTGGATCGAAGCTCATGATGAGCGGTTGGTACGGGAATGGGAGTCCCTTGGTTTGGAATGTGTGGCGAGAGGCGAGTCCAGCGTGGCTCGGTTGAACTGGATTAAAGTGCAGAACGACTTGTATGATCGCATTCGGGAGGCGACCCGGTTGGATGTGCAGTTTCAACCATATGTGTTGGAGGCTCAAAAGGGCGAGGGCAGCGCATGGGAGATGATTGATGGGATTCTAAGGAAGGACAGAAGGGTTTATATACCACAGTTCGGCAAACTCCGTGAGGAGTTGATGTTTGAGGCTCACTTCACAAAGTACTCCGTTCACCCGGGAAGTACAAAGATGTACTTGGATATGAAGAAATCCTTTTGGTGGCCGGGGCTGAAGCGGACGTAGCTTTGTATGTGAATCGATGCCAAACTTGCGCCTTGGTGAAGGCCGAATGTCAGAAGCCGGGCGGGCTCCTGAAGCGCCTTCCAATCCCTGAGTGGAAATTTGATGACATCTCCATGGATTTTGTACATGGTTTGCCTAGATCGCAGCAGGATAATGATGCTATTTTGGTGATCGTGGATCTCTTAACCAAGGTAGCCCACTTCATCCCAAATCGGAAGGAGGACAATGTGGAGAAGCTGGTGGAGTTGTATGTTCGCAACATTGTGCGACTGCATGAGATTCCTAAGAGCATAGTCAGCGATTGAGAAGGACGGTTTACGTCCAAGGACTGGAGATTGGTTCAGAAGAGTTTGGGCACGAAGCTAAAGTTCAGTACGGCGTTCCATCCTCAAACTGATTGGCAAACCGAAAGAACGAACCGTACTATGGAGGATATGCTGAGAATGTGCATTCTTGACTTTGGCAAGAAGTGGGAGGATCACCTCTTCATGGTGGAATTCGCGTACAATAACAGTTATCAAGCAGTACAAAAATGGCGCCATACGAAGCTTTGTATGGGAGACGGTTTCGAACACCGATGTCTTGGACAGAGGCGGGAGACACCAAAATTTTGGGAAAGGAAGTGGTAGTTGACGCTTATGAGTTGGTACGGACCATTCAAGAGCGTATGAAGGTGGCGCAAGACCGGCAAGCAAAATACTTTAATGCTTGTCACAGGAAGTTGGAGTTTGCGGTAGGAGATTGGGTCTATTTGAAGATCAAGTCGTTCAAACGCGTCTCACGGATTCGCCGACTCAAGAAGTTGAGTCCAAGGTTTTTGGGGACTTTTGAAGTTGTTGAACGAGTGGGAGAAGCAGCCTATCGGTTGGCGTTGTCCGCGGAGCTGAGTGGATTGAACGACGTCTTCCATGTCTCCATCTTGAGGAAAGCCTTGGTGGAGGCTATTGTGGTGATCGAGCCGGCATCGGTGCCGATAGAGGAAGACTTGAGGACGCGAGTCCGTCCAATTGTTATAGAGGATTCAGAGACTCAGCAGTTGCGGAATAAAGAGGTTAAACTCGTGAAAGTCCGGTGGGACAACTGAGGTCGTGAGGAGCACTCTTGGGAGCGAGAACAAGCCATGTTAGAAGAGTATCCAGAGCTCTTCAAATCAGGTACCATTTAAGTTGTGTTCCCTTTTGCTTTGTAATTTCGGGACAAAATTCTTTTAAGGGGGAGAGAGTTGTAACGCCCCAAAATTTGTACCATTTAATTTCGGGTTCGTTGAGAGGGAAATTTGGTTTCTGGTAGGGGGCACACGGCCTGGGACACGGGCATGTCCCAGGGCGTGTCAGGCTGGACTCGATGACTTGGCCACGTAGTCGACACTTTGCGCTCGACGAAGTGTCGAGACGGGGCACACGGCCTGAGACACGATCGTGTCTCAGGGTGTGTCGAGCCCGTGTCGACCACCGGCCCAGGGTATCAACATTTGTGCTCGATAATGTGTCGAGATAGGGCACACGGCCTGAGACATGGGCGTGTCTCAGGGCGTGTCGACCCCGTGTCGACAATCGTCCCGGGGAGTCAACGAATTTTTCTTGACAATGTGTCGAGACAAGCACACGGCCTAGGACACGGGCGTGTCCAAGGCCGTGTCAGGAAGTCGACGAACTTCGCTCGACGAAGTGTCGAGACAGTGAACACGGCCTAGATCCCAGGCGTGTTGAGTTAGACATGGGCAAGGACACAGGCGTGTACCGTACCTGTGTGATTCTCGGGTTGTTTTCGGGGCTGTGACGATGGAGGCACACAGCCGACCACACGGCCGTGTCAGTTGGAACACGGGCGTATCAGGTCAAACACGGGCGTGTCAGGTCAAACACGGGCGTGTCGGATGACCGTGTGCTGTTCCAGGCGCGTCAATTTGTGACGGCGAATGAGGGACACGGCCCTGGACACGAGCGTGTTGCAGGCCGTGTTCGGCCCAGGTGTTTTATTTTTCAGGCGGATCATGGCCATTCTTTCCCTTATTTTGGGATCTGACGGTCCAGGACTGCTCTTGGGGAGTTAAGTCCGAGGATAGGGTTAGAAACCCTCATTCTTTTCCAAGCTTTCTCATACTAAAATTCTAGAGAGAAGTTAGAGCAAGGAAGAAGGTGAAGTAGAGATCCGGCTGTTGGAGAGGCTTCGGTGCTCCAAATTGCGAGCCGAGTACAGATTCGTGGAGGCTAGACCGTTGCGAAGGTTTTCATCCAGCTATTTTACCATGGCTAGGAAGAGGAGTCAGAAGGTAACGACAATTCTCCTCTCGGTTTTAGGATGCATGTTTTAGCATCTCTTCTTTTCTAGTTTTTGGGCACCAAACACTCAAATGAGAGGGGTTTGGGTTGCCAATGTTCAAGAGGAACCTCCGGGTCGATTGAGTCCGTCCCCGGCATGTTTTGCATTAGAGATCCGCTCCGTTAGTGGATTACACATGGTGTGTGAAGCCGTAGTCGCGGCCGTTAGTCCGACTCGGTGATGTTGCATACGAGCTTTAAGGATTCGTAGAGATCCCGTTGCGGCAAGATGCCGTTTGTGATGTGGTGATGTTTTCCCCATTTTCTCGAGTAAGTACGTGTAGTCGGAACCACACAAGGTTAGCTCCTCAATGGCTGTAGGTGGTTCCTTGATGGATAAGGTTAGCTCTGCATGAGTGGTAGATGGTTTCCTTGGTGCGCGGGAACGCTGCAGTACAAATGAGAGACTAGGGTGGAATTGTCTTGGTTTGTGCTGTGCCAAGGCGTGGTTGTGTCTCCGTGGTCGGCTGGCTATCCCACGACGTACACGTCATGTGTGGAGAGTGTCCCGGCGAGACTAGTCCCCTTTGGTGAGACTGACGAGAATGCCAAGCATGGGGGCAAGCCCGGGCAATGAGGCCATGAGCGGGTGGGGTCCAGCAAGGCTTCTCAGAATCGGTCAGTTGTGTTCGTTGGAATCCTGATATGAGACGTCAGAGCTTGCAGGCAAGCCCGAGTCTAAGACCTTGAGCGGGTGGGGCCTTGACAAGAGTTCCATGTGGCGGCTTGTGTACCGTTGGGGGGATTTGTGTGTCCCTTTTGTTTGCGGCTTTATGCCAATGGGGAAACGATGAGTGCCCATATGTTGCATTCGAAGCACACCAGAGCACGATGCCCTTCAGGTTGTTGAAATTACTGAGGCTATGGTGTAACGCCCTGAAACTCAAAAGAGCGAAGGGGGACGTTTTGGGGCAGTTTGGGTTCTGGCTGCAGGCACACGGCCTGGGACACGGGCGTGTCCCAGGGCGTGTCAAGCCTGTGTCGACACTAAGACGGGGTATCGACACTTTGGTCTCGAAATTGTGTCAAGACTGGGCACACGGCATGCGACACGGGCGTGTCGCAGGGCGTGTCGACCCGTGTCGACACTTAGCCGCGAAGTCGTCGAGCTTTACTCGACGATTTGTTGAGACAAGGCACACGGCCTGCGACACGGGCGTGTCGCAGGGCGTGTCGACCTGCCTCGACGATCGACCTGGGGAGTCGACGAGAATGTCTCGACGATCGTCGAGACAAGGCACACGGCCTAGGACACGGGCGTGTCCAAGGCCGTGTCATCAAGTCGTCGATCTTCACTCGACGAAGTGTCCCGTGTACATGTCCTGGGGTCCAGGCGTGTCAAAGTGACACGGGCAAGGACACAGGCGTGTCCTAGAACCCGTGCAGTGCTCGGGTTGATTTTGGGGGAAACATCATGGGGTACACGGCCGGTCACACGGCCGTGTCAGGTGGAACACGGGCGTGTCAGCTCGAACACGGGCGTGTTCGATACCCGTGTGAGGTTCCAGGTGATTCGATTTTGACGGCGAATGCGGCACACGGCCCTGGACACGGGTGTGTGCCAGGCCGTGTTCGGTCCAGATTGGGCATTTCAGTCCCGAATCGAAGCCGTTCATTTCCTTGACTGAAGATCCAACGGCTGGGGGTTGTTCCTGAAGGGATATACCCGTGTGTGGACTTAGAAAACCCTCACTTTTCATACCTTATCATCTTTCTAAATCCTTGGAGAGAGAGGAGAGCTAAGGGAGGAAGAAGGAGCTAGATCCGCCATTGGAGGAGCTTCGGAGCTCCGAATCGCAAGCCGACTCCGGATCCACGGAGGCAATGCTAGTGCGGTGATTTTCATCCGATTACTTTTCAATGGCGCCAAAGAGGAACTCAAGGGTAATGATCCTCATCTTGAGCATGAATAACTCTCTTTCTTTGCATAGGAAGCCCGCTCCCGCGAGTTTGCGGAGAGTTGGAGGCGTTCCTTCGGGTAGATATGTGTAGTCCCCGTTGTGTAGAGTCCGTGAGCGAGAACGGACATAGGCATGATGTGTGAAGCCTACCCGGACATGTTGGTCTGCATCGGTGATGTTGCATTGCATAAATGCCGGAGAAGACTCCGTGCTATTGGTTGTTTTCGGGTTTTCTACGCGGTAGATTGCAGCAGGGAGCCTTGGGGACTAACCCAAAGGTGCACCCGGAAAACTGGGCGGATACGAGATCTTGCCAACTTGGTGGTCTGAGAGCCAACTTGAACATAACCGAGTTATGTGACTTGCGATAGAATGGGACTCGGTGAAAGTTTGACCCGCGCAAATGGCTTAAATTGTCGTTGCGATGTGAGCACGGGTTAGATGGAACCGTACCCGCTCTATGTCGTTCGGTTAAAGAGACCTAAGGTTACGTGGCACTTGCCGTTGGCATAGATGTGAGTCTTCGGCGGTCAATGGCTTAAATTGACGTGACCCATGCCAAGAAGACAAATTGCTCATAGGCTTGGCCGTCTTAGTGACGGTGGTGAGTCCGGAATGTTAATGGCTTTAATTGACGTGACATCGACCGGTTCACCGAGAATGTGCCCTGAGTGCACGGGGCGTGTGGCCGTACGAGCCAACGTCTGTGATGTTATGGCTATGGTTATAAATTACTCGCTTATGCTAATGAAATGCAGGGATGGAGCATCGCCGCCCCGAGTTGGGGGCGGGATCGTTATAATTTGGTCAGCATTGCTGACCGTTGCCTTGTTTTGCCACCGTGCGGGTGGTTTGTTGCCTGCAGGTGCAGCTGGACCAAGCGGTCAATAGCGGGCTAAAGCCCTTTTTGCGAAGCCGGCCCTCGAAGGCCCAAGTAGAAGTGTTTAATGTTTTATTCATGTATGACCTGCCTGCGCGCCGTGGTTTGTAAAACATGTAATATTCAAGTGAAACATTTTGTAAGGCCTTAAGGCTTGTTTTGAGTATTTTGTATAACATTCCTATTTTGTATTAGTGGACATTCGTGCTTTGATGCTGGGTTCTTGTTTACAACTTTATAAACTGCTTCCGCTAGAATGCTCTGTGTAGGACGTTGAGATTGGTTGGATGGTTTCCATAAGTGACCACCCGGTCTGTCTGTGGTTTATGGCGTCGGGCCCCGGCCGGACCTACTGCTATATGCTATGCGACGGATAGGGGGTGTTACAATTTGGTATCATACTACTGGTTTTGGTTGGGCTTAAAGTGAATTCGTGGGCGAATTCTTTTTAAGGGGTGGTGAGCACATTGTGTGCGTCATCGTTATAATGGTAAAAGAACCCATGAATGTCCACTTAGGAATGAAAATACTCGTGTTTGAGGAACCTGCGTGTTCCTATAATTGCTGTTCGTAATTTTATTTGGTCGCTTAACGGTGTTTTGTACCACTATAGGTGACCGGAAGCGGTGCTGGACAGCCAGACTGTCCGGTTTCTGAGGATCATAGTGCACCTGGTGAGGTGTTTGAGCCTCCTCCTTCGTATGAAACCGTTAGAAGGATCGTAGAAGCGGTGTTCGCTGTGACGAGTGCACAACTTGGAGGAAATGTACAACCCTGCGCCCCTGTTGTGGCTTCAACGCCGGTGGGCGCGATGCAGCAGATGACATTTGGTAGACCATTGGGGCAGCAGCTGAATATGCATTTAGTGCAGGGAGCGCACACAGTTGAGGAATATTTGCAAGCATTTCTTCTGATAAGTTGCTACCCATGCTTCGAGTTGGATAACGAGCAAACTACAGTCGATAGATTTTATAATGGCCTGCGTGCCGAGTTACGAGTTCTACTGCTAGGACCAAAGTTATTGGGGTTCCGAGCCTTGGTGGAATCAGCTGGATCATTAGAGGCAGAGTTGAGGAAGACCTTCCCGATGCCAGCGACCATGGTATCGAACTATACAAACCCCATAAGAGCTGCATCCGGCAGAATGCTGGAGAAAGGGGTTATGAAATCGACTAGTAAAGCTACTTACACTTGTTATACTTGTGGAAAGAAAGGGCACTTTGCCCGAGACTGTTGGAATGGTGCTCGGAAGGGTAAGAAACCTATGTCAGGAGCAGTCAAGGATGTTAGTGCAAAGGAAACGGCATTCAAAGTGCCGAACACCTCAAAGTCTGTATATCGAAAATGGTATAAGAAGCATAGGACTTCGGGTCCAGCTCCTTCTGGTACTTCTGGGCGACTACGGGTCAAACCCCGGGCACATGTTTCAGCTATGGCGAGCCGGGGCATTATGCTCGTGAGCGCCTAAAGCCCTGGTGGAAGCACGCCGTCGTGACGACAGGTATGGTTTAAAGATAGTTTTGCCGTAAACACTTGTCGCCCTTGTGCATGTTAGCTTAGAACTACTGGTGTTAAGCCTTGTTATGACTTTCTTTATCTGCGAGAGCACCGTTCGTTTAGGGAGCTTCGCATTCCTTGGTTAGGAATTATACTGTGCGTCGGAGTACCTCCTTCGATGCTAAGAGACAAATTGGATGCGTCATAGTCCGAATGGTGCTCATTGTGCGCGGGTAGAAATCGTTGCGGTTAGTTTTGGATCGGGAATCAGGAGTTCGATCTGCA
The DNA here is from genome assembly GCA_039583875.1 of Platanthera guangdongensis. Taxonomy (NCBI): domain Eukaryota; kingdom Viridiplantae; phylum Streptophyta; class Magnoliopsida; order Asparagales; family Orchidaceae; genus Platanthera; species Platanthera guangdongensis. Next base: position 109,363,911 of record CM077162.1, read on the forward strand.
AGCGTCGTTACTACCGCTAGGGGAGTTCGACGTAATATTTGGCATGGACTGGCTCTCGGAGCAGCAAGCTTATATTGATTGCGGTAGCAAGGAAGCCAAGCTGGGAGCTAGTCGTGAGACGACCTTTACGTGCTTGAAGAAGTCGAGCAAGATGTTGGCATCTGCTCTTCGGGTGGTGTAGGCGGTTTGTGCTAGTGTAGAGCTGTTCTGTACACTAGTGGAGGTTGCAAAGCCGAAACCCGCGTTGGTTAATATTTCAGTGGTATCAGAATACCTTGATGTGTTCCCCGCAGATCTTCCTGGAGCCCCGCCTCAGCGGGAGATAGATTTTATGTTTGAGCTAGTACCAGGTGCAAAGCCTGTGTCACGCCCTCCTTATCGGCTAGCGCCTAAGGAAATGGCGGAGCTGAATGTGCAACTTCTAAAAGTTGTTGGAGCAAGGGTATGTGCGTCCAAGTCCTTCGCCTTGGAGCGCACCGACCTTCTTTATTCAGAAGAAGGATGGAAGGTTGAGGCTGCATATTAATTATCGGGAGGTCAACAAGTTGACGGAAAAGAGCAAGTACCCAATCCCAAGGATAGATGATCTTTGTGATCAGTTGGTAGGGTCAACGACGTACTCTAAATAGATAAGGGAGAGTGATATCCCTAAGATAACGTTCAGTACAGGACACGGGCGCTACGAGTTTACGGTCATGCCGTTTGGACTGACTAATGCGCCGTCAGTGTTCGTGGATTTGATGAACAGGACCTTCCGGGAGTACTTGTACCATTTCGTGATCGTCTTCATCGACGATATTTTGGTGTACTCACAAAGTGAGGAAGATCACTTCAAGCATCTTCTTTTGGTTTTGAGACGATAAGGAAGAATCAGTCATATACCAAGTTCTCGAAGTGCGAGTTTGGTCACCCTCAGTGGTGTCCTCGGTCTTGTAATGAGTAAGGAAGGTATTGCAGTGGATCCGACGAAGATTGTTGCGATACGAGAGTGGCCTGAGCTTGCTACGGTAGCGGAAGTCCGGAGTTTTCTGGAGCTTGCCGGCTACTATAGGCGCTTCGTGGAGAACTTCTCGCGGATAGCGTTACCTCTCACTACTTTGACGAGGAAGGAGCATAAGTTCTTTTGGACGCCGGAGTGCGCGCGAGCTTTTGAGGAGTTGTAATGTTGGTTGACTACGGCGCCTGTGCTGACTTCGCCGAGTGGAACCGAAGGCAATGAGATTTATAATGATGCTTAGGGCAGCGGTTTGGGTTGCGTGCTACTGCAACACGGAAGAGTAATAGCGTATGGCCGTGAGTTTTGCCTTGAAGCTATGGAGGCATAATTGTATACGGTGTGAAAATGGATCTCTACGCCGGTCACAAGAGCGTGAAGTATCTGATTGATCAGAAGGATCCGAATATACGGCAGCGTAGATGGATGGAGTTCTTGGGAGACTATACATTCAAGATCCACTACGCGCCTGATAAAGGGAATGCGGTTGCTGATGCGGTGAGTCGTCAAGCCCCAGCTCGAGCCAATTGGCTATCGGTGCATGATGAGCGGTTGGTGCGAGAGTTGGAGGCGTTGGGGATTGTTTGTGTGGACAAGCAATCAAGTGCTGAAGCAGTTCTGAATTGGACTGAAGTCCAATATGACCTGGCTGATCGTATTCGGCAGGCTTAGGATATGGATGCTCATATGAAGCAGTTCATGGTAGAGGCTATGGATGGGTCAAATTCCCAATTCGTCGTGGAGGACGAATTGCTTTGGAGAGACGGTCGTTTGTGCGTCCCAAGTGTGGGCAATTTGCGGGTGGAGTTGTTGTACGAGGCATACCATATCAAGTACTCGATTCACCTGGGGAGCACGAAGTTGTACCGTGATGTGAAGAAACTGTGTTGGTGGCCGGGTTTGAAAAAGGATGTGGCGCTATACGTAGCGAAGTGCCAAACTTGCGCCTTGGTAAAGGCGGAGTGCCAAAAGCCGGGAGGATTTCTTAAGTCCTTGCCTATTCCGGAGTGGAAATTCGACGACATCTCTATGGACTTTGTGCACGGTTTGCCAAGGTCGCAAAAGGGAAACGACGCCATTTGGGTGGTTGTTGATCGATTAACGAAGGTGTCGCATTTTATTCCGTATAGGAAGGATGATCCGGTGGAGAAGCTGGCAAAGCTTTATGTGGATAACATAGTACGGCTTCATGGTGTGCCCCGCAGCATCGTGACTGACCGAGATGGGCGGTTCACGTCCAATGATTGGAGGCTGGTGCAACAAATGTTGGGAACAAAGTTGAAATTCAGCACAGCCACCCATCCGCAAACGGATGGGCAGACCGAGAGGGTCAATAGAACAATGGAAGACATGCTCCGCATGTGTGTCTTGGATTTTGGGAAGCAATGGGAAGACCACCTTTATTTGGTGGAGTTCGCATACAACAACAGCTACCAAGCGAGTATTCAGATGGCGCCCTTCGAGGCCCTATATGGTAGAAGATGTCGCACGCCGTTGTCTTGGTTAGAAACGGGTGAGTCAAAGTTGTATAAGCGATCGGAAGTGGAGGATGCTACTTCTTTGGTGAGAACAATTCGGGAGAGGTTGCTTATCGCTCAGGACCGGCAAGCAAAGTACTATAATGCCAAGCACAGGAACGTGGAGTTTCGCTGTGGGCGATTATGTATACTTAAAGATCAAACCGTTCAAGAGTGTCTCGCGGGTGCGACGAGTGAAAAAGCTAAGCCCGAGGTACCTTTGGCCGTTTGAGGTTCTGGAGCGAGTTGGTGAAGCGGCCTATAGGTTGAAGCTTTCAGTGGAGCTAAGTGGTTCACATGATGTATTCCATATTTCGGTTGCTTCGGAAGGTGGTGCAAGAGCCTACGCAAGTGATCGCGGTTGATCAAGTGCCGGTGGATAGTGGGCTAACGACAAAAGTCAAGCCCGTGCGGATCAAGGACTCGGAGGTCAAGCGGCTACGCAATAAAGAGATCAGGATGGTCAAGGTCCGGTGGGACAATTGCGGTCGTGAGGAGCTCTCTTGGGAGCGAGAGCAGACTATGCTTGACGAGTATCCGGAGTTGTTCCGCTCAGGTACAAGTTTTGTTTTTGTATGCCTTTCCTTATGTAATTTCGTGGGCGAAATTCTTTTAAGAGGGGGAGAGTTGTAACGCCCCGAAACTCAAAAGAGTGAAGGGGGACGTTTTGGGCCAGTTTGGGTTCTGGCTGCAGGCACACGGCCTGGGACACGGGCGTGTCCCAGGGCGTGTCAAGCCTGTGTCGACACTAAGACGGGGTATCGACACTTTGGTCTCGAAATTGTGTCAAGACTGGGCACACGACCTGCGACACGGGCGTGTCGACCCGTGTCGACACTTAGCCGCGAAGTCGTCGAGCTTTACTCGACGATTCATCGAGACAAGGCACACGGCCTGCGACACGGGCGTGTTGCAGGGCATGTCGACCTGCCTCGACGATCGACCCGGGGAGTCGACGAGAATGTCTCGACGATCGTCGAGACAAGGCACACGGCCTAGGACACGGGCGTGTCCAAGGCCGTGTCATCAAGTCGTCGATCTTCACTCGACGAAGTGTCCCGTGTACACGGCCTGCGGTCCAGGCGTTCAAAGTGACACGGGCAAGGACACAGGCGTGTCCTAGAACCCGTACAGTGCTCGGGTTAATTTTGGGGGAAAAATCATGGGGTACACGGCCGGTCACACGGCCGTGTCAGGTGGAACACGGGCGTGTCAGCTCGAACACGGGCGTGTCAGCTCGAACACGGGCATGTTCGATACCCGTATGAGGTTCCAGGTGATTCGATTTTGACGGCGAATGCGGCACACGGCCCTGGACACGGGCGTGTTCCAGGCCGTGTTCGGTCCAGATTGGGCATTTCAGTCCCGAATCGAAGCCGTTCATTTCCTTGACTGAAGATCCAACGGTTGGGGGTTGTTCCTGAAGGGATATACCCGTGAGTGGACTTAGAAAACCCTCACTTTTCATACCTTATCATCTTTCTAAATCCTTGGAGAGAGAGGAGAGCCAAGGGAGGAAGAAGGAGCTAGATCCGCCATTGGAGGAGCTTCGGAGCTTCGAATAGCAAGCCGACTCCGGATCCACGGAGGCAACGCTAGTGCGGTGATTTTCATCCGATTACTTTTCAATGGCGCCAAAGAGGAACTCAAGGGTAACGATCCTCATCTTGTGCATGAATAGCTCTCTTTCTTTGCATAGGAAGCCCGCTCTCGCGAGTTTGTGGAGAGTTGGAGGCGTTCCTTCGGGTAGATATGTGTAGTCCCCGTTGTATAGAGTCCGTGAGCGAGAACGGACATAGGCATGATGTGTGAAGCCTACCCGGACATGTTGGTCTGCATCGGTGATGTTGCATTGCATAAATGCCGGAGAAGACTCCGTGCTATTGGTTGTTTTCGGGTTTTCTACGCGGTAGATTGCAGCAGGGAGCCTTGGGGACTAATCCAAAGGTGCACCCGGAAAAATGGGCGGATACGAGATCTTGCCAACTTGGTGGCCTGAGAGCCAACTTGAACATAACCGAGTTATGTGACTTGCCATAGAATGGGACTCGGTGAAAGTTTGACCCGCGCAAATGGCTTAAATTGTCGTTGCGATGTGAGCACGGGTTAGATGGAACCGTACCCGCTCTATGTCGTTCGGTTAAAGAGACCTAAGGTTACGTGGCACTTGTCGTTGGCATAGATGTGAGTCTTCGGTGGTCAATGGCTTAAATTGACGTGACCCATGCCAAGAAGACAAATTGCTCATAGGTTTGGCCGTCTTAGTGGCGGTGGTGAGTCCGGAATGTTAATGGCTTTAATTGACGTGACATCGACCGGTTCATCGAGAATGTGCCCTGAGTGCACGGGGTGTGTGGCCGTACGAGCCAACGTCTGTGATGTTATGGCTATGGTTATAAATTACTCGCTTATGCTAATGAAATGCAGGGAAGGAGCATCGCCGCCCCGAGTTGGGGGCGGGATCGTTATAATTTGGTCAGCACTGCTGACCGTTGCTTTGTTTTGCCACCGTGCGGTGGTTTGTTGCCTGCAGGTGCAGCTGGATCAAGCGGTCAATAGCGGGCTAAAGCCCTTTTTGCGAAGCCGGCGCTCGAAGGCCCAAGTAGAAGTGTTTACTGTTTTATTCATGTATGACCGGCCTGCGCGCCGTGGTTTGTAAAACATGTAATATTCAAGTGAAACATTTTGTAAGGCCTTAAGGCTTGTTTTGAGTATTTTGTATTAGTGGACATTCGTGCTTTGATGCTGGGTTCTTGTTTACAACTTTATAAACTGCTTCCGCTAGAATGCTCTGTGTAGGACGTTGAGATTGGTTGGATGGTTTCCATAAGTAACCACCCGGTCTGTCTGTGGTTTATGGCGTCGGGCCCCGGCCGGACCTACTGCTATATGCTATGCGACGGATAGGGGGTGTTACATGTGGTGGTGGAGGCAACGCAGGCGGCTGTGGAACCGGATGCTCCACTCTATAGTTTCGGTGGACACACCCTCCACCTCTTTGATATCCTCTTCCTCCTCCGAAGTCTCGCCTCCTTCTATTCCATGGGCCGACTTCCATCACGTCCTCCGTAGGCCTCTTATTGCATCCCAACTGGTCCGCCTCCAATCTTTTCGCCATATCAATGATCTCCGCCAAGCTACCATCCGCTATAAACAAAAGGGACTGCCTTAGGGGATCCCGCAGCCCTTTGTAGAAGTGCTTGGCATAACCTCTGTCATCCAACTCATAAGAATCCGCAAACCTTATGAGATGCTGGAATTCCCGCTGGTATTCCGTAACCGACTTTGATCCCTGCTTTATTAGAAGAAACCTCTGCTTAAGCTCATCTCGGGCCGATGTAGGGATAAAGTGCTCCAAGAAAACACCCGAGAATTCACTCCAACTTTTCACTATGTATACCCGGCCTTGGAAGGTAGAGCCCATGAGGGACTTCCACCACCTCTTAGCATGTGAGTCCAAGACGGACACCACCAATGTCACTGCCATGTTGGCCGGGCAACGGAAACCAGCCAACAACTCCAGTACCGTGTCTAGTCATTCCTCTATACGTACGGCTGACTCCGTCCCAAGATCGGCGGGAGGGTAGAGAGCCCGGAAGGTGCACAACCAGTTAGAGCTCGGGTCCTGTTGTTGCACCGGGGGCTGCTGCAGCCTAAAAGCATCGAGGATGGCAGTGAGCGTCAGCCCCAACTCAGATTGTTGGAACTGAGTGGGAGTGGGTAAAGAGGGCGCAGGAGTGCCTCCCACCTGCTCAACAAGCGCTGGAATCTACACATAAAACACAAACGTATGGTCAGGTTGGCTAATCTTAAGGTCAAAGTTGGACATACTTAGCGTGAATTACATATGGGCACACCACTACTTCTGCTAAGTCAGCTTGTCCCCAAACTGAGTAATCAAACGGGGGTGGCACCATTGTTGAATGACTTCTTTAGTTGAGGATCATGGCAAACTGATACCATTTGTAAGACCCCCCCTCCTAGATCTCAAAACACGGCACAAAGGGGGATCTTATGCCCGGAACAGCCGCCTTGCGATAGCATTAGCACACGGGCTAACATGTACCACAAGACGCCTATTCCGCCGGCTACGACAATATCAATAGAACATGCCAACCCAACCAATTATAATAAGCAAGAGAAGTCAAAATCCACGCTAAGTAATAATGTCCAAATACATTAATAAAGGAGAAGCTAAACATGCTTCTACAATATATCAGAGTACAGTTAAACATTGCCCAAACGGGCTACTTCAGAGTATCAAGCTACTAACATCAGTAACCGACGGTATCGACGGCACCGTCACTTCAGGCCCTATCGTCCTGGCCTGGTTGTCCTGCTGCGTAGTCTGCGGCTGCTCTACCTGCGGCGTGACCTCCTAAAAAGGAATACGTAACAACCGTTAGTCGAAACGACAAAGTGGTTTCACATCCGCTCCCCCGGCGAATCCTCGACACCGGGCGGAGAGAAGGAACAAGGGTAATATATATATATATATACAAGTGATGAAGTATAAGCAGGTGGCAGTAGTGTAAGAGTAACAATAACATGATCTAGCAAATATTTAAGAGCTACAACAAACTAACAAGTATAGGTAACAACAGAAAAGTAACTTAACTTATAAGAATGCCCATACAAACTTATAAGTTAAGGATCGGGTTACATAAAGGTAAGTCATTGTATAAGAGTGCCCATACAAACTTATACGATGAGGGTCTTGTTGTGCAATGTTACGAAATGCTATGTATGCTATGCAATGACTCACCCATGATCACACACATGCAATTGCTATGTCGACACAGACTATAGTTCCCACTTTTCGAGCAGGTAGCTAAACTCTGAGGCATCAGCCGCCGTGGCCAGGCGGTGACAGTAGAACGGGCACTTCTACTACTAGGTAGGTATCCACACTACTTCACCTAGGCCTCCATATGCCTCAACTCTAAGAACACAACAGCGGAGCCCATGCGTACTATGGCCCAGCGGGGTCTTGGATATATGTGCACCAAGAACACAGCCCGAACTGGCCTTGCGTGACCCGGAAGGGTCCTCGGAAGTGAGCATGAGGATGCAGCCCAATCGTTCACTTGACACAGAAGGGGCCCCGAGATGTGAACAACGAGGACACAGCCCAACCGTCCAAAGTCTAACTGTCGACTCCCGTCGGTGTGACAACTGGCGAGCCTGTAGACTTGCCACACTATCCTTAACCCAGGATTACGACACCGTGTGTCGACTCACACCGCATGCAAATGCCACATCAACATAACATGGAAGCGACCTCAGATGTAAGCATGAGGATACAGCCCAACTATCCATCCATACCCTATCACATCACAACCAAACAAGTGACGGTCAACACCGCACTTACATCCCTTCACAATACTACCCGTAGGGAGACGACGCTCTAAGTATTGGACTACTAAACTCATTTGATTAGTCAAACATACTCATGACCATGATTTATTCTTCTATATGACTCCCAGATGATGACAAAATGATATAAAAATGTTACGCACATGAAGATCTATCACACTTTCCATATGTTATCGACATATTATAAACATGATGCGCACAAATAACAATCTTTCAATTCCTATCAGGTCAATTTGTTTAAATAAGATTGCTTCACAATTTAACTATATGAAATATGATTAGTAAGCTTCGTCTATCTTGCAAAAAATGATTAATCATAAGAGTTCATCCAAGCCAAGTAACTTGCAATATTAATTCCACCGAATCCAAATTCATCTTATACAAAGCCCAGAATTTAGGTGCAGATTGAATCTGAACAGCAACTTCGACCGGAGATTCCTAAAGCTACAGGAATCCGGTGAAGACGTGTAACCCCACGATGGAAAGGTCTTTCCGTGGTCCACAACGTTCGTATTCAGACCTCAACCCAGATTTGATGTTATCCTATTTTAAATCGGACTTGAAGTTTGCTGCGCACATAACACAATTTGTGCATGCAGGATTTATTGAACACCATGTTCATTTAGACTTTCCCGTGGCTACAGACTTCGCCTGAAGTCCGGCAACCATTCATTGGAAAGGTATTTTCAAGGGATTCAACTTTTGGGTTTAGCCGAAAGCCCAGAACTGGACATATCACACCCAAAAATGTCCACGAAGTTCGCTGCGTGCAGAATACAGATTCTGCACGCATCTTAAGGCGGAATGAACGACATCAGTTCGTCTTCCTCCTCAAGGCGATCCTCTCGGATCACCTCCAGAATTTCCTCCACCCTTATTCACCCTCATGAGACCTTTGCCCTTCACGAAACCATCCCCCATCTCCACATAGAAGATCCGAGAGGTTGAAGACACCACTAACCAAGAGCACAAGCCCTGGGATTGGCCTCACCCTAGAGAAAGCATCTTCTCACATGTTTAGACTCTGTTGAGTCGACATCTCGCCTAGATATCTACAGATCTAGCACCAAGGGAGATGGTAGGAAACTCACATCGATTCCAGCGGTTCCTCCATTTTCGGCCATGGATCTCGTAATTCTCCTTGGCGGCATCTTCTCCTTCACAGCGATGGCAGATTTTCCCTCCCTAGAACATGCTCCTGCAGTTCTCCTTCTCTACAGGACTTATCTCAGAATTACGGCTAGGAAGAAGAGTGAAACCGCTAGGGTTTTTTCCCACTCCATATATATAACAAGTGACACGGGTAGGGACACGCCCGTGACCTTACCCGTGTCCTGCTCCAGCAAAGCGTTACGACTGTTTTTAGTGTCGTTTCAACACTTGATACGGGTAGGGACAAGCCCGTGTCCCGACCCATGTCCACATGACACAGCCGTGTTCCTGGCCGTGTCCTTGGCTGTGTCCTTCTCTGGATACATCTCGACGAACTCAACACGACACACACAGAACACGGGTAGAGACACGCCCATGTCTCTACCCTTGTCATACGATTCGTCGATCTCGACACGTAGTCCGTCGATCTCGACATGCCTCGTCGAGTCCAACTCAACACACACGGGTAGGGACACACCCCTCTCTCTACCCGTATCATACACTTTGTCGATCTCGACACAGATCGTCGATCTCAACTCGCTTCGTCGAGTGTAACTCGACACACACGGGTATCGACACGCCCGTGTCGCTACCCGTGTCATATGATGTCGACACACTTCATCGATCTCGACACGCTTCGTCGAGCTCAACTCGACACATTGCCATACGGGTAGGGACACGCCCGTGTCTCTACCCCTGTCCAATTCACACAGGTAGTGACATGCCCGTGTCACTACCCGTGTCCTTCTCTGCACTGATTTCTCCACTCCTCCACAAGTGCAGTCCAATTCCTTACACTTATCAGGACTCGAGTCAACCCTCCTGACTCAAAAACACACACGAGGGGCCTAGAGCGATTCAGGACGTTACATAGATTGACCTGGGTGATCCTAGTAGAATTCCTCATCAGACCTATCTAGCAGACCATAGTAGCTGATGTCATCCTTTAATACTTTATCCACCTCTGAATCACGGTCTGATTATGATAGAGGGGCAATAATTCCTATCCTTACTATAGGATAGATTTCATCTTTATCTGCCTCAACACCAACTAGCCCTATATAGGCTTCTTATTCTTCATCTTCAGAATCTGATGAAGAAGATTCAGTCCAACTCTTCTCCTTCTTTACAATGAAGGACCTCTCCTTCTCGCCCTTCTTATGATGGTGTTTTTTCTCACCAGCCTCCATCCTCTTCACTGGGCATCCAAGTACAACATGCCCTGACTTGCTGCTGCAATAATAGATAACTTTATTAGAAATTTGTTTTCTATGTTTTGAGTCATACCTGTCCTCCTTGGAGGGTTTCTTCTTGGTTTTGTAGTAGTCCTCCTTGGGATGAGAGGATGATGAAGATCAACTCCTCCAACCCTTCCTCTTCATCAGATTTATAAACTACTTAGAGAAGGCAACAAACTCCTCATCAGACATATTGCAGTCTGATATGTCTTGCTCTAAATTTTCTGACACATCTGGCCTTCTTAGGGGAGAACGAATCTTCTTCTTGCCCCTCTTGGTGCTATCAGCCTTGAAGGCCACAGTCTTTTCTCTGGTCAGGACTTTGTTGGATTTCTCTTCCTGCTTCCTGACAGTCAACTGCATTTCATAAGCCAGCAAATTCCCAAAGAGAGTTGGAGGTGGAGTATAACCCAACTTTGCCACTTCCGTGATGGCACATATATTGATTTCCCAGTATATAGTAAGAGACCTTAGGAACTTATCATTTAGCTCATAATTGGTAAAGACCCGGCCAATAGTCCTTAGCTCATTGACTATTCTAAAAAATCTTTCATAGCAACTAGCTATGCTCTCCTCCTTGACTTGCTTGAAAGCCTCATACTCTTGATTGAGCATGAACTTCCTATCATCTCTGAATTCTTTAGTACCCTCCATATAGACCACCAAAGTATCCCACATTTCCTTTGTGGTCTAGCAGTGCAGCAGATTTTGAAAACTACAGTCATCTATGGCACTGACAATAATATTTTGTGCTCTCTTGTCCATAGTACCCAAGATGACTTCATCCTTAGTCATTTCAGCATAACTCTTTGGGGTTTAGACATTGGCATCATGGACAGATATCTTCATGGGGATGAAGGGTCCTTCTTGAACTGTTACATAGATCCTAGGGCCAGAATCCTCCATAAACAATCTAACATTTCTTTCTAGATTCCAAAATTTTCCTTCCTGCAGAGAGGAAGCTTCATGGAACCTACTTCCTTATGATTCTCTCCATAACCCATAAGTATCTATTATCAGCTACCTTCGGAGATCTACTCACTGTTAAGACTTTATTGAGCAACCTCTCTCTCTTACAACTTGAAAGACTTTGTTTTCTAGGGTAGCTAATCACCTAGAGGGGGTGAATGGGTTATTAAGCCTTTTTTATTTCTTTTTGCCTTTAACAGTTTTTTGGGGATGTTGTGATTATTCAGTTAAGCTTTCAAGAAGATCACACACAGCACATAGATGGTTTATAGTGGTTCCCTAGAGTATGGGTACGCACACTGTCCCTCCCACCTTGCTAATAGTGTGTTAGACAAGGAACTTCTTTAAGAACTCGGCTCCTTAGAGCTTACAACATGATCCCGCGGGACCACTCATTGTCCTTCAAGACTTACAACACATGCATAAAGCCCAATTTCTCAGTAATCAATAAATTACCTACGTCAGGCCCAAAGACCCTACAACTCAGGCTAGAAGGACAGCCCTACCAATCAGATCCAAGACAGGATCCTACAACTCAGGTTGAAGCCCGACCTCAGATTCAAGATTGAGTCCTACCACTTAGATCTATTCAAGATCCTATACTAAGCCTTTATAAACTAGGCTTACAACAGCGATCCTGAAAGATCCTACACCCAACCTTTATAAACTAGGCTTACAATACAGATCTTAAAAGATCCTACCAGTTGGAAAGAAGATGTCGATGATGAAATTGACACCAGAGAATAAATCTTCGTGTCTGCCTACTTCTGCCCTGAGAATAATTCAAGTTAGATGTCTTCTTCACAGATCTAGGAATTGATCTACAGGATTGGCTTTGCTTGGATTGTGAAGCAACTACAGGTAGGGCTTGCCTTTGTTATTCCTTCTACCTCAGAGATTTACTATGATCTTGCTGATGGAGATGTTGATTGCAACATCTATCTTCAGAACATTCAAATTCTCCAAAACGATCTTCTTGTTTCTACAATAATGGCGGGAGAAGATGAAGTTCCGCCTCTCGTATTTTTTGAAACGAGCTAATCCATTCAAAACATGTTTCATATTAGATGTCACCCCCTTTTTATAATCCTTCCGATCAATTAGAAGGTGGGACCCACTTTAATTACTTATTAACACCGTCTAATTTTCAGATTTAGAAGTATAGAAAACTGACAGCATCATTAGTGATGAATTGCAGCTTTCCCGCAATGAATTTGAATTTTGTTGACTTTTGTTGACTTTGCTGACGTCAGCCATTCTGGCCTTAGAAAATTTCAGACAACTGACCAGGCATTGAGTGCGTTGAGTGAACGGGCTTCACTCAATGATTCTGAACTTAGCCATATATTCTGTACTTCTATGCGTTGAGAGCGTTGAGTTAGTAAGCTTCACTCAACGCTTTTGTACTTAGCAAGCATTCTGCATCCATCTGCAACACTAGGCGTTGAGAGCATTGAGTGAACTAGCTTCAGTCAATGCTTTTGTACTTAGCCAAAGTTCCTTCTGTTTGAAGTCCTTGAGTGAGCTGGCCTCACTCAATGCTTTCTGCCTTTGCCTCTGAAATCTGGTGTTGAGTGCGTTGAGTGAACTTGCTTCACTCAATACTTCTTGACTTAGCGGATTTTTCTATTTCCACTTAAGCTCTTTGCATTAGCTTGACTCAAAGCCTTTTGATATTGGAGTTAAGTGAACTGGCTTCACTCAATGCTTTTAGACTTAGTCGATTTTCTATTTCCTCTACTTAGGCTCTGACTACATGAGCTTATTTCAAACCTTTCTATTATATGACATTGAGTAAAATGGCTTCACTCAACGGTTGTGCACTTAGCCACATTTCTATCATTCTAGCCTTTTTCCTGGTCATCTAGCATTGAGTGTGCTTTACTCACTTAACACTTGTGGACTTAGAAAGATTCTTGTCTTTCTTCCATACTTTTATGAGTCCACCTAACATTGTTAATTGAACCACCTGTCCAATCATTATGACAAAGAACAACCTGCATGCATGAACTTGCATACACACATCAAATATAAGTATGTGTATACCATTGACTTGTTTGACTTCTTACAAATCTGGGACATTGGGCACAATGGATCCAACAAAAAGTAATCTCTGGGAAACAGAGTATCAGATTTTCTACTGATACGTGCTCATCAACAGCAGCAGCAATAGAAGAAACGAAGGCCTCATCAGCAACAACATCTTCCATATCATATGCACTCTCATGCATAGAAGGAGCTAGAACCTCATCATCATCATCCTCATCCATATAAGTAGCAGATATAAGATCTGAGACAGCTTCCAGACCTATGACAGCAACTTCGAGACCAAAACTACGGACTCTTCCTTTGTAACTGGAGCAGCTGGGACTAGCACTGACACTAGAACTGTAATAACAACGTCTGGAACTTCTGACACTAATTCTGAAGAAACACTCATGGGAACTTTACGAGTGGCCACTTGTGTATCAGTTAGCTCCACCTCCATTCCTGCACTCAAGCTATCAGGAATCTCACGGGTGGTGGACAACGCATCCTGACCTCAGGAGCACGCTCTACCTCCTCCATAGGCAAATCTGGGGCTCCCCTTGCCTAAAGATCCTCCTATCCCACCTCGATAAGATGGTTGTTTCTATCTTCTTTAGGTGATGGATAGGCGCACCTTTGGTCATATCGAACTTGTCACTATCCATTTGATTTAGGTACAAGCTGATAATCCTACGAAAGTTGGGAGTGCGGAGACTGTCTTTGATTTTCTCAAAAAGTACAACACCATAGTCCATTCTCTTCCGGCAAATGATCGTCACTAGAATTTTGAACATTTCAGATGAAAGGTAGTCGTGTGATTTGGTTTTGCATAGCAGAACTTTTCGGATGATGTATGACAATAACTTTCCTTCTTCTTTCATCCCTTTCCTTTTGATGGCATTTATACCTCTTGGTAGACCACAGAACAACAGAGCCCTTTTAAAATCCTCTTCTTTGAGGTGAACTGCTTCTTCACATGCTGGAAGCCTCAAGAGCCGACTGAGGTGAAAGGACTTCATCTTAATGGAAGTTCCAAGAACTTTGCTCTTGATAACAGAATCTTCATGTCAGAGCATTGCATTCTGGAATAATTCGAGAATGTCTTTGTCAACACCTTGCAAGGGTGTTATAGGACGAAGGATAGACCAGTAGTCTCAAGAATCTGGATCACATTCCAGAATTCATCTAAAGCAGAAGCAAACCCAGTTCGAACTATTTCTCCTCCCCTTAGCAGACCACTGGTGCATCTAGGAGCCATGGAAAAAACTGTAATCTAGAAGGAACTGTCGGTTGAAGCAAATTTCTGATACTATCGATACGGCGAAAACAAGCCGTCAGAATCGCTAGAGGAAACCAAACTCTAGAGGTAATGCTTCTAGAAATCATAAAGACTTGTATGAATTGCTTTCTTTGACATAATGGAAGAGAACGGGAGCAGGGCCACGGGATGACGATGACAACACTTGCGCCGGAGCCGAAGGGTCGGGAGGACAAGTCAGCGAATATCATTATTTTTGTTTCGACAAAATGTGTTGTGATTTCCATGACTCTTGATTGTTTATATATATATAATTGTAAATTTGACATAGGAATCGGGCGTACCTGATTTACGGCGGCTCTTAGGATCCAATATAAAAAGAGAATTTTGACCTAAGTCCAATTCAGCGAGTTTCGCTGAAAGTCGAGTCAGATTCGGCGAGTATCCGTTGAATATCCGACGAATCGGCAACTTGGACGGAACGATACTTGATGAATTTGCCTTGTACACATTTCTTCCTTTCTATAGTATTTTTCAAGTGAGTTCAATGTCTTCTTAGCCATCTTCACGAGTCCTTGTTCAACATTCCTAGTTCTGTTTTGAAAAATGAAAACTTGGCCTCGTCCAGTGGCTTTGTGAAAATATCTGCGACCTGCTTATCCGTCGGTAAATAACTGAAAGCTATGTCCTTCTTCTCCACATGCTCCCAGATGAAGTGATATCGCACTTCAATGTGCCTTGTTTGGCTGTGAGAGACATGATTATTCGTGATCTCTATTGCGCTGGATGAGTCACAATACATTGGAATCTCTTTAAACCTTAGGTTGTAGTCTTCAAGTTGATTCTTGATTCATAGAAGCTGTGGAAAACAAGTGCCCGCAGAGATATACTCTGACTCGGTAGTAGAAGTTGCCACACAGTTCTGCTTCTTACTGCTCCATGAAATAAGTCATCTTTTGAGGAATTGACACGTCCCGGAAGTGCTTTTCTTATCATCCCAACTTCCTACAAAATCAACATCTAAAAAACCAATTAGCTCGACATCATTACTTCTTGGGAACCATAAGACAAGATTAGGTATTCCCTTAAGGTGTATTAAAATCTGCTTTGCAGGGACGTAATGAGTGTTAGAGATCAGTAGTTTGATAATCTAGTCGGGCAGCTAGCTATTCGGGCGGTCTAGGGGACAGTCCAAAGGTCTGGTGATTGGATGGTTTATCTTTGCAGTTGGGTCTGAGGGCTTCCTGCAAATGCAGTCTTATGTTCTAGTCGGGCAGCTAGATATTCAGGTGGTCTGTCGGTTAGTCCAGCGGTCTGGTGGTCTGATGGCTTATCTTAGCAGTTGTTGTCTGGGGGCTTCCCGTAACTGTGGTATAAATGATTAACTGCTGCTGTGGTCAGGCTTCTAGTATTGGCTGTTAGATGCTAGCAAGTGAACTGACGGTTTTCTAGATAAGTCCGACAGTTAGGTAGCAGACAGGAGGTTAGCGGGCGGTCAGACGGATAGGAGTGGGGGATTCATATTTGTCCCACATCTCTTATTATATTCTCTCATCTCCCCCGTTTCATATAAATATGGGCACATGTCTATGTAATAATTATGTTTTTGGAGCAATAAAGTTTGCAGTATATTTACTTTTTCGCATCTTCTAGGTCATTTCCCACATGGTATCAGAGGAAATCGATCCATTGCTCCAATCAAATTGCGGCTTATTTTTCTAACTGCGGGGTTTGCTTCCCGTGCGGCTTCTTCTGGCTTGCTTTATGCGCCAGTTTGTTGTGTGCATCCCACCCTTCCCTCCCTGGCTTATCACTATCATGCAATCTCTTCTTTAAGCATGTTCAGTTTGCACAGATTCCTTCGCTTAGTCACATTTTGTTGCTGTTTCTTTGTTCGCTGCTTCTATTCTGTGGTTCGAGTCCCGCATTTTAGTCGTGCATCGTCCTTGCAACTGGTGTTTTCTCACCTTGACTGTGCGACCTCTTCCTTTCATTTTTCTTCTCGCTGTGACTTCTCTAGTCGCTGCAGCTTCTTTAATGGTTGCGGGTTGTGGATCCTGCTCACCGCCTCTGCTTTTTGCCGCTGGTGTGTTATCACCATGACTGTGGGGACTTCCCTTGCGGTGTCTTCATTGTTTTTCTACTTTTCTTATCATTGTGGCATCTTTAACCGCTGCGGGATCCACATTTTGGTCACGACCTCCTTCCTTGTTGCTGCTGTATTTGGCACCATGACCGTGTGGGCTTATCACGCGGTTTGTTCGCTGCTTGTCGCTGCATCTTATCTTTTCGTGCGGTTTGTTATTGCTTAACCATGTGGTTTTTATCATGTTCTATGACACTCTGTCTTCTTCTACTATCTCTGCTCCTCCTTTTCTTTCCACTTCTTCATTCTCTGCTTTTGGTAATTTGGGTACCACTTCCAAGCTTACCGGTCCCAATTATGCTGATTGGAGTGTGTTATTTATTTTTCTGTTACGCTCTCATCATAAACATCATCATTTGGCTGATGAACCTCCTCTTTCTGACTCTACTTCTTTTGATGTCTGGGATGTTACCTGTGCTTTGGTTCGTACTTAGTTAGATAAAAATTTGTCGGATGATTGCCTCCCTATTATTTGATATGATTTACGGTCAATGCTGCCTGGAATCATCTTGCTGTTTTCTATTCCAAGGGAGCACATACTTCGCGCATTTATACCTAATATGTGGATCTGTTTTCTCGCCCAATCATGACTCCTGCGTTTGTTTATCTGAAGGTTCAGACTCTTGGTGCTGAACTCCTTCAGCATAGGCCATTTTCTGCCGATCTTGCTGAGCAACACAAATATTTTCAGGAGCTTCTTATGGTGTGCTATTTACTTTGCCTCCCAAACTCGTATGATATGATTTGCATAGGCCATTTTCTTGGAGAGGTGAAATCTCCAACTCTGGATAGTACTACTGCTCGAATTTCAGCTGTTACTACTCTTCTTCAGCATCCTCTACTTCGTTCTCTTCCTAATTAGGTTGCTCATCTAGCTAATTCTAATACCTCTGCTGGGCGAGGTGGTCGTACTGGTGGTCGGGGTTCCTCTAAGCACCTCTGTTCTAATTGTGGCCGGGTTTGTCACTTGGTTGATCATTGCTAGACCAAACATCCTCACCTTCATCCAGCTTCAACTTATTCCTCCAATAAGTCTACTTCTTTGGCAACTTCTAGAGTAGCTCATGTGGCCATTAAGGTTATGTGGCTAATCAATTCTGGTGCAACTAATCATATGACGGACAATTATCGACTATTCTATTCTCTTGACAAGAGTAACTGGTTTATTCGGTTCTTATAGCGGATGGTTCACCATCCCCGATTTGTGGATCTAGCACGGTGCATGTGACTCCTTCTATTCAGCTTCAGGACACTCCTTATGTCCCAATGTTTCTGTACAATCTTTTTTTATTACAGCTCTTTGTAGACAGTTGAAATGTGAAGCTATTTTCTCATCCTCTGCTTGTATTTTTTAGATTCCTCATTCCAAGGAGATGATCTGTAACGTCCTGATTCGATCTACGCCCCCCGTGCGCACCTTTGAGTCAGACGAGCAGATTTGGGCTCACGGAAGTGTTGGCTGCTAGGCTTACACTTGTGTAGGGGAGGTGAAGTCAGCTCAGAGAAGGACACGGGTAGAGACATGGCCGTGTGCTTACGCGTGTGTGTCCACCTAGTACTCGAGTCGATGACTCGAGTTATTCTAGAGAAGGACACGGGTAGTGACACGGGCGTGTCACTACCCGTGTGTATGAGGACACAGTAGGGATACGTCGTGTCCCTACCTGTGTGCGTCGAGTAGAGGTCGACGAAGAGTGTCCCGAGAAGGACACGGGTAGAGATACGGGCATGTCCCTAACAGTGTGTCTCCAGCCAGCACTCAAGTCGATTACTGGAGTAGATCCAGAAAAGGACACGTGTATGGACACGAGCGTGTCCCTACCGGTGTGTTTGAGGACATGGGTAGAGACACGGGCGTGTCCCTACCCGTGTGTGTCAAGCAGAACTCGACGAAACATGCCCCGAGCAGGACACGGTCAGTAACACGGCCGTGTCACTTGGACATGGGTAGAGATACAGGCGTGTCCCTAACCATGTTTGTGTATCGAAACGGCAGTCAAACCGCCGACGATGCTTCGCCTGAGCAGGACATGGGTAAGGACACGGGCGTGTCCCTACCCATGTCATTTCCATATATAAGGGGGAAATGAAACCCTAGCCATTTTCGTTCTTCCTCCTAAGCCCCTTTCTTTAGGAAAAACTACTGGATAGGAGGAAGAAGGTGCTGGAGCAAGTCTTCATCCCGTAAAGAACCGCCGCCGCCGAGGAGAAGAAGATGCCGCCGAGAAGAGTGACAATATCCTTGGCCAGAAATGGTGGAAGTGCTGGAAATGAGGTGAGCTTCCTCCACTCTCCCTTGATGCTAGATCTTTTGTTATTTCCTAAGAGAGATATCGACTCAAGAGAGTGTAGATGTGAGAGGAGAAGTTTCCTAGGAAAGGCCATGTTAGGACTTGTGTTCTAGGGTTTAGAAGTATTCAACCTCTCCCTCCTTCTATGTGATGATGGAGGATGGTTTCGTGAAGAAAGGTGGCCTTTTGAGGGTGAATAAGGGAGGAGGAAGTATGGAAGTGATTTGTGGAAGACGGCTTGAGGAGGAAGACAAACTGATGTCGTTCGTTCCGCCTTAAGATGCGTGCTGAATCTTTGTTCTGCATGCAGCGATATTCTTGGCCATTTTCAAGTATGATATGTCCAGAACTGGGCTTCCGACTAAACACGAAAGTCGAAGTCCTTGAAAATACCTTTCCAACGAGTGGTTGTACAACTTTATGCAAAGTTTATATCCACGAGAAAGTCTAAACGAAATTGTCGATTGACAAACTAAGCGTGCAGAAATGGTGTTTTGTACGCAGCAGACTTTAAAGCCGATTTCAATTATGTTACTCTCAGATCCGGGTTGTGGTCTGAACATGAAAGTTGTAACCCATTGAAAGAACTTTCCAATAAGAGGTTACACGCCTTTACCAGACTCTTGTAGCCTCAGGAGTCTTCGTTCGAAGTCGCAGTCCAGAAGGTGTCCTGTACATAAATTCTGGGGTTGGTGTAGAATCGGGTTTGGACTCGGTAGTGACAATGTAGCAAATTGACGTTGAGGTTGGGTGAACTCTTTTATGTTAACCATCATATTTCAATGAATGATGAAGTTTGATGAATGGATCTCACGTAAATGATTTGTGATGTGGAACGTACTTAAACGAAACTACTTGGTAGAAATTGGTGAACCAATAAAAATGAGTATCATGTTAATAATGTGTTGAAATCATTTAAAAATGAAATGTAGGATGCTAATCTATGGCCATCTGAATAATTGTTTAACGGAATGAGTTTAGTAGTCCAATGCTTAGAGTGGTGTATCCCTACGGGTAGCATTGTTGAAGGATGCAAGTGCTGGTGTTTGACCGCACTGGCTCGGATGGTGTTGAGAAGAGACAATAATGGATGGTTGGGCTTGGTCCTCGTACTCTCTCCGATGCTCCTTCCATGCCACAGTGATGTGGAATTGCATGTGGTATGAGTCGACACATGGTGTCGTAATCCTGGGTTAAGGATAATGTGGCAGGTCTACGGGCTCGCTAGTCGTGACAACGACGGGAGTTGACAGTTAGACCTTAGGCGGTTGGGGTTGGTCCTCGGTGCTTATTTCCCGGGGCTTCTTCCGCGCCAAGTGGACAGTTGGGCTTGTTCCTCGTGCTTTTTCTGAGGCTTCTTCTGGGTCACACAAGGACAGTTCGGGGCTTGGTTATCGGTGCACATCTATCTGAGACTCCCGATGGGCCGTAGTACGCATGGCGGCTCCGCTGTTGTGTTCTTAGCATTGAGGCATATGGAGATCTAATAGAAGTAGTGTGGATGCCCGCTTTGTAGTAGAGAATGCCGCTCTACTATCACCGCCTAGCCACGACGGTTCACGCTTGAGAGGTTAGCTACCTGCTCGAAAAGTGCGAACTACAAGTCTGTGTCGACATAGCAATTGTATGTGCGTATTCATGGGTGAGTCATTGCATTGCATACATACCATTACAATACATTGCATAACAAGATCCTCATCGTATAAGTTTGTATGGGTACTCCTATAAGATAAGTTACTTTACTGTTAAACCGATCCTTAACTTATAAGTCTGTGTGAGCTTTCTTATAAGTTAAGTTACTCTCCTGTTTTAGATTTATATACTTGATGGATTGATATAGCTCATGTAGAATTGCTAGAGTAGACTACTATTAATCATGTTATACATTTCTTCTATTACTACTCACAATATGTGTACTTAATCCATCTGCTTGTACTTTCTTATATTGCTAATATATATTGTACCCTTGTTCCTTTCTCCGCCCGGTGCCGAGGAGTCGCCGGGGGAGCAGATGTGAAAACCATTTAGTCTTTTCGACTAACGGTTGCTACGTATTCCTTTTTAGGAGGAAACCCTACAGGTAGAGTAGCCGCAGACTATACAGTAGGACACTCGGGCCAAGACGACAGGGCCTAAAGGGACGGTGCCATCGTTACCGTCAGTCACCGATGTGAGTTGCAAGAGGTTTTGATGTAGCCCATTTGGGCATGTTTTTGTTGTACTCTGATTCTTTAGAAGCTTGTTGTAGCTTCTTCTCTTGATGTAGTTTTGGACTTAATATGCTAATGTGTGGATTGGCTTCTATATTATACTTTGGTTAGGTTGGCAATGATTGATATTGGTTGTAGCCAGCAGAATAGGCATCTAGTGGTATAGGTTAGCCCGTGTGCTAATGCTACTGCAAGGCGGCTGTTCTGGGCATAAGACCCCCTTCGTTCCGTGTTTTGTGTTCCGGGAGGGGGGTCTTACAAATGGTATCAGCTTGCTCCGATCTTGAACTAAAGAAGTCATTCAATAATGGTACCACCCCCATTCGATTAGTCAGTTTGGGGACAAACTGACATAGCGGAAGCAGTGGTGTGCCCATATGTAATTCACACTAAGTATGTCCAACTTTAACCTTAAGATTAGCCAACCTGACCATAGGTTTGTACTACGTGTAGGTTCCAATGGACATTGAGCCGGTGGGGGCACTCCTGCCACTTCCATACCTACTCAGATCCAACAATCAGAATTGGGACAGACGCTCATGACCATCCTGTATTCCTTTAGGTCGCAGCAGACCCCAGTCCAGCAACAGGCTCTGGGCTCAAACTGGTTGAGCACTTTTTGGGCTCTCTCCCCTCCCGCCTACCTCGGGACAGAGTTGGTCGTGTGCACAAAAGAATGGCTCGATACGATTCAGGAGCTATTGACAGGAATTCGTTGCCCAGCCAACATGGCTGTAATATTGGTAGTGTCCGTCATGGAACTACACGTCAAGAGGTGGTGGAAGTCCCTTATGGGCTCCACCTTTCAAGGGCGAGTTTATACAGAGATTAGCTGGAGCGTGTTCTCAGGTGTCTTTTTAGAGCACTTCATCCCCCCGTCCGCTCGAGATGAACTCGAAGAGAGATTTCTACTGCTGAAGCAAGGATCGAAGTCGGTTACGAAGTATCAGCGAGAGTTCCAACATCTTGCGAGATTTGCGGACTCATATGAATTTGATGACATAGGATACGTTAAGCGCTTCTACAAAGTGCTGCGGGACACCCTAAGGCATGCTCTTTTGTTTATAGCGGACTCTAGCTTGGCAGAAATAATTGACATGGAAAAGAGGCTAGAAGCGGACCACTTGGGAAGTGGTAAGAGGACTGCTGATGGTGTGATGGAAGCTGGCACTTGCAATAGAAGGCGACATGACTATAGAGGAGGAAGGGGACATCAGATAGGTGGCGGACGTGTCCACAAGAATTTTAGAGTGGAGCACCCGACTCCACACCCGCTAGCGCTGCATCCACCTCCACAGCCTCAATAGTTCCGACGACTAGAGTGGCGTTATGCGCGGAGGTGATTGCAGGTATGTTATAGTTAGTTATCAAATTTTCATTGTTAAACATTAAGTTGCTTAAGACGTACTAGATATCTAGCATTAAGTATTGTTATTGGTACTTAGGCACCGTGGTGGTCGGCGGGAAACCAGCCTATGCGTTAATCGATACCGGTGCCTTGCACTGTTTTGTGTCGGAGGACTTCATTAAAGATGTAGAAGAAGTGCAATACTTCATTGGTATTGCTGGACGAGTATGCCTCCAAGATGGCTCTGAGATGACCGCAACCGCTAAGTGCGAGTTAGAGATATTCACTGGGCGAAAGGCATTTGATACCCCTGCCACAGTTTTGAGAATGCCAGATTTTGATCTATTCATGGGCATGGCGTGGTTGGATTGGCACTTCGCGAGAATTGACTGCGCAGAGGAGCGAATTTACTTAAGACATGGGGACACGGATGTCATCTTCCAAGGTACAAAATTTGCATCTCGTCTGTTGTTATCTTAGATTCAGGCTGTAAAAGCCCATATGAAGGGGGAAGAGGTCTTCATGATTTGTTTCGAGATGAAGGAGTTGATGTTGGATATCAAGGATGTGCGGGTGGTTGATGCGTGGAAATCGACAAGCACACCGGTCGCACAAGTAATAAAATTTGGGAATAAGTCCCCGAGTGTCGGTCTCTTGAGTAATGTAATTAGCATAGAGCGGCGACAGTCAGAAGATATCATTAAGAGGGTTATACTTAGAAAAGATTAAAAAGCGGGCTCATGAGATTGTGGTTTCTTGATTTAATAAACTAATTAAGGCTATGCGGGTCGAAGGCACCACCTCGCAAGGTGAGGTGAGTGTATCGGCCGCGATGTCGAACTTCGGTTGGGCGAGTGGACGGAAAGCTAATGGATGGAAGTGTTCTTGTGCGGAGTGCAATCGGGTGAAACAAGGGTATGAAGTGGATGTGGAGTGGGCGAGGTTCATTCACAACACACAACTAAAAAGCAAATGAAAACTACAAACATTCACTTAGATTTACTGTAGAAAATGTAGTTCATTACAATATCAAATCATTCCGTACAATAGAGGAAGGGGAAGAGGAGTAAACCACTAGAGGGTGAAGGCCCACCGTAGGTCGTGGACAAAATAGTGAGTTGTCAATCCGCTTTCGGGCTCAGTCCGAGGAGGCTTTCGATACCAACGAGTTGTCACCTCGAAGGCCTTTGAGTCCGTTCTCTAGGTCGTATTCTTCTCCAACTCCGGTGGAATGCTTGGAGTTGAGGTCATCAATGGCCGGGAGCTTCGCCGGAGGGGTTGGAAAGCTTCGGAATCACCGGCTATGGACTCCCGATGAAGGTGGAGGTGGATGGAGCAGCTGGAGAAGTAGAACGGCACATCCCGTACACTCTCCAATCGCAGAAATGACCAGCGTTCCCCTAAATCGCAGAGCAGGCCATTAAATACGGAAGCAGAATAAGCAGAGCACACGATCAGTGGCAAACGACCAGTGGTCGTGCGCACTGTCAGTCGATGATCGTGCGTAATTTCCAATTACACCTGCAACTTGGACAAAAACATCAGCAGATATGCGCATGATCAGCGGCGGCACATGACCGGTGGTCGTGCGCACTGAATCCACTGATCGTGTGATTGGCTAAGACAGAACTGGGGAAAAGGAGAATGTAATGTGCACGATCAGTGGCGCACGACCAGTGGTCGTGCGCAGTGAGTCCAGTGATCGTGCGTAGTGTTCCTGTATCGTCGAGGTCTCCCGAGCGGTTCCGGAGCATGCACACGACGCATGCACCAGCAGAAGATGCAGATAGGCCACCAAAAGTGCAGAACACATTCTCAAGACACGGCTAGAGAACAAGTAAAACAAACGGAAATACAGAAACATCTAAAGCACACAAAAAATAGGCCTAAAGTGCACTTAATCATTAAATAGACAAGTAAGCCAATATAAGCAGTTATAGCTCTCAAGTGTAGTGCTAAGACGATAAAACTGGCCCAGATGAGTCCAAAAATAAGTCTAATATTTGGACTCATCACACCACCAGACTTACCCATTTGCGCATCCCGTGCAAATCATTACTCCGTGAACTGTAAAAACTGCTAGCTGGCTTAGAAACTTCAAAATAAAGTAGGACGAGAAATCAAATACATCATGCACATAAAAAATAAAATAGAATTTTTTTTAATTATACTATGAAGCTTAAATTATTCGACAGAGGTAAATAAATATTGTGTCTACTTAAAATTAGAATTCTGGAGAATCATTCGGTCATGTGTACGGAGAAAGTAGACATGCCACTAAGGTGAGCATTGCCCAAGACCGGGGCTCGTGATCACCTCCAAAGAAATCCATCAATGTCAGGAACCATAAGCTTGCCCTTTCACACTCTCTCCACGATGCTAAGTAGACTGAAATGTGAATCAGCAGGACTTGTAGGTTTGAATGGGGCTAAGGCTAAGGTGTGGTAGTCAAGGATAAACAAGGAGGCTACACGTAACCAAAGCGAGCGAACCAGAGCTAAACCAAAACATCCACTAAGAAATGCATGTGTGACACACCCCCAGACTTGGCTTGAAAACCGGGTATGCACACGGCCTATCCCGACCAAAAACTAACGCACAAGATGGGGATTGGAATTCTCCTTGTAATAATTTTAAATTTTTTTCTTCTTTTTTTATTCGTCTTTTTCTTTTTCATTTTTCTTCTTTTTCATTTAGCAATCCCCAAATCTAAAATTTAGCAATACATGAATTCATCTCCACATCACATGAATCTCAAATATCACAACATATCAAATTTTTGAAATCGATCAAGTTCAAGGTTTTGGTTGCGATAAAAGGGTTGGCTTTTAGGCTTTGGTGAATATAGGTGGAGCTGAAACAAAAAGAGGGTAGGCGCAAATTTGGCTTGCAAGGGTCAGCTACTAGGACTAGGTACAAAAATGCTCAAACTAGTCAAAATGATGGCCTACCTCATGCTCACACTCGACTCACCGGGCACAAATGTTTCGAGAATAGTTTGGGGCAAGTTCTCAGTCCCCGAAAAAGACGATCCTTCCCACCGACTCGAGCAATACAAGTCTAGTGACGGCTACACTCATATATACACTACCGTTCGATTACTCCAGATTCTACAATTTTAAGTAGCACAAACAAAATTTACTTTTGCAGAATAAATTTAAGTCTACGAGCATGAAGAAAAAGTAATCCTATAATATTTCTATGCAAATCATGAGTACTCGATTAGGAGCACTGCATGAGTTTCAAACTACTATATCCCAAAATCCTAAGTCAGCACCACTTTTTATAGTTTACACAAAAAATACATTTGCCCTAAGCCGCGCGCATGGTTAAGTGTGCATTCATGTGGATGATTCAGTGTGTGCAATTAATGATCATGAAATAAATAAATGCGGACTAGTATGCAATAAACTGTGCTGTGTCGTGATCACAGGCAACTCCACCCCCAGACTAGAATATGACAATACGAAAAAGTAAAACATGTAAATAAAAAGAAAGGACTAGGGGAAGAAGTACCCATGCTCAAAATAGAGCATACTGGTCATGCGTCGAGATATCCAAGTGCGGCCAAGTTGTCGCGCATCAAAAATTCATGCACCTGCGATTTAAATACCTACGCAAAATAAAAGATGAACATATATATATATATATATATATATATATATATATATATATATATAAAGAGCTCAAAAAACAGCACAAAACCAAATGGTCCAACATGGGTTGTCTCCCGTAAGCCCTTTTGTTTACTGTCCTTAAGGTGGACCAAATACTTGTATTAACCGTTATAATAAAGAGTTCTTTGCAGTTGGAAGAAAAAGAAATAAATATAAAAGCTCAAATATGTTCTTTAGATACAAAATTTGGTGAAAAATGTGCGGGGGTAGCTGCGGAGTGGAGGGGTGGTCCTCATTCGTCGTTGCTGCCATTGTCGATCAAGGAGTGTCGCTATCGCTTTGCTTGGGGTCGGCGAGCTGCAGGCTTTGAGATTCGCCGGTGGTTGCACCGCCATCATATAATTTTAGCCGGTGCCCATTGACTTTGAAATTGTCTCCGCTTTTCCCGGCTATTTCGATGGTGCCAAAGGGGGAGACTCTGATCACTGTGAAGGGGCCGCTCCATCGCGATTTTAGCTTTCCTAGAAATAAGCGAAGGCGGGAATTGTATATCAGGACTTGGTCTCCTAGTTGGAATTCTTTTGGGATGATGTGACAGTTGTGCCATTTTTTTGTTTTTTCTTTGTATACCCGCTCATTTTCGTATGTGAAACGCCAGAGCTCCTCTAGTTCATTC
Source organism: Platanthera guangdongensis (assembly GCA_039583875.1). Lineage (NCBI taxonomy): Eukaryota > Viridiplantae > Streptophyta > Magnoliopsida > Asparagales > Orchidaceae > Platanthera > Platanthera guangdongensis. The sequence continues at coordinate 109,390,731 of CM077162.1, forward strand.
AGTTGAGAGCGGCGCTTATCTGCTGCGGCTTCGATGTCCATGTTTAGTAATTTGTTTGCCCATAGCGCTTTGTGTTCTAGCTCGACCGGCAAGTGGCAAGCTTTTCCGTAGAATAGTTGAAAAGGGGTCATACCGACAAGGGTTTTGAAGGCGGTTCTGTACGCCCATAAGGCATCGTCGACCTTCTTGGCCCACTCTTTTCTATTGGAATGGATGGATTTTTCGATTATTCTTTTGAGCTCGCGGTTTGAGACCTCTACTTGCCCACATGTTTGGGGATGGTAGGCAAGAGAGATTTTGTGGTGGACTCCGAACTTCTTCATGAGTTGGAAGAATGACCTGTTGCAGAAATGGCTCCCTCCATCGCTGATGATGGTGCGTGGGGCGCCGAATCTGGAGAAAATGTTCTTGTGTATGAAATTCAATACGGTGCGGGCGTCATTTGCGACGACAGCTTCGGCTTCGACCCACTTGGAAACATAGTCGACTGCGACAATAATATAGAGTTTTTCGTGCAACATTGGGAAGGGTCCCATTAAGTCGATCCCCCAAACGTCGAATGGTTCGCAGACGAGCATGTTGTTGAGAGGCATTTCGTCCCTCTTGGAGATATTTCCTGTCCTTTGGCATTCATTGAAATTTGCGACGTATGCTTGGGTGTCTCTAAAAAGGGTTGGCCAAAATAGGCCACATTGTAGTACCTTGTGTGCTGTTCTGGTGGTGCCGAAATGACCACCGGCCTCCCGGTCATGGCAGTGTGTTAAGACAGATTGGAATTCGGTCTCGGGTACGCAGCGCCTAATGATGCCATCATTACAAGTACGGAATAGTAACGGGTCTTCCCAGAAATAGTATTTGGTGTCGGACAGTAGTTTTCGATTTTGCTGCGATGATAGGTTAGGGGAGACAGATTTACAAGCGAGGTAGTTGGCCATATCTGCGTACCATGGGATTGTCGGAGTGAGTGAAAAGATGGCGAATAATCTTTCGTCCGGGAAGCAGTCGGCAATCTCGTTGCGTTCGCAGATGGGTGTAGCTCCTTCGGTGTCGCTCTCCAATCTTGAGAGGTGATCGGCGATGACGTTCTCTACCCCATTCTTGTCTCAGATCTCGATGTCATATTCTTGTAGAAGAAGAATCCAACGGATTAGCCAGGGATTGGCGTCTTTCTTCTTGAATAAATACCTTAGTGCAGCATGATTAGTGTAGACAATGACCTTAGATAACACTAAGTATGAATGGAATTTTTCGAAAGAGAAGATTACTGCCAATAGCTCCTTTTCCGTAGTGGTATAATTCAGTTGGGCATCGTTGAGGGTCCAGCTGGCGTAGGAGATAGTATAAAAGATTTTGTTTTTCCTTTGACCGAGCACCGCTCCGACTGCAACATCACTTGCGTCGCACATTACTTCGAAGAGCAAAGTCCAATCTGGTGCCACCAAGATTGGAGCGGAGATGAGTTGGTCTTTGAGAGTCTCGAAGGCTTGCATAAATTTTTTATCGAAGTCAAACTGGGCGTCCTTGGCTAGCAAATTTGTGAGGGGCTTTGATATTGATGAGAAATTACTGATGAATCTTCTGTAGCAGTTGGCGTGTCCCAAGAAGCTGCGGATACCCTTGGCGGAAGACGGAGGAGGAAGATTTTTGATGATTCTAACTTTCGCTTGGTCGACTTCGAGCCCCCTGTGAGAGACTTTGTGGCCTAAGACGATGCCCTCACGAACCATGAAATTGCATTTTCCCTAATTCAAGATGAGGTTTGTATCTTCGCACCGCTTCCGAGCTTTGGCTAGATTTGCGAGGGAGGATCAAAGCTGTTCCCGAAAAGGTAAAAGTCATCCATGAAGACTTCGAGAAAGTCTCCGATCATGTCGCCGAAGATGGCGATCACGCATCGCTAGAAGGTTGTCGGGCAGTTGCATAATCCGAATGGCATTCTCCTGAACGAGAAGGTGCCGAATGGGAACATGAACGTTGTTTTGTCTTGGTCATCAGGGTCAATTGTGATTTGATTGTATCCTGAATACCTGTCGAGGAAACAATAGTATTCTTGACTGGCCAACTTTTTTAGCATCTGGTCGATGAAGGGTAGCTGGAAGTGATCTTTGCGTGTAGCCTCATTCAGTTTTCGGTGGTCTATGCAGACTCTCCAATCGGTGACCACGCAGGTGGGTAATAATTCATTCTTTTTGTTGGCCACCACGGTAATCCCGCCATTTTTGGGCACCACTTGTACTGGGCTAACCCATTTGCTGTCGCTGATTGGGTAAATGATACCCGCGTCAAGCAATTTTATTACATCTGCCTGTACCACTTCTTGCATCTTGGGGTTCAGTCTCCTTTGAGGTTGTGCCGACGGTTTGTATTGATCTTCAAACAGAATATTGTGCATGCAAAACACCGGGCTGATCCCTTTTTGTCAGCTAATGATCGTCCAAAAACATTTTTGTATCTCGTTAAGACATCAACCAGGGCGAGTTCGTTGTCGGCGGAGAGGGATGCGGAGATGATGACCGGGCACGTTGTGCCTTCCTCTAGGAAAGCGTATTTTGGGGATTCGGGCAGCAGCTTCAGAGTTGCGGCAGTGGGTGTGATGGTAGATGCGATGAAAGGTTCTTTGGTCGGATGCGGGGCACTCGGGACATTAGTTCGAACGGTTGTGTCAGGTGCATCTTCCTCTTACCACGCTGGCTCAACTTGGACAAGAATCATTTCGCTGTGCATGTCTGGTTCGTCTATCAAATCTGCTTCTTCGCAGTTGGTGATTCTGAGATGTTGGGGAGGTTTGTGGATGTTGAAAGAAATCGATTCTTCCCCAGGCTTAGGGTTAGCTCTCCTTGGTCGACGTTGATAATGACACGGGCTATGGCGAGGAAGGGCCGTCCTAGGATTATAGGTACTTTGGGATTGGCCATCATGTCGAGGACGACGAAATCTGCTGGAAGGCGAGGTTGTTGACCATGACAGTGAGGTCTTCGACTATCCCGGCCGGTGTTTTTATCGATTTGTCAGCTAATTACAACCTCAGGTGGGTGGGCTGTAGAATCCCAACTCCTATTTCGTGGAAGATGGAGAGCGACATTAGATTTATCGAAGCTCCCAAATCACATAATGCGCGGCCGAATCTGTGGAGGCCGATTCTGCAGGGGATGGTGAAACTGCCGGGATCTCTGCGTTTGGTTGGGGAATAGTTTGCGAGTAGAGTTGAGCATTCTTCAATGAGGTTGATCGTTTTCAGTCCTTCTAAAGATTTATGCCTCGAGATGACGTTCTTTAGGAACTTGGAATATCCTGGGATCTGAGTAATAGCTTCTGTCAGAGGTATGCTTATTTGGACTCCTTTCATGATCTCGAGGAATTTATGGAATTGCTTTTCAGCCTTTTGGTTTTGCAGTCGGTGTGGAAATGGCGGCTTCACGACGTTCTTCACAGGTTGTGGTACTACAATGGGTTCTTGCTCGGTCGGTGAGGACGGAGGTTCCTTTATCGAATCGACAATGGGCTTGTGGAGTGATTGTGCGGGAGGATCAGGAGGCGAGGCCCTCTCTAGGCTTTTTCCGCTTCTCAATCTAATTGTATGTACCATTTCCTATTTCTGATTGACTGAACATAATAACATTTTCGTGAGAAACCCTATGGCGTTTTGTAAGCGCTGAATGGTGGCGGCTTGGTCGTTGAACATCTCCATCATTTTGCACGCATAAGCGAAAATTTGCTCTGTCTTTGACGAGGGATTGCGGTCGGTGGCTTCATCAGAGACTACTGAATTTATCTCTACCGAAAGGTCGAGAGAAGGCGGAGAGTTCCAATGCCTACTAGTTTGGGCAATGTTGTTTATTACTTCCCAAGCGTCCTCGCTGGATTTGTTAAACAGAGTTCCGCCGGCTGCGATGTCGAGTAATGGCCGGAATCTGTCTGAGATGCCAAAGTAGAAAGTTTGGATTAGGAGGATGTCTGACATTTCCACTCTGCAACATTCCCTTCGCAGGGACTGGAAACGCTCCCATGTATCGAACAAGGTCTCTTCATTTCTTTGGGTGAAGGTGATGAGCTCCTTGTAATTGTCTATTGCTAGCATTTGTTGTCGGAATTTGGCCAAGAATTTCCCTTCGAGTTGTTTCCAGGATGAGGATATTCCCTTTCGGATATCTTGATACCATCGCTTTGTTTCGTCTTTCAGGGAGAAGGAGAAGAGTCAGATCCTCTGCTGCTCGCTTTTGGCAGCATTTGGCGTACAAGTGTTGTAAATTTCTAAGAACCTCTGCACGTGGCATAATGCATATACATTTCCGTCTCCGTTATATTTCTAAGAAAAATATTTACAAAGTAAAATAACAAAAATGTTTTTGAATTTTTGATGTTTTATAAGTTTTGTTTTTGTGAATTTTTTGTGTTTTATGATTTTTTTGTTTAGTTGTTTTATTATTATTATTATTATTATAAAAACAAGGAAAATTTTTTAAGGTTTTAATTTTTGTAATTTTTTTATGTATTTTAATGAGTTTTTGAATAAAAACGCAGAATAGGAAAACACCCCCATACTTAAACCCAACATTGTCCCCAATTTTGTAATCTAAGTATGCGGAACGATAATATACAGATCATAATATGGACAAAAATGAAAAAGGGAGGGTAGAAGCTTTCCTTAGAGGAGTGCGGGAGGCCCGGGTCGAAACCCTGCATTATTATTAGAAGAGAAAAGAATAGCAAAACAATAATAGAAAAAACAAAAAACGAAAAATTCGGCTAAAAGGTTGCGGGCGGTGGGGGGGGGTCGAAAGGTAGTTAAGGCCTTAGCTACGTGAGTGTGATGGAAATGCGCACCCCGAGCGCGCACAAGAATGGAAGCGCGCCGAAACAAAATAAATTAAAATATAATAAGTTAAATAAAATTAAACAAAAAATATACATTATTTTTTTGGTTTTTTTTTGTTGTAAAATCAAATTATTATATTTGTTTTTGTGTTTGTAAGGAGATTTTTAGTTTTTTAGTGTTTTTTTAATGAAAATATATTAGTTTTTTTTTTAGTTTTTTTTTTTTTTAGATTTTGTTTTTTTAGTTTTTTTTGTTTTATATAGTTTTTGTTTTTTTTCATAAAAAGAATGAAAATAAATTTTTTCTTCTTTTTTTTAATTAAGTTTTTTCATTTTTTTTGGGGTTTTTGTGTTTTTTTAATAATTGTTTTTTTAGTTTTATAGTGTTTTCAAATTTTTAGTTTTTAAGGTTTTACAAATTTTTTTTTTTTATAATTTCGTAATTTTTTATAGTTATTATTATTATTATTTTTAATTATTATGAGTAAAAAAAATTTTTTGGGGCCCTTTTTGTAATTTTTAGTACATATATATATAAATAGGTAAAATTAATAGACTTCCAGGGTTCAAAATAACGAAACGACAAAGTCCCCGGCAACGGCGCCAAAAACTTGGTAGGATTAAAACTCCAAAAATAGTTACGGTCACGCGGCGACCCGAGGGTTTTATTTAAGTGAAGCAGAAGTGGTTTTTTATTTAGAAAACGGGGCGCGCGTATTTATTTATTTGGATATAAAACGGGTTAGATCGAGTTTTAACGAAAGGAGGCAAGTGCACCTATTGTGAGTAGTACAGGATATTCCGGGTGGAATATCGAGGTCGTATTGTTCTCTGGGTTGGTTCATTTATTTCTATACTTCCCTGGAGGGGAATATTATTTTACCGATAATTAACTTGTCGGGTTATATTTTATATATAATAAAAAGGCAGAAAATGGCAGAAAGAAAATGAAAGCATGAAGATGGTGCCGATGAAGAGCTTAGCTCGATGGCACTGAAAAAAACAATTGAAATAAAATAGACTTTAAATAAAAAGAGCTCCTAAATTTCTAATTAATTAAGGCAGAGACTTGGCCGTGGAGGTTCCACTAAAATGAGCTCACCTAGCTATAGGGATATCGCTCACCTGAACTCTAAGACTATTCGACCGGGCTCTCGTCCGATGAAGGATTCCTCTTAACACCCGCATTACGCTAAGAACCCCGCTATTGGGTGGGGAACACAATCCGGTAGAGTTGGCGCGCCTTTTCTCTCGAGGGTTTGTGCGGAACTCTCTTTGTCAAGGGGTGATCGGTCCATATGCACGGCCTCTCGGCTAGCTAGCATATGGACTACGAAAATAGGGCTCACACATCGATTATGTGGTCCTACGCGTCGTTTACCCCGGGCAAACCTTAAGTACTTTTAATTAATTAGAAAAAATAGACTTTTAATTATTTTAAGCTATTTTATCTGTCCCAATGCTCTTCGATACTGAGGGCTAAGAACGGTTAGCCACTCATCGGAATGGGGACGGCTTGCGGTGAAAAGCAGAAAATAAAGCAGTAAAGGAAAGCAGTAAATGAAAGCGATAAAATGAAAGCAGTAAAGGAAAGCTGAAAATTGCAAGTCCTACTCAAACGAGTAGGACTGAAGAAAGCTGTAAATTGCGAGTCCTGACGCAAATGCGTGGGCGGGAGAAAGAAAGCGTGTCCTACTCAAACGAGTAGGACTAAATAAATGCAACACACGCACGCACTCGATATAAAGTAAAACTCATGCACACACTCTCTCGACATAAATGAAAACACACACACACACACACAAATCCTACTCAAATGAGTAGGGAAAATTAAGACCTGCCATTTAACTCAAATGAGTCGGCGAAAATAAAGAAAATACAAACTCACGCACTCTATAGAAAGTAAAATAAGCAAGCTCCATTTAACTCTTAACGAGTAGGCGGAAATAAATGCGCATATATAAAAAATTGCAAAAAAAATTAAGTTACCGAAAAATTAAAACAACTGCATTTCTACCGCTAGAATGCGGTAGAAATGCATAAAAAGTGAAAATAAAAATAAATGGAGCAAAAGTTTTTGCAAATAAACGCAAAATGAAAATGCTCTAAAAATTAAAACGAATACATTTCTACGGCTAGAATGAGGTAGAAATACATAAAAAGAGAACGAAAAAAATAAAAAGAGCAAAAGTTTAAAATGAAAAACTAAGTGCGTGAAAAATTAAAACAACTATATAATCATTCCTATAACTCCGTAAAACTGATTAAAAAGTGAAAATAAAACGAAAAAAACGAAAAAGTTTTACATCCTAAAAAGAAAAATCTAAGTTAAAAGAAATAAAAATTACCTTGAAATCATTTTTACGAGTTTATAATAATGAAATAGAAAGCTATAAAAACCTAAGTTAACAAAACTAAGAACATAAAATTATAAAGTTATACTCATACACACACACACGTATAAAGAAGAACGAAAAAAAACTAAGTTAAAGCAAAGCATAAATAAGATTGCAAAGGGTGGGCACATAGATGAAGTCCAAAACATAGAAATGAGAAAAAAACTACATTTTTATTATGTCTAAAAACTATTATAAAGCTAGTACAAAAATAAAAGTGAGAGAGAAAGAGAAAACCCCATTTCATATGTTGGAAATCCATCCTCGCAGCACCTCCCCTTACAAAATGCTTCAAAAGAAGGAACAAGAACTCAAGCAGAAGCTCTGAATTTATAGACAGAAATTTACAAGTACACGCCCTCTGACACGGGCGTGTCAGGGGGCGCGTCGACACTATTCATGATGGCGGCCGACGATGTGACTGGAAATTTGACTTCGGGCTGGACACGTGTCGGTCTCGTGTTGGTCACGCCCTAGGTCACGGGCGTGACGCTGGGCGTGTCATGGAGGTGGATCTAGGCGCGGTGCGTCAAAAAGTTGCCGCGCGGGTCTTGACGGCCAGGCGGAGTGGTCACGCACCAGGTCACGGGCATGACGCTGGGCGTGTCGGTTGGTGTCGACACTCGACAAACGTCGAGCGGAAAATGTCGAGTTGAAAATCGTCGAGCGGGAAGAGGTGTCACGCCCTAGGTCACGGGCATGACTCTAGGCGTGTCGAGGGGGTCGACGAACGTCGATCTAAAAACGTCGAGTGGGTGGACACGGGTTGGGTCACGCCCCGTGTCGGGTGACACGGGCGTGACGCCGGGCGTGTCAAGCTTTTCTCTTCAAAATTTGCTGATTTCACTGGAATTTGACGTGTCACGCCCTGGTCACGGGCGTGATCAATATGTCACGGGCGTGACTTTGCAATTTTGGCAGATTTTTGATATTTTCTGAAATATAAAAATAAAACAAGTAAGCATAATTATTTACAAAAAATGAGCAATTTATTAAGCAAAAACATGTAAAAATGACGAAAAGAAATGAAAACGACTAAATTAATGTACACAAAAATACGTATATTTACAATTCATCAATTCGATGAGGTCAGGCGAGATCTCGAAACTATTATTTCCCGTTTCTGCTCGGTATGTGAGGTTGGTAAGGCTTGCTTTATAAGTTTCTGCTGAATAGTAGTCATTGAAAGTGGCTTGAAAGAAGAGGGGTTAGTAGGCTACTAGATCTCTTATGCCTCGACCCTGCATTCACTGCGGCAAACTACACAAGGAGACAGCAGTCAAAAACACTAACTCTAATAACAATATTTCCAGTCATCCTGAGTCGTTCTATAGTTGCATTCCCCGACAACGGCGCCAAAAACGTGATGTGTGGAAATCGGCAAACGCACCGGTCACACAAGTAATAAAATTTAGGAATAAATCCCCGAGTGTCAGTCTCTTGAGGAATGCAATTAGCATATAGCGGCGACAGTCAGAAAATATCATTATGAGCATTATACTTAGAAAAGATTAAAAAGGGGGCTTGTGAGATTGTGGTTTCTTGATCTAATAAACTAATTAAGGCTATGCGGGTCAAAGGCACCGTTTCGCAATGTGAGGTGAGTGTATTGGACGCGATGCTGAACTTCGGTTGGGCGAGTGGACGGAAAGCTAATGGATGGAAGTGTTCTTGTACGGAGTGCAATCGGGTGAAACAACGGTATGGAGTGGATGTGGAGTGGGCGAGGTGCATTCACAACACACAACTCATAAGCAAATGAAAAGTACAAACATCCACTTAGATATAGAGTAGAAAATGTAGTTCATTACAATATCAAATCATTCCATACAACGGAGGAAGGGGAAGAGGAGTAAACCACTAGTGGGTGAAGGTCCACCGCAGGTCGTGTCCGGAATAGCGAGTTGTCAATCTGCTTTCGGGCTCAGTCCGAGGAGGCTTCCGGTACTAACGAGCTGTCACCTCGAAGGCCTTTGAGTCCGTTCTCTAGGTCGTCTTCTTCTACAAATTCGGTGGAAAGCTTGGAGTTGAGGTCATCAATGGCCGGGAGCTTCGCCAGAGTGTTTGGAAAGCTTCGGAATCACCGGCTACGGACTCCCGATGAAGGTGGAGGTGGATGGAGCAGCTAGAGAAGTACAACAACACTTCCCGTGCACTCTCCGATCGCAGAAATGACCAGCGTTCCCCTAAATCGCAGAGCAGGCCCTTAAATACAGAGGCAGAATAAGCAGAGCGCACGATCAGTGGCACACGATTAGTGGTCGTGCGCATTGTCGGTCGATGATCGTGCGTAATTTCCAATTAAACCTGCAACTTGGACAGAAACATCAGCAGATATGCACACGATCAGTGGCACACGACTGGTGGTCGTGCGAATTGAATCCACTGATCATGCGATTGGCTAAGACAGAACTGGGGAAAAGGAGAATATAATGCGCACGATCAGTGGCGCACGACCAGTGGTCGTGCGCAGTGAGTCCAGTGATCGTGCGCAGTGTTCCTGTATCGTCGGGGTCTCCCAAGCAGTTCCGGAGCATGCACACGACCCATGCACCAACAGAAGAGGCAGATAGGCCACCAAAAGTGCACACCACATTCTCAAGACACGGCAAGAGAACAAGTAAAACAAACGGAAATACAAAAACATCTAAAGCATACAGAAAACGGGCCTAAAGTGCACTTAATCGTGAAATAGGCAAGTAAGCAAATATAAGCAGTTATAGCTCTCAAGTGCAGTGCTAAGATGATAAAACTGGCCCAGATGAGTCCAAAAATCAGTGTAATATTTAGACTCATCAGTGGTGCGGATTTCCCCGAGGTATTTCCTGAGAAATTTCCAGGATTACCCCCACATAGAGAGGTAGATTTTCAAATTAATCTACTACCGGGTGCCAAGCCCGTCTCCAAGACCCCTTACCCGGATGGCCCCGAAGGAACTCGTAGAATTTAGAGTTCAGCTGCAAGAACTGGTGGAGTCAGGGTTTGTGCACCCCAGCTCGTCACCTTGGGGAGCCCCTATTCTGTTCCTCAAGAAGAAGGACGGAACCTTGTGATTGTGCATAGACTATCGGGAGCTCAATCGACTGACGGTGCGGAACACTTATCTATTACCCCAGATCAACGAGTTGTTCGATCAACTGGTAGGAGCGTATTGGTTTCCAAGTTGGATTTGCGCTCGGGGTATTATCAGTTGAGGATACAAGAGGAGGACATCCAGAAAATGGCTTTTAGCTCAAGATACGGACTGTACGAGTTCACCGCAATGCCATTTGGGCTCACAAATTCCCCTTCATCTTTCATAAGTCAGATGAACAATGTGTTTAAGCCATATTTAGACATCTTCATCATCGCCTTCATCGATGACATCCTGGTCTACTCAAAGAAGGATGTGGAGCATATTGAACATCTGATCTTAGTACTGAAGAAGCTAAAAGGGCACTCCTTGTTTGTCAAGTTCAGCAAGTGCGAATTCTGGCTTAAAGAGGTTGCTTTCTTGGGCCATGTGATCAGTGGGGCTGGACTAGCTGTGGATCCAGCCAAAGTCCGTGCCGTGAAGGAGTGGGCACCCTTGAAGTCAGCGGCCGATGTTCGGAGCTTCCTTTGTCACAACGCACATTTTCTCAACGATGAAATCATATCAGAGCAAGAGAGAACACGTGCTGTGATGCCACATCGTGCAGGGGATAACTGCACACGCTCAGGCAAAACTCCAGACCTTTGTTTTTAAGGAAAATCGTTGATTAATTATAAAAGAGAACCAGTTATGTTGAAAGGTCGTATCCCTCGGCACGGTGGATCAGCTAGTCCACAAATAAAAGTATATTTATACGCAGCAGAAAATACTTTGGTTCAATTAAATTGACACTCTAAATGAGCATAAGTGTCGCCGAGGGGCCACTCATGGTATGCACGACTCTAAAGTGAATATAATATGTATGAAAGATAGTCTTTTTACGCTAAGGAAATATAGTGTCTTTGTTTTATAAATATGTTATGCATGATGTACATATAATAATGCTTTTAGGGTTTCAAATATCTAACATGCAACCTAGCATAAATCCTTCACAGAAGCAAGTAAACAACCACAAATAGGCAAATACAGCAGTTTAAGTTCATACCCAGCATTGCAAGAAGCCACCAGTGGGCGCCAACAACCTGACACGAACCCACTGGTGAGTATGTATGTCTATACAGAAAGGTAAAGAACTATCTCACAAAATCGGGGATCCGCTATCTCAGCTACCCAAGAGGCCACCAACCAGCCCCTCCAAAAGAACTAGCCGCAGAACTGGCTACAACCTGGACCTGAGGCATTCAAGAAAAGAACACCTCAGCAAGAAAATAATCAAAAGTAAATAGAGCATTAGATTTGTGAGAAAATAAAAAGAAGGGTTTACCAACCCGACAACAAACTGCTATAAGCAAAAGAAAGGGCATGACAGTAAGAAAAGAGTACTGTCTAAAGCACAGCAAGGCACACCAAGTGCGAGCAATAAAAGCGACATGCCCTACAAAGAGTCTGCAACAACAACAAGACATATACATATATGCCAAAAGAAAAAGCCACAGAATAGGAAAGTGACTAACAGTCCTAACACGTGGGTTAATGGCGGTGGTCAAAACATGGATCTGAATACATAACCAAAACCAGATCCAAAAAGGGCTAAGGGGTCAACAGTGGCAGCTTTAGGGTCCCACACATGCCATCCCAAAACCAGGGCAAAAGGCGGTGGCCACAGCTCCACATCAAAATCCACCCCTCCAGAGGCCACCAAAACTCCACCACCTGCCACAACCCAAGAGTCGGCATGCAAAACTAGTCGAACACCCAATACCACCCCCTAGAGAAAGGGAAAAGTCACAATAACAATCCTAAGGAAACACACGAACCCAAGACGGAAATGTCGAGCCCACTCGATGCGGCGTTGAGTAAGCTCCGCTTACTTGACGCCGAAATACTTAGCCGCAATCCTTACGCTGGGTGACGGCGTTGAGTGAACTCGGCTCACTCGACGCCGTCGGCGCCTTCCACTTAGGGTAAACGCAAGCTTTAGTTAAAACCGCAGCCTAAACTCTCTCAACGCGCGAAAACAGAGAGTTGGAAATTTATTCCCAACCCTCCCTTCCATCCTAACTACTCGGGACTACCGCAACTAAACCTAAACTACCACTACCACAGCCTCACACTAACTCTAGCTACCCACTGTACACCAAACCTCAGACAAAAGGGAGAACATTGATTTAATTGCAAAAAGAACAATGAAACAGCCCATGGATGAAATGAAGGAAAAAGGCATCCTATTATTCTAATTTCTAAGGAGGAAAAAGATAAAGAATACGGAAGTATTGCATAGGAAAATGAAAACAGAGCAAGAGTTAGAATAATTTGTCAAGGGCAAGGGAGCCACTTGCCTCTACCTCCAGGAAAAACAACAGCTAACACCACCGCTTGGCACCGGCGGCAAGATCGGCCACCTAGAAGACCAAAACTGAAACTTGAGGAAAAAAAAAAGAAATCAGATAATCTCAACTCCTAGAATCATCCCTAAATCAAGAAAAAATTACATGGAAGGGAATATCTAGACGAGAGAAAGCCAAATCCGCTATCACATGAGAAAAGCAGGTTCTAACCCTCCCGCAATCGCCGGCCAAAACAACCACCGCCTCCTCTCCAAACCCTTCCGCTGGAAGCTCTCCAGACTCGGGAACGATGAAAATGAGAAGGAAAAATGGTTCACGGCAACAAAAGATGCTCTCAGGAAAAAAGTACGGAACACGCCCCAGACACGCCCGTGACACGGCCCGACACGCCCGTGTCACAGGGCGTGTACTTACACACTCGACGAATGTCGATCTCCACTCGACGAAAACACGGGACACGCCCCAGACACGCCCGTGACACAGCCTAACACGCCCGTATCACGGGGCGTGTACTCACACACCTACCTAATCGACGATCGTCGATCTCAGCTCGACGAAACAGGTGACACGCCCTGTGATATGCCCGTGTCACAGGCCGTGTACCAACTCAAACACCACTCGACGATCGTGGAGCACCGATCGTCGAACAGAGAGACACGCCCCGTGTCACGCCCGTGTCCGATACGACACGCCCGTGACACGGCCGTGTTCTCACTAAAACACCGCCTGACGACCATCGAGCGCAGCTCGACGAAGGGGGACACGCCCTGTGACACGGCCGTGTCACAGGCCGTGTTCCTACAAAAACCCCGTCGACAAAAAATTCGTCGACCAGAGAAATGGGAGCTCTACCCGAGCACGACACGCCCTGGGTCACGGGCGTGACCCAGGCCGTGTAACCCAAACTTTCACAAAAAAAACCTGCTAACTCTTAGCAAAAATACAAGGCACCAGCCTACTAGCTTGGCTACATCAGGCCACGCACATCACAACAAACATTACAAACATTACAGCTAACAGAACAATCGTCGAAACGACGCGAAAGCAAACGATCCCGGATTTCGATCAAAACTCGCACCGTAGCTAAACTCCCAGGCTACGAAAACAACGGTGAGGTCGAAAACCACATCCGACGATCGCACACTCGGGCTAACACCTCCCGAAGCCAAAACACAAGTATTTACCTAAGAGGCCCAACCGAGTCACCAAAACAGACTCCGGCTAGCTGGGGAAACTTGCTAACATGCTACAACCAGGCTACACCAGGAACCTAAAGAGCTAAGACCACGCTCTACAACGGCAAAGGGCCGGAAGTGCGTCATCGTAACGCCAATCCAAGATCAACCAAAACAAAGAAAAACCGGGGGCGTTACAGCCACTCCCCCTAAAAGAAAGTTTCGCCTCGAAACTTTACTCACAACACTCCTATAAAGAAGGAGAGAGAAGGAGAGAGAAAGAGCCAGGAAAGGGCTATATATAAATAAATAAAGCAGAACATACCAGGCACAAGATCAGGGAAATAGATGAGGGTGAGCCTCCCTCATAGCCGACTCCAATTCCCAAGTCGCGCTTTCTACATCCTGATTCCTCCATAAAACTTTAACCATAGGAATAGTCTTCTTCGGCAACGCACGAACCTGAGAATCCAGAATGCGGACAGGCACCTCCACATAAGAAAGATTCGGCTCCAACCGAGGCACAGAATCCAAAACCTGTCTGCCATTCATCACACATTTCCGCAGCTGACTAACGTGGAAGACATCATGCACGCCAGAGAAATTTGCGGGCAAAGCCAGCCTATAAGCTGATATCCCAATCCGCTCAACAATCAGAAACGGCCCCACGTACCTCGCGTCCAACTTCCTGCTCTTGCCAAACTGCTTGACTCCGATCAACGGGGAGACCTTTAAGAACACTGAGTCCCCCACCACAAATTCCAAGTCCGATCTACACCGGTTGGCGTTCTTCTCGTATCTCTCCTGGGCTATCCGAAGCTTTTCCCGTATAAGCTTCACAGCGGTTTCCATCTCCTCGAGTGCTTCTGGACCCAACAAAGGTCTCTCGCCAACCTCAGCCCAATATAAGGGAGTCCTGCAGCGCCTCCCATACAAAGCTTCAAAAGGAGCCATTTGCAAGCTTTCTTGATAACTGTTGTTATACGCAAATTCCATAAGCCGCAAGCGCTCATCCCACACTCCTCCGTGGTCCAGAATATAGCATCGGATCATATCTTTCACAATCTGATTTACTCGCTCCGTCTGACCATTGGTCTGCGGATGATAAGCCGTGGAATATCTCAACTCTGTACCCAACCCTTCTTAAAGGCTCTTCCAAAAACGAGACGTAAACCTAGAGTCTCGATGTGATATGATACTCACGGGTACACCATGCAATCTGATAACCTCATCCAAATACAGCTCGGCTATCTTCCTCATCGAATAATCGATCTTAAATGGTACGAAGTGAGCACACTTCGTCAATCTGTCTACGATCACCCAAACTGAATCATGCCCCTTAGGAGATCTCGGTAAGCCTGTAATGAAATCCATCGAGATACTCTCCCACTTCCACATCGGAATCTCCAAGAGAGTCAGCTTGCCACCAGGCCTCCCATGGTCGGCTTTCACACGCCTGCAAGTGAAACATTCTGAAACAAATATGGCTATGTCCTTCTTCATCCCATACCACCAGGAAATCTTCTTTAGATCAGGGTACATCTTGGTAGACCCTGGATGGTAGGCAACACTAGATCCGTGGGCTTCTCTGCACACCATATCCCGAATATCTCCAACTACGGGAATGCAAAACCTGCCACGATACTTCAAGGTACCCGCATCATCTATAGAGAAATATGGTAATTCACCTTTTTCAGCTCGAAGATACAAATGCAGAAGATCGGGATCATCCTTCTGATGTAGTCTCATAAGCGCAATCCACGAAGGTTCTGCCACTGCCAAGCTACTCTGCGAATCGTAGCTTCCCACAGAAATATCCATCAAAAGGAACTCCTCCACTAGACGCTCGGCAGAGAGATTGAAAATCTTACCTGACTTCCGACTCAGGGCATCGGCCACCACATTCGCTTTACCCGGATGGTACTGGATTTCAACATCATAGTCGGCCACATACTCCAACCATCGCCGCTGGCGCAGATTCAATTCTTCCTGGGTGAAGACATACTTCAAACTCTTATGATCCGTGAAAATCTTGCACAGCGCGCCATATAGCAAATGACTCCACAATTTCAACGCATAGATCACAGTTGCAAATTCCAGGTCATGCGTAGGGTAATTCCTCTCATGAGACTTTAGCTGCCTCGACCCGTACGCAATCACCTTCCCGCCCTGCATCAATACGCAGCCTAGTCCGACATGCGACGTATCCACATATATATCATACTCACTATCTTCAGTAGGCAAGGACAAAATTGGAGCTGAACATAGCCTTCTTTTTAGTTCCTCAAAAGCCTCCTCACATTTGCCATCCTAGATGAAGGCTACATTCTTCTGCGTCAACTTGGTCAACGGCGCAGGAAAGGTAGAGAATCCCTCTACAAATCTTCTATAATATTCAGCCAAGCCCAAAAAGCTTCTGATCTCTTTGGGAGTAACAGGCCTCGCCCATTCCATAATAGCAGCGATCTTTTCTGGGTCCACCGATATTCCCTCCTTATTAACCACGTGGCCGAGAAAAGAAACTTGAGGTAACCAAAATTCGCATTTGCTCAGCTTGGCGTATAGCTTATGGTCTCTCAGAGTCGCCAAGACCAGTCGCAAATGTCTATCATGCTCCTCCGCATCTCTAGAGTACACCAAAACATCGTCTATAAAGACAATCACAAACTTATCTAGAAAATCCTTGAAAACTCTGTTCATCAGATCCATAAAAGCTGAGGGCGCATAAGTCAAACCAAATGACATAACCAAAAACTCAAAATGCCCATGACGAGAGCGGAACGCCGTACGTGGAACATCTGACTCCCGAATCCTCAACTGGTGATAGCCCGAATGAAGATCAATCTTGGAAAACACGGCACTACCACGCAGTTGGTCAAACAAGTCGTCAATTCGAGGCAAAGGGTACCTGTTCTTAATAGTAACCTTGTTCAGCTCTCTATAGTCGATGCATAGCCTCATCGACCCATCTTTATTTTTAAAGAACAGCACTGGTGCACCCCAAGGTGAAGAGCTCGGCCTAATGAAACCTTTTTGCCAACATCTCATCCAGCTGAATTCGCAACTCCTCCAGCTCTCGCGGGGCCATCCGGTACGGCGCATTTGCAATAGGACACGTGCCTGGCTCCAAATCTATAACAAACTCGACATCTCGATCGGGTGGAAGACCGGGAAGATCATCAGGAAACACATCAGAGAAGTCACACACCACAGGAATCTCTTTCAAATACGGCACTCTGACAACTGTCCCTACCAGAGAGACCACACAGGCAAAACAGCCAGAATCATGCAACTTCCGAGCACGTACCGCAGAAATGACTGGAGACACTTGGAGAGAATACCCATAAATGCTCCCTGGCTGACCGTTGTCTTTGACGAAGTCCAAGCGCTTACCCTTGCACTGGATAACAACATCGTACCTTGATAACTAGTCCATGCCCAAGATAACATCGAAGTCCTCCAGGTCAATCACCTTCAGATCTGCCTTGGCTAGAAAATCTCCCAACAAAATCGGACAATCAAGGACACCCAGGTCCGTAACCACAGAGTCACCGGAGGGGAACTTAACGCAAAAGGCACCACCATCACGATCTAGGCCCAAACTGAACCGCTCCACGAAGGCTCTAGCCACAAACGAGTGGGTAGCGCCGGAATCGAAGAGAACGCGCGCCCAGCGGTTCTTTACCTTAAATTGTCCTACAAATAGCGCACGCATCTACGCAACAAACGCAAAAATGAAAACTATAACCAAAAAGGGAACATAACGAAATGACTGGGGAGGAGTCGAATCTGAAATAACCTGGGTCGAAGTCTGCACTTCATCTGCCGAAAGCACATTCAGCTTCCCCTTTCCTCTATCCAATTACTGAGGCGGTGGCAAAGCATGGAGGGGAACTGGCTGCAGAACAGGCTGGAACTGTGGGCACTTTGTCTTGAGATGGCCCTTCTGGCCGCACTGAAAACATACCTTATCTTTTAACCAGCAACGGGCAGCCTCATGCCCCTTCCTTCCACATAAGGCACATACCAAGTCTCCTTTGGGAGCACCCTGAATCGCGTGCACCTGTTCCTTCTTCTGCATTCTGAAAGTGCAGCTAAATCTGATATACTCTAGAGGGGGGGGGGGGGGTGAATAGAGTATATGGTGCTTTGAAACTTTTTACAATAGTTGTTGTAATATGTGTGAGCAGAGAAGCAGTAATAAAACTAATCACAACACTAAGTAAAA
Source organism: Platanthera guangdongensis (assembly GCA_039583875.1). Taxonomy (NCBI): domain Eukaryota; kingdom Viridiplantae; phylum Streptophyta; class Magnoliopsida; order Asparagales; family Orchidaceae; genus Platanthera; species Platanthera guangdongensis. The sequence continues at coordinate 109,408,766 of CM077162.1, forward strand.
TAAAAGCTAATCACAGAGTAATCAAAGCCAGGAAAAAAAAATAAAAACAAGCAAAACCAGAAGACACAAGGAAATATAGTGGTTCCCCTAAAGTTGGGTACATCCACTCTTCTACGACCCTAAGTAGGAATCCACTACAGGATGAGTTGATCAGGTGTCATGCGCACCAATGAGCTTTTGATAAGGTGCTCAAAAACCAAAGCAGATTTTTTGATCAGGTGTCTTGCCACCAATGAGCTTTTGACAAGGTGCTCAAAAACCAAGCTCAAACATTTGAAGGGAGTTTGAGAAAACCTTTACAGAGAGGGGGTGAGAGAGTGATGGAAGTCTTCTCTTTCACAAACAACTGAGAAGACTATGTGGATTGTTGATGTCAAAGCTCCCCCTGAATCCTTGAGATCTTCAGGAAGAAAAGTTTTGCTGAGGGTGATAAGCCTTCAAAGATTGAACTCCAGCAATAGATGATTTCAGCAATGACTGAAATGTTGGATGTCTGGAGTCTTGAAATATGTTGGCCTTGAACACTTTGAAACTAAAGAGATCTGAAGATTTCTGAAAAGATTGATCTCCTTGGATGAGTGTTCTTGAGAATTCTTTGAGACAGAAGATTTTGTTGAAGATTATTGATTGTCTGTCTGTGTGTCTGTGAATCTCTTGGTAATTCAAAAAAACATTCTCACTTTTATTCTCTGGTACTGAACAAAACATTCTCTCTGAGAAGAATAGCCGTTGGCCAGCATTAATTGCATCCTTAAATGCAAAATCTCTTCTGGAGGAAAGTCCATAGAAATATTCCTTGAAAAATCCCTTGAAACTTGGTCCAGAAATGAATGAAAACGGCTAGGAAATCTCTGAATTAATTGCAGAATAACTTCTTAACTGATTTGAAATTGAATCTAGAAACATCCTTGAAGTTATCTGAAAGCGTCGAACTGAGCTCTGCTATCGTCGAGCTGAGCTCAGCGATCTGGGAATATACAGCAGCAAAATATCGTCGATCTGAGCTCACAGATCGTCGAACTGAGCTCAGAGATAAAGATTCAAAGCAGAGTCAAAATCGTCGACCTGAGCTCACCGATCGTCGAACGGAGTTCGACGATATAATGAAGATGAGCTCAGCAATCGTCGAATGGAGTTCGACGATCTGTCGAAGTTTAGTTAGACGATCGTCGATCGGAGTTCGACAAATCGTCGTGCTGAGCTCGACGATATGACTTAGTCTCCGAACAAAAATCTTGGTCTTCAGGGCAGCTTCCAAACCTAGACTTCTAACCCTTAGACTCAATTCTAATTAACCTATTAAGCTATACAGGAGGTCAAGCATTTGATTCCTAGAGACATAGTGATCCTGACCCAAATTAGTAATAGGGTGTTCCAACAATCTCCCCCTATTTGGGTTAGGATTACTATTTACAGACTTTGGAAAAATTTAATAACAACATACAAGCAGCAAAACAGAAAAACAACAGCTAGACATTGCAGAACCACATAAATATATAGCATCCAGATAATCAGAAATCAGAGAATGTCACCTTACAATATCATTTCTTCTCTTTGCCTTTAACAAGTTTAATCTCTCTGTTGGGATTGAGGGCTTCTTTGTTGGATCTGGTATCATCTGCTGCACCCAATTATGTTTGCTTTTTAGGCCTGGGAACTACAGCTTCAGGATGTAATTCCATATACCTGTCAGAATCAAAGAATTTACTTGATGCATATCTCTCTAGCTCTTTCTGTCTCTGTTCAGACATAGTTGAAATGTTGGAAGAATCTATTCCTTGCTCTCTAGCCTTTTTGATCTGACCAGTGCAGCTAGTTCTTTTAATCTGGCAGTCCAAGCAGCTGGATTATTTTCAGGATCCTCAAAAGGTACATGAGGCTCATATCTGTTAGAGGGATTGTCCTGAGGAGGCCTGGAAGACACATTTTCTTTCAGCTTATAAGGGAAAGGACCAGATGTTGTATCAGAAGAAATTTGTCCTCCCCTAGAATATGGGTGCTGCCTGGAGTAACCTTTGGAATATACTTGAATATCTCTTTGATTTCCTCTGTATCCTCCTCTCCTTGATTGAGATCCCCTGGATTGGCTTCCCCTATTGTAAGATCTGGCATGAGGCTGATAGGGGGCCTGACTTCTGGCTGGGGGTTGAGCTGCAGAGCTTCCACCTGCACCTGCATCAGGAGGAGGTGGTGGAGGAGGATGAGAGTGTTGAAATTGAGTGGAGCCCTTCTCATATTTTCTCTTCTTCTTTATTGCTTTCAGCTGGTTCTTAGAGTATTGCATCCAGTGTTCAGTAATAGGGCAGTCATGTAGAATGTAATATGGGATATCATTGTTATCCTTAACTTTGGCATGAGGTACCCTCTTTATTGCTTTGCTCCTTGCCTTTCTTTTCCTAGCAATGGTAGCAGAAGAGTCATCAGAGTCTGTTCTAAATTCATCACTTTCAGAACTCTGGTCATCATAGAGAGCATCTATTTTCTTCATTAAGTCCTTCTTGAGATGTACAGAAGCAGATGAGGCAGAGGTTGTAGCAGCAGGTGTTGAAGTAGCAACAGCAGAAATGACAGTAGCAGATGGACTAGAAGCAGTAACAACAACAGCAGCAACAGTAGGCTCTGGAGAGGTGGCAGCAGCAACAACTTCACTAACAACAACAACAACAGAAGGAATATCATCAGAAACTACAGAAGGCTCAAATTCGGGTGCCTCTGACATCAGAATTTCCTTGGAAATTGGTTCAACAGTAAGAACAGAAACTTCAGCAGTAGGGGTAACAATAATACTTCCTTGGAAATTGGTTCAACAGTAAGAACAGAAACTTCAGCAACAGTAGGGGCAACAATAATACTTTCTTCAGAAGAAGCAGCAGCATCAACATTTTCAGCAGCAGCAAACACTGAATTGACAAAGGAGGTGATAATACTTGGGTCACAGCAAGAAAATGGCACAAGTGCCTTGGATAGATCCTCTGGAGGCTGGACAGCATTGACCTCTGGCAGATAACTGAAGTATGCAGAATCAAAAGTTGAAAGCAAAGACCTGAGGTCTATTGCAAGGATTGCAGCAGGAGGACTTTGTGCTTGAGGCACAACAATAGCAGTAAGAGGAGGAGCTGAAGAAGCAGCAAAGACAGCAGCAGCAGCAGACAGGCTCACAGAAGCAGTCACAGAAGCAGCAACAGCAGCAGCATGAAGACTCACTTCATATGGCATCTCCCCCTGCCTAGATTCAGAGAGGTCTGAATCAAGGCACACTGCTGTATGAGCTGCCTGAGGGAAGAGGGAAGAGAGCCTGGCAGAGAGATCTGCCACTGACAGGTGTAGTGGAGCCAAGGAGGTCTCCAACAGCAGAGAGAGCCTGGGGGCAAGCAACTCATACAGCCTGTCAGCAAAGGCTGGGAGGTCTACTTGCTCAAGGGCTGGAGCAGAGGTAGAAGATATAGGAGCAGCTGAGGGTTCTGGTAGAGGAGAGCTAGTGAATGGTGGAAGGGATGGCTGGGGTGTTGGTAAGGTGGAAATGGAGGACAGTGGAATGAAGATAGATAGGGTGAAAGTTGGTTGGTCAATGATTTGATGTAGAAGATCTTGAAAGGAAGTGGAGGATGAGGGTAACTTAGGAGGAGATGATGGGGAATCATCCATAAAGGAATCATCAATTAGGGTGAAGGATGGATGAGAGGGTGATGAAGTGACATCTGGTGGAGGGTAGGAGAATAATGGGTGGAAATGTTCTTCTGGTGGTGGAAGAATAGGTACTGGAGATGGTGTGGATGTTGGAGAGGGGCTGGATATGATGATGGTGGATGGAGCTGGAATGGTAGATGGTAGGGGAAGGGATGGAATTGGAGGAGGAGGAGGAGAAGAGGCAACAACAGCAGCTAGGTCATCTGCAGGGGCAGAGACCTGTGGAGAAGTGACTCTTAGAGTCCTTGTGCCTGGAGGAGTGCTGGAGGAGGGCCTGCTGGGCTTGCTGATTTGCCTGTCCCACTTTCCAAAGAGGGCACAAGACAGTCTCTTGGAGGCATTTATATGAATTCCAGAGGAGACCAGCAAGGCAGGGCACCTGTTCTGCAGAAACACTCCAAGGATTCTCCCAAAGTTTACAAAGCTTTTGTTGATTTTCTTCTTGATGAGGTCAAAGAAAACTTCTCCCCAATTCAGATTTTTCTTGTCCAAAAGAGCTCCCATGAGACAGAGCTGATACCTTGAAATTATATCATGGGCAGAGTGCTTAGCCAGTAGCACTTTCCCAACAACATCTGACATAAATCTGTATTCTACAGAAAGGTTCCTTTTGAAGAGCTTGCTAGGATTTCCCTCTGAATGACCCATTCTGGCAAGCAGTTCAGAATACTCTTCTCCAGATAAGTCAGCAGTATCTTCACCATTCCTCAACTCAAAAACTTCTGATAGAATTGTTGGGGTTAAGGGTACCTGGGTTCCAGATATAGACCCAACAATGATGTTGTTATCTTGATTGTGGGCAGTATAAATCCACTCCTTTATCTCATCAGATGCCAGCTTTATCCTTGTGGTCATTATTGCTGTCAGATTCTGGTCTTTGAACAATCCCACTGTATCTTGAAAAACCTGGTCAGTTGTGCTGAATGATTCTATGTCGATGTCAAAACCAGCATCAAACTTCATAGCAGCAAGAACAGCAACTGACACAGCCATTGGTACCTGCAAAAATTCAACAAACAAAACGACCAAGTGTAGAATTATTTGGAGGGAAAGAAAATTCTTGCAGAGAAATCGAAAGCGCAAGAGAGAACGACGGAGAAAAAATGAGTTTTATATTAGGGTTCGACGCAGAATTGGAAAGATCGTTGAACTCAGTTCGACGATCGAGGCTTCTAAAGGAATCTGAAGAGTCTTCAACATCGTCGATCTCCGTTCCACGATATTGGAGAGCGTCGAGCTCCGTTCGACGATCGTTCAGAGAATAAAATCGTCGAGCGCCGTTCGACGATCGTTGACCGGAAGAGATAGTTCATACTATCTGAGAAATGCTGAACTCAGTTCGACGATTTCGGAAATCGTCGATCTCCGTTCGACGATCTTGGGGCAAATCGTCGAGCTCAGTTCAGAGATCAGAAAAATTCTAGACACTAAGAAAAATCAGAATGTTTGCCTAGTCTTGGTCAATTTTTTTTAAGCTTTCAAAATCTTGGATATTATTTAAGACTTCCTCCATCTAACATTCCTAACTGATTTAGGAAGAAGGTGTGTTTCTTTTCATCCAAAAGCTTGGTTAAAATATCTCCCCTTTGTAAATCAGTTGGGATATATTGTAGTTCAATTTTATTCTTTTCAACATTATCCCTTAAGAAATGATGTCTAATCTCTATGTGTTTTGTCCTACTATGGAGGACTGGATTTTGAGCTATAGAGATAGCACTGGTGTTATCACAAAATATTTTAGATTTATCTAAGTTGTAGCCATAGTCTAGGAGTTGGTTTTGAATCCACAAGATTTGTGAACAGCAACTGCCTGCAGCCATATATTCAGCTTCAGCAGTTGAAGTTGACACAAATGTTTGTTTCTTACAAAACCAAGAGACAAGTCTGTCACCAAGGAACTGACAAGTTCCACTGGTACTTTTCCTGTCAATTCTGCATCCAGCATAATCAGCATCAGAGAATCCAGTTAAATCAAATGCTGAATCTTTTGGATACCAGAGACCTAGATTTGGACAACTTTTAACATACCTGAGAATCCTCTTTACTAGTGTTAGGTGTGACTCTCTAGGGCTTACTTGGAACCTAGCACATATACATGTAGCAAACATTATATCTGGTCTACTAGCTGTAAGATACAGTAATGAGCCAATCATTACTCTATATGTTGTCTGATCAACATGTTTCCCATGTTCATCAGCATACAATACAACATTAGTAGGCATGGGTGTTTTCATACAAGATGCTTCAGACATACCAAATTTCTTAACCAATTCATTTGCATATTTGGTTTGAGAAATAAAGATGCCTTCAGCATGCTGTTTGACTTGCAATCCTAGGAAGAAGGATAGCTCACCCATGCTACTCATCTCAAATTTAGAATGCATTAGGTTGGAAAACCTTCTGCACAATTTGGAGTCAGTAGAACCAAAAATATTATCGTCTACATAAATCTATACTAGTAGGGTATGGGACTTATGGGATCTAATGAAAAAAGTTTGGTCTACTCTACCCCTTATAAAACAATTTTCCAAGAGAAAGCATGCTAGGGTCTCATACCATGCTCTAGGAGCTTGCTTGAGACCATATAATGCTTTGTTCAGTCTAAAAACATAATCAGGAAAAGTTGGAGAGATAAAACCTGGAGGTTGTCTGACATAAACTTCCTCTTTGATGTCTCTATATAGGAATGCACTTTTGACATCCATCTGATAGACCTTGAAGCCTTTGTGTGCTGCATAATCTAGAAATATTCTGATGGCTTCTAATCTTGCAACAGGTGCAAAAGTCTGGTCGTAGTCTATTCTTTCTTCTTGAGAGTATCCCTGAGCAACTAGCCTTGCCTTGTTCCTTATAATTACTCCTTGATCATCCAACTTGTTTCTGAATACCCATTTTGTTCCAACAATGGAGTGATCCTTTGGCTTTGGCACTAGTTCCCATACTTTGTTCCTCTCAAATTGATGCAACTCCTCTTGCATTGCAATGATCCAGTGTGGATCTTGCTCTGCATCTTGAATGGACTGAGGTTCAATTTGAGATAGGAAGCAGGTGTGCAACAGGTTTTGGTTGACCTGATTTCTGGTTTGCACAGCAGCTGAGATTTCTCCAATTATTTGGGAAATTGGATGGTCTCTTGATGTTACTAAATCAACAGGGGGTGTTGATTGTTCACCAACCTGTGTTGTTGTTTCCTCTTGTGGTACAACAACTGGCTCTTCAAGTTGTTCTTCAATATGTTGAGCATTTTCTTCATCTCCACTGCTTTCATCCTCTTGAGTAACCTGTAACTTGTTCAAGTCTTCAACTAGAGAATGTTCCTGCAAAGGTTCTATGGTAGAAGAAGTCTTCTCCTTGAAAGACATGTTAGTTTCATCAAAGGATATGTGAATAGATTTCTCAATTTTTAAAGATGATTTATTATAGACCATATAAGCCTTGCTGATCATGGAGTATCCCAGAAACACTCCTTCATCAGCTTTGGCTTGAAATTTTGCTAAATATTTCTTGTCATTATTATGAATATAACAAATACAACCAAAGACTCTAAAATAGTCAACTTTAGGTTTCTTCGCTTTGAGTAATTCATAGGGAGTCTTTCCCTTTAGTTTATGTATCAGACTTCTATTCAACACATAGTTGGAGGTGTTCACTGCCTCTGCCCAAAAGGATAGAGGTAGATGAGCATCTGACAACAATGTAGTGGAAGATTCAGTAAGGGTTCTATTTTTCCTTTCAGCTACCCCATTTTGTTGAGGAGTTCTAGGAGCTGAGAAAGTATGCCTGATCCCTTCACTCTGACAGAACTCTTACATAAGAAGAGAATCAAACTCTGTCCCATGATCACTTCTGATCAGGGCAATGTGAGTATTGAACTCAATCTGTATACATTTGAGAAACTCTGTCAGACACTTAAAGTTATCAGACTTCTTCCTTAGAAAGAACACTCAAGTGAATCTGGAGAAGTCATCTACAACTACTAAAGTGTAGGATTTCCCTCCTAGGCTTTGTACTGTGATGGGTCCAAAGAGATCCATGTGTAACAGATACAATATCCTAGGTGAATCACTCTTATTAAGTGACTTACAGCTGTTTTTAGTTTGCTTGCCTAATTGACAAGCCCTGCAGAGTCCTTCCTTCTTGTAGGGGCCAGAAGGTAGTCCTCTAACAAGGTTGTCTTTGGATAGCCTAGCAATAGTTCCAAGGTTTAGGTGTCCTAATCTCTTATGCCATAAAATATTTGGTCTACAGACAGAATTAAACAAGCAGATATCTACATCAGTTGAAAGAAAATCTACTAGGTAGATGTTACCTTTTCTTTTACCTGTCAACACAGTTGTGTTGTCCTCTGACATGATTTTGCATAAGGCTTTGCTGAAGGTCACCTGGTAGCCTTCATCACACAGCTGACTGATGCTAATTAGGTTGTGCTTCAGTCCTTCCACATAAGCTCCTTCTTGAAAGTTACTGATCCAATTTGGACTGCACCATATCCTTTAGTCTGTCCAAAGTTTGAATCACCAAAGATAACTTTGGGTCCAAGCTTGGCTCTGAAGGATGTGAGGTTGTCCTTGTTCCCTGTCATGTGCTTAGAGCACCCACTATCCAAATACCATTGTTGGTTAGATGTTGGATAGGTCTTCACCTGCACATAAGACAATTCATTGGTTTTTGACCCAGTTTACCTTGGGCCTAGGTTGATAACCTTTAAATTCTGAAATGAAAGACATCCCAGGTTCACTCTTATAACCTTCAGGATGATATCTCCTTGGAGGTATAATCCATTCAGTATAAGGGTTAAAGATTTGGGATGAAGGACCCTTAGGATTCAATTTTGATTTGCCTTTGAAAAATTTTCCAGAGCTCTGACCTCTGTTCGACGATCTTGGAGCTGCGTTCGATGATCTTGGGTCAGATCGTCGAGCTCCGTTCGACGGTTGACTATGGCTGAGGTCAGGTATTTGAGATCGTCGACCTGCGTTCGACGACTTTGGCTGAAATCGTCGATCTGCGTTCGACGATTTTGCCTGAGATCGTCGAGCTGCGTTCGGCAATCGTCGATCTTCATTCGGCGATCGTCGATCTCTGTTCGACGATTTCTGCTGTGACTTAGTTTTCTGAGGCAGATCATAATTTTTCCTAGCAACCTCTACAACTCCCTTTCCTTTGTCAGAAATGAATTTGATTGGAGTTGTTAGAACTATAGGTTGGCTGGATGAAGCACCCAAGCCCAGTGTACTGTTAAATCTGGAGTTCACTGTGCTTGTGATGTCCATCAGCTTGATGCTTCTCCCATTAAGGGATTCTTCAAGCTTTTTGGCATCAGAGAGCACACTTTTCAGCGTAACTATCTGTTCCCTACAGCACTCCAACTCCTGAGAGAGTTTGAGGTTTTCTGACTTTAAAGTATTGTGTTCAGATAATTGATTTATGAGAGAGATAATTTCTTTCTCAGACTTTAGCAGGTCTAAACACAGTGCTTTAAATTCAGATTTAAAGTCCTCTGAACTAAAATCAAAAGAACCAATTACCTGATCTTCTTCAGGTTGAGTCTCTGAGTCTGACTCTGACTCCTCTTCTTCTGAATTATGCTGTGAGGCATTGATTGCCATCATGCAGAATTCTTTTTCTTCTGCATCATCCTCATCATCACTGGAACTGGATGAGGCTTCTGACTGCTCTTCAGTCTCACTCCAGGATTCAGCAACAAACCCCTTTCTTGTATGTTTATTTTTGCTTGATGAGGGTTTGCCATTGCCATTCCTCTTGGAGTCTTTATCCTTTCTTCTTTCTTTCCTGTCCCTTCTGTCCTTGTTCTTGTTCTCTGGACAGTCAGGAACTATATGCCCTGGTTTCCTGCAACCAAAGCAAATAATATCTTTATTATTGTTAATGGACTTGTCATACCTTGGCTTATCCTGCTCCTTGTATGATCTCCTTCTGAAGTCCTTTCTGGCCATCTTGTAAAATATTTTGGCCAACAGACTGAGTAGTTCATCATTGCCTGTGGCTTTGTCTTCAAGAAGATCTTTAGTTGCCTTGAAAGCTATGGTCTTCTCTTTTCTTGTGGCTGGTGACGCAACCTTCTGTTCTTCCTCTCTATTTTTGATGAGTAGCTCATAAGATTTGAGCTTACCCAATAGAGCTTCAGTAGTGATCTCATTCAGACTTCTGGCATCCTTAATTGGCCAGATTCTTGAATCTCAAGTGCTAGGGAAGCACATTAGGATCTTGTCATTAAGTTCAGTTAAAGAGATCTCTTTGTCCAATATCCTGAGTTCACTGACAATTAGACTTAGCCTGTTGTACATGTCTCCCACTGACTCAGTTTCTCCCTTCTTGAAATTCTCATATTGAGAGATAAGATGAGATCTCCTATCCTTTCTCTCATCAGCTGAGCCTGAGACTATTTCTGAGAGTTTGTCCCAAATTTCATTTGCTGAATTGCATTCAGCCACCTTTTGAAATATGTCATCTGACATTGTCTGGGCCAAGATATTCATAGCCTTGGCATCAGCTACCTTCCATCTCTTGATATCAGCATCTGTTCCTGATGGAGGTGGAACAGCATTTGTGCTTGTGTTCTCTGGGGGTCTTGGACATACTGCCAAAACAGAATTAAAAATATCTTCGTCAATAGAATTCATGTATAGTCTGATCCTTGCTTTCCAAAGTGCAAACTTGGATAGATTGCACACTGGAGGTCTGATGCTAGCATAATCTTTGTTTTGGGCCATGATTTGTGAAAGCAAAATCTAATAATAAAATACAAAGGAAAAATAGATCTAACTTGGGATCTTTGGGTTCAGGTGTTAGCCTGTACAACCAATCAGGTATGGTATGTTTAACCAACCTGGCTCTGATACCAATTGAAAGTGCAGCTAGATTTGATATACTCTAGAGGGGGGGGGGTGAATAAATTATATGGTGCTTTGAAACTTTTTACAACAGTTGTTGTAATATGTGTGAGCAGGGAAGCAGTAATAAAACTAATCACAGCACTAAGTAAAACAAAAGCTAATCACAGAGTAATCAAGGCCAGAAACAAACATAAAAACAAGCAAAACCAGAAGACACAAGGAAATATAGTGGTTCCCCTAAACTTGGGTACATCCACTCTTCTACCACCCTAGGTAGGAATCCACTGCAGGATGAGGTGATCAGGTGTCCTGGGCACCAATGAGCTTTTGATAAGGTGCTCAAAAACCAAAGCAGATTTTTTGATCAGGTGTCTTGCCACCAATGAGCTTTTGACATGGTGCTCAAAAACCAAGCTCAAACTTTTGAAGGGAGTTTGAGAAACCCTTTACAGAGAGGAGGTGAGAGAGTGATGGAAGTCTTCTCTTTCACAAACAAGTGAGAAGACTATGTGGATTGTTGATGTCAAAGCTCCCCCTGAATCCTTGAGATCTTCAGGAAGAAAAGCTTTGCTGAGGGTGATAGGCCTTCAAAGATTGAACTCCAGCAATAGATGATTTCAGCAATGAATGAAATGTTGGATGTCTGGAGTCTTGAAATATGTTGGCCTTGAACACTTTGAAACTAAAGAGATCTGAAGATTTCTGAAAAGATTGATCTCCTTGGATGAGTGTTCTTGAGAATTCTTTGAGACAGAAGATTTTGTTGAAGATTATTGATTGTCTGTCTGTGTGTCTGTGAATCTCTTGGTAATTCAAAAAAAAATTCTCACTTTTATTCTCTGGTACTGAACAAACCATTCTCTCTGAGAAGAATAGCCGTTGGCCAGCATTAATTGCATCCTTAAATGCAAAATCTCTTCTGGAGGAAAGTCCATAGAAATATTCCTTGAAAAATCCCTTGAAACTTGGTCCAGAAATGAATGAAAACGGCTATTAAATCTCTGAATTAATTGCAGAATAACTCCTTAACTGATTTGAAATTGAATCTAGAAACATCCTTGAAGTTATCTGAAATCGTCGAACTGAGCTCTGCTATCGTCGAGCTGAGCTCAGCGATCTGGGAATATACAGCAGCAAAATATCGTCGATCTGAGCTCACAGATCGTCGAACTGAGCTCAAAGATAAAGATCCAAAGCAGAGTCAAAATCGTCGACCTGAGCTCACCGATCGTCGAACGGAGTTCGACGATATAATGAAGTTGAGCTCAGCGATCGTCGAATGGAGTTCGATGATCTGTCGAAGTTGAGCTAGACGATCGTCGATCGGAGTTCGATGAATCGTCGTGCTGAGCTCGACGATATGACTTAGTCTCCAAACAAAAATCTTGGTCTTCAGGGCAGCTTCCAAACCTAGACTTCTAACCCTTAGACTCAATTCTAATTGACCTATTAAGCTATACAGGAGGTCAAGCATTTGATTCCTAGAGACATAGTGATCCTGACCCAAATTAGTAATAGGGTGTTCCAACATATTCCTAACCTTTTGAAACACTTCTCAAAGGGGTGGCCTGGCCGGCCGCAGAAACTACAAACCTCTTTGTTCTTGTTTCTCGAGACAGCATCAGGTTCCTGAGGGCACTTCCCTCCAACGGACTTCCGCTTATCCTTCCTCAACTGCTGGCCTCTATTCTTGGCATTCTCAATGGCCTCAACTCTCAAGGAAGCTTCGACCACGCTGGCATAACTGACTGCTCCGTAGGCATTCGCTAACTGCTGAATGTCGCTTCTTAGTACACCCAGAAATCGCTTAACTCGGTCTGCTTCAACACTCACCAGACTAGGAGCAAACCGACTCAACTTACTAAACTCAATCTCATACTCACTAACCGTGAGTTTCCTCTGCTTCAAATGGAGAAAGTCATTCATCAGCCGCTCCCTCTCGACTGAAGGCAGAAACTGTTGGATCCCTAGTTGATTTGGGATAGGTCCACTGACTTAGGATGTGACCCATCATGTATAGTCTGGGTCAAGTTTTTGTCTTAGAGTCTAGGACAGTCCTCTATCTCTACTTCAGATGGACCAGCCTTCCTCAAGACCTTCAGGAACTCCAGATCTATCAGTTTTTCAGACTAAGTGAAATGAGTTTGACGTTCGTCGAACTCAGCTCGACGAAGGGAGTTCTGCGCTCGACGATCGTGAGACAATTCGTAGTGCTGAGCTCGACGAACTATGTTCTTTGCTCGACGAACACCGGGATTCTACCTCAAGCTTATCAGGACTACTTCAGAATTCCTCTAAGTCCAGCTTCATGCTTCGGTCGACGAATTATATTCTGAGCTCGGCGAACTTGGACCTCAAGTTCACAGCTTCTCAGGTCGACGAATGCTAATCTCTGCTCGACGATTTTCGTACTCAGAGAATCTGTGTCGACACTTAGGGTTTGAGTCGACACCAGACGATTTGGGTCGACACCAGGATTTCAGTCGACACCAGCTTATGTCGACACCAGGATTTCAGTCGACACTAGCATATGTCGACACCAGAGGATTTGTGTCGACACCAAGATCAATCTGTTGACACCAATTTGTGTCGACACAGCATTTCAGCAGATGCAGAGTATTTCGTCTTAGTCCAGAACTTTTCTCAGGTCGACGAATTTGGTTCTCAGCTCGACGAATTTAGTTCTCTGCTCAACGAATAATGTTTGTCTGATATTGAAGATTATCTATTCAACGAAAGAAGACTGTCAGCTCGACGAACTCAGCTCAGCTCGACGAACTCAGCTTAGCTCGACGAACTCAGGCTCAGCTCGACGAACTCAAAACTCAGTTCGACGAATTATGTTCTTCGGTCGATGATTCCAGACTAGGTCTTCTTCCGTTCCCGTCTCATTCCGTGGCGCTGATTCCTGAACATTTAATGGCAGTTCTTCCCAGAATACTACCGTTAGAATGTGAAGTTAATCCTGGATTATTACATGCCATTTTCCCATAAAAATAGTTGGGGAAATAATTAATTGCTGCTTCCTTTCCAGGCCGTCTGCCATTACTGCTCTATATTAAAAATTCGAATGTTTCTTATGAGACATTGAGAGATACAGAAAGAGTGAGTAATACAGAGATATACAACAACAAAACAAAAAGACATACAGTGATTCAGACAACACAGAAAAAGAAATTCATTCTTGGCCCAGAGAGAAACTTATCAAGAAGAAGAAGAAGAACACTACATCAATATCAAGAGTCTTCTTCATCCGCTTTTACTCAGGATAACTTCAAAGAAAATACATTCATATCAGTCACAAGAAGTTCCTGAAGACTTTCTCTGGACCTGGAATTCTAGGTCTTTGAAGACCTATCACCCTGAAGCAATGCTCCAGCATTCTTTCTGATTCATTCTACATCCCAGGGGGAGCAAAACTACTAAACAACAATCCACAAGTCTTCTCATTTGACTTGAGAAAGAGAAGACCTCATCACCCTCTCACTCCACCTCTGTACAGGGTTTTAATTCCCTTCAAAATTATTCTGGTTGCAAGTCTCCCTCCAAAAGACTTGAGGGTTTGGTTTTTGGGAACCTGATCAAAACTCCATTGGTGCCAGGACACCTGATCAACCCCTTCCTGTAGTGGATTCCTACCAGGGTCATAGAAGAGTGGACTACCCAGATTTGGGGAACCACTATAAAATTCTTGTGTCGTCTGGTTGCTTTCTTTTCTTTTTGTTTTCTGGCCTTGCTCTGTGAATGTGCTTGAATTAGATAGTTGCTGCATCTTGGTTTATTGTATTTGCTTCCCTGCACACACACCTAAAATACAACAATAGTTGTAAAAGTTTTAAAATCACCAACATACTCTATTCACCCCCCTCTAGAGTATATCTGATCTAACTAACACCTTCAGGTAGTATCAAGCATACCTCCTGAACTTTCAATTGGTATCAGAGCCAGGTTGGTTAATAATACCACATCTTCCAGGTTGGTTAAATTACCAGACCTTACAGGTTGGTCAAATTACCAAACCTGATTGGTTTTACAGGCTAACACCTGAACCCAAAGTTCCATTAGTTAGATCTGTTTGCTTTTATTCTGTTATTGGACATATCCTTCTCACAGACATGACCCAAAACAAGGATTATACAAGCATCAGACCTCCAGTGTGCAATCTTAATAAGTTTGCCATCTGGAAGGCAAGAATTAGATTATATATGAACTCTATTGATGAGGATATTTTTTCTGTCATTTCAACAGGTGTTCCTCCAGCTCCTGCAACTTTTGCCAGTACATCAACTAATCTGAGTGCAGTACCACCTCCAGACAATACTGAAGCCTATAAGAAAGCCAAGATGGCTGATGCAAAGGCTATGAATATTCTGGCCCAAACAATGTCAGATGACATATTTCAGAAGGTTGCTGAGTGCACCTCAGCCAAGGCCATTTGGGACTCTCTCAATCAAATGGTAGCAGGCTCAGCTGATGAAAGAAAGGATAGGAGATCCAGTCTCATTTCTCTCTATGAGAATTTCAAAAAGGATGAGACAGAATCTGTGGCTGAGATGTACAATAGATTAAGTTCAATCATCAGTGAACTCAAGACTCTTGACAAGGACATCACCTTAACTGAGGTGAATGACAAGATACTGATGTGTTTCCCCAGTTCATGGGATTCCAGAATCTGCCCAATCAAAGAAGCTAGAAGCCTCAATGAGATTTCAACAGAATCTCTGTTAGGCAAGCTGAAGTCATATGAGCAGCTTGTCAAATCAAGAGAGACAGCAAAACAGAAGGCAACTACCCCAGTTAGGAAGGAGCACAGCTTGGCCTTCAAAGCTTCTGAAGACAATGAAACATCTACATCCAATGAAGAGTTAATGAGTCTTTTTGCCAAAAGATTCTACAAAATGGCAAGAAAGGACTTTAGAAGAAAATCATCCAGGCAGGATGATAAGCCCAAATATGACAAGACACCAACTAAGGAGGTTGTGTGTTTTGGATGCAGAAAGCATAGGCACTATATTTCAGAATGCCCAGAGAATCAGAAAAAGGACAAGGGCAGGGACAAGTATTCCAGAAGAAAACAAAGCAGCAGACCCTCCTCCAACAAATATAAAAGGAAAGACAAAGGATTTATTGCTGAGTCCTGGAGTGACACAGAAGAGGAAACATCCTCCTCCAGCTCCAGTGAAGAAGAGGAAGAAGCCAGATCCAAGGAGGTGTGCCTAATGGCAATAGATGCCTCCATAAGCAACTGTGGATCAGAAGAGGATTCTGAAGATGAAGGTGCCTCAGACTCAGAGGCTGATCAGGTGATTTCTAGTTTTGATTTCAATTCTGACTTATTTAAAGTAGAATTTAAAACTATGTGCATGGATCTAATAAACTCAGAGAAAAAAATAAAAACCTTGAGTACTAGACTAGAAAACCTTGAATCTGTCAGCACAGAAAATAGAAAACTAACTGATCAATTGACTCTAGTTAGTGAACAAATAATCAAGTTAAAATCTGAATTATGTGAGGCAAAACAACTTGAGCAATCTCTCAATGGGAGAAGCCTCAAGCTGATAGATATCGCAAGCACAGTAAATACCAGATTAAATGGCAGGCTGGGCTTGGGTGCTTCATCAGGTTTACCCCCCATAATAAAGAAGAATAGATTTTTTACTCCCATAAAGTTTATCACTGCTAAAGGTAAAGAGAAACTAACTGAAAACCCCATGTCAGAAAACAAGTCAAATTCCCTAGACAATAGAAACAGAAAACAAAAGAAAGCTGTTAAAAACCAAGTTCAGCAGAATTCGTCGAACTCAGATCAACGAAATCCTGCAAGTTCGTCGAACCCCGATCGACGAACGCTGAACGCAAACTTCAGAAATAATTATTCGTCCAACTGTGATCGACGAACTGTGTATGGTTCGTCGAGCAGAGGTCGACGAACGTGGGACGCAGAAAATGACCATGGTCATTCTCTGAGTGGAGGTCGATGATCTCATCCCCATTCGTCGAACTCTGGTCGACGAACTCACAATAATTCATCGATCCCAGAACGACCAAATATAAATCATTTCTCATATAGAAATTTTAAAGCAGCTAACAAGACATTTAATCCAGTAGCTGATTGGATAATCCCACCTAGGAGATATCACCCTCTAGGGTATAAGTCTTAACATGTCTTATCAGTCATTTCTAGTTTTACTTTTTAGCCAAACCAAGGACCCAAGGTAACCTGGGTCAAGAACAATTGAGCTTTTTGTTTTAATGCAGGTACAAGTGAAGAGCTGTCCAAGGTTAAGTCAGACCTGGTACCTGGACAGTGGCTGCTCCAAGCACATGACTGGCAGCAAAGCAAATCTCTCAGGCTATAAGTCCAAGCTAGGACCAAAGGTGATATTTGGAGACTCAAAGAGTGGTCAGTCAGAAGGATATGGAAGAGTAAGCATTGGAGCAGTGACCTTCAAAAAGGTGACATATGTAAGAGGACTTAAACATAACCTTATATCCATAAGTCAACTATGTGATGAAGGTTATCAGGTACATTTCAACTCTACCTCTTGCTCTATTATAAATGATAAAAACCAAACTGTTTTAATTGTACTTAGACAAGGAAACATATATTTAGTAGATTTCATTTCTTCCACAACTGATATTTGTTTACTCAATATCACTAGTAACCAAAATGAGTTATGACACAAAAGGCTAGGACATGTAAACCTTAAGAACATATCTAGGTTATCTAAAGACAACCTTGTTAGAGGTTTACCTTCTGGTCCCTACAAGAAGGAAAGCCTATGCAGGGCTTGTCAACTAGGCAAGCAAACTAAAACTAGTTTCAAATCCATTAATAAAAGTGATTCACCTAGGATATTGTATCTGTTTCATGTGGATCTTTTTGGACCCATTGCAGTACAAAGCCTAGGAGGGAAGTCTTACACCTTAGTCATTGTTGATGATTTCTCCAGATTCAGTTGGGTAGCCTTTCTGAGAGCTAAGTCAGATACATTCAAAGTTATTACAGATTTTCTCAGGACCATACAGATTGAGTTCTCTACTCATGTTGCATTGATCAGAAGTGATCATGGCACAGAGTTTGAGTCTCTTCTTATGCATGAGTTCTGTGAGAAGGAAGGTATCAGGCAGTGCTTCTCAGCTCCTAGAACTCCCCAACAAAATGGGGTTGCTGAAAGGAAAAATAAGACACTCATTGAAGCTGCAGGTACATTGTTAGCAGATTCTTACATGCCTCTATCCTTTTGGGCAAAAGCTGTAAACACAGCTAACTATGTCCTGAACAGATGTCTTATACATAAACTAAAACATAAGACCCCCTACGAATTACTTAAAAAAAAGAAACCTAAAATCACTTACTTTAAAGTTTTTGGTTGCATATGTTACATCCACACTAATAACAAAAGATACATTAGAAAATTTGAGGCTAAGGCTGAAGAAGAGATTTTTCTAGGATATTCTCAAGTAAGCAAGGCCTATAGGGTTTTCAACAAATCATCCCTTAAAATTGAAGAATCTGTCCATATGTCTTTTGATGAAGCTAACATGTCCTATAAGGAGAAAGACATTTCTACCAATAGTTTTTTGCAGGTTTCACCACTGTGTGAGTCTATGGATGGACTAAACCTTACCCAAGAGGTTCCAACTCATCCCACTCCAATGGCTGCTGAAGATAGTGAAGAAGAAGTCCAAGAGGAAGTAACTGAACTTCCATCAACAGCCAGTACCATTCCTCAAGAGGAATTATTTACAGAAGCTGTTGCTCAACTAACTCCACCAACTAATCTTGTCACACTTAGAGATCACCCCAGATCTCAAGTGATTGGAGACATTTCAGTTGGTGTAGAGACAAGACATCAGCTCAATCAAGACTTGATGCATGCATGTTTTCTCTCTCAAATTGAACCTCTCACCATCCATGAAGCTAGGCAAGATCCCCACTGGATTCTTGCAATGCAAGGGGAACTAAATCAATTTGAGAGATGTAGAGTTTGGGATTTGGTTCCAAGACCCCATAACTACCCAGTTATTGGAACCAAATGGGTCTATAGGAACAAATTGAATGCACAAGGGAACATAGTAAGAAACAAGGCTAGACTTGTTACTCAAGGCTATAGGCAAGAGGAAGGAATAGACTATAACCAAACCTTTGCCCCTGTTGCAAGGTTGGAGGCCATTAGAATATTCCTAGCCTATGCAGCATACAAAAAGTTCAAAGTATTCCAGATGGATGTTAAGAGTGCCTTTCTGAATGGTGTACTTCAAGAAGAGGTTTATGTAGAACAACCTTCAGGTTTTATCTCTCTAACTCAACCCTCTTATGTTTACAAATTGCATAAAGCTCTCTATGGTTTAAAGCAAGCTCCAAGAGCTTGGTATGAGACCCTAGCTAGCTTTCTCTTAGAGCATAAATTTACAAGAGGAACCATAGATAAAACCCTTTTCACTAGACATCATAAGGACGAAATTTTGTTAGTACAAATATATGTGGATGACATTATTTTTGGGTCTACTGATCCCAAATTGTGCAAGAGGTTTGCCGACCTCATGCATTCCAAATTTGAGATGAGTAGCATGGGTGAGCTTTCCTACTTCCTTGGTCTCCAAGTGAAGCAGCTCCCTGATGGTATCTTCCTCTCCCAATCTAAGTATGCTAAAGAGCTTATTAAAGAGTTTGGGATGAGTGATGCTTCAGGAATGAAAACACCTATGGCTACCAATGCTGTTGTGGATTCTGATGCAGCAGGGAAACCTGTAGATCAGAAACATTATAGGGCAATTGTTGGATCCCTATAATACTTAACAGCTAGCAGGCCTGACATAATGTTTGTCACATGCCTTTGTGCTAGATTGCAAGTGAATCCTAAAGAATCTCATCTTATTTTTCTAAAAAGGATTTTGAGATATATAAAGAGTTGTCCTAGTTTAGGACTCTGGTATCCTGCAGAGTCAGAATTTGAGTTAACTGGATACTCAGATGCTGACTATGCTGGATGTAGAGTGGACAGGAAAAGTACCTCTGGAACTTGCCAGTTCCTGGGTATGAGACTTGTCTCTTGGTTTTGCAAAAAGCAGACATCTGTGTCTACATCAACTGCTGAGGCAGAGTATATGGCTGCTGGCAGCTGCTGTTCACAGATGCTATGGATACAAAATCAGCTCCTAGATTATGGTATCAACTTAAATAATTCAACCTTATTTTGTGATAATACAAGTGCTATTGCTATAGCTCAGAATCCAGTTCATCATTCTAGGACTAAACATATTGAAATAAGACATCATTTCATTAGAGATAATGTAGACAAAAAGAAGATTAACTTGATTCATATTCCTACTGATTTACAGAGAGCAGATATTTTCACCAAACCTTTAGATGAGAAAACCCATCTGTTCTTTATAAATCAACTGGGAATGATTAATGGAGAAGAGTTAAAATAATTTCTGCCTGCATTCGACGAATTTTCCAGAGTTCGTCGAATGGAGTTCGACAAATTAGGGAAGGTTTGAGATATTCTCGTCGAACGGAGATCGACGAATTCTCTGTGTGGAAACAATTTTCGTCGACCAGAGATCGACGAACCTTGCTTCAGAAACCATTTCATCGAACGGAGTTCGACGAACTGTTTTCAATTCTCCTAAATGAGTTCGACGAACTACTCATCTCTAACTTATTTCATCGACCTCAGTTCGAAGAACTGTCTCTTTTCGTGGAACAGAGCTTGTCGATTCATATTCCGAAAATCTCATATCTAGGTTTTCTTCGACCTCCGTCCCGCACTTTCAGTTCCTTTGCTCTTGATCGCCGTTTTCTCTATGATTTTCTTTGCAGGTCATCAATGGCTATTCCTCCAGGAGCACTTGCGGCGATGAAGTTTGATGCAGCATTCTCCATGGATTTTGAGTCTTTCTAACATTCCGATCCAATCTTTCTTTATATCCTAGAATTACTTGAAGAATTGCATCTCAAGGACTTCATGATTCGCAGCATCAAGCTACACTCAACCGAGATAAGAGAATGGGTGTACACTGCCACCGTTTCTGCTGATGGAAATCTGACAGGACATATTGGCAACACTGCCGTTTCCCTGTCTCCAGCAGTACTCTCTGAAATTTTTGGACTGATCAATGGTGAAGACAACTTGGAAATAGACGCTGAGGAATATTCTGATATGTTGAAAGTAATGGGTTTCTCCGGCAGCAACCCTAATAAGCTTCTGAAGAAGCAACTGTCTGCCGCCTATCAATTTTTGGCCGACATTGTAGGAAAAATTCTGATGGGCAAGCACTCGGCACATGACAATATCACTCGCCATCAATTCCTGATTATGTGCGCAGTGCTCAACAAATGTCAGGTCGACTGGGGCATGGTCTTCTTTGACCTAATCAAGAAGAAAACAAGCAAGAAGGAAGTCTGCTATGGCAGAATCTTGGTGATTTTCCTCCAGGAAAAGGCCAGTGAATGTTTGGTCTCCCCGACCACATTCATCAATGCCAGCAAGCGCCTCACCTGCGCCTTGTTTGGCCGATGGGAGAGGACAATCACCAAACCCTCCAAGGGTTCCTCATCCTCCATCAATGCTTCTGAGAGCACAAGCACCATCAAGGTCACTCCCCACCCTGACACTGAAGAGGCCATTCCTCCTCCCAAATCTCTTCCCACTCCTCCTGCACCTCAACTGACTCCTCCTCAACATCAATCTCCACCGCCTGATCTTGCACATATCCCTACAACTCCAGTTTCACCCACTGAAACACATATTCCCTCACCTCCTCAATCCCCTCTTCCCCCACACCTATCCACTATTCCATCCTACACAATACCCACTGAACCACAAATTGTTCTCCCTCCATTATCCCCTCCACATATTCTTCCTTCCTCCTCTGCTTCTATCCCCTCCACCATTCCTTCTCCACTTCTGGACTCCTCCACCATTCCCTCCATCATCTCTCTTCTGACTCCTCTCATTCAAGCACTCATCACAGAGGCCATTACACCTCTGGTGAATTCCATTAATTCTTTATCTGCACAAATCACAGCCCTTTCTGCTGCCCCCTCTTCATTCAGGGGCCTGGCTCCAGGTTCTCCTGAACCCAGGCAGGGGGAGATGCTTCATGATGAAGCTGGTGCAGCAGCTGCAGAGGTTAATACAGTTTTTGACAATACAGTTGATAATGCAGATACAGTTGATACAGATACAGTTGTTGAGAATACAGATACAGTTGATACAGTGCTTGATAATGAAGTTGCAGTTACAGATACAGCTATAATTGATTTTATTCAATTTATGGACACTGACATTAGCTTTGATGAGTCAGTAGATACAATTACAACTGCTGGTGATTTCCTTATAAATCCCACAGTTAATTTATCTGAGATACTTCATATCTTTGATCCTGTATATATGAAGCTTCCTTCAGTAGAGGTTGCTAAGCTGAAGCTTCCTTCAGTAGAGGTTGCTAAGCTGGAGCTTCCTTCACTAGAGGTTGCTAAGCCATATTTAGCTATTGTCCAGTATACCTCTCCAGCTAGTCCATCAGTTGCCAAGCAACTTTGTGACACCTTTGCTGCTCCTACTGCTGTTCCAATTCCTGTGTCTATTCCAGAAATCTGCCCTGTCCCAGATTTTGTCATGGATGATTCTCCCATGCCTGATCTGGATGAGCTCATTCTGGCAGACATTGAAGAAGAGAACAAGGCAGCAGCTGAAAGCTCTGTCTCTACTGCTGTTGAACCCTCACCCTCTGAACCTTCTATCCCCCCTCAAGAAAAACCTCTTATCATTTCTGATGAAACTCTGAGGAAGTTGAATGCTCTGTATGACAATCCTCACAGTTCAGGTTCTGATGATGATGATGATGATGAATCAGATGAGGAGACTGCTAAAAAGGGAAAGAAGTTGCTTTCTAAGAAAAGGAAGGCTCCTCCTCCTCCTGCTCCCAAGCCTAATCCCACTACAGACACTCCATACTATATTCTGCACAATGTTGCTCCTTACAAAGGGATGCCTGCATGGATGTGGCTATCAAAGATCCAGCAAAAAGAAAAGAAGAGGAGTAGGTGATACTCTCCTACCCCAATTCATAGATACAGAAAGGATCCTCCTCCTCCTCCTCCTCCAGCAGCAGGTGCCTCTGGCTGTGGCTCTTAGAGATCTACCCATATTCAAACTTATCAGAGACAAACATGGAGATCTTCTGGTGGTAGTCAGCCAAGGCCACCATGTTCAGGCAGACAACACCATCAACAATAGCAGCAGTAGCACCATTAGAGGCTAGTTCACCAGCTGTTGGGCACGAAGTTGACATTAAGTACGGTCTTTCATCCCCAGACGGATGGCCAAACTAAAAGGACCAACAGAACCATGGAGGACATGCTCAGCATGTGCGCCCTAGACTTCGGAAAGAGATGGGAAGATCATCTCTACATGGTGGAGTTTGCCTACAATAACAGCTACCAAGCGAGCATCGGTATGGCACCATATGAGGCTCTGTATGGACAGAAGTGTCGTACGCCTGTAGCTTGGGTAGAGGCAGGTGAAGCCAAAGTGTATAACAGAAATGAAGTCGATGAAGCGATTCAACGATTCATACTATTCGTGAACGGCTATTGATCGATCAAAATCGACAAGCCGGAACGTGGAGTTCGCGGTAAGCGACTGGGTATACTTGAAAATCAAACCTTTCAAAGGCGTCTCCAGGATTCGACGGTTGGAAACGTTGAGTCCAAGATACCTTTGTCCGTTATAAGTGGCCGAGCGAGTTGGGGAAGCTGCATAACAGATAGCTCTATCGGCAGACTTGGGTGGCGTACACGATGTGTTTCCTATCTCTGTGCTACGTAAAGATGTTAAGGATCCAGCCCAAGTGATCACGGATGATCAGGTGCCGATGGAGTATGGGCTAACGACGAAAGTGAGACCCATTCGGATCGAGAATCGAGCCGAGAAATAGTTGCGGAACAAGACGGTCGGGATGGTGAAAGTCCGGTGGGACAACTATGGTCGTAAAGAGCTTACATGGGAGCGAGAGCAAACCATGCGAGCTGAATTTCCTGAACTGTTTGTGTAAGAGTTACGCAGTGTGTATCGACTTATATTGTGGAATGAAAATCATTCTGTTTGAGTTCCTTACTTAGTGCAAATTTCGGGGATGAAATTTGTGTAAGGTGGTGATAATACGGTTTGCAGTCAATTTTATTAGGATATTTTCGGGGTTTTAAAGCAAATCATGTCTTGTAAAGTACTTATTTTAATTCCCCTTTGTATATATTTTTGTCGCTAATGCATTTTTCTGCTTTTTGCAGGTTTTCACGGCTTTCAGCCGAATTTTGCTGTGATACGCCCCAAGGTCACGCCCTACCAGGGCGTGTACCTAGGGCGTGTAACCCAGAGGAATGAAGCAATTGGTCCGAAACTGCATTCCGTGGAAACTTAGTGTACATGCCCTCTGTCACGCCCGTGTCACATCCGACACAGGCGTGTTCTAGAGGCGTGTCCCCAGGTTCCGAGGAATCGCCGCAGCGCGCTCGATTTTCCCGCTCCACCGTCGCACCGAAAGTGTCACGCCTGACCCGGGCGTGACATATGGGCGTGTACTTCAGCAATTCCGCTCGTCACCTCCAGCATTCAATTTCAGCTCAACAAAGTCACGCCGCAAAGAACACGCCCCAGGTACACGCCCTACCAGGGAGTGACTTGTGGGCGTGTACCTCAACTACTTCGTCAGAATTAAATTCCAGCCCGAAAAAGTCGCGCCGAATGTGTCACGCCCCAGGGTCACGCCCGCCCCGGGCGTGACATGGGGGCGTGACCCGACCAGAAAAATTCTATAAATAGAGCCCAACTCTAAGGGTTCAGGGACACCTTTTGCTTTGAGAGGGGAGGTTCTGTCCTTTGTATTTTGGAACTTTTTAAGCATGTCTCTTCATTTTTAGTTCGTAGCTCTAGCTTTATGCTTTTCCTGTATTAGCTCCTAGCTTCTTTCTGTAGTATGATGCTAATAATAGTGTAGTTTACTTTCCATGCACTTGTAATCTCTAGTTTTCAAGCTGTAAGATCTCTGTTACCATTAATAAAAGTGTTGTTTTCTTTTTTGTTTCTGCTCTGTTTTCATTGTTCTTCTTCTACTCATCCCCCCTCTTCCACCTCACCATGATTCACTAATCCTCCATGTACTCGATCTTGATGATCTGAGTTTCGAGTGATTAGGTTATGATGCTTTGAATCTTACCTTTTCTTTTTAGGGTTTAGCTTTGAATTACTCTTGATTTATCACGGGTTGGAGGTATATCATCGATATATACTCTCCACTTTTGCTTTCATTCTGGGCTAGCCGAGAGGCCGAAAGATTGAAATGAGCACTCAAGAGTAAAGGGAGTTGTTCGCACCCCTCGAGAGAGGCAGACGTTCAAATCTCCCGGATTGGAGTAAAATCCAATAGCGGGGTTCACCGCCTAAAGCGAGTTTTAGGCCTCCGATTTAGGCGAGAGTCGGTTGGACCTTCCTAAACTTAGTTAGGCACGACCTTTGAGAGAAGCGTGTCAATATTCATGGAACCTCCACGGTCAAGGACCTTTACCCTAATTAGCTTAGGTTTGTTTATCGTATTTTTCTAACCACTCTTGCCGAGGTGATTTCTGATCGAGTGCATTTTCCCCTCATCGTTACTAAGCTTAAGTTTAATCGCTCTTTAAGCTCTCTTTATCTTTTCATGCAAGTAGCTCTCTTTCATTGCAAGTAGTTCTCTTCCTATAGTACGTTTAGCTTTCTTCTAAAAAACCTAATTTTTCCGTCGATAAAATAATAGATTTCGTGTGAGTAAGCTTACACAACTATTCCCGGATTTCAATACGACACTTGTGTCCCCTAGCTGCATTTCGATAGGTATACTTGCCTTGTTGAATTGTTAGTTTGGTTATTTTCTCCTTGCAGATATCTAAGAGACAATCAAGTTTTTGGCGCCGTTGCCGGGGAAGCAACGCTCGTTGATAAATTGAAAACACGAATATATTAATTTTATCACTTCTCTTTCTCACCCTCCTTCTTAAAATTTTTCCGCCTACTCACTTGAGTTAAATGGCTGGATTTTCTTCAAGCAAGTGTGCGTATTTTTAATTTTTCCGCCTACTCACTTGAGTTAATTGGCTGGATTTTATTCAAGCAAGTGTGCGTATTTTATTCTTTCCGCCTACTCACTTGAGTTAATTGTCAGGCTTTATTTCAGTAGAGTGTGTTTAATTGCTGTAGAGTAGGTATGTTTTAATTTTCTGTCGAGTGCGTGAGTGTAGCTTTTACTTTCCGCCTACTCACTCGGAGTTAAATGGCTGGATTTTAATTACCGCCTACTTAATAGAAACCCACATCACAAATTTTTCTACACCACCTAACTCTCTCGGAAAGGGCAAAGTGGCTCTAAATGCCACTATCTTGTCTAGTACCTTGCGAACCCTTCACCGGGTAGCCCTTGGGAAGTTCGGGAGTTAAAACATAAAAAATCTATTTCAAAAAAAAAAATTTCGAACTTCATTAGCTCTTTTATTTTCTAGTCTTTCTTCTCCTCTCTTCTTCTAGTGTATGACCCGCGGAAGTCCGTCGGTTACTTTGGACCTGGACCACGAAATTGAGCGTACTCTTCGGAGAAGATCGCGATTTCAAGGCCCTACTACCCAAGTGCCGGTTGAGGATTCCGAGTCATTTTCTACCTTAAGAATGGCAGAACCCAACGTGGAGGAAGCCGTGCAAAGGCCTATGTCCTATTATGCACGACCGAATCTCGAGGGTACAGAATCTAGTATAGTTCGCCCTGCAATAAATAATAATAATTTCGAACTGAAGCCTAGCATAATTCAAATGGTGCAGCAGTGCGTGCAATTTGACGGGCTCCAAGATGAAGACCCGAACGCACACATAGCCAGCTTTCTTGAGATTTGTGACTCCTTTAAGATAAATGGTGTCACAAATGATGCTATTAGGCTAAGATTTTTTCTTTTCTCTCTTAGAATTAAGGCTAAGCAATGGCTGAACACCCTTCCTAAAAATAGCATAACTACTTGGACGCAATTAACTGAAAAATTTTTGGCCAAGTATTTTCCGCCTGCTAAAACTGCAAAACTTAGGAATGATATTTCTGCCTTTGGACAAATAGACTCTGAGACCCTTTACGAAACCTGGGAAAGATTTAAAGAATTATTAAGATGATGCCCACATCACGCTCTGCCTGTATGGTTGCAGGTGCAGACGTTCTATAATGGGATAAATCAAAGCACAAAGCAAATGATAGACGCAGCTTCTGGTGGTACTTTAAACCATAAGACCCCGGAAGCATCTCTTGAGCTGTTTGAGGACATGGCCATGAACACTTACCAGTGGAATGTGCCTAGGTCCCGCCCAAACAAACCTGCAGGTCTCTTTGAAGTGGACAACGTCTCCCAACTCGCACTACAAGTTGAAATATTAAGCAAAAAAATTACGGAGATGACTGCTGCCTCCGCCCCTCAGGTATGAGAATCTGCAACTCCTCCCGCCGAACATTTGGATTATGTAAATAATATGCCTAGAACTGCTTTTAATAATTTTTATGCTGCGAATTATCATCCTCCTGGTTTTAATTTTCCGAATAGTTATAATCCTGCGTTAAGAAATCATCCGAATTTTTCATAGAGCAATCCATCGAATGTTGTGCGCCCGCCACCGCAAAGTGATTTTTCTGCACCACCACCACCTCCTCAAAGTTTTCCAAAACCTCCAAATTTGTAGGAAATGTTTTCAAAATACATGAATGCTAATGACGCTACGATTAGAACCTTAACCGGAAGTGTTAAAAATTTAGAAAATCAGGTAGGACAGCTCGCTAAAATGATTTCTGAGCGACCCGTAGGGTCTCTTCCTTCCAATATCGAGCTCAACCCGAGAGAGCAAGCGAAAGCTATAACTCTTCGGAGTGGGAAGAAAGTTCCTGGTACGATAATTGAAGAGCCCGAGGCAATCTCCGCTTCCGCTTTAAAAAATCAAAGCTCCGTTCCCATTTTAAAAATTCCACGCTCTGCCGAAGAAATTATCACTCCTATTTTAGAAAAACAACTCACTCCACCACCCACCTTTAAAAATAATCCATCCCCGCCATACCCTTCCGAACTTAATAAACAACGACAGGATGATCAATACACCCGTTTTTTAGAAATGTTTAAACAAATCCACATAAATCTGCCTTTCCACGAAGCCATATCCCAGATGCCTAAGTACGCAAAATACCTTAAGGACCTCCTAACCAACAAGAAGAAGTTAGAGAACCTTTCTCATGTCACGTTAAATGTCGAGTGCTCGGCGGTTTTGACAATCGGATTACCGAAGAAAATCAGTGATCCGGGTAGTTTATCTATCCCGTGTGTCTTTGGTGATCTCTTTGTCAAACACGCTTTAGCCGACTTAGGTGCGAGTATTAATCTTATGCCCCTATCGTTGTTTAAAAAGTTAGGAATTGGTAGTCTCAACCCCACACGCATGAGTATCCAGCTCGCCGACAGATCAGTCAAATACCCGTTAGGAATAGTGGAGGACGTCCTAGTCAAAGTTGACAAGTTCATCTTCCCGGTGGACTTTGTCATTTTGGACATCGAAGAAGACGTCGAGGTTCCCCTGATCCTTGGCCGACCCTTCCTTGCCACCTCCTGAGCTATCATTGACGTAAGCAATGGTAAGCTCTTCCTTCGAGTGGGCGACGATGAGGTAACTTTCTCTATCACCCCCTCGATGAAGAACACACTAGCTAATGATGACTCCTGTTTTTTCATGGATACCGTAAGTGAAGAATCCTTCTCTCACACCTCTGATTTTGAAGAAGAATTTTCCAATTTTTGTTCCTCTCCTACTCCTCCAACTGAATCGCTACACTTAAGTGAAGAATCCTCCACCGTCCTTTCTGATTTTGAAAAAGAATTTTTTGATTTTTGTTCCTCTTCTACTTTTCCAACTAAATCGTTGCACGAAGCCGCCATGGCCGCTAGCAACACCCCTTTTAATTTTACATATAAAAAAGTGTACGAGGACATATTTTTGAAAAAGAACAAATTTCCAAAACCTCGTATGATGACCCCCCTACCTTGGAACTGAAAGAACTACCAGAACACCTTCGATACGCTTACTTAGAAAAGGACTCCAAGCTGCCTGTCATAATTTCGGCCTACCTCACGGATGCACAAAAGGATAAACTTCTTTCAATTTTACAAAAGCATCGCCAAGATATTGCTTGGCAGATATCTGATATCAAGGGCATAAGCCCATCTTTTTGAACTCATAAAATCTTAATGGAAGATAATTCACGTAACTCGATACAACCTCAGCGCCGTATAAACCCAAACATGAAAGACGTAGTTAAGGGCGAGGTTATGAAATTGTTAGAAGCAGGAATTATCTATCCTATATCCGACAGTAAGTGGGTTAGCCCAGTACAGGTAGTACCAAAGAAGGGAGGGATAACAGTAGTAAGTAATGAAAATAATGAATTAATCCCGACTAGGACGGTGACCGGATGGCGAATGTGTATAGATTACCGTAAGTTGAATGACACCACCCGCAAGGATCACTTCCCCTTGCCGTTCATTGATCAGATTTTAGAACGACTTTCCGGACATAGCTTTTATTGTTTTCTCGATGGCCTCTCGGGGTATCTTCAAATCCCCATCTCCCCCGAGGACCAGGAGAAAACTACGTTTACTTGTCCCTTCGGCACCTTCGCCTACCGAAGAATGCCGTTTGGATTGTGTAATGCGCCAGCTACTTTCCAACGATGTATGCTCGCGATCTTTGACAAGTACGTAGAAAGCATTATGGAAGTTTTCATGGATGATTTCTCCGTGTTCAGAAATTCCTTCGATAGTTGCTTAGAGAACCTTGAAAAAGTTTTAGAGCGATGCGAAGAAACTAACCTCGCCTTAAATTGGGAAAAATGTCATTTTATGGTGAGGGAAGGGTTACTTTTGGGACATAAAATTTCTGAAAGGGGTATTGAAGTAGACGTTGCGAAAATAGAAGTTATCGAGAAGCTGCCGCCACCTACGAACATAAAAGCTATAAGAAGTTTCCTGGGTCATGCGGGTTTCTACCGCCACTTCATAAAGGACTTTTCCAAAATCACCAAGCCCCTTACTCATCTCTTAGAAAAAGACGCCCCATTCATCTTTGATGACCTCTGTCTAGCTGCCTTCAATTTAATAAAAGAAAAATTAGTTAATGCCCCAATCATGATAGCTCCGGTGTGAGATCTTCCATTTGAGATAATGTGTGATGCAAGTAGTTATGCGGTGGGAGCCGTACTAGGTCAACGTATTTCCAAAAACTTCCACCCCATTTATTACGCTAGTAAAACACTCACATCTGCACAGGAAAATTACACCACAACCGAGAAGGAGCTCTTAGCTGTAGTATTCGCTTTTGACAAATTTCGCTCTTATATTACTCTTTCGAAAATTATTTTTTTTACGGACCACTCGGCCCTCAAATATCTTCTCTCTAAAACGGATGCCAAGCCTCGCTTAATTCGCTGGGTCTTACTCCTCCATGAGTTTGACTTAGAGATCCGTGATAAGCGAGGTGCCGAGAACTTGGCCGCCGACCACCTTTCGCGCCTAGACAACCCGTTTATAGAACAATTAGACGAAAATTCTTTTCATTACTATTTCCCTGATGAGAAGCTGTTCATAATTAACACATCTACTTCTCCTTGGTTTGCCAGCATCGCCAACTATCTAGTGGCACGTGTGCTCCCAAAAGAGTTCTCGTCTCAGCAAAAGAAGAAATTCTTTTCTGAGTTGAAGAACTACTTTTGGGAGGACCCGCATCTTTTTAAAGTCTGTGCAGACCAAGTGATCAGGAGGTGTGTTTCTTTTGATGAAGGATTAGATATTATTAAACATTTTCATGAAGGACCGACAGGTGGGCACTATCAAGCTGCTTGCACCGCTCACAAAGTGTTAAGCGCGGGTTTTTACTGGCCCACCCTGTTTAAAGACGTGCATGCCTTTGTGAGTAGGTGTGATAGTTGCCAACGGTTGGGGAATATTTCGAATAAAAATTAAATGCCACAAAATTATTTGCTAGAGTGCGAAGTTTTCGACCTCTGGGGGATTGATTTTGTCGGCCCTTTTCCTTCTAGCTTCGGGAATAAGTACATTTTAGTTGCCGTTGATTATGTTTCGCATTGGGCCGAAGCCCAAGCGCTTCCTACGAATGACGCCCGAGTCGTAGTTAATTTCCTAAAAAAATTATTTTCTCGATTCGGTACGCCGCGCGCTATCGTTAGTGATAGGGGTTCCCATTTCTGTAACGCGCAATTTTCAAAAATCCTAACTAAATATGGCGTTACTCATAAGCTTTCCACTGCCTATCACCCCCAAACTAACGGACAAGTCGAAGTAGTGAATAGAGAAATAAAAATTTTTTTAGAAAAGACTGTTTCCACATCTAGAAAAGACTGGTCAGCCAAATTAGACGATGCTCTATGGCCCACCGAACAGCGTACAAAATCGCCCTCGGATGTACGCCCTATCGGTTGGTTTATGGAAAATCGTGTCATTTACCCGTAGAGTTAGAACACCGCGCCTTTTGGGCCTTACGATTTTTAAACTTCGATCCCCACTCTGTCGGCGATTTTAGAAAATTTCAACTTAACGAACTCGACGAGTGGCTCTCTTACGCATATGAAAATAACAGACTTTATAAAGAGCGGACGAAGCGTTTACACGATCGACATCTTAGGCACCCAAAAATCTTTAAGCCGGGCGATCAAGTGCTTCTTTATAATTC
The DNA here is from genome assembly GCA_039583875.1 of Platanthera guangdongensis. Classification (NCBI taxonomy): domain Eukaryota; kingdom Viridiplantae; phylum Streptophyta; class Magnoliopsida; order Asparagales; family Orchidaceae; genus Platanthera; species Platanthera guangdongensis. Next base: position 109,440,108 of record CM077162.1, read on the forward strand.
TCGTTTACGTTTATTCCCGGGTAAATTAAAATAACGTTGGTCGGGGCCTTTTACTGTTTTAGAAGTCTTTTCTTATGGTACTGTTTTAATTTCCCACCCTGATAAGGGTACTTTCAAAGTGAATGGTCGGCGTCTTAAACTGTATTTCTGTGATGATGTCAGTCTCCACCCTGTTAACTCTATCTTTCCGGTCCTGACATTTGATTAATCTGAACTTTATTTTTCTCATAAACTTTGAACTTTATTCGAACTTTATTTTTAAAACACTATTTGGGACACTCTTATTTTGATTCATCGAGCTCAAACGATGCTTTAAACAAAGGGCGCTCTTGGGAGGCAACCCAAGTTATCTTTTTCTGTTTTTTTTATTTTAGACTTTTTGCCCCGACTGGCTCCAGCAAGCTAAAACTTCTGCGATCGTCTGCTCCAACGGTTCTGATTCCATAACAAAGTCCCCCAGACGACGTTTCATGACGACCCACAGCACAAGCATGGCGGAGCGGCATCACTCAGCTATCCCTGCAAAATAAAATCGGGGAAGTACCTGTTTTTCAATTCTGTCTTTCATTTCTGAACTTTATTTTTCTCTCGTTCTCCGACCTCCTTCTCCATTGAGGACAATGTAGATTTTAAGCTTGGGGGATGAGTTCCTCTACTTTGCTTTTTGTAAATATCCAAAAAATCCAAAAAAATTCAAAACAATTCAAAAAAAATTCAAAACAATTCAAAAAAAAAATTATTATATATATAGCTGCATTTTGGTATTTCAATAAGTACCCCATGTATATGTTTTGTTTTTTTCAAACTTCTTTATAAACAACGTAGTTAATTATAATTTTTCTAATCATTCTTTTTAATCATATTTCACAAGTAAAATGTTGGTCATGCTGTGTTTCTAATTCACGGTAGCATGTTAAGGTAAAATATTTCTCTAAAACGTGCATTTCTATTATGGTTTTCCGTTCTTTATTTTTTTTACTCTCTCTAAAAATTTATCATCCATTATTTTCCTTTTCGTCTTTAGATAATTTTTGTAAGAACAAATTTTGAATAACGTAGTAGATATGAACGATCCAAGTCACATATTATTTTTATTTTCAAGATAATTTCATCAATCTTCTTTTATTATCTCGAACTTGCTTTTTGAAATTTATCGACTCTATGTTTTAAATAAATTTAAAAAAAAGCGTGAAAATGATTTAGGCCATTTATGTTTATGTTTGAGCTTTCCTGCCAACCTAAAATCTTTTACCACTAGTTAGCCGTTTTTGAGCCTTTTTTACAAATTCATTTGATAATTCCACACAACATTTCATTTTCACCAAAGCCCAAATTCCTACCTATCTAATCACACTAATTTTTTTTATAGGAAATTTTGTGTTATCTTTGGAGAAATTGTTGAAAAAAGTGTACTCAAAAGCAATGTATTGAAAAAAAAAGAAAAAAATGAATGAAAATAATAATAATAATAAAAAGAAAAGAGAGATAAATAATCATAAAGAAAAAAAAATTTTATTTATACATATTTTGTTTAAAATAAATTTATTTTTTTAACTCGTTGTTTTGGTTTAGTGTGATTTTTAAGCCTCCATATTTATATTTAAATTCCACTCCTATTCATATTCCTAAACCAAACGTTTCGGTCCTATTAAGTTCTTTTGATTCACGCCCTTTTTTTAATTTTATTTAACAACTAAGAAAAGAAGAAAAGTAAATCAGTTTTAGTTTTGGATTTAAACTTAGATTTTTGTTATTTAATTGATATAATTATAATGCGTTGCTTGGATCTAGTAATAACTCAATATGTTTTTTTCATTTTCATTGTCTTGCTCAAATCTATTTAAAGAATTTCGTCAAAATTCTGGATGATTTATTTTTATTAAGTAAAGTTTATAAAAGTTAAACCATACCAAAATAATTGTTTTAGATTTACGTTTTACATTCTCCCTGCCTAGAATTTCGCATAGTACTTGTGTAAGTATGATTAAAACTTTTTGAATTAGTCACTTTTATGATTAGCTGGTCTTTATATCTTTGCTTGGGGACAAGCAAAACTTAAGCTTGGGGGAATTTGATAATACGGTTTGCAGTCAATTTTATTAGGATATTTTCGGGGTTTTAAAGCAAATCATGTCTTGTAAAGTACTTATTTTAATTCCCCTTTGTATATATTTTTGTCGCTAATGCATTTTTTCTTCTTTTTGCAGGTTTTCACGGCTTTCAGCCGAATTTTGCTGTGACACGCCCCAAGGTCATGCCCTACCAGGGCATGTACCTAGGGCGTGTAACCCAGAGGAATGAAGCAATTGGTCCAAAACTGCATTCCATGGAAACTTAGTGTACACACCCTCTGTCACGCCCGTGTCACATCTGACACGGGCGTGTTCTAGAGGCGTGTTCCCAGGATCTGAGGAATCACCGCAGCGCGCTCGTTTTTCCCGCTCCACCGTCGCACCGAAAGTGTCACGCCCCAAGGTCACGCCTGACCCGGGCGTGACATATGGGCGTGTACTTCAGCAATTCCACCCGTCACCTCCAGCATTTAATTTCAGCTCAAAAAAGTCACACCGCAAAGAACACGCCCCAGGTACACGCCCTACCAGGGCGTGTATTTTGGGCGTGTACCTCAACTACTTCATCAGAATTAAGTTTCAGCCCGAAAAAGTCGCGCCGAATGTGTCACGCCCCAGGGTCACGCCCGACCCGGGCGTGACATGGGGGCGTGACCCGACCCGAAAAATTCTATAAATAGAGCCCAACTCTAAGGGTTCAGGGACACCTTTTGCTTTGAGAGGGGAGGTTCTGTCCTTTGTATTTTTGAACTTTTTAAGCATGTCTCTTCATTTTTAGTTCGTATCTCTAGCTTTATGCTTTTCCTGTATTAGCTCCTAGCTTCTTTCTGTAGTATGATGCTAATAATAGTGTAGTTTACTTTCCATGCACTTGTAATCTCTAGTTTTCAAGCTGTAAGATCTCTGTTTCCATTAATAAAAGTGTTGTTTTCTTTTTCGTTTCTGCTCTGTTTTCATTATTCTACTTCTACTCATCCCCCCTCTTCCACCTCACCATGATTAACTAATCCTCCATGTACTCGATCTTGATGATCCGAGGTTCGAGTGATTAGGTTATGATGCTTTGAATTTTACCTTTTCTTTTTAGGGTTTAGCTTTGAATTACTCTTGATTTATCACGGGTTGGAGGTATATCATCGATATATACTCTCCACCTTTGCTTTCATTCTGGGCTAGCCGAGAGGCCGAAAGTTTGAAATGAGCACTCAAGAGTAAAGGGAGTTGTTCACGCCCCTCGAGAGAGGCAGACGTTCAAATCTCCCGGATTGGAGTAAAATCCAATAGCGGGGTTCACCGCGTAAAGCGAGTTTTAGGCCTACGATTTAGGCGAGAGTCGGTCGGACCTTCCTAAACTCAGTTAGGCACGGCCTTCGAGAGAAGCGTGTCAATATTCATGGAACCTCCACGGTCAAGGACCTTTACCCTAATTAGCTTAGGTTTGTTTATCGTATTTTTCTAACCACTCTTGCCCAGGTGATTTCTGATCGAGTGCATTTTCCCCTCATCATTACTAAGCTTAAGTTTAATCGCTCTTTTAGCTCTCTTTATCTTTTCATGCAAGTAGCTCTCTTTCATTGCAGGTAGTTCTCTTCCTTTATTACGTTTAGCTTTCTTCTAAGAAACCTAATTTTTCCGTCGATAAAATAATAGATTTCGTGTGAGTAAGCTTACTCAACTGTTCCCGGATTTCAATACGACACTTGTGTCCCCTAGCTGCATTTCGATAGGTATACTTGCCTTGTTGAATTGTTAGTTTGGTTATTTTCTCCTTGCAGATATCTAAGAGACAATCAGGAGGGGAGGGTTGTAACACCCCAAAATCCAGAAGTGGGAAAAATATGAGTGACACGGCCTGGGACACGGGCATGTCCTAGGGCATGTCCTTCCTGGGTGAACGGTTGACGAACGCAACAGTTGAACTCGGGCGTTTCTGGTGCCATGTATGGGCACACAGCCTGAGACACGGGCGTGTCACAAGGCCGTGTGAGTCTCGGGTGCTTTTGAGTTTTTGCAGCCTGAAGAACACGGCTACAGACACGGCTGTGTTGGTAGGCGTGTCGGGGGACACAGCCCATGACACGGGCATGTCACATAGGCATGTACTGGAGTTGATAAGTCGGTTGAGCACCGCTTAGGGAACACGGCCATGGACACGGGCGTGTCACAGGACGTGTCAGGCAAAATTTATGATTTTTGGTGAAATTGTGGCCATCCATTCCTTCAGCCTAGATCCAAGGGCTGAGAGGCCTCCCTATCTTCTTAAGGCCGAGAATGAGCATGAAAAACTCATTTGGCTTTTGGCTTCCTCTTTTTACATTTCTAGAGGGAGAAAGTGAGAGGAAGAAGGAGGAGGAGGAGAGGGGGCTGATCACCGTTGGTGCTGCGGTTTGCCGACGAGAGATCCGAGGCCGACGTTGCGGAGGAAAATCTCTTGTGAGTCGTTCGAGCCAGCTTGGAGCTCATGGCACCGAAGCGGTCTTCGAGGGTAAAGACTTTTCTTCATAGACATATGAAGGCACCCTTTTTGCATATGCACATGATTCCCCCACCAGCAGGTGGTCGGTTATGGGGATCACTAGGTTGATTCATGAAATCCCCAAGTGGTTAGCATATAGATCCGTAAGTGAAAGTACGGAATATGCATGCTGTGTGAAGCCTATCTGGACAGGTTGGTCTGGACTGGTGATGTTGCATACAAACCAGAGAAGACTCCATGACAAATTTGTAGTTTAGGAGTCGACGGATTGGACCTGTGAAGGAAGTAGCAGGAAGTACTGGAGTGGTAGTCCAGGAAATATCCGTGTCATGCTTGTGCTATTGGGTCATACTAGTGAAGAAAATAGGAGGAAGTACCGGATTGGATGTCCCGGAAAGGGCTTTTGTGATGCTTGATGTTTATGTGGTACCTGTGAAGAGAGTAACAGAAAGTACTGACATGATAAGCCAGGAAAGACCCCTGACATTTTTGATATGCATGGTGTGGTACCTGCAGAAGCAGGAAGTACTGGTATACCCAGAAAAGACCCGCCGATGTGTGTTCTTTGTGGTGTGGTACCTGTTAAGGCAGGAAGTACTGGTGTGCCCAGAAAAGACCCGCCAATGTTGTGCTATAAATGGGTGTAAGAACATACCTAGGCTTTGATGCCAAACAGGATCGGTGAGACCAACCCGCACCTTTTATTTAGCCGCGAGTACGTGGTACTCGGTGATGGCAAAGGCGATTTGAGCAACGGCGGGTGGGGGATCCGACCTGCGCTATGTCCGTCTGACGTGAGACCTGAAAATGTGGTCTGTTGGAGCACATAGTGAGAGTTTTAGGCCTTTGAGCCATGTCACAATGGGGGGCTACGGGCCATCCCGGTGCGTTAAGACTAGAACTCCGACTGCATGCCATGGAGTAAATGCTCAAGTGATTTGCCATTGGGTTGCGACCCTGATACGGTGGTGGGAAACTAGTTCGCCGGTACACCAAGAATGTGCCCTGAGTACACGGATCGTTGGGCCGCGTGGCTAACGATTGTGATGCAATGTATGCGCGTAAGTGCACATTGAGTGAGCTATATATATATGCTTGTGAAATGCTATGCTTGCAGGGAAGAATACCGCTGCCCCGAGAGAAGGGGTAGGGTCATTATAATTTGGTCAGCGGAATGCTGACCGTAGCCTCTTTTGCCACCCTTGGGTGGCCTGTCCATGTGTAGGTGTTGGAGAGCCAAGCGTGACGCTTAAGGGATGAAGTCCCAGTTGTTGTTGCTGCGGCCGCCGCTAGCCCTCGAAGGCTAAAGAAACGAAAGTGTGATGTTTTCTTTTGTGTGGCCGGCCTACGCGCCATTATTTATGGCCACTTGTATGAAAGCCCTGTAAGGCCTTAAAGCTAACTCTTTGTCTTGTATGTGTTGTATGTGTTGTAATACATAAGCGTCCCATACCACTTATATAAGAGATGGCAGGGGTTTTATGCTACGATTATGCTATGACATACAAGTGGGTTATGATGCGATCATGCAAATGCAACTCACCCACCCAACTATGTGCACACAGACCTTTAGTTCCCCCTTTCTGGAGCCGAACCTCCCAGGATACCTCCGTAGTGGCAGAAGAAAGCGGTGGGTTGGGCCTCGCCCACCTCTAAACCAGTAAAGCACTACTGGTCAGACCTATCATACGCCTCAACGCTGGTGCACAAAGAGGAGCTCCCGCGTACTCTTGCCGGCTGGCGCATCGGACTTCTGTTGGCGAAGTGCTAGTCAAACTTACCGAGTCAACGTATTGGCATCGGTGCGTCGACACTCCATTACCGAAGACCCACCACCTTTACTTTATGCACATGCAACCTTATGTATCAGCACCGAGCCAAAGCTCCCCGGACCATCCCGTCTGTCACAAACATCAACAGAGCCAAAGCTCGTCGGGCCATCCTGCCCCTCACAAATATCAACCGAGTCAAACCAACTTCCCGAGACACCGGGGTGTGTGAAAGTGAACCCCTAATTATTCTAGTTGCTAGAGACTAATTTCCATAATTTTTCAGCAACTATTTGACCTCTAATTAAATTATCCAAAATAATTCCCTTAATCATATGTAAAGAAGGAAGTACCAAAATTATTCATCATAAAATTATATAAAAATTACAGAATCTTAACATGGTACAGAAAGGGTCATTGTGCAAAAATCATAATTTTACAGGCTGGCTAGACACCAAAATAAATTTAATTAAGTTTTCATTGGAAACCATACTTAATGAAGCAACCCTTAGAAATAATATTCCAAAAATCCCATAAACATTTATAGAGCTTTAAAACATAATAAAAGGTCTTCTGGCTAAATGTCATCAATTTCCAAGAAGTTGTTACTTCATAATAAATTTCTAAGTAAATAATACAAATTACTAAATTGTTAATGAAGTATCCAAAATAATAATCCTAAATTCATAATAAAATATTCAGAGCTTGTACTAACTTTAAACACTACTCAACCCAAATCTCATCACTTTTCAATGAGTTTTAGTGACATTTTCTTTCACTATAAGGTTTGTGCCCTAAGCTAGGGTTAGGGTTTTTGAGGGGGTTTAAAACTTCCAAATTCCCTAAAATTTTAACCAGAGGACCATACTAATCCTATGGTCCTCTCCACAAATTTTCAAGTCATTCTAAGGTCATTTGACCCCATGACCTTCAAACCCTAAAAATCCCCATTAAGGGACCTACCCTAGGGTTCTAGGGCTACCCTACTCTTAACCACCCAAAATTCCATTGGAGGGTGAGTCACACTATAGAGAGTCAGTGGACAAAATATCAACCTCTGTTGAGGTGATTTGGCCACTCAAAACCCAAAGGGGGTGCTTGACCTAGTTAACCCTAAAAGGGGTCAACCTAGGGTTGGATCAATACCTAGCCAAAACATCTCCCAATGAGATGAAGATTTTACCAGAGCCCTAACATGCCCTCTAAGACCACCCATCCAAATTTGGGTGGATTTTGAGGTGTTTATGACTCCTAATTAATTTATTCATGGATTATTACTTTTTTCTAAAACCTATAGAAAACTATTTTCCAAAAATTCTGATTTTTGTACAGGCCCTTGGTATAGCTAGGGTAGACTCCCTCCCCAAATCTCAGATCATTTGGACAAGGGATGAAGGGTGGGCATTCATTTGAATCTCAGGATAGACCTTGGTATAGGTCCCACCAAAATGGGTGCTGTGCTCTAACCATGACTCCAACTTGCGTGACACCAATTGTAAATTAAACTAGACATCAAGGGCTACATTTTCTATGTTGACCACTTTTTCTGTTCTAGCTTCTAAGTATTTTTAAAAATTAAAACCCTTAAATACCAAATCTGTAACAAAAATTTAATTAATCAGAAATGCATTTCCTATAGTTTAATATCATCCCTTGCACGGATCTTGGGGCGCACTGGACGGAATCTCTTCATCTTCAACCTTGACCCGGCGGCCAGGATTCAATTTTCCTGGGCCAACTCAAGCGCCTGCAGCCGGCCATCCATCCGCTACCCTGGCCGGCCACCGCCACCCTCACCTCCGTTGAGGTGGTGGCTGTCGTCAGGCGGCGACACAGCCGCCAGAGGGCCGTTTTTCGACGATTCTACTAGGTTCAATTATCGGCCCGAAGCCATGGAAATACAGAATTGGTTCATGCTCAATTGAGCCTGAACCTTGAACCTAGACGTTGCTACGATCCAACCATGAGATAAGGGGAGGAGGAGGACCTTGCCGGTGGCCTGAAGTTGTGAAGATCGCCGGGAAACAATCCTTGAAGACAGCGCCGCTCGGTTTCTGCAACTGCACTATGGGGAGGCTCAGTTTCTTTAGGTAAGGTTGGCAAATCCTCCTCTCGGCCCACTGAAGGTGTTTAAAGCCTCTGATGGGGAGGGGAGAGGCTGGATCATCAGTGACCATTAATGGCCTTGAAAGCATCCTCTCGGCCTTAGTGGTTCAGTGAATCAAGCCAGTGGAAGAGCCTGGAAAGCCTCCTGATCTTCTCAGGGCTGTTAGGGGAGGTGAACCAAGCAAAGGAGAATGACCCTTGGCTTCCCCATGGAATGAATGGCCTTTACTCCATTTTCTCTCTCTTCCATTAAATGAAATTTGAGTTTTCTCTCTCCTGCCCCTCATGGCCGAATTTGTTCATCACTCTAGCCTATTGGCAGCCCATAAAATCATTATTATTAATTAAAAAAAAGTTTGCCCCAGTGGGGGGGGGGGAATGGGCTTGAGCTTGGGTTAGCCCATTTGGGTTAATTTGACTTAACCTTAAGGTAGAGTTGACCTTGGTCAACATGACCATTGTGGTTGACCCTAATGGGTCCTTGGTGACTCATTCGCCACCCCTAAGGTCTATGTAGGGTTGGGTAGGGTTGACTTGGCACCTTGGAGGTCACTTGACCCTTGGTAAGGGCACTTTGACCACTTTGGGGCGAGAGTTGACTTGGGTCAACTTGGTCTCTAGGACTACACCCAATGTGTCCTTAGTGACCCAATGACCACACTTTAGGTCTAGGAAGACCTGGGTAAGGTTGGTTGGGCACATTAGAGGACAACTGCCCTTTGTTAGGGCACCTTACCCAATTTAGGCCTATGGTGGTCCTAGGTCAAATTGGCCACATTGGGTTGACTCCAATGGACCCTTAAGTCTCTAGTGGACCCTCTAATGGGTTAGTGATGTTGTGGTGGGGTCATGGAGTCATGGTGAGGCCCTAAGGTTAAACCCTAGGTTTGGTCATGAGGTTGTGCCATAGGAAGACCAAGGTGATTCTCACCTTGGCCTTCTATCACTTGGCCCTTTTTAGCTTCCTACGGTTTTGTCATGCCCTAGTCATGGCCAAAACCAATCTTAGGGGTCTAGTTGGAAATGAGATGTTACAAGGGGTTACACGCCTTCACCGAATTCCTGTAGCCTCAGGAATCTCCGATCTAAGTCGTTGTCCAGAAGGTGTCCTACACCTAAATTCTGGGGTTGGTGTAGAATCGAGTTTGGACTCGGTAGTGACAATATAGAAAATTGACATTGAGGTTGGGTGAACTATTTTATGTTAACCACCATAGTTCAATGAATGATGAAGTTTGATGAATGGATCCCACGTAAATGATTTGTGATGTGGAACGTACTTAAACGAAACGACTTGGTAGAAATTGGTGATCCAATAAAAATGTGCATCATGTTAATAATGTGTTGAAATCATTTGAAAATGAAATGTAGGATGCTAATCTATGGCCATGTGAATAATAGTTTAACGGAATGAGTTTAGTAGTCCAATGCTTAGAGTGGTTTCTCCCTATGGGTAGCATTGTGGAAGGATGTAAGTGCAGGTGTTTGACTGCACTGGCTCGGATGGTGTTGAGAAGAGACAATGATGGACGGTTGGGTTTGGTCCTCATAATTTCTCTGAGGCTCCTTCCGTGCCACGGTGATGTGGAATTGCATGCGATGTGAGTCGATACGCGGTTTCATAATCCTGGGTTAAGGATAGTGTGGCAGGTCTACATGGCTCGCCAGTCATCACACTGACGGGTGTTGACAGTTAGACCTTGGGCGGTTGGGCTTGGTCCTCGGTGCTCATTTCCCGGGGCTCCTTCCGCACCAAGGGGATAGTTGGGCTTAGTCCTCTTGCTTTTTCCGAGGCTCCTTCTGGGTCACACAAGGCCAGTTCGGGGCTTGGTTCTCGGTGCACATCTACCCGAGACTCCCGCTGGGCCGTAGTACACATGGGGGCTCCGTTGTTGTGTTCTAAGCATTGAGGCGTATAGAGTCCTAATCGAAGTAGTGTGGATGTCTGCTTAGTAGTATAGAATCTCACCCTACTATCACCGCCTGGCCATGACGTTTGACGCCTAAGAGGTCAGCTACCTGCTCGAAAAGTGGGAACTACAAGACTGTTTCGACATAGCAATTGCATGTGCGTATTCATGGGTGAGTCATTGCATTGCATACATTCCATTACAATACATTGCATAACAAGATCCTCATCGTATAAGTTTGTATGGGCACTCCTATACGATGAGTTGCTTTACTGTTAAACCGATCCTTAAATTATAAGTCTGTATTGGCTTTCTTATAAGTTAAGTTACCTTCCTGTTTTAGATTTATATACTTGATGGATTGATATACCTCGTGTAGAATAACTATAGTAGACTACTATTAATCATGTTATTCATTTCTTCTATTACTGCTGACGATATGTGTACGTAATCCATCTACTTGTACTTGCTTATATTGCTATTTATATATTTTACCCTTATTCCTTTCTCCGCCCGGTGCCGAGGAGTCGCCGGGGGAGCGGATTTGAAAGTCACTTAGTCTTTTCGACTAACGGTTACTACGTCTTCATTTTTAGGAGGAAACCCTGCAGGTAGAGCAGCCGCATACTATGCAGCAGGACAACCAGGCCAGGATGACAGGGCCTGAAGGGACTGTGCCATCGTTACCGTCAGTCACCTATGTGAGTTGCGAGAGGTTTTGATGTAGCCCCTTTGGGCATATTTTTGTTGTACTCTGATACTTTAGAAGCTTGTGGTAGCTTCTTGTCTTGATGTATTTTTGGACTTAATATGCTTATGTGTGGATTGGCTTCTATATTATACTTTGGTTGGGTTGGCAATGATTGATATTTATTGTAGTAGGCATAATAGGCGTCTTGTGGTACAGATTAGCCCGTGTGATAATGCTACCGCAAGGCGGTTGTTCTGGGCATAAGACCCCCTTCATGCCTTGTTTTGTGTTCCGGGAGGTGAGTCTTACATGATGGCTATTGGGACTGAAAGCCGCGTCTTATTCTACCTTGATACTGCATCTGCCTTTTCTACCTCTTCTTCCTTACTTCAGTGGCATCTTCGCCTTGGGCATCCTCCTCCTCGGCTCCCTTATGAGATTCTACCTGATTTACCTCGTGAGGATTCTTCTTTTCAATGTGAAGCTTGTGAAATTGGTAAACATCACCGATCTACTTTTCACGTGAGGGTGAGTCGCAGCTCTTCTTGCTCCTTTGATCTTGTTCATTCAGATGTATGGGGTCCTGCTCCCCTTCCAACTATTGGTTGGGTTACTTTATTTTTTGTTACTCTCATTGATGACTTTTCTCGATGTGCATGGTTATACTTGTTGCATGACCGCTCTGAGATTTTTTTCATTTTTACTACATTTTATAATGAAATTCATACACAATTCGATACTCCTATTAAAACTCTCCGCACTGATAATGCTAAGGAGTATCTTAGTCATCAGTTCACTTCTTTTTGTTTGGATCGTGGACTTGGCCATCAAACTACCTGACCTTAAACTACGCAACAGAATGGCGTTGCGGAGTGTAAGAATCTACATCTTTTGGATGTGGTTCATAGTCTTCTTACTCAAAAGAATGTTCCTCGATCTTATATGGGTCATGTTGTTATGATTTCCTGCTTTCTCATTAATCAAGTTCCATCTTCGGTTCTTGGTGGCAAGACCCCTTTCTCTATCCTGTATCCTGACAGGACACTATTTCCTTTGACTCCTCGTGTCTTTGGATGCACAGTGTTTTTCCACTCTCCTTCCCCTGGTCGTGACAAACTCTCTCCTCGCTATGTTATGTGCATCTTTTTTTGGGTACTGTCTGATACATAAGGGATATAGGTATTTTGATACTGTTCTTTGCCGGCAGTTTGTTTCCGTAGATGTTACCTTCTTTGAGGATGACCTGTTCTTTTCTTCTCCCTCTGCTAGTCCTTCTTATGATGCTTATTCTTCACTGCTAGTACCAGCACCTCTTCCCGCTACTGTTCTTCTCTCTCCTCCTTCTATTCCTTATTATTCTCCTAACTCTTCTTCTACTCCTGAACCACTACCAACAGCTCCTGGGACAGTAGTCTCGCATGTGGATGGGAATGTTATAGTAGACAGGACGGGTCTTGATCTTCTGATTGCTCTTCAAAAAGGAGTTCGATCGTGCACTAAACATCCTATTCAAGATGTGGTCTCTTATGTGCAATTATCTTCTTCATCTAAGAGCTTTTCTCTTGCTCTTTCGGCAAGCGTTATTCCAGCCTCTTATAAAGATGCACTTGTTATTACTAAATGGAAGGCTTCCATGGATGAAGAGATGAACACTCATACTGAACATGGTACTTGGATGCTTATTCCTACACCTCCTGGAGCAGATATTGTTGGTTGTTTCTCGGTCTTCGTTATCAAGTTTTCCCTGATGGTACTATTAATCGATACAAGGCTCGCCTTGTTGCTAAAGGGTTTACACAAACCTATGGGGTTCTTTTCTTTGATGTATTCTCTCCTGTTGCTCGGATTACTACATTTCATGTTCTTTTTTCAGTAGTTGTCAACAAAGACTGGGAAATGTCTCAGCTAGATGTGAAGAATGCCTTTCTTTATGGAGTTTTGTAGGAAACAGTATATATAGAGCAACCTCCTGGGTATGTTGATCAGTGGGAGTCTCAGGTCTACAAATTATGAAAGGCTATATATGGTCTGAAGCAAAGTCCCAGGGCTTGGTTTGACAAGTTCAACGAAGTGATTTCCATTATTGGTTTTTCTCGGAGTGTTACAGATCACTCTTTATTAATTCGAAGAACCTCAAATGGCCTTCTTATTATTGTGGTCTATGTGGATGACATTCTTCTAACAGGGGATGACAGAAAGGGTATGGACATGACAAAGAAGAATCTTCTTCAGCACTTTGTTACTAAAGATATGGGATCTACAAAATATTTTTTGGTTATTGAAATATCCAGGAAGTCTTGATCCATAGTTTTGTCACAATGGAAGTATTTCTTGGATCTTTTAAAAGAGACGGGTCTCCTTGGGGAGAAACATGCTCGGTCTCCAATTTTTGTTGGGGAAGACAAGAGATATAATTAAGACTCACCTCTTCTTGAATATATCACTAGGTACAGACATCTTATGGGAGAACTCATTTATTTGACAGTCACAACACCTAATATTTATTATGTTGTGGGGTGAGAGAGCCAGTTTATGCAAGCACCTAAGGAGTATCTTCTCCAATCAACTATTAAAATTCTAGTGTATGTGAATGGTGCTCCAGGGAAAGGTTCTCTGTTTCAGAAAAGGGGATATTTGAAAGTTTAGTCATACTCAAATGCTAGCTATGTTGATGATAAAGAAGATAGAAAGTCTATGTCAGGATTCTGTACCTTTATTTGTTGAAACCGGAAGTCGGCCTCTTGTGGAGTTCGACCCTTGGGGAAGGGGTGGTCTCGCGCCTACTTTGCTCCTGCAAGAAAAACAACGAAGAAGATAAGAAGAAACAGACCCAAGGGCTCGGCAGGGAGGTCCCACCACAAACCCGGAAGATCTCTGAGCGCTTCCCCTCCTTAGCCAGAAGCCGAGCTAAGGTACCCTCAGAGAGCACTTGAAAACGAGAATAAGGAGGTATTAAAAATGTGCCCTCTGAGGTACCCCTTGGGTCTTATTTATAGTTTTTTTGGAATCTGAACTGCCAATAACCAAAAGAATTGACCTGAAAATACCAAAAAGCCCCTGGTTGGGTCTGCCAACAGCCAAACTCCGCTGTCCTGAGTAGCTATACGCAGTCCAACCTGGTCTGCCAACAGCGTGGCTCCGCCGTTCTGAGGGGATATTCGCACCCCTGGGGAGTCAGCTCGCCTCTAATCCCCCTCCGCGGGAGGCGTGCACGACCTGGCTCCAGCGGTCCGCCTATTCTTCCTGGGCGAGCGCGAGCCGAACCGCCGCGACCTGCCTGTCTTCTGCCAGGGCGGGCCGGCGGCCCGGTCGCGTGTAGGGGCTGGCCGGCGGCCACCGCGACCCCCCCGATCGGCTTGATAATCGCGGGTCACCAAACCCATCCGCTTTGGCCAGCGGTTCTCTACGCGACCCGCTCGCTCGCCTCGCCCGGCTCGCTCGCCTGAAATGGGCGGGAGCGGGCCAGCCTTCCTGCCTTATATCTGTTTGCTGCTTCGGTGCGGGTTGCGGGGCTAGGTCTGCTCGACTTCCCTGGCGGGACTCGCTCGCCGGACACGGGGTTTTACACAATCCCCGCTCTTTTTGAGCTTGATGCAAGCTTAGAAAGAATCATCCAACCCGCGTGTTCGGCGAGTACTGTGCTGAGCTGGCAGGGAATCTTCTGGTGGGGCCCAACTGTCCGGCTATAAATATATCGCTGAGCCCAGGGGGGCTCCCCAGATCCCCTCATTTTTGTTGAACAGACTACAGTTTCTCGATGCCGGTCAGCGATGAGGTGCGAGCTCGCCTGGCGGCAGCGGGCCAGAAGACTGGGGAGGAGGCCCTTGAGGCCGCCCCTTGGCTAGCACGTGGGTCTCCCGGCCCTCTCTTTAGGCCGGCGAAGGGAAAGATTGTTAGGCGGTCTCCGGCGGGCGACTGTACGGGCTCCAGCTCGGCGGCGGGTGTTGAGGTCGTTCCTGGGGTACGTGACCATCTTCGGTTTATCGTTGCACCTCTGATCTTTTGTCTTGCAGGCAATTCCTTGTGAAGAGGTGGGGAACGGGGGAGAGGGTCGCCCCCTCCATTGTTGCCTGAGAGGGTCGCTAGTTCCCCTGGTCTGGACCGCCCACCTCCGAAAACCCCTCGCTCGCCGGCTCCCCACGGACTGGGAAAATCTCTTGAGGCCCTCGAGGGAGAAGCCTTTCAGGGTCGGCCGGGCTCCTCTCGCCCATCCATCGGCGCGGACGACGTGCCACCCCTGGTAAGCTAGTACTCACCGTTGGCTTTGTCCTCGCTCGCTCCTTCTGAATCACCCTTTTGTAGGCTACAACATGGTCTCCTCCGAAACTGAGATGAGCGAAGGGTATTCGCCTCCGCCCGACGTGGACAGTGTTTCTGATTACCTGGGCGACCCGACCTATGCGGTGGGGATGAAGAGGCAGGTGACGCGGCTGTTCCAGAAACACACGCTGCTGCTTCAGGAGATCGTGAAGAGGGTCGATCAAGACAAAGCCGACACCGCGGCCCGGCTCGCGGCCTTGGAGGGACCCCCGCGCGCAGTAGAAGACGACGATGTCACTTCACCGGGCGTGCACATTACGCGAGCCGAGGAGCGTCTTAGGAATGTCTTAGAGCAAGTCGGCCTGGCTGAGCGGGAGATGGTGGCGGTTCGCGATTACCACTATCCTCGCGTGCCGCCGCGATCGGGAACGAAGCGGCGGGGCAGGTGGAAGTGGATTGAGTACTGATCCAGCCTTTTTCCCCCCGCTCGCGGGATATCGCGGAGTTGCTATTATTTCAAAGTTATCCTGTACCTGTAGCGATTCGCAACTCTTTTTGCCCGCGTGTGGGCCTAATTTTTAGCTGCTGATGTTTATTGAAATTACCATGTTATTGCTTTCGTTCTCTGTGGGGCGGGTCAGGGGAAGGATTCGCTCTACCTGTCCTGCCGATCGGGGCGAGGGCGAGCCGAGGGGCTCGCCAGCCGGGAGTTTCCCGACTCGTGCGGAATCCCGGGCGGGTGCGGGCCGAGACTTGCCCGCTCATCCTTCGCGCGGACGTGGTCGAGTGAGACCTGCTGCTAAACGGTCCTGGCGCTGCGACCGCGCGTCGGGGAGTTGAACCGTCAGGCCCGATTTTTGCTACGCGCACCCCTCCTTTTGGCGGGAAATTTCCCTCCCTTTCTTTCTCCCTATAAATAGGCGTGGCCGGTCCTTATCCTTTCATCGCTTCACAGCACTCACTCGCCTCCTGCCCTCCGCTAAGCACGATCCGCGCTCGCCCGTTGGGTCTGTCTCGCTTGAACAGCGACAATTCGGCGGAATGGGCGGTGGCGGTGGCGGCGACGCGGATGGGCGAAGCAAATGCGCCTGGACCTTTTCGGAGCACGACTTTCCCCGTGCGATCATCTCAGAGCGCGAATACTTAGAGGTTCTAGGCGACCACATCCCGGCTGGATTCTCGGCGAGGCTGCCCAGGGAGGGGGAAAAGATCAATGATCTGTATGGGAACGAGCTCGCCATTCCCCTGGCCCATTTTGAGGTGGGTCTTCGCCTCCCCCTCTGGCCTGAGGTTCGTCAGGTATTGAAGTACTTCGGGGTCGTCATAGGCCAGATGACCCCGAACTCTGTAGCCGTTATGGTAGGGTTCGCCTGCTTCCTGCGGGAGGAGCGGATCGAGTTTAATCTCGCAGTTTTCACAAATTATTCTCCTTCCGTGCGAACCGGGATGGCACCGCCTACTTCTCCAGCGCACACCTCAAAGTGCGGGAGACCGTTAACAAGAGTCACAACTGGCTCAAGAAATTTCTGTTCGTCAAGGGGGATTTCGGCAACGTCCCCTACTCGCCGGTGCAGCTCAGCGAGGCGAGTTACGGCCCGCCAAGCTTGGGAGGCCATGAAGCCGACTTGTGCTGGTTCTTCTCCGGGAAGAACTTCGAGGTCGCGTACCTGCGCCGCAACCTCGACGATCTTGCCGCCATTCCGCCTGGTGGAGGTTTGCTACTTGTCACTACCCCTGTCTCGCTCTTTACTCCATAGGCCTCACCCTCTCTTTTCTGCAGGCGAGCGGGACGTCCCCCTACATCCCCCCTATGAGAGTGCCCGGGTCTCCTCCGGGGTCCTCGCTCGCACTCAGGCCGCTGACGCCGCTCAGCGCGAGGCCCCGTCGATTACTGCCAAGAAGAGGCCGGGCCGCGAGCAGCCCGCTCCCCCACCCAAGACGGCGAAATCTGTGGGTCAGCAACTAGCCGGGGGCCAGAGGAAGGGCAAGGCCCCGACTGATCAACCGACCGAGGGCTCCCCCCCCCCCATAGTCGTTACGACCAGCGACATCCCCGCCGAGGAGGCGGGTACTTCCGGGCCGCCGGATGGGTCGCGAACCACCGCAAGGCCGGTGCCGAGAGGGCATCGTAACTTCGGCTACGGCGAGAAGTCTCTGGACGAGCTTGGCGTCCCGCTCCTGTCATGGGACAAGGAGTCTAACCGCCCAGTGGTCTCGACACTGTTGCCGAGTTGGCTGGAGCAGGACACCATCGACGGGGAGGCATACAATTTTTCGTTCGGCCTGTACTCGCGAGAGGATGCCGCCATCTATGACAAGGAGGCGACGCGAGTATTGGTGCACGAGAGCGCGCAGGCCCAACTACGCGGCCTGGAGTTGGCCCACATGGTGGGGAGGCGCTGCACCCAGCTGGAGCGGAACGCCGCCTCCCTCCAGAAGTTGGCGGACGAGAAGGAGGAGGACTCGGATCTTCAGAGAAGACGGGCCGACGCGGCCGAGGAGACCCTCGTGCAGTACCTGGGAGGGGTGGTACGTGCTCACTTCCACCGACCACCTCTCTTCGCGAGTCCACCATATGACTCCCTTTTCCTCTTTTCAGGATGCCGCGACGGCCAGTCGGATGGGTGCTGAGATCGCCACAGTTGCTCCGGACAAGTCAGCGCTGGAGGCACGGGTACGCGAGCTGGACGCCGCCGCCGCTGTCCCTCCGCCAGATAACAGGGGCTGCCCGCTCGCACACCACTCTGACCACGAGTTGCAGGTGCTGATGCAAAAGAACGCCGCCAGCGCCGCAAAGTATACTATGCAGATGCTGCGACACGCGGATCTCCTCAAGAGCGAGGCGGCGGAACTCTCGGCGGGCGACGTGGTGCCGGCGCTGTTCCTCCCCGTACCAGACCCTGGAGACCAGTCTTTCCAGCGCCTTTAGGACTTCTCGCCCCGGATCCCGCATCACCCCCGCTTTTTTTGACATTTGTTTATTAGATGTATATATCATGTACGTTTAGCTGTTTTGAGATGTACGCGCGGGCTGTGCCTAGACTTCGTGATTTTTCATCTATTATTGCTTTTATAAATGCTTTCTCGCCTGCCTCATTTGTATATTTGCTACTACTGCGCGGGGCGGCCTGCCTCTGCGGCCCAGCCATGATGATGCGGCTGCTCGCCCACCAAGCGAGGCGAGCCGGCTCGTCCTTTGCCTGAGTTATCAAACTTCTTGCGGATTCTCGCCCAGGTACTCGCCTCCGTTCGGCCGCTTTTCTGGGGCTGGGGGGTTATGTTAGACCCCTCCCTTTTTGGTTAACTTTTGTGATTCCGACCTACTATTAACACCATTCGAGTAGTTTCCGGCCTTGCCGGCTAGGTGGGAGCCCGGCAGCGTGATTCGTTTTGGGTCGCAATCCATTGCCATCGAGTGACTTCCGGCCCTGTCAGCTAGGTGAGAGCCTGGCAGCGGGATATTCTCGAGGCTAGGGATGACACCGAGTGACTTCCGGCCCTGCAAGCTAGGTGAGAGCCTAGCAGCGGGATCTTCTCGGGATCCAAATTCATTCCATCGAGTGACTTCCGGCCCTGCCAGCTAGGTGAGAGCCTGGCAGCGGGATCTTCTCAAGGCTAGAGATGACACCGAGTGACTTCCGGCCCTGCCAGCTAGGTGGGAGCCTGGCAGCGGGATCTTCTCGGGGTCTAAATTCATTCCATCGAGTGACTTCCGGCCCTGCCAGCTAGGTGAGAGCCTGGCAGCGGGATCTTCTCGAGGCTAGGGATGACACCGAGTGACTTCCAGCCCTGCCAGCTAGGTGGGAGCCTGGCAGCGGGATCTTCTCGGGGTCCAAATTCAATCCATCGAGTGACTTCCGGCCCTGCCAGCTAGGTGAGAGCCTGACAGCGAGATCTTCTCGAGGCTAGGGATGACACCGAGTGACTTCCGGCCCTGCCAGCCAGGTGAGAGCCTGGCAGCGGGATCTTCTCGGGGTCCAAATTCATTCCATCGAGTGACTTCCGGCCCTGCCAGCTAGGTGAGAGCATGGCAGCGGGATCTTCTCGAGGCTAGGGATGACACCGAGTGACTTCCGACCCTGCCAGCTAGGTGGGAGCCTGACAGCGGGATCTTCTCGGGGTCCAAATTCATTCCATCGAGTGACTTCCGGCCCTGCCAGCTAGGTGAGAGCCTAGCAGCGGGATCTTCTCGAGCCAAGACTCTTCTTTACAAGTCTCTAGTCTTAGGGTGGAAACCATCCATCGCAATCACAAACAATGCTCTTTGGGATCCAGTGTAACCTGTTGGGTCCATTGATCCCAATGTCTAAGATTTGAGGTCGGCATAATAGACAATGGTATACACATGTTGTGATCTAACAAGTGTCATAGGTTTTGTGAATGCAGGAAGCTTTCTGAACATTGATTAGACAAGTTGTCTAAGTGACTATGACAGGTGGACAAAAGGAAGGATATTGAAAGATAGAAAATTATGTAAGTCCACAGCTAGTTCAGTCAACGCCAGATGAAAAAAGTTCTGAGTATAGCTTGGATAGTCAAACATAAACTTTTGGAAAGACAGAAAAATGGTTTAGTACACAGGCATTGAGTGAAGACATTTCACTAAATACCATACTACAAAAGCATTGAGTAATGCTCCTTCTGTCAAAGCCACAGAGAATTTTTGAAGAAATCTGGCTAAGTCCAGAAGCATTGAATGAAGGCTTTTCACTCAACGCCTAATAAATAAAGAATCTTTCTAAGGACGGAAGCGTTAAGTGAAGTCTATTCACTCAATGCCTCTTCAACAAAACTGACAGAGGCCGGAAGCGTTGGGTGAAGAAGCTACACTCAACGCTTCCTCAACAAAAATACTGGCTAAGTCAAAATGCATTGAGTGATGAAGGCTCACTCAACGCTTAATGACAAAAAAACTGTGTAAGTGTTTTGGCGTTGAGTGATGAATGCTCACTCAACGCCTAATGATAGAAAAACTATCTTACTATTTTGGCATTTATTGATGAAGGCTCACTCAATGCCTAGCGATAGAAAACTCTCTAAGTGTTCTGGCATTGACTGATGATGGATCACTCAATGCCTAATGACATAAAATCTATCTAAGTATTTGGCATTGAGTGAAGATTGTTCACTCAATGCTCATACTAACATTGCTTGAATGTGACTAAGTCCATAGGTGATGATGTCAGCAGGATTCCAAATGTTTTTGCAACTCTACAGTATGTGAAAACCTAGTTTATACGTTAACCTACCATATTCGGCGAACCCTACCACCGATACGAGCTGACTAACTTAAACTCGCAGAATATTCCCTGTCCGCTAAACCTAGTTTATACGATTTTGGCCGAAATCGAGCCCTAACCTATGGGGTTTTTTATGATTCACCTACACTACTCCTAATCTCTAAGAAAGGAGGAAAAAGGGATGAAAATGAACAACAAAATGTACATGCAACAGTGGAAAAATCCACTTGCCTTGTAACTCCAGAGAAACACCGGCCGCTCGCACCGCTTCAAGGATCGGCCGTAGAAAGGCCCTTACAACTTTTCCTAAAACTTTTGGAGGGTAAAAGGAGTCAAACGCTAATCCTAACGTATAAAAATCGAGGAATCGGGGAAAGCTTACCGCGAACGTGTAGCCCTCGCCAAGGGCTTTCCAAATATCCTATCAATCGTCGAAACCGACCACCCGAACTCCCAGAATCGCTGGCCGAAAGCTCGAATTGCCCGTCGTCTGCCTTACACGAAACACGCCGTCGGGTTTGGGAAGAAGTTGAATAGTAGGATTGACATGACCTTATTCATATATATACTTATAAATATAATAATATAATATATATTATTAAATAAATAATGTCAAACAATGTGAAAACCCAATCAACTCGGAATTCTACGAAATTCGCACCGTAGCTAAATACAGAAGCTATGAATCCAACGACGAAGTTAAAATCAAAATCTGACGATCCAAACTCAGGCAAACACCTCTTGAAGCCAAAACACAAGCATTCCAAAAAAAAGGCTCCTACCGAGTCACCAAAACAAACCCGGCTCAGAAGGGAATCTTGCAACCAGGCTAAACACAGGCAAACTGAAAACCTAAAGAGCAAAAACCACGCTCTAACCACGGCATATGCCAAACACGCGTCAATATAACACCCTGACGTCATAAATATGCCCAAAAAGAATTAAACTAAACATCGAAAAATCGGGGGCATTACAACCACTCCCCCTAAAAGAAAGTTTCATCTCGAAATTTTACACACAAAAAATTCTATAACAGAAGAAGCAAACAACCAAGGGTTATCAAATACATACCAAGCAAAACTAGGAGAATAGATGAGGATGAGCCTCCCTCATAGCTGAGTCCAACTCCCAAGTCGCGCTCTCCACGTCTTGGTTCCGCCACAAAACCTTAACAATTAATATTGTCTTCCTTCGCAATACACGATCTTGATTATCCAAAACACGAACATGAACTTCCACATACGAAAGGTTAGGCTCCAACAGGGGCACATAATCAAGAACTTGCCTGTCTCTTAGCACACATTTCAACAATTGACTCACGTGAAAAGCATGTTCACACCGAGAAAATATGCGTAAAATCTAGCCTATATGCTGACACACCAATCTGTTCAACAACTTTAAAAGGTCCCATATACCTAGGGTCCAACTTACTATTCTTACCAAACCTTTTAAATCCAGACAACGGGAAAACTTTAAGAAACACAATGTCCCCTACGGCAAACTCAAAATCGGTCCTAGGCTGATTGACATTCTTTTGATAGCGCTCTTGAGCTATCCGTAGCTTCTATCAAATATGCTTCACAGAAACATACATTTCTTCTAACGCTTCCGGACCCAACAACGGTCTCCCACCAACCTCGACCCAAAACAAGGGAGTCCTGTAACGTCTCCCATACAAAACCTCAAATAGGGTCATCTGCAAACTCTCTTGAAAGTTGTTATTGTATGCAAATTTCATTAGTCTCAAACACTCATCCCACGCTCCTCTGTGGTCCAAATATAACATATGATCATGTCCTCCACAATCTGATTTACTCTTTATGTCTGTCCATTTGTATGCAGATGATAGGCGGCAGAATACCTCAAGTCGGTACCCAATCCCTCTTATAAACTTTTCCAAAAGTGAGACATAAACATGGAGTCTCGATTTGATATAATATTAACAGGCACTCCATGTAACCCGATGACCTCATCCAAATATAACTTAGCTATTTTCTTCATGCAGTAGTCGATCTTGAACGACATAATGTGAGTACACTTCGTAAATTTGTCTACTATAACCCAAACTGAATCGTGTCCTCTGGGAGATCTCAGCAATCTTGTAATGAAATCCATCAAAACACTCTCCCACTTCCAACTTGGAATTTCTAAGTTTGTAAACTTGACTTTAGGCCTACCATGATCGACTTAGCTCGCTTGCAAGTAAAACAATCTGAAACATGCATAGCTATATCACCCTTCATACCATACCACCAAACGATCTACTTTAGATCATTATACATTTTAATAGAATCGGGGTGGTAGGCAACACTAGAACCATGGGCCTCTTTGCACAACTTAACTCAAATATCCTCAACTCCGGGAATGCAAAAATCTATCGCTGTACTTCAAGATACCTGCATCATCAATTGAAAAGTTCGGTAATTCCCCTTTCGCAGTTTTATTATAAAGGTGTAGCAAATCAAGATCATCCCTTTGATGAAGCCTCGTAAGTGAAATACATGAAGGATCTAATACTTCCAAACTGTTGGGCTAGTCGCTAGTCCCCACCAATATATCCATCAAAAGAAATTCTTCCACCAACGAATCCACATAAAGGTTGAAAATTTTCGCTGACTTCCTACTCAGGGCATCGACTACCACATTAGCTTTGCCCGAATGGTACTGGATCTCTACATCATAATCTGTCACATACTCTAACCACCTCCTCTGGCACATATTTAATTCCTTTTGAGTGAAGATGTACTTCAAGCTCTTATGATCAGTATAAATTTTGCACAGAGCGCCATATAATAGGTGTCTCCATAACTTCAAAGTGTAAATCATAGCTGTGAATTCCAAATCATGGGTAGGGTAATTCCTTTCATGAATCTTTAACTTTCTCAACCCATACGCTATTACTTTTCCCTCTTGCATCAACACACAACCAAGTCCCACGTGTGATGCGTCCACGTAAACAGCATATAGTATCCCTTCTGTAGGCAAGGTCAACACCGGAGCAGTACACAATCTCCTCTTCAATTCCAAAAAAGCATACTCGCACTTATCGCACCACACAAAAGCTAAGTTCTCCTGCGTCAGTTTAGTCAAGGGCACAGACAACGTAGAGAAACTCTCTACAAACCTTCTATAATAGCCAGCCATCCCTAGGAAGGTCCTTATCTCTTTGGGAGTGGCAGACCTATTCTAATCTATAAAAGTACCTATCTTCTTTGGGTCCATAAAAATTCCGTCCTTATAAACCAAATGACCCAAGAAGGAAAACTGAGGCAAACAAAACTCACACTTGCTCAGCTTAGCAAACAACTTATGCTCCCTCAAAGCAGACAAAACTAACTGCAAGTGTTGCGCATGCTCCACAGCACTATGGGAGTACATTAGAACATCATCTATAAACACGACCACGAAACAATCTAGAAAATCCTTGAACACTCTGTTCATAATATCCATAAAGATAGAGGGTGAATTAGTCAAACCAAAGGACATCACCAAGAACTCAAAATGTCCATGCCGGGAATGAAAGGCAGTCCATGGGATATCCGTCTCATGAATCCTCAACTGTTGGTAGCCTAAACAAAGGTAAATCTTCGAAAATATAGAACTACCACAGAACTGGTCAAACAAATCATCAAATCTCAGCAGGGGATACTTGTTCTTAATGTTCACCCTATTCAGCTCTCTATAATCAATACGCAGCCTCATTGATCCATCCTTTTTCTTCACAAATAAAACGGGTGCAACCCACGGTGAAGAACTCGGTGTAATGAATACATTCTGAAGCAACCCATCCAACTGGGTACGTAACTCCTCCAGCTCACACAGAGCTATACAGTACGATTCCTTAGCAATAGGATGGGTACCCGGCTCAAGATCTATGACGAACTCCACATCTATCTCAGGTGAAAGGCCAGGAAGATTAGCTGGAAAAACATCCGGAAACTCACGCACCACCAAAATCTCCTCTAATCGTGGCAAGCTAACAACGGTTTCCAAAACAGAAACCAAACAAGCAAAACATCCGAAATCTAAAACCTCCCAGCACATACCGCAGAAATAAACGGATAAACCTGGCATGGGTTACCATAAACACTCCTCGGTTGACCGTTGTCCCTATTGAAGTCCAAGTGCTTAACCTTGCACTGGATAACAACATCATATCTGGACAACCAGTCCATGCCCAAGATCACATCAAAATTATTCAGGTCTAACACCTTCAAATCTGCAGCTGCTAGAAAATCACCTAAGAGAATCAGAAAACTCTGACTACATTGGTCCAATACCACAGAATCACCAAAAGGAAACTTGACACTAAACGCGTCACCAACCCGATCGAGAGTCAAGAGATGACACTCTAATAAAACTAGGGAAGGATCTAACCTGATATCACTTGAGTAGATGTATGAGCTTCCTCCAACGAAACCACATTCAGCTTGCCCTTTCCCTTGTCCAACTTTTACGGCGGTGGCAAAGCCTGAAGTGGAACTGGTTGCAACAGTGGCTGAGTCTGCAGGCACTGTAACTTGAAATGTCCTTCTTGTCTGCACTGAAAGCAGCCTATTTTCTTTACCCAACAATGGGTAGCATCGTGCCCCTTCTGCTTATACCCAAAACAAACTAAATCCCCTTTAGGAACACTTTGTATCACGTGCACCTGCTCTTGCTTCTAAGCCCCTATCCTCTTAAAGCACTTCTCGAACCGATGGCCCGGTCGACCATAGAAACTGCATGCTTCGTTGCTTTTCTTCCTTGAAGCAAAACTCTATTCCCGAATACTCTTGCCCTCGTCAGACTTTCTCTTATCTTTTATTATTTGCTGACCTCTATTCTTGGCGTTATCAATCGCCTCGACCTTCAACGCGGACTCTACCACTTCAGCATAACCTTTTAATCTGTATGCACTAGCTAGCTGCATCATGTCACTCCTTATACCACCCAAAAAATGTTTAACCCTACTGGCTTCAGAAATAACTAAATCCGAAGCGAACCGGCTCAGCTTACTAAACTCCACTTCATACTCACTCACAGTGAGTTGTCTTTGCATTTAGTGTAGAAATTCATCCATCAGACCGTCCCGCTCGACCGATGGCAGAAACTTCTTTAACAACAGCTCATTGAAAGATTCTCAAGTACAACCATCCTTTAGATTTTCCTTTTCTCTCGGCCACCAATTCTTTTCCAAGCCCTTCAGCTGATATGCAACAATCAATACTAACTGATCGTCAGAAACTCCTGAGTATGAGAACATCTCCTCGAATGTTATAAGCTAATCATCCAAAACCATGAAATCCGCTCGACCATCGTATGAAGGTGGTCCTAATTGCTGGAAATGCTAGATAAAAGTCATCTTTGGTGGCAACAAGACCAGAGGCACCAGAGGAGAAGGGGGAGCAAGAACAGTTAGACCCATAATAGGGTCCTGCACTCTCCACAGCTGTCCTAACACAACAGATAATAACACTTGGATCTGCATCTGCATCTCCACCAATTGTCCAGACAAAGTCTCATTACTCTACCGCAGACTTTCGATCACTACATTACTCTGCGCACCCGAAGACTCGCCCTCTGACTGGGCAGTCAACCTAGTCGCTACGTGCTTAGGTGCCATCCTACAAGATCAACAAACAACTAATCAAAACCTAGACGAACCGCTAGAACTAAACAACACAGTCCAAAAAATACATGGTTAAGTACTTGATAAAGCTGCTAACTTGCTCTAGGATTTTCAATAATGATGTCATGCTTAACTTAGGATGATATTCCATCAACCTATTGACTCGTGTACATAAACCTTGAATGCATGAATTTTCATTCCTTTTACTTCAAAACCATGTGTGTGCATATGTCATCATGCATACCTTTAGCTTGACACGTGTGTTAATGCTATGTTATGCTATGCATGTTGTTCTATGCATTCTAATAAAGACCTTAATGCATGTTATGAGCAGCGTATACATGAAATGTTATGCATCCAATACTACATAACATCTCATGCAACGAATGAGAAAACACGCTAATGAGCATCCATGTGGTGATGGTTAAACATCCCATACTACATAACCGTCACATGTTGCCACCTATGGTGGATCCATATACAAACACATATTATGTATCCCATACTTCATAATATGCCCCCGTATACTTCTTATCATGCTTATGAGTGTAGTGTTCATGCCTCAGCCAAGACATAATGATGATACATCGGTGTGTGTATGAAATGATGCTAGAAGACTTAAAAAAACCTGAGATAGCTATTCGACGAAATTGTCAAACAACCTATCCCTCTGATACCAACTGTGACAACCCGCATTTTCTCAGCATTTAAACTTATATTAGAGTAAGAGAAAATATGTGTCATGATGCCACGCCATGCAAGGGATAACTGCAGACGCTCAGACAAACCCCAAAACTCTACCATTTACAAGAAATTCACAAGTTGTTAAGAGAAAACCAGTTTAAGTTAGATGGTCGTATCCCTTGGCACAGTGGATCAACTAGTCCACGAGTAAAAGTATTGTTACATGCTGCGAAGATACTTTGATTATGTGATTTAACATCGTACATGAGTACAAACATCCCCGAAGAACAACTCATGGTATGCAAGACTCAAGATTTATAATAGTAGTGAAAATAGTTTTTACGACTGTTTAAATATAGTGGTTTAGTTTTTCAAATATGGAATGCATGAAGTAAGAATAATAGATTTTATACTTTAAAATACCTAACAGTTCAACCTAGCATAAAACCATCCCAGAGAGCAAGTAAAAAACCACCGCAAAATAGGCAAAATAACAGCTTAGCAAAATACTTTGCACCTCAATTGAAAACCACCAGCGCGCGTCAACAACCTGACACAAACCCACTGGAAAGTCTGTATGTTTGCACTAATAAGAAAATAACAAAACTACCTCACTACAGTGAGGAAAACCTCTACAACATAACAGTCCACTAGCAAGCTCCCAACCTAGCCGCTCAACAGGCTACTGCCCTGAACCTGAGGCATTCAAAAGAAGAACACCTCAGCAAGAAAATACAAGTGGAAAAGAAGCATTAAGATATAATCAAGTGAATAATAAAAAGGGGTTACCAAACCCAACTAAAAGAAATGTTGACAACCTCAGCTGATATAATTAACAAAAGAGACAAGTAAGAAAGTACTCATCAACAAAACGAGAAAAGTTGCACAAAGTGTGAGAAGTCACCAAGCTTTGCTTAAACCTGTAGAAGAAAATGAAAAACAGGTGCCAAAATAATAGAAGGAAAGGAACTAAATAGTCCTAAACATGTGAATCATTAATGCAAGTTGAACCACGTATCTGTGTAGGTGACCAAAACGTCCAAAACCAAACCACCTTACCCAAATATCTCAAAGGCACAACGGTGGCAGCCACTAGGTCCAACACACCAAAACAGCCTGTAAACAGAGACCCTAATGTTTCAAAGGCAACACGGTTGCAGCCACTAGGTCTAACACACCTATAACAACCTGTAAATAGAGACCCAAATCAAAACTACCACGTGCAATGATTCACTATACGACGTCCAATTGGCGGTCCTTTATCCACTACCAATCTAGCCGTAAAACACAACCTAGAGACCCAACAAAACCCATATACGTAAGTATAACCACTTTCCACAACTTACGGGATAAAAATACTCAAAATATACCCTAAGTACCAAACTCGACGAACCGGACCAAAAACGATGAAAAACTCCAAGTCTTGGAAAATTCGACGAGTGTACCCAACGACATACATGGATACTCGACGAATTCCAAGGCTATACTCGGTAAATCCTTCTATGTTCGATAGAAATAACTAGCGACGACCGGCTATACTCGATGAATAGCTAATGATACTCTACAAACTAGCTAGCGATACTCGCCGAAAAAGACTCAATGGAATCAGGCGGTGCCTGCCGAGTCCTAACTAAAACTCACTAAATTCAACCTAGGCTATGTAACACCGCCTATCCGTCGTATAGCATATAACACTATGCCCGGCAGGGGCCCGACGCCATATACCACAGATAGAACAGAAAGTTACTTACCATCCAACTAAGAATCAATGTCCTACACAGAGTGCATTCTGGTGGAAGCAATTTAAAAGTTGCAATAAAATAGAACCCAGCCAAAAGCATGAATGTCCACTAAACAAAACCAGAAGGAATGAACGTACAATACACCAGTACTTGGCCTTATGGCCTTACAATAGTTTACTCAAATTAAATTGTTTTCCAAACCTCGGCACGAAGGCCGGTCATACATGAATAATATAAGTAAACATTTATTTTTAGGCCTTCGAGGGCTGGATCAGCAACATGGGCTTCTGCCCGCTATTTACCACTTGGCTCCGCAGCAGCTGAAAGCAACAATCCATCACAACGGTGGAAAATAAAAGCAACAAACAACTATGTTGACCAAATTATAATGACCCTGCCGCCAAACTTGTGGCGGCGATGCTACTTCCCTGCACTTTATTAGCATAACCAAGCAGTATAGTGTAAAAACACTTCATCACAGGCGTAGGCATGCACGTCCATAGACCACGTGCTCTCAGGGCACATTCTCGGTGAACAAGATAAAAGTCCGCTGACTCACCACCGCCCCTAGGACGGCAAATTCTCGTGAGCATTATGGTCTTTCCGGTCAATGCCTAAGACCCTCCATCTATGTCAACGTCAAGTGCCACGCACCTTTAGGTCTCTTTAACCGAAAGACATAGAGTGGGTACGGTTCCGCCTAACGCATTGATCACACCACCCTATCACCTTAAGAAATGGGCGCGGGTCAAACTTCCCCGAGTCCCAATCCGAATCACACACTTCAAATAACCCAGTTATATGCAAGTTGGATCCCAGGCCACAAAGTTGGCAGAATCACGCATTTGCCCAGTTTTTCGGGTGCACCTTGGAGTTAGTCCCCTAGGCTCCCTGTTGCAATCTACCAGTAGAAAACCCGAAAAACAAACATCCACACGGAGTCTTCTCTAGCCATTCATGCAATGCAACATCACCGATCCTGACCAACCTGTCCGGGTAGGCTTCACACATCATGCCTATGTTCGTTTCTCGATTACGGACTCTACATACTAAACAACGGGGACTATTCATGTCTACCTGAAGGAACGCCTCACACTCACCAGAAAATCGCGAGAGCAGGCTTCCAATGCAAAGGAAAAGAGGACTTCACATGTCCTAGGATAAGAATCGTTACCCTAGCATTCCTCTTTGGCGCCATGGAAATCTATGCGGATGAAAAACACCACAATGACCTCGCCTCCGTAGATCCGAAGTTGGCTCACGATTTGGAGCTCTGAAGCTCCGTCGGCGGCTGGATCTATCTCCCTTCTTCTTCCTTGCTCTCCCCTCTCTCTAGAACTTTAGATAGAGAATAAACCAAAGAGATTGAGGGTTTCCAACCCTATTCCTGGGTATAACACAGTAGGAACAGCCCTGAACCGTTGGATCCCGAAAAGAATGGAATGGACGGCCACGATTTGGGCTTGAAATCCAAAACCTGGGACAAACACGGCTTGTGACACGCCCGTGTCCAAGGTCGTGTGCCCCATTTGACGTCGAAACCGTCACGTCCCAAAAAGTACACAGGCTCTCGACACGCCTGTGTCCGACTTCACACGCCCATGTCATCTAGTACATGGCCGTGTAGTGGGACGTGTTCCTACATCGACACAGGACCAACACCAACCCGTGAAGAACACGGGTATTGGACACGCCCGTGTCCCAAATGACACGCCTGTGTTATACCCGAAAACGCCTGTGCTCCAGGCCATGTTTCACCCCTACCACAACTCGGCTAACCACCCGAGTAGGACAGGGCCTGGGACACGCCCGTGTCTCAGGCCGTGTTCGCTGCTCGACGATCGTCGACTGAAATTCGTCGACTACACGGCCATCATCAAACCCGAGCACGACATGTCCCCGGGACACGCCCGTGTCCCAGGTCGTGTGACCCTTACAAGTTCCAAACTTGTCTAAAAACACCACCCGTCGCTCTTTTGAGTTTTGGGGCATTACAACTCTCTGCCTCTTAAAATAATTTCGTCCTGAAATTTCATAAAGAAAGATAAAAACAAACTTAAACGGTACATGAGTGGAATAACTCCGAGTACTCCTCAAGCATGGTCTTCTCTCGCTCCCACGAGAGCTCCTCCGAACCGCAGTTGTCCCGACAGACCTTGACCATCATAATCTCTTTGTTACGCAACCACTTGACTTCTGAGTCCTCAATGCGAACGGGCTTGACCTTCGTTGTCAACTCATTATCAACTGGCACTTGATCGACAGCAATCACTTGCGAAGGCTCTTGCACCACCTTCCGTAGCACCGATATGTGGAATACGTCGTATAGAACACTTAGCTCCACTGATATCCTCAATCGATAAGATGCTTCACCAATCTGCTCCATAACCTCAAACGGTCCAAGGTACCTCGGGCTTAGCTTCTTCAAGCGCCACACACGCGAGACACACTTGAAAGGCTTGATCTTCAGGTACACCTAGTCGCCGACAGCAAACTCCACGTTCCTATGCTTGCCGTTATAGTACTTAGCTAGGCAGTCCTGAGCGATTAGCAATCTCTCTCGAATCGTTCGAACCAATGACATTGCATCTTCCACCTCTTGGCACTTGTACAAATTTGACTCACCCGTTTCCAACCAAGACAACGGCATGCGACATCTTCTACCATAAAGGGTCTCGAAGGGCGCCATTTGTATGCTCGCCTGGTAGCTATTGTTGTAAGCGAATTCCACCAAGTATAGGTGATCTTCCCACTGCTTCCCGAAATACAGAACGCACATGCGAAGCATGTCTTCCATCATCCTATTGAACCTCTCAGTTTGACCATCCGTCTGCGGATGAAAGGCTTTGCTGAAACTCAGCTTTGTTCCCAACATCTACTGCACTAACCTCCAATCATTGGACGTAAACTGTCCATCACGATCACTCACGATGCTGTGGGGCACACCGTCAAGCCATACAATTTTATCCACATATAACTTTGCCAATTTCTCCACAGACTCATCCTTCCTATGCGGAATGAAGTGCGACACTTTCGTCAAACGATCCACTACCACCTAGATGGCGTCGTTGCCCTTTTGCAACCTTGGCAAACCATGGACAAAGTCCATAGTAATGTCGTCGAATTTCCACTCCGGAATAGGTAAGAACTTCAAGAAACGTCCAGGCTTTTGGCATTCTGCCTTCACCAAGGCGCATGTTTGACACTTCGCCGCATAGAGTGCCACATCCTTCTTAAGTCCTAGCCACCAGAACAGTTTCTTCATATCGCGGTACATCTTCGTGCTCCCTGGGTGAATCGAGTACTTGGTGTGATGCGCCTCGTACATCAATTCCACCTGCAGTTTTCCCACACTTGGGATGCATAGATGACCGTCCTTCCATAGCAATCCATCCACAACCTCAAATTGGGAATTTGACCCATCCAAAGCCTCAACCATGATTTGCTTCATTCAGCCATCCAAATCCAAAGCCTATCGAATCCGATCAGGCAGGTCACACTGAACTTCTGTCCAATTCAATAACGCTTCAGCACTTGTCTGCTTGTCTATGCAAGAGATCTCCAATGCCTCCAACTCCCGAACCAGCCGCTCGTCATGGACCGACAGCCAATTGGCTTGAGCTGGGGCCCTGCGACTCAACGCATCCCCAACTGCATTGCCTTTCCCAGGCACATAATGGACCTTGAATGTGTAGTCCCCTTGGAACTCCATCCATCTCCACTATCGCATGTTCAAATCCTTCTGATCCAACAAGTATTTCAGGCTCTTGTGGTCGGTATAGATATCGACCTTCACCCCATACAAGTAGTGCCTCCACAGCTTCAAGGCAAAAATCACGGCCGCTAACTCCAAGTCATGGACCGGATAATTCCTCTCAAGCACTTTCAGATGTCGCGAGCCATATGCTATCACACTTCCATGCTGCAGTAGGACAAAACCCAATCCACTGCCCGAAGCATCGCTATAGATCTCAAAACCTTCGGTCCCACTCGGCAAACTCAGCACAGGCATCGTGGTCAATCGACTCTTCAGCACCTCAAAATCTTTTGCGTATTCCAACTTCCAAACAGACTACTGTTCTTTCCTCGTCAGAGTCGTGAGGGGTAACGCTATCCACGAGAATTTCTCCACGAAGCACCTGTAATAGCTGACAAGTCCCAGAAAACTCCGGACTTCCGCTACCGTAGACAGCACAGGCCACTCTCGTATCACAACAATCTTCGTCGGATCCATCCCAATTCCCTCTCCACTGACTATGTGACCAAGGAACGCTACTGAGGACAACCAAAACTCGCATTTGGAGAACTTGGCGTACAATTGATTCCTCCTCATCGTCTCCAACACCAAATGTAGATGCTTAAACTGATCCGCCTC
Organism: Platanthera guangdongensis; assembly: GCA_039583875.1. Classification (NCBI taxonomy): domain Eukaryota; kingdom Viridiplantae; phylum Streptophyta; class Magnoliopsida; order Asparagales; family Orchidaceae; genus Platanthera; species Platanthera guangdongensis. The sequence goes on from CM077162.1 coordinate 109,473,044, forward strand.
ACTCTGCGAGTACACTAATATGTCGTCGATGAAGACGATCACAAAGTGGTCTAGGTACTCCCTGAAATTCATGTTCATCAGATCCATGAACACTGACGGCGCATTCGTCAGCCCAAACGGCATGACCATAACTCGTAATGCCCGTATCTCGTACTAAAAGTTGTCTTGGGGATATCACTCTCCCTTATCCTCAGCTGATAATAACCGGACTTGAGATCCAATTTCAAGTACACTGATGACCCGACTAACTGATCGAACAGATCATCAATCCTCGGGATCAGGTACTTGTTCTTCTTCGTTAGCTAGTTCAGTTCTTGGTAATCAATAAAAAGTCTCAAGCTTTCGTCCTTCTTCTTAACAAAAAGGACCGGTGTGCTCCAAGGCGATGAGCTTGGACGCACATCCCCCCGCACCAACAACTCTTGAAGTTGAACCTTCAGCTCTGCCATTTCGGTAGGCGCTAGCCGATATGGAGAGCATGATACAGTTTTCGCACCTAACACTAGCTCGATGGTGAATTCAATCTCCCGTTGAGGTGGGGCTCCAGGAAGATTGCCAAGGAACATATCAGGGTACTCAGATACCACTAAAATACTGTCCAACATAGGCTTAGGCTTTGCAACCTCCACTAGCATGAAGAACAATTCTTCTCCAAACCAAACCACCTTCACCACCTGAAGAGCAGACATCAAAGTCTTGCTCACCCCTTTCAAGCCCGTAAAAGTTGTCTCACGACCTGTTCCCAACTTGACCTCCTTGGGACTGCAATCAATATAATCTTACTGCTCCGAGAGCCAGTCCATGCCAAATATCACATCGAACTACACCAGTGGTAGTAACGACGCTTACAAATCGAACTCTTGACTCCTAATATGAATCTTAATGCCACAGATTCTATCTGCGCGCATCGAACACCAATTCGACAACAACATATCCAGTTTGTCCTTTGCCATCGAAGAAAGTACTCTGATGCGTGATATGAATCCTTCAGACAAAAAGGAGTGTGAAGCTCCCGTATCAAAGAGTGCTCTCGCCGAATTATCACAAATCAAAACAAAGCCTATACAAGTAGTGGTAAGGTAACACGCGCATAACAAGTATTTAAAAATTAACTTGCTATAAATTTAAAACATACATGTCACCACATCCGCTTGCTTGATGGCCTCCTGCTGGCCAAGATTGTAGACTCTAGGTTTATATTATGGGATGCGGTTGACTCCACCGCCTTGCCCTTTTCCCCATATGTTGGTCCCGGCTTCCTCTCGGACTTTGGACGTCTGCTCCAGTAGTCCCGGGCAAAGTGTCCCGGCTTTCCACAAGTAAAGCATGCGCCCGGGGTCCGACCCGTAGTCTCCCCAGAAGCACTGGAAGAAGGGGCTGAACCCGAAGTCCTAGCCTTCTTAGACCAACTATGGAACGCAGGCTTTGAGTTAGTCGTCACCTTGAACTCAGTTTTCTCACCACCAGAGTTTTTCTTCGCTTGCACATTCTTCAAATCCTTTTCCAGCGACCGAGCCGTATTGACCAGGGTCAAGAAGCCCTGTGTCATAGGCCCCGAGAGCAGTAGCCTTAAGTGATCTCTCAAACCTTCATAGAATCGATTTGTCTTACGCTCCTCATCCGCGAACGTAGAGCTAGCGTACCGACCCAACCGAGTAAATTAGTGGAGATACTCATCCACACTACTCTGTCCTTGTGTCAGCTTCTGGAACTCATTCTCCAATTCTATCCTCAGAGCCGAGGGAAGGTACCTTGCCAAGAACAGTCTCAAAAACTCCTCCATCGAGATATCCGTAAGTTGCCTTCCCCTGAAGTGATGTAGCTCCAAACCTTCCCACAACAGCCTAGCATCTCCGTTCAACAAGAATGTAGCTATAGTGGTCATCTACCACTCTTCTGATTCAGTAGCTATCAAGACTCTCTTCACTCGGGAGAGTCAATCCTCTACTTGGGATTGGGTTCCCGTCCCCAAGAACACCAGAGGATTGAAGCCCATAACATGTTTGAGCTGCCTTTCAGTTGCTCTCCTAGGCACTAAAGTCTCCACTACCACCTGCTCCACCGTTCTCGGTTCATCCATTTGAAGCGGTACCTGCTCTATCGTAGGAGCGGGTTGCTGCATTTGCCTTACAGGTTGCGCGTTGATCATAGCAAACACCGCTTCGACCACCAATCGTATGGTTTCTGCTGAGGGAGGTGTTGCAGGAGCATCATTTGGTGCACTACTAGCCTCAGAAACAGGGCATTGTGACGGCCCTGCACCACTTCTGGTCACCTATAGTTGTACAAAACACTATTAAGCGACCAAACAAAATTGCAAAAAATATTTTTAGGAACACGCAGGTTCCTCAAACATGTGTATTTTCATTCCTAAGTGGACATTTATGGGATCTTTTATGTTATAACGATGACGCACACACATGTGCTCACGACCACTTAAAATAATTTATCCATATATTCATTTAAGTTGACCGAAACCAGAAGTATGATACCAAATTGTAACACACCCTATCTGTCGCATAGCATGTAGCAGTACGTCCGGCCGGGGCCCAATTTCATATACCACAGACAGACCGGAAGGTTACTAAATGGAAATCATCCAACTAAGAATCAACATACTACACATAGTGCATTCTAGCGGAAGCAATTTAAAAGTTGTAATAACATAGAACCCAGCCAAAAGCATGAATGTCCACTAAACAAACCCAGAATAAATGAACGTACAGTACATCAGTACTTGGCCTTATGGTCGTACTATAGTTTACTCAAATTAAAGTGTTTTCCAAACCTCGGCATGCAGGCCAATCACACATGAATAATACAAGTAAACATTTATTTTTATGCCTTCGAGGACCGGCTCAGCAACATGAGCTTCTGCCCGCTATTTACCACTTGGCTCTGCAGCACCTGCAAGCAACAATCCACCGCAACGGTGGCAAACAAAAGCAACTGTCATCTATGCTTACCAAATTATAACGACCCTGCCACCAAACATGGGCGGCGATGCTCCTTCCCTGCACTTTGTTAGCATAAGCAAGCAGAATAGTGTAAAAACACTTCATAACAGGCGTAGGCACGCTTGACCACACACCCCGTGCTCTCAGGGCACATTTTCGGTGAACACGGTCAAAGTCTGCTGACTCACCACCACACCTACGACGACAAATTCTCGTGAGCATTATGGTATTTCCGGCCAATGCCTAAGACCCTCCATCTATGCCAACGGCAAGTACCACGTACCTTTCGGTCTCTTTAATTAAATGACATAGAGCGGGTATGGTTCCGCCTAACCCGTTGCTCACACCACCATGTCACCTTAAGACATTGGCACTGGTCAAACTTCCCTGAGTCCCAATCTGAATCACACACTTCACATAACCCAGTTATGTGCAAGTTGCTCCCAGGCCACCAAGTTGGCAGAATCACGCATCTGCCTAGTTTTTCGGGTGCACCTTAGAGTTAGTCCCCAAGACTCCCTGTTGCAATCTACCCCATAGAAAACCCGAAAAACAAACATCCGCACGGAGCCTTCTCCGGCCATTCATGCAATGCAACATCACCAATCCAGACCAACTTATCCGGGTAGGCTTCACACATCATGCCTATGTCCGTTTCTCGATTACGGACTCTACATGCTAAACAACGGGGATAATTCATGTCTACCCGAAGGAGTGTCTCACACTCACTGCAAACTCGCGAGAGAGGGCTTCCTATGCAAAGGAAAAGAGGACTTCACATGTCCTATGATGAGAATCGTCACCCTAGCATTCCTCTTTGGCACCATGGAAATCTAAGCAGATGAAAAGCACCGTAATGTCCTTGCTTACGTAGATCCAAAGTCGGCTCACGATTTGGGGCTCCGAAGCTCCGTCGGCGGCCGGATCTATCTCCCTTCTTCTCCTTGCTCTCACCTCTCTCTAGAACTTTAGAAAGACAATAACCAAAAGAGAATGAGGGTTTCCAACCCTATTCCTGGGTATAACACAGCAGGAACAGCCCTGAATCGTTGGATCTCGAAAAAAAAGGAAATGGACGGTCACGATTCGGGCTTCAAATCCAAAACCCGGACCGAACATGGCTTGTGACACACCCGTGTCCAAGGCCGTGTGCCCCATTCAATGCTGAAATCGTCGCGTCCCGAAAATCACACGGGCTCTCGACACGCCCGTATCTGACTTGACACGCCCATGTCATCCAGTACACGGCCTTGTAGCGGGCCGTGTTCCAACATCGACACGGGACCAACACCAACCCATGAAGAACACGGGTATTGGACACGCCCATTTCCCAAATGACACGTCGGTGTCATACCCAAACACGCCTGGGCTCCAGGCCGTGTTTCTCCCCCGACACAACTCAGCTAACCACCCGAGTAGGATACGGCCTGGGGCACGCCCGTGTCTCTGGCCGTGTTCGCTGCTCGACAATCGTCGACTGAAATTCGTCAACCACACGGCCATTGTCGAACCCGAGCATGACACGTCCCTGGGAAACACCCATGTCCTAGGCTGTGTGACCCCTACCAAGTTCCAAACTTGGCTCAAAATGCCACCCGTCGCTCTTTTGAGTTTCGGGGTGTTACAGGCTAAGCTATGATATTCAATGAATCTAACCCCAATACTCCCTGAATTGTACTTAATGTCCTTATGACAAATTCTTACCTGGTTAACCTACCATATTCGGCGAACCCTACTGCTGATAATCGAAGAACTGACTCACCTAAACTCGGTGAATATTACTTGTCCGCTAAACCTAGTTTACATGGTTTTTGCGAAAACGAGCCCTAAGTTAGTTGTTCTTTTCCTGATTCACCTACACTGCTCCTGATCTCTAAGGAATGAGTAAAAAGGGAAGAAAATGAACAACAAAATGGACAAGCAAGAGGGGAAAAATCCACTTGCCTCGTAACTCCATAGAAACGCCGCCCGTTCGCACTGCTTTATGGATCGGCCATAGAAAGGCCCTAACAACTTTTCTTGAAACTTTGGGAGGGAAAAGGAGTCAAAAACGTTAACCCTAACGTATAAAAATAGAGGAATTGGGGAAAGCTTACCACGAATGCATAGCCCATCACAAGAAGGACCACTACAGGACTGAGAAGAAACACCCCAAGGGGGACAGGTATAAATCTAAACCTAGTAAACTTGTTTATTCTAAAATAGTTTGCTACTGCTACCGCAATCCTGGGAATGTAATAGCTGATAGCCCAGTCAAGAGAAATGAGAATGGTGAGATGATGCACCACCATCTCAAGGGAAAGAAGGAAAAGCCCTTAATTGCCAAGAATGAGAGAAGCTGGAGTGAGAGTGACTCTGCTTCATCAGATTCTGAAGAAGAAGAAGAGGAGGCCTACATTAGGTTGTTTGTAGCTGAAAATGCTGAAGATTATCATGCTGATATGATAGGAATCAGGGCCCCTATGTCACATTCAGACAGTGGCTCAGAGGTCGATGAAGAGGATGATGATGCCAACAGTTGTTATGTACTGATGTCCATGTCTCATGAAGAATCCTGACAGGATCAGCCTGGTCCAGTCAAGGTACACTCCTTATCTAGTTCATCATCTAATTCAGAATATGAGACAAGTCCCAATTCTAGTGCATTTTCATCCAGTGGTGAAGAGTGCTCAAAATATGAGCAAGATGTCAATATATTTATTGTCAAGTATGGTGAAATTCTAGATGCTCCGAAAAGAAGCAAGAAGCTGGCCAAAAAGCAGTCTGAGGAGATTACCTCACTTTAGCTTGTTGCATCCCTGCAGTCTGAGTCAGTTTTATTGCTGGATCTGAAAGTGAGGGAAGTAAGCCAACTAAAAACCACTACAATCATTCAGATTGGCACCATCAAATACATGAACAGTCTCATTGGAGATCTTGAAGAGAAACTCGAGAGGGAGAAAAAATAGTGGCTAGTTACTCTAAGCCTAAGTCAGTGCTGCCTTTGATTGACTCATTTACCTCTCAAAGGGATAAGAGAGGTTTAGGATTCAAAGGGAACACTAGATTTGCCCACCCTAAAGGGAAAGGCAAAGTTCAAATTCAGCCCCTGTCATCAAAGACTCCTATCCATTTTAAGAAGGTAATACTACCTTCTAATTGGTATGACTAGGACAGCATGTATGGTCACTGGAAGAATGAGAATTATTCCTATAAGAATGCAAAGGTACCTTCCAATGGAAGGGGAAAAGGAATAGGATTGTGTTGAAGCGAAAAACTGGCCTCAACGAGAGTTCGGACCTTGGGGGGTAGCTAACACCTATTTCTCCCAAACCCAGACCTCTAACTGGTAATAAAGAACTAGAAACCGACCCTGAGCCTTAGCTGGGAGGCCCCTCCACTAACCCGAAAGATCTCTGAGCGGTTTCCCTCCAAAGCCAATCGCTGTGCTAGGAGTACCTCAGAAAGCACTAGAAGATTTGAGAAATGGTGAAAAGCTGGCTTTCTGAGGAACTTTGCGTGTCTATTTATAGATTTCCAACATCCAGTCTACAAAAAACATGATTGCGCTACTATACAATTACTGAAATTCCATGGGATGGTCTGCTAACATCCAAAATCCACTATTCTGAGGAGTTCAATGCAGACCAAGGGGCATCCAGGTAATTTCACCTCTAGACCTTACCTGGTGGAAGCCCTTCCGCTGAACTCTACGGGCCTCCCACTTGTCTTGAGCGCGAGCCTTGTTGCCTACCCTGGGCGGGAGCAATAATACCGAAGGGGGCGTTGAGTGGTGAATCATCACTAAACTCCAAGAGCCAAAAGGCTCCCGCCTACCGAAGGCACAACACCTTTTGCCTAGCCTGGGCGGGAACCTTCTCTCCAACTTACTTATCTGATCCATTTTCAGCCCAAAGCTAGCCAAAGAATTTCCTAATTCGGGTCCCAGGAGCATCTTTGTCCCACTCAGTGAATATGGAGTTGTACACAATCCCCGCTCTTTGCGAGCTAGCCTTGCGCCCGGAAAGGCATGTCCAACACTAGATATTCGCTAAATGCTTGCTGACCTGGAAGGGAATCTTGTTTCGGCAACCCCCGGTCCTGTATAAATATGTCGTCGGGCCATTTCTCAGGCCCCTGTTATTGCCGTCACCTTCCGTTTCAGCTCTCGCAAGGCAGTCAATATGTATGTCAAGCATAGCGAGAATCCACTCTCGAAGGACTCAAAGCGCAACTCACCTCAACTCAGGCGAGAGCCCATGCCAACTACGTCGGGGTTGCCCCCTGGCTCATGCACGAGAAGCCGACCAGCGAGCCTTCCCGACCGAAGAAGAAGAGGAAAGCATAGATGGTTAGGTGGGACCACTCAAGGATGGATCTGGACTCACCCTCCCCGACTCCCGATCGTGCTGAGAAACCTTCTTCCTGCCGGAGGTACTCCACTCACATCACTTTTTGGTGTAATCCTGCTTTATTGCGTCTAACACATTCCCCTTCTCTCTGATAGGTCCCGGAAACTACTGCCGAGAACCCTCCGGCAGATACTGAGTCGATTCACCCCCCCCCCCCCCGGGCGAGAACCTGCTGTTGGTGATACAGGCTCATGGTTTCTATTGATTAAACTACGCATTCTTATGTACGACAATTTAATTAAATATCTAACGCGCGGTTTCTCTACTTAGCACTATCGAATACTCAAGCATCAAAAGGCACAAATTCCACAACATTCAACGCAAAGGGACGCTACCCCTTATTTTAGACTGAACATGGGCTATATGCTAATATTCGCTCAAGCGAAATGGACCCACCCGATCCGGACAATTAGCAATTCAAATTAAATTATGCGTAAACGTTCATACATCTAATAAGAGAATATCCAGACTAAATAAGTGATTTAAAATCAAGTCCTAATCGATCCTAAAATTAATTAATAGAGGGTTTACCAAATCACTTGAACTAAAGGGGAAATCAAGGGTGATGAACCCAATTTCTTCTAGTGTTCACGAGATCCACCCGTTCCAATTAATATGAAAAATATTTGGGAAATAAACGCTTTGAAAATTAGATTTTAACAAGCACAATATTAAATATAAATCAGAACAAATTACCAACCTTCTATTCCACCAATTCTCACAAGATGTATAGAAGAAGCACTTAACGAGGTTAGTTTAGAAAAGCGTTACCCAAATCCCATTATGTATCCACAAGATGAATGGTGGAGGAGCACACGATGGTGGTATATTCTGTATTTCCACGCAGAAATTCTTGGATCCTCACCGGACGATGAAGATGCTCACCGTTTTCTCCTTTTGACAAACCCTTGGAGAGGGAGGAGGAGGAGGAAGGGAGGGGGAAGGTGGCCGAGCCACTAAGCGTGGGAGAGATAGAAGGCCGGTGGCCAAGAGGAGGAGGGGGAGGGAGGTGGTCGAATTTTGCCAAGGGGGAAGGACGATCTCAAAAGATCTTTAGGGGGATTATTTTCTTATTCTTCTTCTCTCTAAAATATGACAAATATCATGGCCTATATATAGGCTTACACCACTCCATCTCCTCCAATTCAAAATTCAAAATTCAAAAGGATACTATGATGGTTATATGAACCCATCATGAAATAAAAAAATAATGCGAATTTTAAATGCATGAAATTAAAATACTCTTGATGGTTGTAGGCACCCATCATTACATGAAATTAAAATAATAATGAAATTCTTGGAAATAAAGATGCTAAAATATAAATAATAAAATATATAATTATAATTATGTGATTTATAATTATATATTTCATTTATTGGCGGCGGCGGACGACGAGCAAAAACCTTTAGCGGCGGAGGCATTGGCGAAGAAACGTCGTGGTAGACTCGAATCCTCGAGCTTGCGGCAACGACCATCCTAAACCACGAACTCTCGATGTCGTAGATCCACGACCGCATTAGCATCGTCGCCATCAATCCTCCCCCGCTCAAAATCACTCATCACCGGTGAGTGGCCCGTGAGGGGGAACCGTCAAAAGCAGCAGCAACATGGGGAAAATCTAGCCCCGCAATCCATGTCGTCATAGCATGAACATCCCATAGCACTGAGAACCTGTCTTGCACACAAACAACAAGACTTTTGAGAAAACTCGAAAGGGTGTCAAGCAAAAAAATAAACAAGAATCTTACCAACCGGTTCAAGAACCAATGAGTCAACATGGAAAATAGACATGACAGTACTAACACTCCCCATCCCAAGAGAATATTTATTGGTAGGAAGAGACGATGGAGAAAGGCACTCAGGTGGAACATAGACGTATAGTAAAATGTCCAGAAACTTGAAATAATGTGAAACACCCTGTGCTATATAAAAATCTAAAATAAAAGCATAAAATCTGACATTCTTCAAAATCATGGATGGGTCGGCGTTCCTACATATTAATTTATTAATGGAGCCAGAAGGCATCCGCTCGGGGACTGACCAGACTAAACCCAAATCACTATATCTAGCATCAGACAGTCTCAAAAAGGAGTAGAAGTACATGCGATAAAACTGAAAATGAATCACTAATGGCCTAGATACATGACGAGAGAATCCATGTGCTACATGACTTGACCCAAAAGCAGAGGATAAGGGGGATAAGTCAGGTGGTACGGGGGCCTTCTAATCAGAGATAATTTTTATGGGCTCCGACACCGTAGTGTTAATTTCAATTTTATTATTTTCACGCTTGGCATGAAGATATGCCAAGGTGAATCGCACATTATAACCAATATAATTGGATGCCCCCGAATGTGCAAAGGTATGCGAGTGAAACAACTCAAGAGACCCAACTATAGTCGCTAAAGTGGGGAAATTAGGGTCAACAAATGGCGGCTGATAAATGCGTGCGATCGGGTGTGGTATATAAGTATGTATAAGGGACACCACATCTAGGGGCACAATTGCCGAAGAATCAGAATCAGTCATAGTAGAGGACAGAACCGTAGACGGGCACACAGAAAAATGAGCGGACAAAAGTGACTTGTAGTCATATCTATGAGGTGTGGTGAAAAGTCCAAATACTAGTGCGCTCAACATAGTAATATCTAAACATTGATACAATGCCAATGTAGGAGTTAATAAAATGGGCATGGCATAATAACTCAGACTAGGTCTACCGGCTCCATGTCCTAAAAAGTTATCTAAGATAGGCAAATAAATAGGAGGAAGGATCGGTAAAATCATACCCGGGATAACATCCAAATTAGTATAATTTTCACACAACAGTGATATCATCAAAGAACTCTCATCCGGGTGTACAACCAATGAATTGTCCAAAAATACCCTTCCCTTAGATGGTAACTCATCCTCAATAACACTTGGGACATCCTCACTCTCAAACTCCTCAGATAACTCAGATATAATCTTAGTGGGTGCGATCGTAGGATCTACGCGATGGGGATCGTATCATGGAGAGGGCACTCAATACTAGGGTGAACAGACATAACGCTAGTAGGGAACGTAATAGGCAACATAATACTCTCATAGATCGGAACGTAATCATCTCATACATCATCTTCTAAATCACTAGGGTATCCAATCTCAACTTTAGACTCATTAGAATCGTCGGTCACTAACGTACAAGATGGAATACACTCACCTTGTTGGTCATCCTCAAGATCAAGAGATACCATATCTACATCAGCATCCTCATGGGTATCAATCACTATATCAGGAGGCCCAGGCGTCGAGGATAAAGGAGTCAAAACTCTAGGAGTAACATCTTTTGAGTCCACGACATAATATCTATTAGGAATGGTTTCCCTAAAGGTGGTAGTAGGTACACTATGAGCAGGCCGACCTTTGGGGAAAAATGATCTAGCGTTAGGTATATAATCATTCCTATAGGCAGGTATGGTACTAGCGCCATAACGATACTCACTCACAGGCTTGGTGTTAGTAGTGCAGAGATAGGCGGGATCAAATTGATCCGAGAGTAGGCTACGCATTGCCGGCCAAGCATGTTTATAACTACCAACACGACGCTCTTCATTTAGTTAAAACATGCGGGCTTGACCTACTAATCGATCTCGGGCTATGTTAACCTTTTGGTGGTCGTCCCATAAGTGACAATTAAAATAATTTTCTATTCCCTTAAGCTAGTCTTTAAAATTTTGGCGATACCCCAAACCGTCATAAGTAGGTGCCTCAATTCTAGTGGGAGGATAAGCTTGGGGACGGTTGGTATTCCCATGGTATGCAGGTAAGGCTGAGGTATGTTTAGCCATGGGATTAACATACCAGTAATCTAAATGAGATGCATAAATGTCATAGGCCATAATAATGAGAACCAAAGAGAAAACTCACTCGGAACTGGTGCACATGCAATGAATAATGAACCTGACCCTATATAAAATGCAATTGATGTATTTGTTCCCGCTTAATAACTAAGGCAATAAAATATTTTTTGGGATTTTCTTACTGACAATAAATGAGAGAATATTAAAAAAAAATTTTGATATTTCTTTGCTGAAAAAAAAAATTTATAGGACGCTATTGACGGACCAAAATTAAAATTTTGTAATGATTTAATAAAAATAATGGATTAATAAAGATTAAATATTTTTTGATTTCCTACTAATAAAATGATGGAGAAATTCCATAATTTTATTATTTGAATTTTGAGAAAAATTGAAAATTTTATGTCGCTATTTGTAGACCAAAAATTTAAAAATTGATTTATATGTGTGCAATGAAACTGGCAAGTGCGTGTCGGCATGTTGAAGAAATTTTTTTTATTTTTTTTTCCTAGGATTGTACTAATTAAGAATTAGCACAATCTGACTCTGATACCAAATTGATGCAGGCCCATGGTTTCTACGGATTAAACTACGCATTCATATGTTCGACAATTTAATTAAATATCTAACGTGTGGTTTCTCTACTTAGCACTATCGAATACTCAAGCATTAAAAGGCACAAATTCCAAAACATTTAACGCAAATGGACACTACCCCTTATTTTAGAATGAACAAGTGCTATATGCCAATGTTCGCTAAAGCGAAATGGACCCACCCGATCCAGAAAATTAGCAATTCAAATTAAATTATGCGCAAACATTCATACATCCAAGAAGAGAATATCCAGGCTAAATAAGTGATTTAAAATCAAGTCCTGATCGATCCCAACATTAATTAACAGAGCATTTACCAAATCACTTGAACTCAAGGGGAAATCAAGGGTGATGAAGCCGATTACTTTTAGTGTTCACGAGATCCACCCATTCCAATTAATACGAAAAAAATTCGAGAAATAAACGCTTTGAAAATTAGATTATATCAAGCACAAAATTCAATATAAATCAAAACAAATTAACAGCCTTCTATTCCACCAATTCTCACAAGATGTATAGAAGAAGCACTCAACGAGGTTAGTTTAGAAAAGCGTTACCCAAATCCAAATATGTATCCGTCCACAAGATGAATGGTGGAGGCGCACATGAGGGTGGTATATTCTCTATTTCCACGCAGAAATCCTCGGATCCGCACCGGACGATGAAGACGCTCACCGTTTTCTCCTTTTGACAAACACTTGGAGGGGGAGGAGGAGGAGGGGAGGGGGAAGGTGGTCGAGCCACTAAGAGGGGGAGAGATAGAAGGCCGGCGGCCAAGAGGAGGAGGGGGGGGGGGGGGAGGTGGCCGAATTTTGCCAAGGGGGAAGGAGGATCTCAAAGGATCTTTAGGGGGATTATTTTCTTATTCTTCTTCTCTCTAAAATATGACAAATATCATGCCCTATATATAGGCTTACACCACTCAATCTCCTCCTATTCAAAATTAAAAATTCAAATTTCAAAATTCAAAATTCAAAATGATATTATGATGATTATATGCACCCATCATGAAATAAAAAACAATGTGAAATTTAAATGCATAAAATTAAAATACTCTTGATGGTTATAGGCACCCATCATTACATGAAATTAAAATAATAATGAAATTCTTGAAAATATAAACGCTAAAATATAAATGATAAAATATATAATTATAATTATGTAATTTATAATAATATAATTCATTTATTGGCGGCGGCGGACGACGAGCAAAAACATGTAGCGACGGCAGCGTTGGCAAAGAAACGTAGTGGTAGACTCGCATCCTCGATGTTAGAACACCCTATTACTGATTTGGGTCAGGATCACTATGTCTTTTAGGAAACCTGTTTTGACCTCATTGTATAGATCTAAAGGTCAATTAGAATTGAGTCTAAGGGTTAGTACTTAGGTTTGGAAGCTGCCCTCAAGACCAAGATTTTCAGTTTCAGAAGACTAAGTCATTTCGTCGAGCTCAGTACGACGAATCGTCGAACTCCATTCGACGATCGTTGAGCTCACTTCGATGAATCGTCGAACTCCATTCGACGATCGTTGAGCTCACTTCGACGAATCGTCGAACTCCATTCGACGATCTCTGAGCTCAACTTCAACAAGTCGTTGAACTCCATTCGACGATCTTCGAGCTCAGATCGACGATCTTGACTCCAGTTTAATTCTATCTCTGAGCTCAGTTCAACGATAGTGGAGCTCAGTTAGACGTTTTTCTGAAGAGTTCAACGATTTTCAAGATTCAAATACAGACAATTAAGGAATTATTGTCAGCATTTAATTCAGAAATCTTGGAGCCGTTTTTCATTTAATCTGGAGCAAGTTTCAAGGAATTATCAAGGAATGTTTTATTGGACTTTCCTCCAGAAGACAAAAGTAATTAAGGAAGTAATTAATGACAGGCTAATGGCTATCTTGGACAGTGGATCATTTCTATTCAGACAAAAGGAATAAAAGATAAGATTTTTCATCCCTGAAAAAGGAGAACAAGAAGTTAGAAAAATATTCTCTGCAACAACAACTCTCACAACAACAATTACACAAGAGAAAGAGAAAGAGTTGTGGACATTCTCAGTCTCAAAGATTCACACAAAAACACCATCACCAAAGGAGATCAAAAAACTGAAATATTCAGATCTCTTTTGATTCAAGTGTTCAAAGGCCATCATCATTCAAGACTCCAAACACCTCACATTTCAACTGTTGCTGAAATCATCATTTGTTGGAGATCAATTTTCTGAAGGCCTATCACCCTACTACAAAGCTTCAATTCCTGAACAACTACAGATCTCAGGGGGAGCTTTGACAACATCCATTATCTTCTCTCTGACTGTTGACAGAGAAGATCGTCTCTTTCCCTCTCTCTCTTTCACTCTGCTGTAAAGGGTTTTTCAAACTCCCTTCAAAAGTTTGTGTTTGGTTTTTGAGCACCTTATCAAAAGCTCATTGGTGGCAAGACACCTGATCAAAAATCTGGTTTGGTTTTTGAGCACCTTATCAAAAGCTCATTGGTGCCTAGGACATCTGATCAACTCATCCTGCAGTGGATTCCTACCTATGGTGGTATAAGAGTGGATGTACCCAGATAGATTGAGGAAGCACTATAGCTCCTTGTGTCTTCTGGTTGCTTGTGTTTTTTTTTGTTTCTGGTTGTGGTTTGTGATTGCTTTGTGATTATTCTGTGGCTAGATTTACTTTATATTATTTGTTTCCCTGTTCACATAAGAATACAACAACTGTTGTAAAAGTTTTTAGCAAGCATCATACTCTATTCACCCCCCCCCCTCTAGAGTATATCAGATCTAACTTGCACTTTCAATTGGTATCAAAGCGAGGTTGGTTAAAAATACCACATCTCAGTGGTTGCACAGGCTAACACCTGAACCCAAAGATTCCTATAGTTAGATCTGCTTATCTTGATTTGGTTATTAGGATTATTTCTTCACAAAACATGGCCAAAAACAAAGATTATGCTAGCACCAGACCTCCAGTGTGCAATCTATCCAAGTTTGTACTTTCGAAGGCAAGGATTAGACTCTACATGAATTCTATTGATGAGGACATCTTCAATTCTATTTTGACAGTGTGTCCAAGACCTCCAGAGAATACAAGCACAAGTGCTGTTCCACCTCCATCAGGAACAGATGCTGACATCAAGAAATGGAAAGTTGCAGATGCAAAAGCTATGAACATTCTTGCTCAGACTATGTCTGATGAAATTTTCCAAAAGTTAGCTGAATGCAACTCAGCAAAGGAAATCTGGGACAAGCTATCTAAAATAGTCTCAGGATCTGCTGATGAAAGAAAAGACAGAAGATCTCACCTCATAACCCAATATGAGAATTTCAAGAAAGGAGAAGCTGAGTCAGTAGCAGAAATGTATAATAGACTCAGCCTGATAGTCAATGAACTGAAAACTTTGCATAAAGAGATCTCATTGACTGAGCTAAATGATAAAATCCTAATGTCCTTCCCAAGCACTTGGGACTCAAGGATCTGGCCAATCAAGGATGCCAAAAATCTCAATGAAATCACAACAGAAGCTCTCTTGGGCAAGCTCAAGTCTTATGAGCTGCTCATCAAAAATAGAGAAGAAGAGCAGAAGGCTGCCTCACCAGCCACAAGAAAGGAAAAGTCAATAGCTTTCAAAGCCACTGAAGATCAGCCTGAAGACAAGGTCACATGCAATGATGAGCAACTTAGTCTACTGGCCAAAAGATTTTACAAAATGGCCAGAAAGGACTTCAGGAAGAGATCATACAAAGAGCATGACAAGTCAAGGTATGATAAATCAAACAATAAAGAAATTGTTTGCTTTGGTTGCAGGAAACCAGGCCACATTGTTCCTGACTATCCAGAGAACAAAAACAAGGACAGAAAGGACAAGAGAGAAAGAAGAAAAGACAAGGACTTCAAGAAGAACAACAATGGCAAACCCTCCTCAAGCAAGAACAAACACACAAGGAAGGGATTTGTTGCTGAATCTTGGAGTGAGACTGAAGAGGAATCAGAAGCTTCATCCAGCTCAAGTGATGATGAGGATGATGCTGAAGAAAAAGAATTCTGCATGATGGCTATCAATGCCTCACAACACAATTCTGATGCAGAAGATTCAGAGTCAGACTCAGAGACTCAACTTGAAGAGGATCAGGTGATAAGTACTTTTGATTTTAATTCTGAGGACTTTAAGTATGAATTTAAAGCACTATGTTTAGACTTATTAAAATCTGAGAAGGAAATCATTTCTCTCAGAAAACAATTGTCTGAACATAGTACCTTAAAATCAGAAAACCTCAAACTCTCTGAGGAGTTGGAGTGCTGTAGGGAGCAGATAGCTTCACTGAAAAGTGAGCTATCATAGGCCAAAAAGCTTGAAGAATCCCTTAATGGGAGAAGCATCAAGCTAATGGACATCACAAGCACAGTGAACTCTAGATTCAACAGTACACTGGGCTTGGGTGCTTCATCCAGCCAACCTATATTACTAACAACCCCAATTAAGTTTATTTCTGATAAAGGGAAGGGAGTTGTAGAGGTAGTTAGGAAGAATTCTGACTTACCCAAGAAATCAAGTGTTCAACAGAAATCGTCGAACGGAGCTAGACGATCGTCGAATGCAGATCGACGAACTCAGGCAAAATCGTCGAACTCAGGTCGATGATCTCTAAACCCTGAACTCTGCCACAGTCGATCGTCGAACGGAGCTCGACGATCTGACCCAAGATCGTCGAACGCAGCTCAACGATCGTCGAGCAGAGATCAGAGATTTGAAAACTTCTTCAAGGGTAAATCAAATTCCAATCCTAGGGGTCCTTCATCCAGATTTAACCCTTATACTGAATGGACAATACCTCCAAGGAGATATCATCCTGAAGGTTATAAGAGTCAACCAGGGATGTCATTTATTTCTGAATTTAAAGGTTATCAACCTAGGCCCAAGGTAAACTGGGTCAAAAACAAGTAAATTATTTTATGTGCAGGTGAAGACCTATCCAACATCAAACCAACAATGGTATCTGGATAGTGGGTGCTCAAAGCACATGACAGGAAGCAAGGATAATCTCACATCCTTTAAAGCCAAGCTTGACCCAAAGTCATATTTGGTGATTCAAACTTTGGACTAACAAAGGATATGGTGCAGTCCAAATTGGGACAGTCACATTCAAGAAGGTAGCCTATGTGGAAGGACTGAAGCACAACTTGATCAGCATCAGTCAGCTATGTGATGAAGGCTATCAGGTGACTTTCAGCAAATCCTTATGCAGGATCAAATCAGAGGACAACACAAATGTGTTGACAGGTAAAAGGAAAGGTAACATCTATTTAGTAGACTTTCTTTCAACTGAATTAGATATTTGCCTGTTTAACTCTGTTAGTAGACCTAATGTATTATGGCATAAGATATTAGGGCATATAAACCTTAGAACCATTGTTAGGCTATCCAAGGACAACCTTGTCAGAGGACTACCTTCTGGCCCCTACAAGAAGGAAGGACTCTGCAGGGCTTGTCAATTAGGCAAGCAAACCAAAAATAGTTTCAAGTCACTTAATAAGAGTGATTCACCTAGGATTTTGTATCTGTTATACATGGATCTTTTTGGACCCATTACAGTACAACGCTTAGGAGGGAAATCTTACAATTTAGTGGTTGTAGATGACTTATCTAGATTCACATGGGTGTTCTTTCTGAGGAAGAAGTCTGATAACTTTAAGTGTTTGACAGAGTTTCTCAAATGCATACAGACTGAGTTCAATACTCACATTGCCCTGATCAGAAGTGATCATGGGACAGAGTTTGATTCTCTTCTTATGCAAGAGTTCTGTCAGAGTGAAGGGATCAGACAAACTTTCTCAGCTCGTAGAACTCCTCAACAAAATGGGGTAGCTGGAAGGAAAAATAGAACCCTTATTGAATCTGCCACTACATTGTTGTCAGATGCTCACCTTCCTCTATCTTTTTGGGCAGAGGAAGTGAACACCTCCAACTATGTGTTGAATAGAAGTTTAATACATAAGCTGAAGGGCAAGACTCCCTATGAATTACTCAAAGGGAAGAAACCTAAATTGGATTATTTTAGAATTTTTGGTTGTATTTGTTATATTCATAATAATCACAAGAAATACTTAGCAAAATTTCAAGCTAAAGCTGATGAAGGAGTGTTTCTGGGATACTCCATGATCAGTAAGGCTTATAGGGTATATAATAAATCAACTCTTAAAATTGAAAAATCTGTGCATATATCTTTTGATGAATCTAACATGTCTTTCAAGGAGAAGAACACTTCTACCACAGAACCTTTGCAGGTACATTCTCTTGCTGAAGTCTTGGACAGATTACAAATCATTCAAAAAGAGGAAAGCAGTGAAGATGAAGAAGACATTCAACATCCTAAAGAGAAACCTCTTGAAGAGCCAGTTGTTTTACCACAAGAGGAAACAACAACACAGGTTGGTGAACAATCAACACCTCCTGTTGATTTAGTAACATCAAGAGACATCCAATTTCCCAAGTAATTGGAGACATCTCAGCTGTTGTGCAAACCAGAAATCAGTTCAACCAAAACCTGATGCACACCTGCTTTCTTTCTCAAATTGAACCTCAATCCATTCAAGATGCAGAGCAGGATCCTCACTGGATCATTGCAATGCAAGAGGAGTTGCATCAATTTGAAAGGAACAAAGTTTGGGAACTAGTACCAAGGCTAAAGATCACTCCATTGTTGGAACAAAGTGGGTGTTCAGAAACAAATTGGATGATCAAGGAGTAATTGTAAGGAACAAGGCAAGGCTAGTTGCTCAAGGGTACTCTCAAGAAGAAGGCATAGATTATGACCAGACTTTTGCACCAGTTGCAAGGTTGGAGGCCATAAGAATCTTCTTAGCATATGCAGCACACAAAGGCTTCAAAGTATACCAGATGGATGTAAAGAGCGCTTTTCTCAATGGAGACATCAACGAAGAAGTCTATGTTAGACAACCTTCAGGTTTTATCTCTTCATCTCATCCTGATTATGTTTTTAAATTGCACAAAACATTATATGGTCTCAAGCAAGCTCCTACAGCATGGTATGAGACCCTAGCATGCTTCCTTCTGAAAAATGAATTTATAAGGGGTAGAGTAGACCAAACTCTTTTTATTAGAACTCATAAGTCTCATACCCTACTAGTACAAATCTATGTAGATGATATTATTTTTGGTTCTACTGATTTAAATTTGTGCATAAGGTTCTCCAATCTAATGCATTCCAAATTTGAAATGAGTAGCATGGGTGAGCTATCCTTCTTTCTAGGATTGCAAATCAAACAACATGCTGAAAGCAATTTATTTCTCAAACCAAGTATGCAAAGGAATTGGTCAAGAAATTTGGTATGTCTGAAGCATCTTGTATGAAAACACCTATGCCTACTAATGTTGTATTAGATGCTGATGAACATGGGAAACCTGTTGATCAGACAACATATAGAGCAATGATTGGCTCTTTATTGTACCTTACAGCTAGTAGACCTGACATAATGTTTGCTACATGCATATGTGCTAGATTCCAAGTGAGCCCTAGAGGGTCACACCTAACATTAGTAAAAAGGATTCTCAGGTATGTAAAAAGTTGTCCAAATCTAGGTCTCTGGTATCCAAAAGACTCAGCATTTGACTTAACTGGATTTTCTGATGCTGATTATGCTGGATGCAGAATTGACAGGAAAAGCACCAGTGGAACTTGTCAGTTTCTTGGTGACAGACTTGTCTCTTAGTTTTGCAAGAAACAAACATCTGTGTCAACTTCAACTGCTGAAGCTGAATATATGCTGCAGGTAGTTGTTGTTCACAAATCTTGTGGATTCAAAACCAACTCCTAGACTATGGCTACAACTTAGAGAAGTTTAAAATCTTTTGTGATAATACCAGTGCTATTTCTATAGCTCAAAATCCAGTCCTCCATAGTAGGACAAAACATATAGAAATTAGGCATCACTTCTTAAGGGATAATGTTGAGAAAAATAAAATTGAACTTCAATATATCCCAACTGATTTGCAAAGGGGAGATATTTTCACCAAACCCTTGGATGAAAAAAAACATACCCTCTTCCTAAATCAGTTAGGAATGTTAGATGGAGGAAGTCTAAAATAATATCCAAGATTTTAAAACTCTAAAAATTGACCAAAACTAGGCAAACATCTTGATTTTTCTAGTGTATTGAGTGTTTCTGGTCTCTGAACTGCGCTCGACGATTTTCCCCCAGATCGTCGAACGGAGATCGACGCTTTCCGAAATCGTCGACCAGAGTTCAGCGCTTCTCAGATAGTGCTCAACTATCTCTCCAGGTCAGCGATCGTCGAACGAAGCTCGACGATTTTGTTCTCTGAACTATCGTCGAACGGAGCTCGACGCTCTCCAATATCGTCAAATGGAGATCGACGATGTTGATGACCTTTCAGTTTCCTTTAGAAGCCCCGATCGTCGAACTGAGTTCAACGATCTTTCCTTTTCTGCGTCGAACCCTAATATAAAATTCATTTTTTCGGCCGTCGTTCTCTCTTTGCGGCTTCATTCTCTCTGCAAATTTTCTCCTTCCCTCCAAATTTCTCTACACTTGGTCATTTGGTTGTTGATTTTTGCAGGGATCAATGGCCGTCTCAGTTGCAGTCCTGGCCGGAATTTTAGCACCAGTGATCAAATCTTCCAAGATATTCTCGAACTTTTCAAGGAACAAAAGCTAGTTACAATAATGACTACCAGGATCAAGTTAGCTGCTGATGAAATAAAGGAATGGGTATATACTTCCCACAACTAGGATCAGAATACAGTTGTTGGATCAATATCAGGAACCCAGGTACCTCTGACACCTACTATCTTGACAGAGGTTTTTCAATTACATTCTGGAGAGGATTCTGCTGAGATGTCTGGAGAAGAATTTTCTACTATGCTTGAGATAATGGGACATTCAAATGCAAACCCTAGCAAACTGCTGAAGAAGAATTTATCTATAGACTACAGATTTTTGGCTGATGTTGTAGGAAAGGTGTTATTGGCCAAACACTCAGCCCATGATACCATCTCTAGGTATCAGCTATGCTTGATGGGTGCTCTTATAGATAAGAAACAATTGAACTGGGGAGACGTTTTCGTTGATCTGATTAAGAATAACATCAACAAGAATTTTGTGAATTATGGGAGGATATTAGGGCTATTTCTTCAGAATAGATGCCATGCTCTGCTAGTTTCCAGTGGGGTGCACATCAATGCCTCCAAGAGGCTCTCCTGTGCCCTGTTTGGAAAGTGGGACATGCAAATAGTGAAGCCCAGCAGGCTCTCTGCAAGTGCAACTTCAGGCACAAGGACTGTTGCAGTCTCTTCCCCTCAAATCTCTGCCCCTGCAGAAGACTTGCCTGTTGCTTCTCCTCCTCCTCCACCTTTTATTTCATCTCCACCAGTCACATCCACCATTACAGTTTTCTCCACCATCATAATTTCAACCTCATCTCCAACTTCTATCCATTCTCCAACTCTTCCACCAACTGAAGAACTCTTCCATCCTTTACATCACTAACCATAACAAGAAATTGATTCCTCATCTCAACTTCCATCTTTCACACTTCTGGATGATTCCTTTATGGATGATTCCCCTTCATCCCCTCCTGATCTACCCTCTTCATCCACATCCTATCAGCAATTGCTTCAAGACATCATTGCACAACCATCCTTCACCTCATCCATCTCCATTCCACTATCTTCCATTTCCATAATCCCCATATCTCAACCCTCATTTCCACCATCTCCAGCTGCTCCACCTTCAGTCCCTACCTCTGCTCAAGTCCCTCTTGAGCATGTAGATCTTCCAGCTTTAGCAGACAGACTCTATGAGCTGATAGCTCCCAGGCTATCACTCTTGTTGGAGACCTCCTTGGCTCCACTTCTCAAGTCAGTTGCAGACCTGTCTGCCAGGCTCTCCTCTCTTCTTCCCTCTCAGGCAATCCCTTCCTTTGGGTGCCCTGATCCAGCTTTCTCTACATCTAGGCAGGGGGAGATGCCTCATGAAGTGGATAGATTGCCTGCTGCTGCTGCTGTTGTATCTTCAGCCCAAGCTCAAGCCTCAACACCTCCTGTTGCAGTTTTCTCAATGGACCTCAGGACACTATTATCAGATTTTGATTCTATTTATTTCAGCTGTCTTCCAGAGCTCACTGCAGTCCAGCCATCAGAAGATCTCTCTAAGGCCATTGTGCCTATTTCAAGTTGTGACACCAGTATAATACTTTCTTTTTTAAAGTCCCTTTCTGCTGCTGCTCCTTCAGTTTCTGTTGAAAGTACTGATATCATTGATGTTGCTGTTAGTTCTGATGTTGATATATCTGAGGATATACATATGACAGAGGCACTTATTCTTGAGCCTGCTGTTATTGCTGCTGTTGCCCCTTCTAGTGATGATTTTCCAGCATCAACTGATATTACTGCTGATGTTATTCCTGTTACTGAAACTGTTATATCTAAATCTGTTGCCCCAGCTACTTTTGTATCTACTGCTGCTGCTAAAACTTCTTCTGCCAGTTCTGCTTCTACTCCTCTTCCTGATATTATTGCTGCTACTGTTGCTGTCACTACTGTTTCTCCTGTTCAATCACAACAACAGAAAAACTATCTCAAAAGGATTGTTGCACTATATGATGATCTAAGCTCAGAAAGTGATCTGTTCAGGACTGATTCAGATGACTCCACTACAACTATTGCAAGGAAAAGGAAGGCCAGAAGCAAGGCTATGAAAAGGGTTCCTCCAGCAAAAGTCAAAGATAGCAATGATATTCCTTATTACATACTGCATAACTGTCATATCATAGAACACTGGATGCAATACTCCAAGAATCAATTGAAGTCCATGAAGAAAAAGTGAAAGTATGAGAAAGGTTCCTCTCAGTTCCATCATCCTCCTCCTCCTCCTCCTTCAGCTAATGCAGGTGCAGGTGGTAGCTTTGTTGTTCAACCCTCTGCCAGAAGCCAAACCCCTTATCAACCTCAAGGTAGATCCCAGTACAGGGGAAGTCAATCCAGAGGCTACCAATCAAGGAGAGGAAACTGTAGAGGAAACCAAAGAGAATTTCAAGTATACTCCAAAGGCTATTCCAGGCAACACCCTTATTCAAGGGAAGGACAAGCTTCCTCTGATACTACTTCAGGACCCTTTCCCTACAAGCTTAAAGAGTTAGTCTCATCCAGAGCTCCTCCAGACAATCCCTCAAACAGATATGAGCCTCCAGTTCCTTTTGAGGATCTAGAGAACAATCCAACTTCATGGACAGCCAGGATGAAGGAATTAGCTACTTTGGATCAAATTAAGAAAGCCAGAGAACAAGGCAAAGACACTTCCAGTATTACTACTTTATCAGAACAAAGGAAAAAGGAACTTGAAAGATATGCTTCCAGCAAGTTATTTGATTCTGAAAGCTACATGAAGCTGCACCCTGAAGCTGTAGTGCCCAGGCCTAAGCAACAAACCTCTTTAGGTGCAGCTGATGACAGGAGATCTAAAAAGGAAGCTCTCATTCCAAATAGAGATATAATACATATAAAGAGCAAAGAAAAGTAGTAATTCTATAAGGTGAAAGTTATTTTGATTTTTGATCTATCTGTGACAATATATGTGTGATTCTGCAATGTCTTGTTTGTTATATTGTTGCCTTGTATATGTTTTTAATTTTCCAATATTTGTAAATAGTAATCCTAACCCAAATAGGGGGAGATTGTTAGAACACCCTATTACTGATTTGGGTCAAGATCACTATGTCTTTTAGGAAACCTATTTTGACCTCATTGTATAGATCTAAAAGTCAATTAGAATTGAGTCTAAGGGTTAGTACTTAGGTTTGGAAGCTGCCATCAAGACCAAGATTTTCAGTTTCAGAACACTAAGTCATTTCGTCGAGCTCAGTACGACGAATCGTCGAACTCCATTCGACGATCGTTGAGCTCACTTCGACGAATCGTCGAACTCCATTCGACGATCGTTGAGCTCACTTTGACGAATCGTCAAAATGCATTCGACGATCTCTGAGCTCAACTTCAACAAGTCGTCGAACTTCATTCGACGACCTTCGAGCTCAGATCGACGATCTTGACTCCTGTTTAATTCTATCTCTGAGCTCAGTTCAATGATAGTGGAGCTCAGTTCGACATTTTTCTGAAGAGTTCAACGATTTTCAAGATTCAAATTCAGACAGTTAAGGAATTATTGTCAGCATTTAATTCAGAAATTTTGGAGCCGTTTTTCATTTAATCTGGAGCAAGTTTCAAGGAATTATCAAGTAATGTTTTATTGGACTTTCCTCCAGAAGACAAAAGCAATTAAGGAAGTAATTAATGACAGGCTAATGACTATCTTGGACAGTGGATCATTTCTATTCAGACAAAAGGAATAAAAGATAAGATTTTTCATCCCTGAAAAAGGAGAACAAGAAGTTAGAAAAATATTCTCTACAACAACAGCTATCACAACAACAATTACACAAGAGAAAGAGAAAGAGTTGCAGACATTCTCAGTCTCAAAGATTCATACAAGAACACCATCACCAAAGGAGATCAACAAACTGAAATCTTCAGATCTCTTTTGATTCAAGTGTTCAAAGGCCATCATCATTCAAGACTCCAGACACCTCACATTTCAGCTGTTGCTGAAATCATCATTTGCTGGAGATCAATTTTCTGAAGGCCTATCACCCTACTGCAAAGCTTCACTTCCTGAACAACTACAGATCTCAGGGGGAGCTTTGACAACATCCACTATCTTCTCTTTGACTGTTGACAGAGAAGATCATCTCTTTCCCTCTCTCTCTTTCACTCTACTGTAAAGGGATTTTCAAACTCCCTTCAAAAGTTTGTGTTTGGTTTTTGAGCACCTTATCAAAAGCTCATTGGTGGCAAGACACCTGATCAAAAATCTGGTTTGGTTTTTGAGCACCTTATCAAAAGCTCATTGGTACCCAGGACACCTGATCAACTCATCCTGTAGTGGATTCCTACCTAGGGTGGTAGAAGAGTGGATGTACCCAGATTGATTGGGGAACCACTATAGCTCCTTGTGTCTTCTGGTTGCTTGTGTTTCTGTTTGTTTCTGGCTGTGGTTTGTGATTGCTTTGTGACTATTCTGTGGCTAGATTTACTTTATATTATTTTCTTCCCTGTTCACATAAGAATACAACAACTATTGTAAAAGTTTTTAGCAAGCACCATACTTTATTCACCCCCCCTCTCTAGAGTATATCAGATCTAACTTGCACTTTCACTCGAGCTTGCGGTAACGACCATCCAAATCCACGAACTCTCGATGTCGTAGATCCACGACCGCATCAGCATCGTCGCCATCAGCTGGTCTTGGAGGCCATCCACCGACTACCCAAGCACAGCTTGTGATCCATCTCGGTAACCTCTCCCGGCATTCATCTTGTATGATCTTCTTTCCTCTTGCTGACTCGTTTTTTTCACAACCCCCGCTCTCGACAGCCAATTCTCACCCCCTAGAGCCCCCGAACTCCTGCTCCAAACGATACCGAGAACACAGTAGTCGTCCTCTTCCTTTCGCTCGGGAGGGTTGTTCCTATTCCAGACGCACCCGCACCAGGGTCTCGGTTGCCGATGGAATAAGAGACCGCCGCCCTCCAGTTGGCCGTAAGCAATACCCAGGATCACTCATGACACTGCCCGGGATGGGGAAAACCTATAAATCTGCTCTTTGGGAAACACGCCGAAGGGCAGCCAGGCCTTTCTTGCCAATATACAGCTGAGAGCCCACCCCCAACAATATATAAGGGGTCCTTGCCCAATCTTTTCGCCCTTGTTTGATTTTGACTAGATTTTTTCAGTCAAATCTAACGACTGTGGAGGCAGAAGCGAATGAAGAAGAGGAGACAATCTCGCCCCTGCCTTACCCTAGTGACATAGAGGAATATTTAGATGCCGACGGGAGCAGCAGAACTCGGCGAAGGCGGATAACGGAAGTCATGACTAAACTCGTCGCGATGCGCCAAGACGAATCGCTGGCGTTGACGAGACTTAAACAGTCGGTTGATCTGCGGATGTCGGTGATCGAGAGGGACTACACCCACCTTCTCGTAGAACAAGTGTTGGGTACATTGGTAAATGTGTACCAGATTTGGAGAAGCCTCACCTAACTCAATGATATGCATCAAGTTGTATTTGATGTTCTGTTGAGTTATCATGTGCAGGTTAAGTAAATGGAAAGGAAAATTTTCTAAGTACAAGGGTCGACACTTGGGAATGGCTGTGTCTACACCAAGCGCCAGATTGTGTCAACATCCAGAATTTGTGTCGACACACAAAAAATCTGTCGACAATGTTGTGTCGATACCAAGGACCAGATTGTGTCGACATCCAGAATTTGTGTCGACACACAGAAAATTTGTCGACAATGCTGTGTCGACACTAAGGGCTAGACTTGTGTCGACATTATCAGGAGCTGTGTCGACACACAGTGAAGCTGTCGACACATTCCAGAATTATGTCGACAATGACTGTGTCGATACACAGAACTTGTGTCGACACACACCAGAATTCTGTCGACACCAACTTTGTCAAGACAAGGAGTGTTTGCGTCGACACACGGGACTTGTGTCGACACATTCCACAGAAGCTGTGTCGACAATAATAAGACTTGTGTCGACACATGGACTATGTGTGTCGACATATATGAAGTATTCAGTCGACATTCTCTGCTGCTAAGTCAAAGTCCAATGAAGGTTGAAGTAATATAATTGAAGACTTCACAGCTGTCATTACTGACATTGCTGTCACATCTGTCAGAGGTGTCAGAAGAGAATTTGAAACCAAAACAGCCGGTTACCATGGATGAAGTCTATAAATAGATATGCTCTCTCAACAATTGTGATACATAACAACAACAAGAACAACAACAACAGATAACAGATAGCTGATCAATTATTATCTCTAAAGGATTGAGAATCCAATAGAAGAGAAGGAAACATTCAACAAATTATAGAGAGAGAAAAATAAGGAGTGAAGTTCTCATCCAGTGAAGGCAGATTCTGAATAGTCTGCCTGAAGAATTCAGATCAGGCCTGAAGAAGAATTCGGATTAATTTCTGAAGGAAGCTGATTGAAGATCAACTCTAACATCAAGAAGATCAACCCTACTGTGTTCAGATTCAAGAAGCTTTGAAGAAAGCTAAGTCAGGTTGATCCTTAAGAAATCAGTTCTATTAAGAACTGATCAAGAAGCCTTCAACAAATTCTCTCTCCATCTGGTTGAAGATATCAACAACTTTTCATCAATAATTCTTGTAGGATCTGTAATAGATTTGAGTGTAGGAGATTTACATCTCTGAGTTATAAGCCTAAATTATAAAGGCTGAGGTAGGGCTGGTGCCTGAGGTAGGGGAATCTGTTCCCTGAGTTATAGGCCTGTGAAAGAGGCTGAGGTAGGGCTGTTGCCTGAGTTGTAGGAGTGAGGTGTCACTCTTAGTTATAGTCCTGTGGAAGAGGCTGAGGTAGGGCTTGTGCATGAGTTGTAGGAGTGTGGATTCACTCTGAGTTGTAGGAACTAGTCTTGGTTCTGAGCTGTATGATCTGCGGATCTGAGAATAAGGAAGGAAGTTAGGCCGAATCTAGTACATTAATAGATAGGCGAAGGGGGAAAGTGGATGTACCCATCATTTGGGGAACCACTATAAAACTAGTGTGCAATATATGAATGTTGTGTATGTGAACGTTGTGTTATACTTTCTGTTGAATACAATGCTGAACTAGATAGAATTATCTACCTAAGTTAGAAAAAGAATTGAACCTATTCACCCCCCCCTCTAGCTGTTTAGAACATCTTGAAACCAATTCTTTCAAGTGTATCAGAGGGAGTTTACTCAAAGAATAGACCTAACAGTCTGAGTAGGTCTCCAAGGCAGAAATCTATTAGGCAAAATGGGTTCCATTGAGAATCATAAGGAGTTTGGTTCTATGAAGTTACCTATATGCAGGAAAGAGATTTTTGGCATATGGAAAGAAAGAGTTAGATTATTTATGGAAGCTTCAGATCCAAGAATCTACATGACAGTCAAAGAAGGGCCATTCATTCCAATGAAAGTCTCAGTTCTTGATGCAAATCTTAGGACACCAAAGGAATATTCTGAAATGAAAAAGGATGAGATCATCTTGGCTACTATGGATAAGAGAGCACAGAATATAATAGTCAGTGTCATATATGATTCAACATTCCAAAACTTGATCCACTGCAAGACCTCCAAAGAAATGTGGGACACCCTTATTGTCTACATGGAAGGTTCAGAAGAGGTGAGAGAAGACAGAAAGTCTATGCTGAATCAGGAGTATAAAAGTTTTAGACAATCTAAAACAGACAACATAACTGAATGTTACAAGAAATTCTTCAGAATAGTTAATAAACTGATGTCATATGGAAGAGTATTCAGCACATATGAGTTAAATGATAAGTTTCTGAGATCATTGACTAAAGACTGGGACACTAAGATATGTGTCATTAAGGAAGTGGCCAGACTAGCAGAAATTTCACCTCCAACATTATTTGGCAAAGTGCTTTCATATGAAATGCAGCTGATGGTCAAAAAAGAGGAGGGGAAAAGTAATAAAGTTGATAACAGAGATAAGTCAGTGACTTTCAAGACTGAAGCCATAAGAAAGGATAGGAGGATGTCTCCATCACCTCCTAGGAAAGCTACAGAAGTTGTTTCAGAAAGTTCTGACAGTCACACATTAGATAGTCCAAATCCTGATGAAGACTTAGCAGCTTTCTCAAAACAATTTCAAAGGTTTTTGAAGAAGAAACAGTGGTGATCCAAGCCATCATCCTCACAATCCAAGAATGATTACTATCAGAAAAAGAAATCCTCAAGGAAGGGCAGGTATAGCTCTAAACCTAGTAAATTATCTTCAACTAAGATTGTTTGTTATTGCTGCAACAAGACAGGACATATGGTAGCTGATTGTCCTGACAAAAGGAAAGAATATAATGACAAGAAGAAACTAAAAAACAAGGGAAAGAAGGAGAAATCATTTGTTGCAAAGAAGCAAAAAAGCTGGTCAGATTCTTCATCATCAGATTCTGAGGCTGAAGCTGAAGCTGAAGCATATATAAAATTGTTGGCAACTGAAGAGGATGCAGAAGAGGCTGAGTTCTTGAAGTGGCTGGATTCAGTAAATGAAATTGAAGAACCTTGTTGTAAAGGGCTGATGTCCTTGACAGAAGAAGATCGGTGTCAGGATCAGCCTGGACCTAGTAAGGTAAACAATTCTTCAATAGATTCTGATTACTATACAGGTTCAGAATCAGATGTATCTGCATCAAGAGATGTAGATGAATCTAAATCAGAAGGAGATGTTCATCAACTCATTGATGAATATGGTGACCTGCTGCAAGCACTTAAGAAAAGCAGAATCCTTAATAAAACACATGCCAAGGAAATTACCGATCTTAAGCTGGCTGCATTAGATTATGAAAAATTGTTGGATCTAAAGATGAATGAAGTAGCCAAACTGAAAAACATAACTGTTATTTAGATAGGTACTATTACATTCAAGAATGATCAAATTAAAAGCTTGAAAGTCAAACTTCAGAAGAAAAAGGATCTGGTGGCTAAGTTCTCTAAGCCAAAATCTATTTTACCTTTAATTGATGACTTTATTCCTAAAAGGGTAAGACATGATTGGGCTTTGAGGGAAATGCAAGGGCTACCAACTAATAGATATGATCATGATATCATACATGGTTATGGTAAACCTAAAATTCTAAATGACAAGAGTGTAGCTCTAAGACCCCCCTCCCCCTTACCAAGGTGGCTACCGGGTCTAATGCCAAGAACCGCTGTCATACGGTGCCACCAATACATGGGTTAGTCGACACCGCAACACGCCGATTCTGCCGGCTAGTACGATCATAAACTTGTAGGCCAATAAGAGAAAAGAAGTATAGCGGTAAAAGAAAACCACAACAAGTCCATAGTCACATCACATATATATAATATATGAAAGGAAAATGTCAGTCCAAATGAGTACAGAAACAAAATGGAGAGTAATAAGGGCTTATGACCAGTATATCAAATTAAATCTCTCTCTCTCTCAACTCTAAACAGCGGAAGATATCTATCATCATCAAGTTATCCCACCTGAGGTAACTCTGCAGTAGTAGTAGTAGTAGTAGTAGTCGGTGGTATCAGCTCCTCACGTCCTACCATCTCGTCTCGCTGGTCGTGCTGGTACTCCATCTCCTCGAGCTCCTAAAAATAGTTTGGTCACCAACCATTAGTCAAAAAGACTAAGTCATTTAATCCACACCTCGCCCCGCAACTCCTAGGCACCGTGCGGGAGGACGAAGCGGAGGACAACAAGGGGTATCAAGTATAAACAGGTGGCAGTGGCACTACGCTAACAAGTAAATGAGGAGTAATAGTGATTCTACTCTAGCAGTTCTATGTATGATGAACAAGTACAGTAAGTAAGGTATAAAACTGAGTAAGTAGAACATGTGCAGTACGGTAAAGTAAGTAAAGGACAGAAATTAAGAGTAGGAAAGTAAAACTAAGCTACCACTACTCTATCATCACAAATCGTACCTTAACTTATAAAAATGCCCATACAAATTTATAAGTTAAGGTCTACAGGAAATGTAACCTATCATATAAAAGAGACCATACTAATTTATATGATAAAAAACTATAAAGCGTATGACCTAATATGAATGAATTTTTATGATGCAAATTATGCACAGGCAAGTGCAACTCACACACAACGACTCTGTGATCACATACCTTTAGTTTCCACTTTTTGAGAGCTAGTTTCACTCTCGGGTACCACTGCTGTGGCTACGGCAGCAGCGGAGCGAGCATCTCCACTTCTAGGCCGGTATGCACACTACCAAACCTTAGACCCCTCTCATACGCCTCTGTACACGTCCAAGGTGCACTCTAGAGTCTATGCGTACATATTTTGCTAACAACCCGTCAGTCTTGTTGGGTCGGATGTGCGTTATCGTGGATCGTCCTCCAGACCGCAGTGTAAAACAACCTACTGGCCCCTCTAACCCTCACACCCGCCTGGTGCACCGTACTGCCATCGGTGTGATGAACGGCCAGTACCGTATGCCCCGCCACTAAATTAATGCACAAGCAAGTATTTCATCCCGAGCCTTCAGCTCGCAGTACCAACCTGTCCTGAATCCCTCGAACCCTACACGGGTGAGCATTTATCACAATCCCTCCAACCCTGCACGGGTGAGAATGCACAATAGTTCCTTTATTCCAAATCCCTCAAACCCGTCACGGGCGAGAATGAATCACAATGTCCTAACCTATTAGACTACTCTTGTATACGGATTATTATAGTTAGCGATTTAAGGTTAATCCATGGACTGCCCAGGGTATACCCGGTGAAGGGCTCTCGGGGGCACTAGGAACTATGATGGGATTACGCCCAAAGCTCCCTTTATCAAGGATATTTACTTTAGTTGATGGCTACCCAATATTCACCCTCAGCTCTCGTTATTACTCTTGAGTGATCCTAATGACTTAAGATGTTCTCAAAAGGACGACGGTCTTCCGCCGGCCTCCACTCCAGATGCTATCCAAGGTTTGCACTTTACTCTTATCACTAAGACAACTATATCCACCAGGACCATATTCCAATTGAAGTCTCTAGCTCATTTATTGATCTATCCCCCGGTGGTCCATACAACATGACCTACTTCACTATGCGCAACTCATGACCTAATACCACCCCGAAATGGAACTTCCAATTCCTTGGGCCACAAGCCCTTAATTATTTATCCTAGTACGGTATGGACTAATGAAGTGAGCATATTGATTTTCATAATTTTTCTAAGACATTAAGCCTCTAATTAAATTATTTAATTAATCCCCTAGGTCATTTAATACATGAAGTATGACAATTTATAATCCACTGATGAAAGGAATTTTTCTTGAGTTATATCTTGGTGAAATATTGTTGTCTATCAAAATTTATAATTTTCCTTTGAATATTTCTATTTATTCCTTAATTAATACAAAATTAATGCAATTGTCATTTTCCAAATGAAGTATAAGGAATACATTTCTAAAAATTCTAGGAAAATTTCAAAACATATGTATTAGGAATTTAAGGCTAATGGCAGAGTTGCATCAACATTTACAATGTAATGGCCTACAAATTTCAATTCTTAATAATTTACCAAAATGCCATTATAGGGTTTTAAAAATTACTGATTAATTCACAAATTCTGAGAAACTTATACAACGTTATTCATACTCAGATAAATCATCAAGAATTTTTCCAAAATTTTCTACTAAGTAGTTTCACCAATTTGCTAATTAAGTAAGATGAGGGTAAAAAAGTAATTTCCACATAACTCCTATCAAAATTCTTCAAATAGAGACAAAACTTTTCAGGAGTTAAATCTAACATAATATTGACCTTGACAAAAATTGGGGGTTTTATCTCAAAGAAGACCTATTTTTACATTTATTTTTCAAAAAGGATAATTATTCCAAAAATTCCAAATAATGAGAGTTTTGCTTCCAAAAATCCCATTATTACAATGTGGGGTATAATTCACCCTAAAGGTCCTCTGAAATCAATATCATGATTTTTGAATGTTCCAAATAGGTCTAATACACAATATATTAAAATTGGCTATTTGCACCCCAAGCCTATATATAATCAACACATGCATGTGAGTTTACCCAACATGCTTTGGTCCAAATGTGCTGACATTTTTACCATGAACATGAATTGTCCCCATGGACGTGCCACCAAAATTGTGGGCCATTTGGAGCCATAACACGCCAAATATTTCATTTATTTAAATTTGTGTATTATGAATAACACTATAGAAAACGTTTTCCCAAAAATTCCCAATTTTTGGCAGGGGCTAAATATGCCCTAAACATGCATGCACCCAAAATTTGGGGACATGTTGCTTACTGGTTTGGCTTGGGCATCAAATTGAAGTTCTGCCCTTGCCTAGGACCAGCCCTAGGAAAAATGACCTACATGGCAGTATACTGCACCAAATTACATGTTTAAGGTGGGAATGTAAAGTTAATACATTAAGCTACAATTTTCATGGAAGGTACATGACCGGGAAATGCCTCTAAGAGGCCTAAATTAACAATGCAATGTGACTGAGATAGTGTGATAGATATATATTTATACACTATAGTTTATACATTTGATTTGATTACTGTTGAGCACGAATCTTAAAGTAATATAAACAGAATCCGGTCATCGTTCCAAAATGGCCAACGGTCCAGATTGAATCTGGCTGGCCACTTTTGCTGGCTGATTCCGGCCAGCTGAGCCACCACGACCGCGGCGAATGTCGCCACCACCTTCACTGAGGTGGCGGCTAGTGGTTTTCAGCGATGAGGCCGCCAGAATTGGCTCCTCCGGTGAACCCGAGCAAGAAATAAAACTTGGAATAATCTCATTTTACTCTCATGGTATCGGGCTCAATTGAGCCCGATGTCTCTCACTAAAGATCTAGACATCTAGCACGAGTAGAGGGGAGGCGAAACGGACCCGAATGGCGGCACGGCAGCGAGGTTGGCGGCGGTGGGCCATGGATGAGCTGCTCTGGCGAACTCCTGCTCAAATCCTCGATTCTCCACCAAAAGCTTCGCTCCAAGACTCGTTCTCCACTCGATTCTACCCTCTAAAGGTGATGGTGTGGTCAAATTGTGCTGAATGTGACTGTATAGGGTGATACCATCAAGGTGAGCTCGGTTTGGGGCTTTGGAGGCTTCACCCTTGATTCCAAGTGGCCCCCATGCTGCCAAATTCCCTGGGAATTCTCTGAGGAGGCCAGCCAACACAATTTGGGCTGATGGAGCCAAGGCCAAGTGGCCTCTTCTTCTTAACTCCCCTTCTCTCTCCTAAAATTCCCACTTTACCCTCATGCATGTGTCCCTCTATTCAAAACCAGAGGGTAGGGGTGGTCATTGTCCATTTGGGGTGGCCATGGATCAGGTTTGGTGGGCTTGGCCCAAAGGGTGTGGGCTTAGCCCTCATTTTCTCCTTTAGGTTAATTAGGTTGACTTGGGTTGACTTGGTCAACCATGATGAGTGGGCTGACCCCACTTGGTGTTCATGGGTCTAATGGCACCACCCAACTTGGGTTGGGTCAATGTGGTGCCCTAAACATGCATGCACCCAAAATTTGGGGCCATGTTGATTACTGATTTGGCTTGGACATCAAATTGAATTTATGCCCTTGCCTAGCACCAGTCCTCGGAAAAATAACCTTCAGGGCACTATACTGCACCAAATTACATGTTTAAGGTGGCAATGTAAAGTTAAGACATTAAGCTACAATTTTCATTTAAGATGCATTCCGTGTAAATGCCTCTAAGAGGCCTAAAATTGCCATGCAATATTGCTGAAATAGTGTAACGGATTTATATAATACTATAATTTATATTTGATTTAATATATATGATATGCACGAATCCTAAAGTATAACAGACGGGATCAGTTCATCGTCCCCAAGTGGCCAACGGTCCATATTGAATATGGCTGGTCACTTTTGTTGGCTGATTACAGCCAACTGAGCCAGCACCACCGCCGGCGAATGTCGCCACCACCTTCACTGAGGTGGCGGCAAGCGGTTTAAGGCGATGAGGCCGCCGGAATTGGCTCCTCCGGCAAACCCGAGCAAGAAATAAAACTCGGAAAAGTCTCATTTTCCTCTCATGGTATCGGGCTCAATTGAGCCCGATGTCTCTCCCTAAAGATCTAGACATCTAGCACGAGTAGAGTGGAGGCGAAACGGACCCGAATGGCAGCACGACGGAGAGGTTGGTGGCGGTTGGCCATGGATGAGCTGCTCTAGCGATCTCTTATTCAAATCCTTGATTCTCCACCAAAAGCTTCGCTCTAGGACTCGTTCTCCACTCGATTCTACCCTCTAAAGGTGATGGTGTGGTTGAATTGGGCTGAAGGTGACTGTATACGGTGATACCATCAAGGTGAGCTCGGTTTGGGGCTTTGGAGGCTTCACCCTTGGTGCCAAATGGCCCCCATGCTGCCAAATTCCCTAGGAATTCTCTGAGGAGGCCAGCCAGCACAATTTGGGCTAATGGAGCCAAGGCCAAGTGGCCTCTTCTTCTTAACTCCCCTTCTCTCTCATAAAATTCCCACTTTACCCTCATGCATGTGTCCCACTATTCAAAACCATAGGGTAGGAGTGGTCATTGTCCATTTGGGCTGGCCATGGATCAGGTTTGGTGGGCTTGGCCCATAGGGAGTGGGCTTAGCCCTCATTTTTTCCTTTAGGTTAAATAGGTTTACTTGGGTTGACTTGGGTTGACTTGGTTAACCATGATGAGTGGGCTGACCCCACTTGGTGGTCATGGGTCTAATGGCACCACCCAACTTGGGTTGGGTCAATGTGGTGCCCTACTTGGGCTAATTGGGCCTATAGGTATAGGTTTGACCAAATGAGGGTCATGGTTGACTTTGGTCAACTAGGGTCAAAGGGTTGACCTATTGGCATGCCCTAGGGTCCACTTAGATTGTTTTAGGGTTAGGGAAATGTGGTGGGGTCATGGTGTCGCTAGGGTTCCTTTTTAGGCTAGTTTGACCTAGTTTGACCTTGGCCCCTTAGTGGGCCCCACATGGCTACAATCCACTACCTAGGGTCAAACCTAGCTAAATTCCCTATCACCCACGCCATGCCTAACCCAATCTAAGCGAAGGGGGCCTAGAAGTAACATGAGATGTTACAAATCACAATAAAAAAGAAAATAATTTCGTCCCCGAAATTTAAGTTCGGGTCTACGGGGTTCTACTTGCAAGAATTATAAGAAATTTTAAACATATAAACTAAAGTATACCTGAAGTGAACAGCTCCGAGTGTCGCTCCAACATTAGATCCCTCGGCTCCCAGGTGTGCTCCTCCTATCCATGATTGGACCACAACACCTTCACGAGAGGGACCTTCTTTTTTCGCAACACACACACATCTGTATCATCAATCCGGATCGGCTCCAATCTGATAGATCTTTCTGGCACTATCGGACCAGCTGTAGTAGTAAAATGCTGCTCCGGCCGTAGGAGAGCTCTTCTCAAGGAAGAGATATGGAAGACGTCGTGTATGGTACCCAACTCCGATGGCAGCTACATTCGGTAAGCTAAGGGGTCGATCCGCTCTAGGATCAAGTATGGCCCCATGTATCGAGGACTGAGTTTCTTGTGCCTCCGCACCTGAGAGACACCATGTACCGGACGTATCTTCTAGAAAACTCTGTCTCCAACCTGGAACTCCACCTTCCGGTGTCGAGCATCATAATACTTGGCCTGTCTGCTCTGGGCCTCTAGCAGCCGATCCCTGATCAAATGTACATGAGCCTCCGTATCCTTCATATAATCAGAACCAAGAGCCTTGGTATCCATATCCTGAACCCATGACAGCGGTGTTCGGCATTTCCTCCCGTAAAGTGCCTCATAAGGAGCCATCCTGATGCTAGTCTGGTGGAGGTTATTGTAGGAGAACTCGATCAGTGGTAGTAGCCTCTCCCAAGGCTTCCCTGTATCGAATATACACAGGCGGAGTAGATCCTCCATGGTCCGGGTGGTCCGCTCAGTCTGTCCGTCGGTCTGCAGGTGGAAGGCGGTACTAAAAGTAAGCCGAGAGCATAAGTAAGCATGCACATCCCTCCACTCGCTCGAAGTGAACCGACCATCACGGTCCAAAACAATCGTCTTGGGGATGCCACGGTATCTGACAAACTGCTCCACGAATAGTCTCACCAAAACTATAACTGGAGAATCCTTCCTGACTGGAATAAAGCGCGCTAGCTTGGTCAGTCTGTCTACTATGACCCATTTAGAATCGTGCCCAGAGTGGGAGCGAGGTAGTCCGTGTATAAAGTCCATAGTAATGTCCTCGAACTTCCACTCTGGGACTGGCAATGGCTATAATAAACCTCCCGGGCTCTTGTATTCTGCCTTAACATGCTGGCACGTCTCACAATGTGTCACAAAGTGGGTGATCTCCCTCTTCATCCCAGGCTAATACATAGTCCTCCGCAAATCTGCCCACATCTTGGTGATGACGGGATGTACTGAATATCTGGAGCAATGTGCATCTCTAAGTATATCATCCCGGATACCGCCCCCTGCTGGTATATACATGCATCCACGGAATCGAAGGAGATCATCCTGCAGCGTGTAGTCCTCAACCTTGCCCCTTTCCAGGGCACTGAAAATCGGCTCTAATGCAGCATCCAGCCTCTGATGTGCCATAATGCGCTCCCGAATGTCATCATCACTGATCATAGAGCTCAGGTGCTCTCGCTATCCAACTGGTTTGGCCTCAGAAACCATAGTAATATGCAGGTCGTCCATCATCTGTATCAGCTCCATAGCCATCATCAGAGGCTCCTGTCCAGAGCTGCCGGCCCTCCTGCTCAATGCATCTGCTACTGTGTTTGGCTTCCCCGGGTGGTAGTGAATCTCGTAATCATAGTCGCAGAGGAACTCTAGCCATCGCCTCTGTCGCAGGTTTAGATCCTTCTGCGTATCGATGTATTTGAAATTCTTGTGATCTGAGAAAATGTCACAATGAATCCCATACAGATAATGTTGTCATATCTTTAGTGCAAATACAACAGCCCCGAGCTCTAAATCGTGTACCGGATAGTTATGCTCGTGCTTCTTCAACTGTCTCGAAGCATAAGCGATAACATATCCGTGCTGCATCAGTACAGCACCCATCCCTTTGTATGAGGTATCCGTATAAATCTGAAATCCCTCACTCCCAGATTGGAGTGCAAGGATAGGGGATGAGGTAAGTCAGTCCTTCAACTCCTGAAATGTCGTCTCGTACTTCTCTGTCCATATAAACTCTGCATCCTTCCTCGTCAAGGTTATGAGGGGGGAGTGCTATCCTCGAGAACCCCTCCATGAACTTATGATAATAACCTGCTAGTCCTAAGAAACTGTGAATGTCAGATGCTGTCTTCGGCCGTGGCCAATCCCTCACTATGTCTATTTTGGCTGGATCCACCGCCAATCCAGCTCCACTGATCATGTGCCCCAAGAAGGCCACCTCCTGTAGCCAGAACTTGCACTTTGAGAACTTTGCATACATCTGGGACTCCCTCAGCCTCTGCAAAACCTGTGCTGAATGCTTGGTATGTTCCTCCTTAGTCCGGGAATAGTTCAAAATGTCGTCGATGAATACGATCACGAAGCGGTCCAAGAAGGGCTCAAATACACGGTTCATTAGACTCATGAATGCGGAAGTGGCATTCGTGAGCCCAAAAGGCATCACCGTGAACTCGTATAACCCATAACGCGAGCTGAAAGCCGTCTTCGGGGGAGATGAGATAATATAATAAGAGATGTGGGACAAATATGAATCCCCCACTCCTATCCGTCTGACCGACTGCTAACCGCCTGTCTGCTAGCTAACTGCCGGACTTCTCTAGAAAACCGTCAGTTCACTTCCTAGCATCTAACAACCAATACTAGAAGCCTGACCACAGCTGCAGTTAATCATCTATACCACAGTTACGAGAAGCCCCCAGACAACAACTGCTAAGATAAGCCATCAGACCACCAGACCGCTGGACTAACCGACAGACCACCTGAATATCTAGCTGCCCGACTAGAACATGAGACTGCATTTGCAGGAAGCCCTCAGACCCAACTGCAAAGATAAACCATCCAATCACCAGACCTTTGGACTGTCCCCTAGACCGCCCGAATAGCTACCTGCCCGACTAGATTATCAAACTACTGATCTCTAACACTCATTACGTCGCTGCAAAGCGGATTTTAATACACCTTAAGGGAATACCTAATCTTGTCTTATGATTCCCAAGAAGTAATGATGTCGAGCTAATTGGTTTTTCAGATGTTGATATTGCAGGAGTTGGGATGATAAGAAAAGCACTTCCGGGACGTGTCAATTCCTCAAAAGATGACTTATTTCATGGAGCAGTAAGAAGCAGAACTGTGTGGCAACTTCTACTACCGAGTCAGAGTATATCTCTGCGGGCACTTATTTTGCACAGCTTCTATGGATCAGGAATCAACTTGAAGACTACAACCTAAGGTTTAAAGAGATTCCAATGTATTGTGACTCATCCAGCGCAATAGAGATCACGAATAATCATGTCTCTCACAGCCAAACAAAGCACATCGAAGTGCGATATCACTTCATCTGGGAGCATGTGGAGAACAAGGACATAGCTTTCAGTTATTTACCGACGGATAAGCAGGTCGCAGATATTTTCACAAAGCCACTGGACGAGGCCAAGTTTTCATTTTTCAAAACAGAACTAGGAATGTTGAACAAGGACTCGTGAAGATGGCCAAGAAGACATTGAACTCACTCGAAAAATACTATAGAAAGGAAGAAATGTGTCCAAGGAAAATTCATCAAGTATCGTTCCGTCCAAGTTGCCGATTCGTCGGATATTCAACGGATACTCGCCGAATCTGACTCGACTTTCAGCGAAACTCGCTGAATTGGACTTAGGTCAAAATTCTCTTTTTATATTGGATCCTAAGAGCCGCCGTAAATCAGGTACGCCCGATTCCTATGTCAAATTTACAATTATATATATATATAAACAATCAAGAGTCATGGAAATCACAACACATTTTGTCGAAACAAAAATAATGATATTCGCTGACTTATCCTCCCGACCCTTCGGCTCTGGCGCAAGTGTTGTCATCGCCATCCCGTGGCCCTGCTCCCGTTCTCTTCCATTATGTCAAAGAAAGCAATTCATACAAGTCTTTATGATTTCCAGAAGCATTTCCTCTAGAGTTTGGTTTCCTCTAGCGATTCTGACAGCTTGTTTTTGCCGTATCGATAGTATCAGAATTTTGCTTCAATCGACAGTTCCTTCTAGATTACAGTTTTTTCCATGGCTCCTAGATGCACCAGTGGTCTGCTAAGGGGAGGAGAAATAGTTCGAACTGGGTTTGCTTCTGCTTTAGATGAATTCTGGAATGTGATCCAGATTCTTGAGACTACTGGTCTATCCTTCGTCCTATAACACCCTTGCAAGGTGTTGGACAAAGACATTCTCGAATTATTCCAGAATGCAATGCTCTGACATGAAGATTTTGTTATCAAGAGCAAAGTTCTTCGAACTTCCATTAAGATGAAGTCCTTTCACCTCAGTCGGCTCTTGAGGCTTCCAGCGTGTGGAGAAGCAGTTCACCTCAAAGAAGAGGATTTTAAAAGGGCTCTGTTGTTCTGTGTTCTATCAAGAGGTACAAATGCCATCAAAAGGAAAGGGATGAAAGAAGAAGGAAAGTTATTGTCATACATCATCCGAAAAGTTCTGCTATGCAAAACCAAATCACACGACTACCTTTCATCTGAAATGTTCAAAATTCTAGTGACGATCATCTGCCGGAAGAGAATGGACTATGGTGTTGTACTTTTTGAGAAAATCAAAGACAGTCTCCGCACTCCCAACTTTCGTAGGATTATCAGCTTGTACCTGAATCAAATGGATAGTGACAAGTTCGATATGACCAAAGGTGCGCCTATCCATCACCTAAAGAAGATAGAAACAACCATCTTCTCAAGGTGGGATAGGACGATCTTTAGGCAAGGGGAGCCCCAAATTTGCCTGTGGAGGAGGTAGAGCGTGCTCCTAAGGTCAGGATGTGTTGTCCACCACCCGTGAGATTCCTGATAGCTTGAGTGCAGGAATGGAGGGGGAGCTAACTGATACACAAGTGGCCACTCGTAAAGTTCCCATGAGTGTTTCTTCAGAATTAGTGTTAGAAGTTCCAGACGTTGTTATTACAGTTCTAGTGTCAGTGCTAGTCCCAGCTGCTCCAGTTACAAAGGAAGAGTCAGTGGTTTTGGTCTCGAAGTTACTGTCATAGGTCTGGAAGCTGTCTCAGATCTTATATCTGCTACTTATATGGATGAGTATGATGATGATGAGGTTCTAGCTCCTTCTATGCATGAGAGTGCATATGATATGTAAGATGTTGTTGTTGATGAGGCCTTCGTTTCTTCTATTGCTGTTGCTGTTGATGAGCACGTATCAGTAGAAAATCTGATACTCTGTTTCCCAGAGATTACTTTTTGTTGGATCCATTGTGCCCAATGTCCCAGATTTGTAAGAAGTCAAACAAGTCAATGGTATACACATACTTATATTTGATGTGTGTATGCAAGTTCATGCATGCAGGTTGTTCTTTGTCATAATGATTGGACAGGTGGTTCAATTAACAATGTTAGGTGGACTCATAAAAGTATGGAAGAAAGACAAGAATCTTTCTAAGTCCACATGTGTTGAGTGAGTAAAGCACACTCAATGCTAGATGACCAGGAAAAAGGCTAGAATGATAGAAATGTGGCTAAGTGCACAACCGTTGAGTGAAGCCATTTTACTCAATGCCATATAACAGAAAGGTTTGAAACAAGCTCATGTAGTCAGAGCCTAAGTAGAGGAAATAGAAAATCGACTTAGTCTAAAAGCATTGAGTGAAGCCAGTTCACTTAACTCTAAGATCAAAAGGCTTTGAGTCAAGCTAATGCAAAGAGCTTAAGTGGAAATAGAAAAATCCGCTAAGTCAAGAAGTATTGAGTGAAGCAAGTTCACTCAACGCACTCAACACCAGATTTCAGAGGCAAAGGCAGAAAGCATTGAGTGAGGCCAACTCACTCAAGGACTTCAAACAGAAGGAACTTTGGCTAAGTACAAAAGCATTGACTGAAGCTAGTTCACTCAATGCTCTCAACGCCTAGTGTTGCAGATGGATGTAGAATGCTTGCTAAGTACAAAAGCGTTGTGTGAAGCTTACTAACTCAATGCTCTCAACGCATAGAAGTACAGAATATATGGCTAAGTCCAGAATCATTGAGTGAAGCCTGTTCACTCAACACACTCAATGCCTGGTCAGTTGTCTGAAATTTTTTAAGTCCAGAATGGCTGACGTCAGGAAAGTCAACAAAAGTCAACAAAATTCAAATTCATTGCGGGAAAGCTGCAATTCATCACTAATGATGCTGTCAGTTTTCTATACTTCTAAATCTGAAAATTAGACGGTGTTAATCAGTAATTAAAGTGGGTCCCACCTGCTAATTGAACGGAAGGATTATAAAAAGGGGGTGACATCTAATATGAAACATGTTTTGAATGGATTAGCTCGTTTCAAAAAAGACGAGAGGCGGAACTTCATCTTCTCCCGCCATTATTGTAGAAACAAGAAGATCGTTTTGGAGAATTTGAATGTTCTGAAGATAGATGTTGCAATCAACATCTCCATCAGCAAGATCATAGTAAATCTCTGAGGTAGAAGGAATAACAAAGGCAAGCCCTACCTGTAGTTGCTTCACAATCCAAGCAAAGCCAATCCTGTAGATCAATTCCTAGATCTGTGAAGAAGACATCTAACTTGAAGAATTCTCAGGGCAGAAGTAGGCAGACAAGGAGATTTATTCTCTGGTGTCAATTTCATCATCGACATCTTCTTTCCAACTAGTAGGATCTTTTAAGATCTGTATTGTAAGCCT
The DNA here is from genome assembly GCA_039583875.1 of Platanthera guangdongensis. Taxonomy (NCBI): domain Eukaryota; kingdom Viridiplantae; phylum Streptophyta; class Magnoliopsida; order Asparagales; family Orchidaceae; genus Platanthera; species Platanthera guangdongensis. The sequence goes on from CM077162.1 coordinate 109,515,353, forward strand.
AGTTTATAAAGGTTAGGTGTAGGATCTTTCAGGATCGCTGTTGTAAGCCTAGTTTATAAAGGCTTAGTATAGGATCTTGAGTAGATCTAAGTGGTAGGACTCAATCTTGAATCTGAGGTCGGGCTTCAGCCTGAGTTGTAGGATCCTGTCTTGGATCTGATTGGTAGGGCTGTCCTTCTAGCCTGAGTTGTAGGGTCTTTGGGCCTGACGTAGGTAATTTATTGATTACTGAGAGATTGGGCTTTATGCATGTGTTGTAAGTCTTGAAGGACAATGAGTGGTCCCGCGGGATCATGTTGTAAGCTCTAAGGAGCCGAGTTCTTAAAGAAGTTCCTTGTCTAACACACTATTAGCAAGGTGGGAGGGACAGTGTGCGTACCCATACTCTAGGGAACCACTATAAACCATCTATGTGCTGTGTGTGATCTTCTTGAAAGCTTAACTGAATAATCACAACATCCCCAAAAAACTGTTAAAGGCAAAAAGAAATAAAAAAGGCTTAATAACCCATTCACCCCTCTAGGTGATTAGCTACCTTAGAAAACAAAGTCTTTCAAGTTGTAAGAGAGAGAGGTTGCTCAATAAAGTCTTAACAGTCTGAGTAGATCTCCAAAGGTAGCTGATAATAGATACTTATGGGTTATGGAGAGAATCATAAGGAACTAGGTTCCATGAAGCTTCCTCTCTGCAGGAAGGAAAATTTTGGAATCTAGAAAGAAATGATTAGATTGTTTATGGAGGATTCTGCCCTAGGATCTATGTAACAGTTCAAGAAGGACCCTTCATCCCCATGAAGATATCTGTCCATGATGCCAATGTCTAAACCCCAAAGAGTTATGCTGAAATGACTAAGGATGAAGTCATCTTGGGTACTATGGACAAGAGAGCACAAAATATTATTGTCAGTGCCATAGATGACTGTAGTTTTCAAAATCTGCTGCACTGCTAGACCACAAAGGAAATGTGGGATACTTTGGTGGTCTATATGGAGGGTACTAAAGAATTCAGAGATGATAGGAAGTCCATGCTCAATCAAGAGTATGAGGCTTTCAAGCAAGTCAAGGAGGAGAGCATAGCTAGTTGCTATGAAAGATTTTTTAGAATAGTCAATGAGCTAAGGACTATTGGCCGGGTCTTTACCAATTATGAGCAAAATGATAAGTTCCTAAGGTCTCTTACTATATACTGGGAAATCAATATATGTGCCATCACGGAAGTGGCAAAGTTGGGTTATACTCCACCTCCAACTCTCTTTGGGAATTTGCTGCCTTATGAAATGCAGTTGACTGTCAGGAAGCAGGAAGAGAAATCCAACAAAGTCCTGACCAAAAAGACTGTGGCCTTCAAGGCTGATAGCACTAAGAGGGGCAAGGAGAAGATTCGTTCTCTCCTAAGAAGGCCGGATGTGTCAGAAAATTTAGATCAAGACATATCAGACTGCAATATGTCTGATGAGGAGTTTGCTGCCTTCTCTAAGTAGTTTATAAATCTGATGAAGAGGAAGGGTTGGAGGAGTAGATCTTCATCATCCTCTCATCCCAAGGAGGACTACTACAAAACCAAGAAGAAACCCTCCAAGGAGGACAGGTATGACTCAAAACATAGAAAACAAATTTCTAATAAAGTTGTCTATTATTGCAGCAGCAAGTCAGGGCATGTTGTACTTGGATGCCCAGTGAAGAGGATGGAGGCTGGTGAGAAAAAACACCGTCATAAGAAGGGCGAGAAGGAGAGGTCCTTCATTGCAAAGAAGGAGAAGAGTTGGACTGACTCTTCTTCATCAGATTCTGAAGATGAAGAATAAGAAGCCTATATAGGGCTAGTTGGTGTTGAGGCAGATAAAGATGAAATCTATCCTACAGTAAGGATAGGAATTAGTGCCCCTCTATCATAATCAGACCGTGATTCAGAGGTGGATAAAGTATTAAAGGATGACATCAACTACTATGGGCTGCTGGATAGGTCTGATGAGGAATTCTACTAGGATCACCCAGGTCAATCTATGTAACGTCCTGAATCGCTCTAGGCCCCTCGTGTGTGTTTTTGAGTCAGGAGGGTTGACTCGAGTCCTGAGAAGTGTAAGGAATTGGACTGCACTTGTGGAGGAGTGGAGAAATCAGTGCAGAGAAGGACACGGGTAGTGACACGGGCGTGTCACTACCCGTGTGAATGGGACACGGGTAGAGACACGGGCGTGTCCCTACCCGTATGGCAATGTGTCGAGTTGAGCTCGACGAAGCGTGTCGAGATCGATGAAGTGTGTCGACATCATATGACACGGGTAGCGATACGGGCGTGTCGATACCCGTGTGTGTCGAGTTACACTCGACGAAGCGTGTTGAGATCGACGATCTGTGTCGAGATCGACGAAGTGTATGACACGGGTAGAGAGACGGGCGTGTCCCTACCCGTGTGTGTTGAGTTGGACTCGACGAGGCATGTCGAGATCGACGGACTACGTGTCGAGATCGACGAATCATATGACAAGGGTAGAGACATGGGCGTGTCTCTACCCGTGTTCTGTGTGTGTCGAGTTGAGTTCGTCGAGATGTATCTAGAGAAGGACACATCCAAGGACACGGCCAGGAACACGGCTGTGTCATGTGGACATGGGTCGGGACACGGGCTTGTCCCTACCCGTATCAAGTGTTGAACCGACACTAAAAACCGTCGTAATGCTTTGCTGGAGCAGGACACGGGTAAGGACACGGGCGTGTCCCTACCCGTGTCACTTATTATATATATGGAGTGGGAAAAAACCCTAGCGGTTTCACTCTTCTTCCTAGCCGTATTTCTGAGATAAGTCCTATAGAGAAGGAGAACTGCAGGAGCAAGTTCTAGGGAGGGAAAATCTACCATCACTGTGAAGGAGAAGATGCCGCCAAGGAGAATTACGAGATCTATGGCCGGAAATGGAGGAACCGCTGGAATCGATGTGAGTTTCCTACCCTCTCCCTTGGTGCTAGATCTGTAGATATCTAGGCGAGATGTCGACTCAAAAGAGTCTAAACATGTGAGAAGATGCTTTCTCTAGGGTGAGGCCAATCCCGGGGCTTGTGCTCTTGGTTAGTGGGGTCTTCAACCTCTCTGATCTTCTATGTGGAGATGGGGGATGGTTTCGTGAAGAGCAAAGGTCTCATGAGGGTGAATAAGGGTGGAGGAAATTCTGGAGGTGATCCGAGAGGATCGCCTTGAGGAGGAAGACGAACTGATGCCGTTCATTCCGCCTTAAGATGCGTGCAGAATCTGTATTCTGCACGCAGCAAACTTCGTGGACATTTTTGGGTGTGATATGTCCAGTTCTGGGCTTTCGGCTAAACCCGAAAGTTGAAGCCCTTGAAAATACCTTTCCAATGAATGGTTGTCGGACTTCAGGCGAAGTCTGTAGCCACGGGAAAGTCTAAATGAACATGGTGTTCAATAAATCCTGCATGCAGAAATTGTGTTCTGTGCGCAGCGAACTTCAAGTCCGATTTAAAATAGGATAACGTCAAATCTGGTTGAGGTCTGAATACGAACGTTGTGGACCACGGAAAGACCTTTCCATCGTGGGGTTACACGTCTTCACCGGATTCCTGTAGCTTCAGGAATCTCCGGTCAAAGTTGCTGTTCAGATTCAATCTGCACCTAAATTCTGGGCTTTGTATAAGATGAATTTGGATTCGGTGGAATTAATATTGCAAGTTACTTGGCTTGGATGAACTCTTATGATTAATCATTTTTTGCATGATAGACGAAGCTTACTAATCATATTTCATATAGTCAAATTGTGAAGCAATCTTATTTAAACAAATTGACCTGATAGGAATTGAAAGATTGTTATTTGTGCGCATCATGTTTATAATATGTCGATAACATATGGAAAGTGTGATAGATCTTCATATGCGTAACATTTTTATATCATTTTGTCATCATCTGGGAGTCATATAGAATAATAAATCATGGTCATGAGTATGTTTGACTAATGAAATGAGTTTAGTAGTCCAATACTTAGAGCGTCGTCTCCCTACGGGTAGTATTGTGAAGGGATGTAAGTGCGGTGTTGACCGTCACTTGTTTGGTTGTGATGTGATAGGGTATGGATGGATAGTTGGGCTGTATCCTCATGCTTACATCTGAGGTCCCTTCCATGTTATGTTGATGTGGCATTTGCATGAGGTGTGAGTCGACACACGGTGTCGTAATCCTGGGTTAAGGATAGTGTGGCAAGTCTACAGGCTCGCCAGTTGTCACACCGACGGGAGTCGACAGTTAGACTTTGGGCGGTTGGGCTGTGTCCTCGGTGTTCACATCCCGGGGCCCCTTCCGTGTCAAGTGAACGATTGGGTTGTGTCCTCATGCTCACTTCCGAGGCCCCTTCCGGGTCACGCAAGGCCAGTTCGGGCTGTGTTCTTGGTGCACATATATCCAAGACCCCGCTGGGCCATAGTACGCATGGGCTCCGCTGTTGTGTTCTTATCGTTGAGGCATATGGAGGCCTAGGTGAAGTAGTGTGGATACCTGCCTAGTAGTAGAAGTGCCCGTTCTACTGTCACCGCCTGGCCACGGCGGCTGATGCCTGAGAGGTTAGCTACCTGCTCGAAAAGTGGGAACTATAATCTGTGTCGACATAGCAATTGCATGTGTGTGATCATGGGTGAGTCATTGCATAGCATACATAGCATTTCGTAACATTGCACAACAAGACCCTCATCGTATAAGTTTGTATGGGCACTCTTATACGATGAGTTACCTTTATGTAACCCAATCCTTAACTTATAAGTTTGTATGGGCATTCTTATAAGTTAAGTTACTTTTCTGTTGTTACATATACTTGTTAGTTTGTTGTAGCTCTTAAATATTTGCTAGATCATGTTATTGTTACTCTTACACTACTGCCACCTGCTTATACTTCATCACTTGTATATATATATATATATATATATTACCCTTGTTCCTTCTCTCCGCCAGGTGCCGAGGATTCGTCGGGGAGCGGATGTGAAACCACTTTGTCGTTTCGACTAACGGTTGTTACGTATTCCTTTTTAGGAGGTCACGCCGCAGGTAGAGCAGCCGCAGACTACGCAGCAGGACAACCAGGCCAGGACGATAGGGCCTGAAGTGACGGTGCCGTCGATACCGTCGGTTACTGATGTTAGTAGCTTGATACTCTGAAGTAGCCCGTTTGGGCAATGTTTAGCTGTACTCTGATATATTGTAGAAGCATGTTTAGCTTCTCCTTTATTAATGTATTTGGACATTATTACTTAGCGTGGATTTTGACTTCTCTTGCTTATTATAATTGGTTGGGTTGGCATGTTCTATTGATATTTTCGTAGTCGGCGGAATAGGCGTCTTGTGGTACATGTTAGCCCGTGTGCTAATGCTACCGCAAGGCGGCTGTTCCGGGCATAAGATCCCCCTTCGTGCCGTGTTTTGAGATCTAGGAGGGGGTCTTACAAATGGTATCAGTTTGCCACGATCCTCAACTAAAGAAGTCATTCAACAATGGTGCCACCCCCGTTTGATTACTCAGTTTGGGGACAAGCTGACTTAGCGGAAGTAGTGGTGTGCCCATATGTAATTCACGCTAAGTATGTCCAACTTTGACCTTAAGATTAGCCAACCTGACCATACGTTTGTGTTTTATGTGTAGATTCCAGCGCTTGTTGAGCAGGTGGGAGGCACTCTTGCGCCCTCTTTACCCACTCCCACTCAGTTCCAACAATCTGAGTTGGGGCTGACGCTCACTGCCATCCTCGATGCTTTTAGGGTGCAGCAGCCCCCGGTGTAACAACAGGACCCGAGCTCCAACTGGCTGTGCACCTTCCGGGCTCTCTACCCTCCCGCCGACCTTGGGACGGAGTCAGCCGTACGTACAGAGGAATGGCTAGACACGGTACAGGAGTTGTTGGCTGGTTTCCGTTGCCCGGCCAACATGGCAGTGACATTGGTGGTGTCCGTCTTGGACTCACATGCTAAGAGGTGGTGGAAGTCCCTCATGGGCTCTACCTTCCAAGGCCGGGTATACACAGAGATAAGTTGAAGTGAATTCTCGGGTGTTTTCTTTGAGCACTTTATCCCTACATCGGCCCGAAGATGAGCTTAAGCAGAGGTTTCTTCTAATAAAGCAGGGATCAAAGTCGGTTACGGAATACCAGCGGGAATTCCAGCATCTCATAAGGTTTGCGGATTCTTATGAGTTGGATGACAGAGGTTATGTCAAGCGCTTCTACAAAGGGCTGCGGGATCCCCTAAGGCAGTCCCTTTTGTTTATAGCGGATGGTAGCTTGGCGGAGATCATTGATATGGCGAAAAGATTGGAGGCGGACCAGTTGGGATGCAATAAGAGGCCTACGGAGGACGTGATGGAAGCCGGCCCATGGAATAGAAGGAGGCGAGACTTCAGAGGAGGAAGAGGATATCAAAGATGTGGAGGGTGTGTCCACCGAAAATATAGAGTGGAGCATCCGGTTCCGCAGCCGCCTGCGTTGCCTCCACCACCATAGCCTCAGCAATTTCAACAACCTGAAGGGCGTCGTGCTCTGGTGTGCTTCGAATGCAACATATGGGTACTCATCGTTTCCCCATTGGCATAAAGCCGCAAACAAAAGGGAAACACAAATCCCCCCAACGGTACACAAGCCGCCACATGGAACTCTTGTCAAGGCCCCACCCGCTCAAGGTCTTAGACCCGGGATTGCCTGCAAGCTCGACGTCTCATATCAGGATTCCAACAAACACAACTGACCGATTCTAAGAAGCCTTGCTGGACACCACCCGCTCATGGCCTCATTGCCCGGGCTTGCCCCCATGCTTGGCATTCTCGTCAGTCTCACCGAAGGGGACTAGTCTCGCCGGTACACTCTCCACACATGACGTGTGCGTCACGGGATAGCCAGCCGACCACGGAGACACAACCACGCCTTGGCACAAGCACAAACCAAGACAATTCCACCCTAGTCTCTCATTTGTACTGCAGCGTTCCCGCGCACCAAGGAAACCATCTACCACTCATGCGGAGCTAACCTTATCCATCAAGGAAACCACCTACAGCCATTGAGGAGCTAACCTTGTCTGGTTCCGACTACACGTACTTACTCGAGAAAATGGGGAAAACATCACCACATCACAAACGACATCTTGCCGCAATGGGATCTCTACGAATCCTTAAAGCTCGTATGCAACATCACCGAGTCGGACTAACGGCCGCGACTATGGCTTCACACACCATGTATAATCCACTAACGGAGCAGATCTCTAATGCAAAACATGCCGGGGACGGACTCAATCGACCCGGAGGTTTCTCTTGAACCTTGGCAACCCAAACCCCTCTCATTTGAGTGTTTGGTGCCCAAAAACTAGAAAAGAAGAGATGCTAAAACATGCATCCTAAAACCGAGAGGAGAAGTGTCGTTACCTTCCGACTCCTCTTCCTAGCCATGGTAAAATAGCTGGATGAAAACCTTCGCAACGGTCTAGCCTCCACGGATCTGGACTCGGCTCGCAATTTGGAGCACCGAAGCCTCTCCAACAGCCGGATCTCTACTTCACCTTCTTCCTTGCTCTCCCTTCTCTCTAGAATTTTAGTATGAGAAAGCTTGGAGAAGAATGAGGGTTTCTAACCCTATTCTCGGACTTAACTCCCCAAGAGCAGTCCTGGACCGTCAGATCCCAAAATAAGGGAAAGAATGGCCATGATCCGCCTGAAAAATAAAACACCTGGGCCGAACACGGCCTGCGACAAGCTCGTGTCCAGGGTCGTGTCCCCCATTCGCCGTCACAAATTGACGCGCCTGGAACAGCACACGATCATCCGACACGCCCGTGTTTGACCTGACACGCCCGTGTTTGACCTGACACGCCCGTGTTCCAACTGACACGGCCGTGTGGTCGGCTGTGTGCCTCCATCGACACAGCCCCGAAAACAACCCGAGAGTCACATGGGTACGGTACACGCCCGTGTCCTTGCCCGTGTCTAACTCAACACACCTGGGCTCTAGGCCGTGTTCACTGTCTCGACACTTCGTCGAGCGAAGTTCGTCGACTGGATGACACGGCCTTGGACACGCCCGTGTCCTAGGCCGTGTGCTTGTCTCGACACATCGTCAAGAAAAATTCGTTGACTCCCCGGGCCGATTGTCGACACGGGGTCGACACGCCCTGAGACACGCCCGTGTCTCAGGCCGCGTGCCCTATCTCGACACATTATCGAGCACAAATGTCGATACCCTGGGCCGGTTGTCGACACGGGCTCGACACACCCTGAGACACGACCGTGTCTCAGGCCGTGTGCCCCGTCTCGACACTTCGTCGAGCGCAAAGTGTCGACTACGTGGCCAAGTCATCGAGTCCAGCCTGACACGCCCTGGGACACGCCCGTGTCCCAGGCCGTGTGCCCCCTACCAGAAACAAAATTTCCCTCTCAACGAACCCGAAATTAAATGGTACAAATTTTGGGGCGTTACAACTCTCTCCCCCTTAAAAGAATTTTGTCCCGAAATTACAAAGCAAAAGGGAACACAACTTAAATGGTACCTGATTTGAAGAGCTCTGGATACTCTTCTAACATGGCTTGTTCTCGCTCCCAAGAGTGCTCCTCACGACCTCAGTTGTCCCACCGGACTTTCACGAGTTTAACCTCTTTATTCCGCAACTGCCGAGTCTCTGAATCCTCTATAGCAATTGGACGGACTCGCGTCCTCAAGTCTTCCTCTATCGGCACCGATGCCGGCTCGATCACCACACTAGCCTCCACCAAGGCTTTCCTCAAGACGGAGACATGGAAGACGTCGTTCAATCCACTCAGTTCCGCGGACAACGCCAACCGATAGGCTGCTTCTCCCACTCGTTCAACAACTTCAAAAGGCCCCAAAAACCTTGGACTCAACTTCTTGAGTCGGCGAATCCGTGAGACGCGTTTGAACGACTTGATCTTCAAATAGACCCAATCACCTACCGCAAACTCCAACTTCTTGTGACGAGCATTAAAGTATTTTGCTTGCCGGTCTTGCGCCACCTTCATACGCTCTTGAATGGTCCGTACCAACTCACAAGCGTCAACTACCACTTCCTTTCCCAAAATTTTGGTGTCTCCCGCCTCTGTCCAAGACATCGGTGTTCGACACCGTCTCCCATACAAAGCTTCGTATGGCGCCATTTTTGTACTTGCTTGATAACTGTTATTGTATGCGAATTCCACCATGAAGAGGTGATCCTCACACTTCTTGCCAAAGTCAAGAATGCACATTCTCAGCATATCCTCCATAGTACGGTTCGTTCTTTCGGTTTGCCAATCAGTTTGAGGATGGAACGTCGTACTGAACTTTAGCTTCGTGCCCAAACTCTTCTGAACCAATCTCCAGTCCTTGGACGTAAACCGTCCATCTCAATCACTGACTATGCTCTTAGGAATCCCATGCAGTCGCACAATGTTGCGAACATACAACTCCACCAGCTTCTCCACATTGTCCTCCTTCCGATTTGGGATGAAGTGGGCCACCTTGGTTAAGAGATCCACGATCACCCAAATAGCATCATTACCCTGCTACGATCTAGGCAAATCATGTACAAAATCCATGGAGATGTCATCAAATTTCCACTCAGGGATTGGAAGGCGCTTCAGGAACCCGCCCGGCTTCTGACATTCGGCCTTCACCAAGGCGCAAGTTTGGCATCGATTCACATACAAAGCTACGTCCCGCTTCATCCCCGGCCACCAAAAGGATTTCTTCATATCCAAGTACATCTTTGTACTGCCCGGGTGAATGGAGTACTTTGTGAAGTGAGCCTCAAACATCAACTCCTCACGGAGTTTGCCGAACTGCGGTATACAAACCCTTCCGTCCTTCCTTAGAATCCCATCAATCATCTCCCAGGCGCTGCCCTCGCCCTTTTGAGCCTCCAACACATATGGTTGAAACTCCACATCCAACCGAGTCGCCTCCCGAATGCGATCGTACAAGTCGTTCTGCACTTTAATCCAGTTCAACCGAGCCACGCTGGACTCACCTCTCGCCACACATTCCAAACCAAGGGACTCCCATTCCCGTACCAACCGCTCATCATGAGCTTCGATCCAATTCCCTTGCCCCGAGTACTTCCTACTCAAGGCATCCGCCACCACATTGGCTTTACCAGGCGAATACTGAATCACCACCTCGTAGTCTCCATGAAACTCAACCCACCTGCGTTGCCGCATGTTCAAGTCCTTTTGATCCAAGAGATACTTCAGGCTTTTATGATCCGTGAAGATCTCCACCTTTGCACCATACACATAATGTCGCCATATTTTCAACGCAAAAATTACTGCCGCCAACTCCAAGTCATGGACGGGGTAATTCCTCTCATGAGGCTTCAGCTGTCTAGACCCAAAAGCTATCACCTTGCCATGTTGCACCAAAACGCAACCCAAACCGCATCCCGATGCATCACTGAAGATCTGAAATCCCTCGGTCCCTTGCGATAGACTTAGGATTGGAGCCATCATAAGTCTCTCCTTCAGTGCCTCAAATGCTTGACTGCACTCTTGAGTCCACACAAACTTATGATTTTTACGAGTGAGTGAGGTGAGGGTAGAGCTATCCGCGAAAAATTCTCCACGAATCTCCTATAATACCCGGCTAGTCTAAGAAAACTTCGGACTTCCGCCACGGTCCTCAAAACCGGCCAATCTCTGATGGCTTCCACTTTTGTTGGATCCACTGCCACCCCATCCCCACTAATCACGTGGCCCAAAAATGCCACCTTCGCTAACCAGAACTCGCACTTTGAGAACTTTACATACAACTGATTCTCCCTCAACACTTACAAGACCACTCTCAAGTGGGTCTCATGCTACACTTCCGATTTGGAATACACCAAGATGTCATCGATGAAGACAACCACAAAAGAATCCAAGTATTCCTAAAATACCTGGTTCATAAGGTCCATGAACACAGATGGCGCGTTCGTCAGCCCGAACGGCATCACCGTAAACTCAAAGTGTTTGTACCTCGTGCCAAAGGTAGTCTTGGGTATGTCCTCGTCCCGAATTCGCAACTGATAGTAGCCTGACTTCAAGTCCAATTTTGAGTACACCACCGACCCCACCAACTGGTCGAACAAGTCGTCTATCCGAGGAATCAGATACTTATTCTTAACGGTCAGTTTATTCAGCTCTCGGTAGTCTATGCACAGCCGCATACTACTGTATTTATTCTTTACAAACAACATCGGCACGCTCCACGGCGAAGAACAGGGTCTGATATACCCTTGCTCCAACAGTTCCTGTAACTGTACCTTGAGTTCCGCCAACTCCTTTGGTGCCATCCTAAACGGAGGACGTGACACCGGCCTAGCCTCCGGCACTAACTCGATCGAGAAGTCGATCTCCCGCCGAGGAGGCGCTCCAGGAAGTTCATCCGGAAACACCCACATCAATTTCATGGCCGAAATCAGGGAATAGGACACTCCATAAAGGCCCTCAAATTTGACTTCCGCCTGCCCTTTGCTCCTTAGGGTCACTACCTTAGATAGGCAATCAATACTGGCGCGCTTCTCTGCAAGCCAATCCATGCCCAAAATGACATCGAACTCAACCAATGGTAAAATTGCTGCTACAAAACGAAGTCAACTCCGTCTAGCTCCCAACAGATGCTCCCTTTGGCCCCGGTGGTCATGGATGACCCATTGGGCATGCGCACTTTCAGCTCCGCGTCCGCCGAGAAGGACTCAACTCCTATTCTCCGGATGAAGCTCTCCGCAAGAAAGGAGTGTGATGCTCCCGTATCGAACAATACCCTAGCGGGGTACCCGGAAACTAATACGAAGCCTACAACATAGACATCACACAAAAAGGTCTAAAAGTATGAAGCACAAAATTCAAACTTAAATTTTCTTCATACCTGTCACCACATCGTTTTGGCGGATCGCTTCCTGCTGTCCAAGGTTGTAGGCCCTTGGTTGCACCTGTTGGAACCGAGAAGCGCTTGACTCCGCCATCTTCCCTTTCTCTGCGGCACTGGGGCCGGAGCGCACAGTCTGCTCCTGTCTTGCCTCTTGCTCCGCTCCTCCCTTAGGACAAACATGAGCTATGTGCCCCACCTTACTGCAGTTGTAGCACGTCGGCGGTCCCCTAGAGTGAGAACCTCCAGGCGTCCACTTGCTCTTCTCACCAGACCTGGAAGTGTGAGGCTTTTTCCTCCACCTACTCCCTTCAGACTTTCCCTGGGATTGGGGAGGCTTCCCTTCCCCTTGCTTGGGAGTGAAACCATTACGATGTTGGGTTCGCTCCAGATCACTCTCCAAAATCCTGGCAGCCTCAACTAGTTCGTTGAAACCAGCTCTCTTCATGGAAATGAGGGGTTGCCTCAGATTCTCCCTCAGCCCCTGGTAGAAGAGGTTATCCCTCTCTACATCATCTGCCATCGTCTTTCCCGCGTAACGACCCAAACGGGTGAACTCTTGCACATACTCGTCCAACGTCTTGTCTCGCTGCATTAAGTGCAGAAACTGCCTCTGAAGGGCCAACCGTGTAGAAACGGGAATATATCTCTTTAGAAAAGCATCCCCAAATTCCTCCACCGACGGGGTGCGTCCAGGGAACTGGCGGACGCTATGGCTCACCCACCACAACTTGGCGTCTCCTTCCAACATGAACGCCGCATACTCAGATTTCTTTTCTTCTGGCATCTCTGCCGCCCTCAAAAGCTCTTGAATTCGAACCCACCAATCCTCCGCATCTGTTGGCGTACCAACTCCCTTGAACGATGGGGGATGGAAGCTCAGGAAATACTTTATGTGCCGGTCTCCATGTCCGACAACCACCCTTTCCGCCAAAGGCTCCACTCGCCTGGCTTCTCCGCCTGGCACGGCCGTCGCCGTGTCCGGTGTAGCAAGGGTTGCCACCTGAGCTGCCGCTGCAGCTTGGGCTGCCACCATCGCTTCTGCAAGCATGCGGCAGAAGTCGGCCGGGTTTACACCCGTGCCCAAAAGACCTGGAGCAGTGGCACTGCTCGCCGAAAGTTCTTCTCTTGCTCTCGACGTACCTGCCTCATTGCTTGCACTCTTCAAGAAGACAAGAAACAAGGGATCAGTCTCTAATCTCAAGACTTAAACATAAGGACACTCATGGTCCCGCGCTACTGTTATGTGGATAACTTCTCTACGCACTGACCTTGAATCTAACCTCCCTCTGATACCAAATTGTAACACCTCCCCTATAATGACCGTATAATATGGGTCCGGCCGGGACCCCACAACATACGAATGCCACAGCTTTAGTATTATAAGATGATATAACTACCCACACCCAAAACTCTTTGCACAACACAGCGGAAATAAGCAAGACTAGAAGTTATCCACCACTACAGAGTAACAAAAATGGCCTTATGGCCTTACAACATAGAGAGTCCAAACTCACATAATACAACAATCATGAAAGTGTACAAGCACTCCTAGTCTACCTCGGCATGCAATCCGGACAACATGAGTCTCAAACATGCAATATCATCTAAGAAGAGTTACAAAAGAGGGGAACACTTCATGAGGCTTAGGCCTTCCTGGCCGGCGAGGTAGCTCCTGCTTGCGATCCTTGCCCTGTAAAAATTATTAGTAACGTGGGTCAGCAAAGGCTGACCTCAAACTGTGTAACCAACACATCTCCTCCCGGCCGCCCCTAACGGACCCCGGGGAACCCTCCAACCTACAAGTCAGCACTTCGTATGCAATATATAAATATAAGCAAGGAATGCATTAAGAACAGGCTTGGATGTCTCAAACAACATACACGTTCTCTACTTGTTGAGCATATAATAAAAGGGCCTACTTATGCAACATGTATGCAACAACCCGGGCTTCACCAAAGGCACCCTATCGCGTATGCGTCTAGCACAACATCACATCATATGGGTACTCATCGTTTCCCCATTAGCATAAAGCCGCAAACAAAGGGGAAACACAAATCCCCCAACGGCACACAAGCCGCCACATGGATCTCTTTCCAAGGCCCCACCCGCTCAAGGTCTTAGACCCGGGCTTGCCTGCAAGCTCTGACGTCTCATGTCAAGATTCCAACAAACACAACTGACCGATTCTAAGAAGCCTTGTTGGACCCCACCCGCTCATGGCCTCATTGCCCGGGCTTGCCCCCATGCTTGGCATTCTCGTCAGTCTCACAGAAGGGGACTAGTCTCCCCGGGACACTCTCCACACATGACGTGTATGTCACAGGATAGCCAGCCGACCACGGATACATAGCCACGCCATGGCACAGCACAAACCAAGACAATTCCACCCTAGTCTCTCATTTGTACTGCAGCGTTCCCGCGCACCAAGGAAACCATCTATCACTCATGCGGAGCTAACCTTGTCCATCAAGGAAACCATCTACCACCATTGAGGAGCTAAACTTGTCCGGTTCCGACTACACGTACTTACTCGAGAAAAAGGGGAAAACATCACCACATCACAAACGACATCCTGCCGCAACGGGATCTCTACGAATCCTTAAAGCTCGTATGCAACATCACCGAGTCGGACTAACGGCCGCGACTACGGCTTCACACACCATGCCTAATAAACTAACGGAGCGGTTCTCTAATTCAAAACATGTCGGGGATGGACTCAATCGACCCGGAGGTTCCTCTTGAACCTTGGCGACCCAAACCCCTCTCATTTGAGTGTTTGGTGCCCAAAAACTATAAAAGAAGAGATGCTAAAACATGCATCCTAAAACCGAGAGGAGAAGTGTCATTACCTTCCGACTCATCTTCCTAGCCACGGTAAAATAGCCGGATGAAATCCTTCGCAATGGTCTAGCCTCCACGGATCTGGACTCGGCTCGCGATATGGAGCACCGAATCCTCTCCAATAGCCGGATCTCTACTTCACCTTCTTCCTTGCTCTCCCTTCTCTCTAGAATTTTAGTAAGAGAAAGCTTGGAGAAGAATGAGGGTTTCTCACCCTATTCTTGGACTTAACTCCCCAAGAGCAGTCCTGGACCGTCAGATCCCAAAATAAAGGAAAGAATGGCCACGATCCGCCTGAAAAATAAAACACCTGGGCCAAACACGGCCTGCGACACGCCTGTGTCCAGGTCCGTGTCCCCCATTCGCCGTCACAAATCGACGCGCTTGGAACAGCACACGGGCCTCCGACACGCCCGTGTTTGACCTGACACGCCCGTGTTCCAACTAACACGACCGTGTGGTCGGCCGTGTGCCTCCATCGACACACCCCCGAAAACAACCCGAGAGTCACACGGTTACGGGACACGCCCGTGTCCGTGCCCGTATCTAACTCAACACGCCTGGGATCCAGGCCGTGTTCACCGTCTTGACACTTCGTCGAGCGAAGTTCGTCGACTGCCTGACACGGCCTTGGACACGCCCGTGTCCTAGGCCGTGTGCTTGTCTCGACACATCGTCGAGCAAAATTCGTCGACTCCCCGGGCCGATTATCGACACGGGCTCGACACGCCCTGAGACACGCCCGTATCTCAGGCCGTGTGCCCTGTCTTGACATATTGTCGAGCACAAATGTCGACACCCCGGGCCGGTTGTCGACACGGGCTCGACACGCCCTGAGACACGCCCGAGTCTTAGGCCGTGTTCCCCGTCTCGACACTTCGTCGAGCGCAAAGTGTCGACTACGCGGCCAAGTCGTCGACTCTAGCCTGACATGCCCTGGGACACGCCCGTGTCCCAGGCAGTGTGCCCCCTGCCAGAAACCAAATTTCCCTCTCAACGAACCCGAAATTAAATGGTACAAATTTTGGGGTGTTACAACAGATCAATTGGTGATGAGATGTAAAGGAACTCCATAGTTAAGCGTGCTTGGGCGAGAGTAGTACTGGGATGGGTGACCTCCTGGGAAGTCCCCGTACGACCCAGCTTAACTGTCGAGTTCGCTCATCAAAGGGAGGCTGTGCCCACCAACAACCCGCCTGTGGAGGGAAAGGGGTTGGGGTGCTTGGGCTGCAGCCCGGTAATGGTCTAACGGAGGCCTAGTGGGTTGAGTCCCACGGACGGCCCAGGGGATGTTACAATAAAAGTGCACTTTTATTCTAACGACCCTAGCCAATCCAACGTGACAGCGTCACGGCTCCGCTCTAGGCATCACTACCGGGCTGGAGCCCAAGCACCCCAACCCCTCTCCCTCCACGGGCGGGTTGTTGGTGGCCACAGCCTCCCTTTGATGAGGTAAACTCGATAGTCAAGCTCGCACTACGAGGACTTCCCAGGAGGTCACCCATCCCAGTACTACTCCGGCCCGAGCACGCTTAACTATGGATTTCTTTCAACTCTCATCACCAATTGAGCTGCAGCTCAACTGGTGATGAGAGTTTAAAGAACAACATAGTTAAGCGTGATCGGGCCGGAGTAGTACTGGGATGGGTGACCTCCTGGGAAGTCCTCGTAGTGCGGGCTTGACTATCGAGTTTAACTCATCAAAGGGAGGCTGTGGCCACCAACAACCCGCCCGTGGAGGGAGAGGGGTTGGGGTGCTTGGGGTGCAGCCCGGTAGCGATGCCTAGAGCGGAGCCGTGACGTTGTCACGTTGGATCAGCTAGGGTCATTACAAGGATAGGCTTACCTCCGCCCCCATCCTTGCACTTACGTCTGGGAAGGAAGGATTTCAGGTTTACACGGACGCGTCATATCAAGGGATGGGATCGGTATTGATGCAGCACAGGCACGTAATCGCTTATGCTTCAAGGCAGTTAAAGAAACATGAAATCAACTACCCGGTTCATGATTTGGAGTTGGGAGCAGTGGTGTTTGCTTTGAAGGTATGGAGGCATTATCTATATGGCGTCCACTACGAGATCTTTTCCGATCACAAAAACTTGAAGTATGTCCACACACAGAAGGAGTTGAACCTGAGACAATGGCGGTGGTTGGAATTTCTATGCGACTATGAGTTCACCATGAACTACCACCCCGGGAAAGCAAACTCAGTAGCTGATGCATTGAGTAGAAAAGTGCCAGGCTCTAGCCCAGAGTCTCGGTTGTTGAGCATGGAGTTAGCTTAAATGATCGAGGAGATGGAAATTACTCTAGTATTCAAGGCTCCTTCGGCAGAGTATGCGGAGTATTTGGCCAGCATGAGCATAGTTTGTGATATCCAGGATCGGATTCTGGTGGAGCAAGGCAGGGATGCGGCCTTGGGACCACCGATCAGTACACACTAAAAGACGGCCTCGTTTATTTTCGTGGTCGGATCTATATTCCCAAGGGTGGCAAAATCCGGGAGGATATCTTGAGAGAGGCACATTCCTGTCAATATTTTGTGCACCCGGGTATTGCCAAGATGTACGCCGGCTTACGGAAGAACATGTGCTGGCCAGGAATGAAGAAGGATGTTTGTTACTATGTTACACATTGCGAAGCTTGTCAAAGAGTGAAGGTTGAATGCAGGAGTCCCGGTGGTCTGTTGCCGTCGTTGCCCATCCCCGAATGGAAGTTCGAGGATATCTCCATGGACTTTGTCCATGGGCTACCTCGCTCCCGCTCCGGGAATGATTCAGTGTGGGTTATTGTTGATCGAATGACAAAGGTGGCCCGGTTCGTTCCAATGAAGAAGGAAGCACACGTGGATGTTTTGCTACGCCTCTTTGTGGAGTAATTCGTACAGTATCATGGCGTGCCCAAGACAATTATTTCTGACCGGGATGGTCGGTTTACTTCCAAGTAGTGGAAGGCGGTGCTGGCGTATTTGGGCTCGTGCCTAACCTTTAGTACTGCATTTCACCCTCAGACGGATGGGCAGTCTGAGCGAACCATCAGAACGCTGGAGGATTTATTGAGATTGTGTGTGCTGGACAGAGGAGAGCCATGCGAAAGGCTCTTGCCACTAGTGGAATTCTTCTATAATAATAGCCATCAGGCGAGCATCGGCATGGCACCCCATGAAGCCCTTTATGGAAGAAGGTGCAGGAATCCCTTGTCTTGGGTGCATGATGAAGATCCGAGGGCATTGGGAAATAAATATATAGATGATACTGATGCGGCGGTCAGATTGATACGAGATCGCATGTTGGAGGCTCAAAGTCGGTAGGCGAAGTACTATAACGCAAAGCACCGGATGGTGGAGTTCCAAGTGGGTGATAAGGTGTTCCTGAAAATCCGACCGATGCATGGAGTGTCACGTGTGCGTGGTGTGAAAACGCTCAGCCCAAGGTATGTTGGGCCTTATACTATACTGGAAAGGATTGGCCCGTTGTCCTATCGGTTGGAGTTACCGCCAGAGTTGGAGAACCTCGACGACGTGTTCCATGTGTCATCGCTTTAGAAGGAGTTGTTGCGGCCCGATCAGTACATCCCCACCACTGATGGTGCTGTGGCGTATGATAGGTTGGTGCGACTGGAGCTGGTGTGGATCGTAGATAGCGAGACAAGAATGTTGCGCCGCAAAAGTGTTCCCTTAGTGAAGGTACTATGGTCCAACCATGGGAAGGAGGAGTACACATGGGAGCCATTGGATTTGATGCAGCAACGCTACCCGGAGTTGTATGCTCAAGGTAATTTTATTTAAAAGCATATGTTAAATTTCCTGTTATGCTTTTCTCCCCACAGCCTAAGCCTGATTTCGGGGACGAAATCTTTTATTTTGTTTATAGGATTTGTAATGCCCCGAATCGCTCTAGGCCCCTCGTGTGTGTTTTTGAGTCAGGAGGGTTGACTCATGTCCTGAGAAGTGCAGGGAATTGGACTGCACTTGTGGAGGAGTGGAGAAATCAGTGCAGAGAAGGACACGGGTAGTGACACGGGCGTGTCACTACCCGTGCGAATGGGACACGGGTAGAGACACGGGCGTGTCCCTACCCGTGTGGCAATGTGTCGAGTTGAGCTCGACGAAGCGTGTCGAGATCGACGAGGTGTGTCGACATCATATGACACAGGTAGCAACACGGGCGTGTCCCTACACATGTGTGTCGAGTTACACTCGACGAAGCGTGTCGAGATCGACGATCTGTATCGAGATCGACGAAGTGTATGACACGGGTAGAGACACGGGCGCGTCCCTACCTGTGTGTGTTGAGTTGTACTTGACGAGGCGTGTCGAGATCGACGGACTACGTGTCGAGATCGACCAATCGTATGACACGGGTAGAGACACGGGCGTGTCTCTACCCGTGTTCCGTGTGTGTCGAGTTGAGTTCGTCGAGATGTATCCAGAGAAGGACACGGCCAAGAACACGGCCGTGTCATGTGGACATGGGTCGTGACACGGGAGTTCGGGACACAGGTGTGTCCCTACCCGTGTCAAGTGTTAAACCGACACTAAAAACCGTCATAACGCTTCGCTGGAGCAGTACACAGGTAAGGACACGGGTGTGTCCCTACCCGTGTCACTTATTATATATATGGAGTGGGAAAAACCCTAGCGGTTTCACTATTCTTCCTAGCCGTATTTCTGAGAGAAGTCCTGTAGAGAAGGAGAACTGCAGGAGCAAGATCTAGCGAGGGAAAATCCGCCATCGCTGTGAAGGAGAAGATGTCGCCAAGGAGAATTACGAGATCCATGGCCGGAAATGGAGGAACCACTGGAATCGGTGTGAGTTTCCTACCCTCTCCCTTGGTTTTAGATCTATAGATATCTAAGCGAGACTTCGACTCAAAAGAGTCTAGACATGTGAGAAGATGCTTTCTCTAGGGTGAGGCCAATCCCGGGGCTTGTACTCTTGGTTAGTGGTGTCTTCAACCTCTCTGATCTTCTATGTGAAGATTGGGGATGGTTTCGTGAAGAGCAAAGGTCTCATGAGGGTGAATAAGGGTGGAGGAAATTCTGGAGGTGATCCGAGAGGATCGCCTTGAGGAGGAAGACGAACCGATGTCGTTCATTCCGCCTT
Organism: Platanthera guangdongensis; assembly: GCA_039583875.1. Classification (NCBI taxonomy): domain Eukaryota; kingdom Viridiplantae; phylum Streptophyta; class Magnoliopsida; order Asparagales; family Orchidaceae; genus Platanthera; species Platanthera guangdongensis. The sequence goes on from CM077162.1 coordinate 109,535,166, forward strand.
AAGATGCGTGCAGAATCTGTATTCTGCGCGCAGCGAACTTCGTGGCCATTTTTGGGTGTGATATGGCCAGTTCTGGGCTTTCGGCTAAACACGAACGTTGAATCCCTTGAAAATACCTTTCCAATGAATGGTTGCACGACTTCAGGCGAAGTATGTATCCACAGTAAAGTCTAAATGAAAATGGTGTTCAATAAATCCTGCATGCAGAAATTGTGTTCTGTGCGCAGCAGACTTCAAGTCCGATTTCAAATAGGATAATGTCAAATCTTAGTTGAGGTCTGAATTTGAACGTTGTGGACCACGGAAAGACCTTTCCATCGTGGGGTTACACGTCTTCATCGGATTCATATAGCCTCGGTAATCGCGGGTCGAATTTGCTGTCCAGATTCAATCTGCACCTAAATTCTGGGCTTTATATAAGATGAATTTGGATTCGGTGGAATTAATATTGCAAGTTACTTGGCTTGGATGAACTCTTATGATTAATCATTTGTTGCATGATAGACGAAGCTTACTAATCGGATCTCATATAGTCAAATTATGAAGCAATCTTATTTAAACAAATTGACCTGATAGGAATTGAAAGATTGTTATTTGTGCGCATCATGTTTATAATATGTCGATAACATATGGAATGTGTGATAGATCTTCATATGCGTAACATGTTTATATCATTTTGTCATCATCTGGGAGTCATATAAAAGAATAAATCATGGCCATGAGTATGTTTGACTAATGAAATGAGTTTAGTAGTCCAATACTTAGAAAGTCGTCTCCCTACGGGTAGTATTGTTAAGGGATGTAAGTGCGGTGTTGACCGTCACTTGTTTGGTTGTGATGTGATAGGGTATGGATGGATGGTTGGGCTGTATCCTCGTGCTTACATCCGAGGTCCCTTCCATATTATGTTGATGTGGCATTTGCATGCGGTGTGAGTAGACACGCGGTGTCGTAATCCTGGGTTAAGGATAGTGTGGCAAGTCTACGGGCTCGCCAGTCGTCACACCGATGGTAGTCGACAGTTAGACTTTGGGCGGTTGGGTTGTGTCCTCGGTGTTCATGTACCGGGGCCCCTTCCGTGCCAAGTGAACGGTTGGGTTGTGTCCTCGTGCTCACTTCTGAGGCCCCTTCTGGGTCACGCAAGGCCAGTTCGGGCTGTGTTCTTCGTGCACATCTACCCAAGACCCCGCTTTGCCATAGTATGCATGGGCTCCGTTGTTGTTTACTTAGCGTTGAGGCATGCGGAGGCTTAGGTGAAGTAGTGTGGATACCCTCCTAGTAGTAGAAGTTCTCGTTCTACTGTCACCGCCTGGCCACGACAGCTGATTGCTGAGAGGTTAGCTACCTGCTCGAAAAGTGGGAACTATAGTCTGCGTCGACATAGCAATTGCATGTGTGTGATCATGGGTGAGTCATTGCATAGCATACATAGCATTTCATAACATTGCACAACAAGACCCTCATCGTATAAGTTTGTATGGGCACTCTTATATGATGAGTTACCTTTGTGTAACCCGATCCTTAACTTATAAGTTTGTATGGGCATTCTTATAAGTTAAGTTACTTTCCTGCTGTTACCTATACTTGTTAGTTTGTTGTAGCTCTTAAATATTTGCAAGATCATGTTATTGTTACTCTAACACTACTGTCACCTGCTTATACTTCTTCACTTGCATATATATATATATATAATATATATATATATATATATATATATATATATATATATATTACCCTTGTTCCTTCTCTCACCCGGTGCCGAGGAGTCGCTGGGGGAGCGGATATTAAACCACTTAGTCGTTTCGACTAACGGTTGCTACGTCTTCCTTTTTAGGAGGTCACGCCGCAAGTAGAGCAGCCACAGACTACGCAGCAGGACAGCCATACCAGGACGATAGGGCCTGACGTGATGGTGTCATCGATACCGTCAGTTACTGATGTTAGTAGCTTGATACTCTGAAGTAGCCCGTTTGGGAAATGTTTAGCTGTACTCTGATATATTGTAGAAGCATGTTTAGCTTCTCCTTTATTGATGTATTTGGACATTATTACTTAGTGTGAATTTTGACTTCTCTTGCTTATTATAATTGGTTGGGTTGGCATGTTCTATTGATATTGTCGTAGCCGGCGGAATAGGCGTCTTGTGGTACAGGTTAGCCCGTGTGCCAATGCTACCGCAAGGCGGCTATTCCGGGCATAAGGTCCCCCTTCGTGCCGTGTTTTGAGATCCGGGAGGGGGGGGGGGGGTCTTACAATCTAAGGTACACTCTCCAACCAGTTTTTGATCCAAGTCAAAATATAAGACTGCTCTAAATTAAGGGGCATCTTCATCCAGGGATGTAGGTGGCTCTAAATCTGAAGATGATATCAATCAAGTGATTTATTAGTATGGTGAACTTCTAGAGGCCTTCAAAAGATGCAAAAAGGTGGCCAAGTAGCAAGTTTAGGAGATTACCTCTCTTCAGCTAGCTGTTTACCAGCAATCTGAGACAGCAAAACTGTTGAATGAGAAAGATAGGGAGGTTAGCCAACTGAAAAATTTTACTATCATATGCAAAACTGAATCACACGACTACCTTTCATCTGAAATGTTCAAAATTCTAGTGATGATCATCTGCCGGTAGAGAATGGACTAGGGTGTTGTACTATTTGAGAAAATCAAAGACAGCCTCCATACTCCCAACTTTCGTAGGATTATCAGCTTGTACCTGGATCAAATGGATGGTGACAAGTTCGATATGACCAAAGGTGTTCCTATCAATCACCTGAAGAAGATAGAATCAACCATCTTCTCAAGGTGGGATTGGAGAATCTTTAGGTAAGGGGAGCCCCAAATTTGCCTGTGGAGGAGGTAGAGCATGCTCCTGAGGTCAGGATGAGTTCTCCAACCCCGTGAGATTCTTGATAGCTTGAGTGCAAGAATGGAGGGGGTGCAAGCTGATACACAAGTGGCCACTCATAAAGTTCCCATGATTGTTTCCTCAGAATCAGTGTCAGAAGTTCCAGACGTTGTTATTATAGATCCGGTGTCAGTGCTAGTCCCAGCTGCTCCAATTACAGAGGAAGAGTTAGTGGATTCGGTCTCGGAGGTTGCTGCCATAGGTCTGGAAGCTATCTCAGACCTTATGTCTGCTGCTGATTTGGATGAGGATGATGATGATGAGGTTCTAGCTCCTTCTATGCATGAGAGTGCATATGATATGGAAGATGTTATTGCTGATGAGGCCTTGGTCGCTTCTATTGCTACTGTTGATGAGCACGTATCAGTAGAAAACCTAATAGTCCCTCTCCTAGAGATTACTTCTTGTTGGATCCATTGTGACCAATGTCCTAGATTTGTACGAAGTCAAACAAGTCAATGGTATACACATACTTATATTTGATGTGTGTATGCAAGTTCATGCACGCAGGTTGTTCTTTGTCACAATGATTGGACATGTGGTTCAATTATAAATGTCAAGTAGACTCATGAAAGTATGGAAGAAAGACAGGAATCTTTCTAAGTCCACAAGTGTTGAGTGAGTAAAGCACACTCAATGCTAGATGACCAGGAAAAAGGCTAGAATGATAGAAATGTGGCTAAGTGCACAAGCGTTGAGTGAAGCCATTTTACTCAATGCCATATAACAGAAAGGTTTGAAACAACCTCATGTATTCAGAGCCTAAGTATAGGAGATAGAAAATCGACTAAGTCCAAAACCGTTGAGTGAAGCCAGTTCACTCAACGCCAAGATCAAAAGGCTTTGAGTCAAGCTAATGCAAAGAGCTTAAGAGGAAATAAAAAAATCCGCTAAGTCAAGAAGTGTTGAGTGAAGCCTGTTCACTCAACGCACTCAACACCAGATTTCAGAGGCAAAGACAGAATGCGTTGAGTGAGGCCAGCTCACTCAAGTCCTTCAAACAGAATGAACTTTGGCTAAGTAGAAAAGCGTTGACTGAAGCCAGTTCACTCAGTGCTCTCAACGCCTAGAGTTGTAGAAGGATTCAGAATGTTGGCTAAGTATAAAAGCGTTGAGTGAAGCTTACTAACTCAACGCTCTCAATGCATAGAAGTACAGAATATATGGATATGTCCAGAATCATTGAGTAAAGCCAGTTCACTCAACGCACTCAATGCCTGGTCAGTTGTCTGAAATTTTCGAAGTGCAGAATGGCTGACGTCAGCCAAGTCAACAAAAGTCAACAAAATTCAAATTCGTTGCGGGAAAGCTGCAGTTCATCAATAATGATGTCGTCAGTCTTCTATACTTCTAAATCTGAAAATTAGATGTTGTTAATCAGTTATTAAAGTGGGGCCCATCGGATAATTGATCGGAAAGATTATAAAAAGGGGGTGACATCTAATCTGAAACAAGTTTTGAAGGGATTAGCTCGTTTCAAAAAAGACGAGAGGCGGAACTTCATCATCTTCTCCCGCCATTGTTGTAGAAACAAGAAGATCATTTTGGAGAATTTGAATGTTCTGAAGATAGATGTTGCAATCAACATCTCCATCAGCAAGATCATAGTAAATCTCTGAGGAAGAAGGAACAACAAAGGCAAGCTCTAGCTGTAGTTGCTTCACAATCCAAGCAGAGCCAATCCTGTAGATCAATTCCTAGATCTGTGAAGAAGACATCTAACCTGAAGAATTCTCAGGTATGAAGTAGGCAGAAACAGAGATTTATTCTCTGGTGTCAATTTCATCATCGACATCTTCTTTCCAACTAGTAGGATCTTTCAAGATATGTATTGTAAGCCTAGTTTATAAAGGCTGGGTGTAGGATCTCTCAGGATCTCAGTTGTAATCCTAGTTTATAAAGGCTGAGTATAGGATCTTGAGTAGATCTGAGTGGTAGGGTTCAATCTTGAATCTGATGTCGGGCTTTATCCTGAGTTGTAGGATCCTGTCTTGGATCTCAGTCGTAGGGCTGTCCTTCCAAACTGAGTTGTAGGTGTTTTGGGCCTGAGGTAGGTAATCTATTGATTACTGAGAGATGGGGTTTTATTCCTGTGTTGTAAGTCTTGAAGGAGAATGACTGGTCCTGCGGGATCATGTTGTAAGCTCTAAGGAGTCGAGTTCTTGAAGAAGTGCCTTGTCTAACACACTTTTAGAAAGGCGGGAGGGACAATGGGCGTACCCATACTTTGGGGAACCACTATAAACCATCTATGTGTTGTGTGTGATCTTCTTGAAAGCTTAACTGAATAATCATAACAACCCCAAAACTTTTAAAGGCAAAAGGATATAAAAAAGGCCTAATAACCTATTCACCCCCTCTAGGTGATTAGCTACACTAGAAAATAAAGTCTTTCAAGTTGTAATAGAGGGACGCTACTCAAGAAAGGCTTAACAGTCTGAGTAGATCTCCAAGGGTATCCGATAGTAGACACTTATGGGTTCAGGAGAGAACCATAAGAAACTAGTTTCCAAGAAGCTTCCTCTCTGCAGGAAGAGAATTTTGGAATCTAAAAAGAAAGGATTAGATTGATTATGGTGGCTTCTGACCCTCGGATCTATGTAACAGTTCAAGAAGGACCCTTCATCCCCATGAAGATATCTGTCCTTGATGCCAATGTCTAGACCCCAAAGAGTTATGCTGAAATGACTAATGATGAAGTCATCTTGGCTACTATGGATAAGAGAGCACAAAACATTATTGTTAGTGCCATAGATGACTCTACTTTTCAAAATCTGCTGTACTGCAAGACCTCAAATGAAATGTGGGACACTTTGGTGGTTTATATGGAGGGCACTAAAGAATTCAGAGATGATAGGAAGTCCATGCACAATCAAGAGTATAAGGCTCTCAAGCAAGTCAAGGAGGAGAGCATAGCTAGCTGCTATGAATGATTTTTTAGAATAGTCAATGAGCTAAGGACTATTGGCCGGGTCTTTACCAATTATGAGCTAAATGATAAGTTCCTAAGGTCTCTTGCTAGAGACAAGGACATCAAGATATGTGCCATCAGGGAACTGACAAAGCTGGGTTATACTCCACCTCCAACTCTCTTTGGGAAATTGCTGTCTTATGAAATCCAGCTGACTGTCAGGAAGCAGGAAGAGAAATCCAGCAAAGTCCTGACCAGAGAAAAGAATGTGGCCTTTAAGGCTGATATCCCCAAGAGGGGCAAGGAGAATATTCGTTCTCCCCTAAGAATGCCAGATGAGTTAGAAAATTTAGAGCAAGACATATCATACTACAATATGTCTGATGAGGAGTTTGTTGCCTTCTCTAAGCAGTTTCTAAAGCTGATGAAGAGGAAGGGTTGGAGGAGTAGATCTTCCTCTTCCTCTCATCCCAAGGAAGACTACTACAAAACCAAGGAGAAACCCTCCAAGGAGGATAGGTTTGACTCAAAACTTAGAAAACAAATTTCTAATAAAGTTGTCTGACTCTATCATTAGAAGGGCAAGAAGGAGAGGTCCTTCATTGCAAAGAAGCAGAAGAGCTAGACTGACTCTTCTTCATCAGATTCCGCAGATAAAGATGAAATCTATCCTACAGTAAGGATAGGAATTAGGGCCCTTCTATCATAATCAGACAGTGATTCAGAGGTGGATAAAGTATAAAAGGATGACATCAGCTATTATGGGCTGCTGGATAGGTCTGATGAGGAATTCTACCAGGATCAGCTTGGTCTATCTAAGGTACAAACTCCAACAGTTTTTGATCTAAGAAAATATAAGACTGCTCCAAATTCAGGGGCATCTTCATCCAGGGATGAAGGTGGCTCTGAATCTGAAGAAGATATCAATCAAGTGATTTATTAGTATAGTGAACTTCTAGAGGCCTTCAAAAGATGCAAAAAGGTGGCCAAGTAGCAAGTTTAGGAGATTACCTCTCTTCAGCTAGTTGATTCCCAGCAGTCTGAGACAGCAAAACTGCTGAATGAGAAAGATAGGGAGGTTAGCCAACTGAAAAATTATACTATCATATAGATAGGCACCATAAAATATAAGGATGCCCTTATTAGGGATCCAGAAGATAAACACCAAAGAGAGAAGAGAATAGTGTCTAACTGCTCTAAGCCCAATACTATGTTTCCTATTATTGAATCATTCTCCTCTCAGAGAAGCAAGAGGGGAATAGGATTCAAGGGGAACACTACAGCTGCCCTTTCAATGGAAAAGGAAAAGCTCCAGCTCAGCCACCCATTGTCTTTAAGAGGGTAATAATACCTTCCAACAGGTATGACCAGGACTCCATGTATGGTCACTGGAAGAATGGGAATTCTTCCTGGAGGAATGCAGGTGTACCCTCCAATGGAATGAAAAAAGGATTGGGATTGAGTGCCTTAAAGGCAGCTCATGAGGAAATATAAATGGCCCATCATGGACCATTTATCTTTGGTGCTCCAGCCCCCAGTCTTAAGAATGGGGCTGTGGCCCAGACTCAAAACCTTTTAGCAATAACTCAGACCAAAGTTCAGTATATTAGAAAGCCTGATTTGGCAAATTCTGATGTTATCAACAACATATGTTCTGCAGAGAGAAATACGAAAGACTTACCTTTAGTTAGATACTAGCTGAAAGGAATCTGAATAAAAGTGCTATTGTTCCTTCTAGACAGAGAACTGATATCAGCACAGCTAGCAGACCAGCATAGACAAGAAAGTATAATATACATGATTGTTGGTGCTATGACAAGTTAGGCCATTATGCCTTTGATTGCTGAAATAATCCTAGTGTGGCCAGAGCTAAAGTTAGTCCACCAGTCAGAAGAGCTGCTGGTGGACAAGTGAAATTTCAAACTAATCTGCACCTAGGAACCAATATGTATTGGGGTCCTAACTTTAACTAAATTATGTATTGCAGGTTAGTCCAAGTAGTCATACCCCTATATGGTACTTGGACAGTGGTTATTCCAAACACATAACTGGAACAAGAAGCAATCTTAAGGAGTACTCTCTAGTAATGAATGGACCCAAAGTCATCTTTGGTGGTTCAGATAGGGGTGTAATAAGAGGCTGTAGTAACATCACAAATGGCATAGTCACTTTCACAAAAGTGGCTTATGTAGAAGGGTTGCATTATAACCTTATAAGCATAAGTGAACTATGTGATCTTGGCTATGACATTTCATTCCATAAGGACGAGTGTCATATTAAGAGGTTAAGTGACAAAGAGATTATCTAAATAGGCACTAGGAGTGGGAATGTATACTATCTAAATTTTTTATGCTTAAGTACTGGCTCTCCAATTTGCCTAGTTGTAAATGAGAAATTCTCACACTATATCTAATGGCATAAGAGGCTAGCTAATTTAAACTATAAAACCATAGGTAAGCTTTTTATTAAAGAGATAGTCAGGAATGGTCCTAAAATGAAATGAACTAAGGAAGACATTTGCTCTGCAGGACAAAACGGCATTAGGACAAGGCTTCCATCAAGAGTATTAGGACTAAAGACTTTGTGAGGTGTTTATACCTCTTGAATATGGATTTGTTAGGTCCTATGAAATTTCAAAGTATAGGTAGGAAAGTCCACACCCTTATAGTTATTGATGACTTTTTCATATTTGCTTGGGTTTTCTTTTTGAAGAAAAAGTCGAAAACCCCTGATGTCTTCAAGACATTTGTGAAGCAAATTCAGAATGAATTAGAAGTGATCATGGGACTGATTTTCAATCTGAATGCATGACAAAGTTCTATGAATAACTTGGGATTCATTAAGAGTTTTCCTCTCCAATAACACCCCAGCAAAATGGGATTGCTGAGAGGAAGAATAGGACTCTCACAGAGATTGGTAGGACCTTGTTGAGTGACACATCTCTCCCAAAATACTTCTGGGCTAAGGCAGTAAACACTGCTTGTCATGTACTCAACAAGGCTTCTATCACTAAGAGCCATAAAAAGACTCCCTATAAGATATAGAAGGGTAGAAAACCAAACTTTGCATACCTCAGAATCTTTGGGACCAAGTGTTTTGTGCTCATCAATATGAAATCATATATAACTAAGTTTGCTGCAAATTCATCTGAAGGGATCTTTGTTGGGTACAATAATCATAGTAAGGATTGTAGGATCTACAACCTGAAAAGTAAAGTTGTAGAGGAGTCAGTTAATGTAGTACTTAATGAGTCAAATATGATTAACAATGAGCTGCCAAGCTCCTCTTCTAGTCCTATAGGCACAGAAATGATGATGGACAAGTTGACTATCAACAGAGCTAAACCTATAATTAAAGACAAAGGCTTTCAAGTGACAGAAAGTGTATGCATTCTAGAGGAAGCACAAAGCACACAGAAGGTGGATGAAGATAAGCTTCCAGAAGATAATGAAGAATAGAATGCTGAAGGAATGCTGCCTCTAGCAGTCAGACACCTAAGGGATCATCCAAGAGACCAAATTATTGGTGATGCCAACCAAGGGGTAGTGACAAGGAGCAGAAATTTGAATACAGTTGTGTATTCCAGTTTCCTGTCACAAGCTAAAACCAAGAAATTTGAAGGGCGCAACAAAGATCAGTTCTGGATTGTGTCAATGCAATAGGAACTGAATCAGTTTAAAAGGTGTAAGGTCTGGAAACTGGTTTCCAGACCACCAGAAAAAAGTGTCATTGGATCCAATTGGATCTACATGAACAAACTTGATGAAAATGACATTATAATCAAGAACAAAGTAAAGGTGGTAGCAAAGGAGTACATGTAAGAAGAAGGTATTGAATTTGATCAAACCTTTGCCCTTCTAGTAATACTAGAAGCCATCAGACTATTCCTTGCATATGCTACATACCAAGGATTCAGAATCTACCAAATGGATGCGAAGTCAGCCATCTTGAATGGTGACTGGATGGAAGAGCTCTATGTTGAACAACCTCCATGTTTTGTTGTTTCTAACCATCCTGAATTTGTTTATAGACATAGGAAAGCTCAATATGGGTTGAAGCACGCCCCTAGAGAATGGTGTAGGACATTGTCTAGCTTCCTCATTAAGAACAAATTCTCAAGGGGAAGATAGACAAGACCATATTTCTAAGGGGATCTAAGGGTAAGATCATCCTAGTCCAGATATATGTAGATGACATTATCTTTGGATCTACTGATGACAACCTTTGTAGAAAGTTTGCCAAACTTATAAAAGGAAAGTTTGAGATGAGTAGTATGAGTGAACATAAGTTCTTCTTGTGCCTTTAAGTAAGACAGATTGATGATGGTTTCTCCATATCCCATTCTAAGTTTACTAGGGAGTTAATAAAAATGTTTGGAATGGAGAATGCCTCCACTATGAGAGCTTCCATAAGGACAAGTATGCCTATTAACAAAGATGAAGCAGAGAGACCAGTTGATGAAACTTAGTATAGATGAACCATTTGCTCTCTTCTATATCTAACTGCTAGTAGCCCTGACATCATGTATGCTACATGTGTCTGTATTAGGTACCAGGCTTTCCCTAAAGAATCTCATTACTCTACTGCTAAGAGTATTTTAAGGTATCTTAAGGGCACACAAGATCTTGGCCTATGATAACCTAGAAATTGGAATTTTGATCTAATATTCTATTCACATGCAGGCTGCAGAAAGGACAGGAAGAGCACTTCAGGCTCTTGTCAGTTTCTATGAGGAAGTCTAGTATCATGGAGCAGCAAGAAGCCAATAAGTGATACAATTTCAATTGCAGAGTCAGAGGATATATTAGCAGGTAGCTGCTGTACTCAGTTGTTGTGGATCCAGCATCAGCTCCAGGACTATAACCTCCAGATAAGTAGAAGTCCTTTATTTTTTGATTCTACTAGTGCAATCTCTATAGATAGGGATCCTGTCTCATATTGCAGGACTAAGCACATAGAGATTAGGTATCACTTCATAAGAGAGCATGTGGAATATGAAGACATCATCCTTAAGTTTGTCCCAATAGACAAGCAAGTGGCTGACAACTTTACCAAGCCACTCAATGAAACAAAGTTCAACACCTTCAAGTTTGAATTAGGCATGTTGAACCTCGTATAGCTTCAGTTGCTCCTCATAATATTGTGTTGCAGGAATTACTTCATCTTGTAGATTGCAAAGATTGTCAAGTTTTATGAAGATCATGAGTGATAACAAGAATAGAATGGACTAGAATGTTTATCAGAAAGAATGATAGAAGCTGCTCCTAATGAGGGGGAGTAAGTCCGGATACTCCTATTGTGGGGGAGCAAGTGCAGCACTGCAGGAACTAATTAAACATTTAGAAGAGAAGAAGCAAGAAGCTGCATCAAAATGATCACGACAAGCACTTCCCTGACTATTCTATGTAAGTCAAAAAGGGGAGAAGGTCATGATACCATATAGGGAGTATGGTGATGATCACCATACAAGCCATGCAACAACAAAATAGGGGGAGTAGATGAGTAGATATTGATGATCACTGATGAAGCATAATTTAGCTTAGTTTATTAGGGCAAAAATATGAATATTCTCATTTAAATCTCTTATCTTTTGCATTTTTATGTTCTATTTAGTTTCTTTTCTAAATTATTATTCTAACTTTGTTTAATTTCTATTTTTTTAGTTCTTTGGATTCTCTCCTGTTACACGACCCTGGTCACGCTATCCCAGGGTGTGTACTTAGGGCGTGTAACCCAAATGGAATGAAGATATCAGTACAAAGTCAGATTTCAGGAAAATTCAGCATAGACGCATTCGGTCACACCCGTATACCCCCACCACGGGCGTTTCTCTGGGATGTGTCCCACCAAGTACCAAAAAATCACAGCAGCGTGAATTTCCCCGCTCCACCGTCACGCCGAATCTAACACGCCCCACATAAACGGCCGTGTCATCTGGGCGTGCAACCCAACTATTGCGCTAGTCACTTTCAGGCTTTAATTTCAGGTACAAAAGTCATGCCGAACTTGACATGCCCCAGGTACATGCCTGACATGGGCGTATAAGGGGGCGTGTACTTCCCGAAAAATTTCTATAAATATCCACAAGCTCCAAGCATTGGGGGAAGATTGGAAGCCCTGTAGAGAGCTGTTGAGAGTTTATTTTCAGAATATTTTAGCTTATTGTTTTCAATTCTTAGCATTCTTGTAATCTCGTTTATCGTATTTGTAGTGTTTTTGGAAACTCTCTTTGTAATGTCCTTTAGTCCTTTCGGTAGTTTCTTTCCAATACGAAATAAAATACTTTGTTATTCATTGTCTCTCTCTCTCTATTTCTTATTATGCAAATTCATAACATGATTTTTATTCACTACATCCTCATGAGTAAATAAATCCTCCTAGTACTTGATCTTGATGATTCGAGGTTGAGTTGATTAAGTTATGATGCTTTAGTTTACTTTCTCTTTTTAAGGTATAGGCCTTTGATTTACTCTTGAAATATCATGTTTGGAATTATATCATCGTTATATAATCCCCATCTAGGTTTTCACTCCTAGCTAGCCGAGAGGCTCATAGTTTGTAGTGAACACTCAAGATTAAAGAGAGTTGCAAGCTCTCCTCGAGAGAGGATGATATAAATCTCTCGGATTGGATTGAAATCCAATAGCAGGGTTCACTACTTAAATCGAGCTTTAGATATTCAAACATGGATGAGAATCCAGTCTGATTTTCCTAACCTCAATTGGGCACGTCTTTAAGAGAAGCGTGTTCAAGCATTGGGAAGCCCCATGGTTAAGGACCTTTACCTTATTATGTTTTAGTTTGTTATCGTATCTTTGATCAATTTAAGCCGAGGTGATTCATAATCGAGTATTATCCCTCAACCAACGTTCAACCCTCTTTTTAATCATTAGCAGTAGTCTTTCTTAATAGTTGCAAGTAATTTCCTTTTTCTAATTTAGTAATCAAACCTTAAATGCTTCGATAAGTTAATAGAAATTCGTGTGATTATAAATACTCCACGGTTCCCGGATCTTAATACAACACTCGTATCCCCCTACTATAAATCGATAGGTATACTTGCCTTTATTGGATTGTCAGTTCAGATTTCTTTTCGTAATGATTTGTGGACATCATGTTTTGGCGGCGTTGCCGGGGACAACTTTACGTTGATATTTTGAAATCAAGAAGCTATTACTTTTATCACCTCTCTTCGTCCCCCCTTTTTTCTAAAATTTTTTAAATTTCAAAAAGAGAGTAAGCTCTCTTTTTCAAGTTTTTCTATCCCTCTCTCTTTCTCTTTTTCCATAGTGCATGACCCGATGGAATCCGTCGAATCTACTTTATTTGGATTTGTACATCAAACACACCTTTTAGTGCGAACAACAATCCCGCCCTCCAATTCTAACTGATTCAGTTGAGGAGTCCATATGGGACATTAATTTTCCAACCATGAATTTGAATGAAAACGATGGCCAACCAGCCGACCTTGAACCAAATGCGGCCGAGCAATATACCATGTATCATTATGCTCAGCCTAACTTGGAAGGGACATATTCAAACATTGTTTGACCCCCCCGTGGCAAACAATAATTTTTAGTTGAATCCTAGCATTCATATCAACAGTGCAGCAATACGTGCAATTTAACGTTATGCAAGATGAAGATCTGAATGCATATATCGCTAACTTTTTAGAAATCTATGATACATTTAAGATAAATGTTGTTACGGATGATGCCAGAGAAAAGAATGTGGCCTTTAAGGCTGATATCTCCAAGAGGGGCAAGGAGAATATTCGTTCTCCCCTAAGAATGCCAGATGAGTTAGAAAATTTAGAGCAAGACATATCAGACTACAATATGTCTGATGAGGAGTTTGTTGCCTTCTCTAAGCAGTTTCTAAAGCTGATGAAGAGGAAGGGTTGGATGAGTAGATCTTCCTCTTCCTCTCATCCCAAGGAAGACTACTACAAAACCAAGGAGAAACCCTCCAAGGAGGACAGGTTTGACTCAAAACTTAGAAAACAAATTTCTAATAAAGTTGTCTGACTCTATCATAAGAAGGGCAAGAAGGAGAGGTCCTTCATTGCAAAGAAGCAGAAGAGCTAGACTGACTCTTCTTCATCAGATTCCACAGATAAAGATGAAATCTATCCTACAGTAAGGATAGGAATTAGGGCCCTTCTATCAGAATCAGACAGTGATTCAGAGGTGGATAGAGTATAAAAGGATGACATCAGCTGTTATGGGCTGCTGGATAGGTCTGATGAGGAATTCTACCAGGATCAGCTTGGTCTATCTAAGGTACAAACTCCAACCAGTTTTTGATCTAAGAAAATATAAGACTGCTCCAAATTCAGGGGCATCTTCATCCAGGGATGAAGGTGGCTCTGAATCTGAAGAAGATATCAATCAAGTGATTTATTAGTATGGTGAACTTCTAGAGGCCTTCAAAAGATGCAAAAAGGTGGCCAAGTAGCAAGTTTAGGAGATTACCTCTCTTCAGCTAGTTGATTCCCAACAGTCTGAGACAACAAAACTGCTGAATGAGAAAGATAGGGAGGTTAGCCAACTGAAAAATTATACTATCATATAGATAGGCACCATAAAATATAAGGATGCCCTTATTAGGGATCCGGAAGATAAACACCAAAGAGAGAAGCGAATAGTGTGTAACTGCTCTAAGCCCAATACTATGTTTCATATTATTGAATCATTCTCCTCTCAGAGAAACAAGAGGGGAATAGGATTCAAGGGGAACACTAGAGCTGCCCTTTCAATGGAAAAGGAAAAGCTCCAGCTCAGCCACCCATTGCCTTTAAGAGGGTAATAATACCTTCCAACAGGTATGACCAGGACTCCATGTATGGTCACTGGAAGAATGGGAATTCTTCCTGGAGGAATGCATGTGTACCCTCCAATGGAATGAAAAAAGGATTGGGATCGAGTGCCTTAAAGGCAGCTCATGAGGAAATATAAATGGCCCATCATGGACCATTTATCTTTGGTGCTCCAGCCCCCAGTCTTAAGAATGGGGCTGTGGCCCAGACTCAAAACCTTTCAGCAATAACTCAGACCAAAGGTCAGTATATTAGAAAGCCTGATTTGGCAAATTCTGATGTTATCAACAACATATGTTCTGCAGAGAGAAATATGAAAGACTTAGCTTTAGTTAGATACTAGCTGAAAGGAATCTGAATAAAAGTGCTATTGTTCCTTCTAGACAGAGAACTGCTATCGGCACAGCTAGCAGACCAGCATAGACAAGAAAGTATAATATACATGATTGTTGGTGCTATGGCAAGTTAGGCCATTATGCCTTTGATTGCTGAAATAATCCTAGGGTGGCCAGAGCTAAAGTTAGTCCACCAGTCAGAAGAGCTGCTGGTGGACAAGTGAAGTTTCAAACTAATCTGCACCTAGGACCCAATATGTATTGGGGTCCTAACGTTAACTAAATTATGTATTGCAGGTTAGTCCAAGTAGTCATACCCCTATATGGTACTTGGACAGTGGTTATTCCAAACACATAACTGGAACAAGAAGCAATCTTAAGGAGTACTCTCTAGTAATGAATGGACCCAAAGTCATCTTTGGTGGTTCAGATAGGGGTGTAATAAAAGGCTGTAGTAACATCACAAATGGCATAGTCACTTTCACAAAAGTGGCTTATGTAGAAGGGTTGCATTATAACCTTATAAGCATAAGCGAACTATGTGATCTTAGCTATGACATTTCATTCCATAAGGACGAGTGCCATATTAAGAGGTTAAGTGATAAAGAGGTCATCTAAATAGGCACTAGGAGTGGGAATGTATACTATCTAAATTTTTTATGCTTAAGTACTGGCTCTCCCATTTGCCTAGTTGTAAATGAGAAATTGTCACACTATATCTAATGGCATAAGAGGCTAGCTAATTTAAACTATAAAACCATAGGTAAGCTTTTTATTAAAGAGATAGTTAGGAATGATCCTAAAATGAAATGAACTAAGGAAGACATTTGCTCTGCAGGACAAAACGGCATTAGGACAAGGCTTCCATCAAGAGTATTAGGACCAAAGACTTTGTGAGGTGTTTATACCTCTTGAATATGGATTTGTTAGGTCCTATGAAAGTTCAAAGTATATGTAGGAAAGTCCACACCCTTATAGTTATTGATGACTTTTTCATATTTGCTTGGGTTTTCTTTTTGAAGAAAAAGTCGAAAACCCCTGATGTCTTCAAGACATTTGTGAAGCAAATTCAGAATGAATTAGAAGTGATCATGGGACTGATTTTCAATCTGAATGCATGACAAAGTTCTATGAATAACTTGGGATTCATTAAGAGTTTTCCTCTCCAATAACACCCCAGCAAAATGGGATTGCTGAGAGGAAGAATAGGACTCTCATAGAGACTGGTAGGACCTTGTTGAGTGACACATCTCTCCCAAAATACTTCTGGGCTAAGGCAGTAAACACTTCTTGTCATGTACTCAACAAGGCTTCTATCACTAAGAGCCATAAAAAGACTCCCTATAAGATCTTGAAGGGTAGAAAACCAAACTTTGCATACCTCAGAATCTTTGGGACCAAGTGTTTTGTGCTCATCAATATGAAATCATATATAACTAAGTTTGCTGCAAAGTCATCTGAAGGGATCTTTGTTGGGTACAATAATCATAGTAAGGATTGTAGGATCTACAACCTGAAAAGTAAAGCTGTAGAGGAGTCAGTTAATGTAGTACTTAATGAGTCAAATATGATTAACAATGAGCTGCCAAACTCCTCTTCTAGTCCTATAGGCACAGAAATGATGATGGATAAGTTGACTATCAACAGAGCTAAACCTATAATTAAAGACAAAGGCTTTCAAGTGACAGAAAGTGTATGCATTCTAGAGGAAGCACAAAGCACACAGAAGGTGGATGAAGATAAGCTTCCAGAAGATAATGAAGAATAGAATGCTGAAGGAATGCTGCCTCTAGAAGTCAGACACCTAAGGGATCATCCAAGAGACCAAATTATTGGTGATGCCAACCAAGGGGTAGTGACAAAGAGCAGAAATTTGAATACAGTTGTGTATTCCAGTTTCCTGTCATAAGCTAAAACCAAGAAATTTGAAGGGCGCAACAAAGATCAGTTCTGGATTGTGTCAATGCAAGAGGAACTGAATCAGTTTAAAAGCTGTAAGGTCTGGAAACTGGTTTCCAGACCACAAGAAAAAAGTGTCATTGGATCCAATTGGATCTACATGAACAAACTTGATGAAAATGACATTATAATCAAGAACAAAGAAAAGGTGGTAGCAAAGGAGTACATATAAGAAGAAGGTATTGAATTTGATCAAACCTTTGCCCTTCTAGTAATACTAGAAGCCATCAGACTATTCCTTGCATATGCTACATACCAAGTATTCAGAGTCTACCAAATGGATGCGAAGTCAGCCATCTTGAATGGTGACTGGAAGGAAGAGCTCTATGTTGAACAACCTCCATGTTTTGTTGTTTCTAACCATCCTGAATTTGTTTATAGACATAGGAAAGCTCAATATGGGTTGAAGCACGCCCCTAGAGAATGGTGTAGGACATTGTCTAGCTTCCTCATTAAGAACAAATTCTCAAGGGGAAGATAGACAAGACCATATTTCTAAGGGGATCTAAGGGTAAGATCATCCTAGTCCAGATATATGTAGATGACATTATCTTTGGATCTACTGATGACAACCTTTGTAGAAAGTTTGCCAAACTTATAAAAGGAAAGTTTGAGATGAGTAGTATGGGTGAACATAAGTTCTTCGTGTGCCTTTAAGTAAGACAGATTGATGATGGTTTATCCATATCCCAGTCTAAGTTTACTAGGGAGTTAATAAAAATGTTTGGAATGGAGAATGCCTCCACTATGAGAGCTTCCATAAGGACAAGTATGCCTATTAACAAAGATGAAGCAGGGAGACCAGTTGATGAAACTTTGTATAGATGAACCATTGGCTCTCTTCTATATCTAACTGCTAGTAGCCCTGACATCATGTATGCTACATGTGTCTGTACTAGGTACCAGGCTTTCCCTAAAGAATCTCATTACTCTACTGCTAAGAGTATTTTAAGGTATCTTAAGGGCACACAAGATCTTGGACTATGATAACCTAGAAATTGGAATTTTGATCTAATATTCTATTCACATACAGGCTGCAGAAAGGACAGGAAGAGCACTTCAGGCTCTTGTCAGTTTCTATGAGGAAGCCTAGTATCATGGAGCAGCAAGAAGCCAATAAGTGTTACAATTTCAATTGCAGAGTCAGAGGATATATCAGCAGGTAGCTGCTGTGCTCAGTTGTTGTGGATCCAGCATCAGCTCCAGGACTATAACCTCCAGATAAGTAGAAGTCCTTTATTTTTTGATTCTACTAGTGCAATCTCTATAGATAGGGATCCTGTCTCATATTGCAGGACTAAGCACATAGAGATTAGGTATCACTTCATAAGAGAGCATGCGGAATATGAAGACATCATCCTTAAGTTTGTCCCAATAGACAAGCAAGTGGCTGACAACTTTACCAACCCACTCAATGAAACAAAGTTCAATACCTTCAAGTTTGAATTGGGCATGTTGAACCTCATATAGCTTCAGTTGCTCCTCATAATATTGTGTTGCAGGAATTACTTCATCTTGTAGATTGTAAAGATTGTCAAGTTTTATGAAGACCATGAGTGATAACAAGAATAGAATGGACTAGAATGTTTATCAGAAAGAATGATAGAAGCTGCTCCTATTGAGGGGGAGTAAGTCCGGATGCTCCTGTTGTGGGGGAGCAAGTGCAGCACTGCAGGAACTAATTAAACCTTTAGAAGAGAAGAAGCAAGAAGCTGCATCAAAATGATCACGACAAGCACTTCCCTGACTATTCTATGTAAGTCAAAAAGGGGGAGAAGGTCATGATACCATATAGGGAGTATGGTGATGATCACCATACAAGCCATGCAACAACAAAATAGGGGGAGTAGATGAGTAGATATTGATGATCACTGATGAAGCATAATTTAGCTTAGTTTATTAGGGCAAAAATATGTATATTCTCGTTTAAATCTCTTATCTTTTGCATTTTTATGTTCTATTTAGTTTCTTTTCTCAATTATTGTTCTAACTTTGTTTAATTTCTATTTTTTTAGTTCTTTGGATTCTCTTCTGTTACACGACCCTGGTCACGCTCTCCCAGGGTGTGTACTTAGGGCGTGTAACCCAAATGGAATGAAGATATCAGTACAAAGTCAGATTTCAGGAAAATTCAGCATAGACGCATTCGGTCACACCCGTATACCCCCACCACGGGCATTTCTCTGGGATGTGTCCCACCAAGTCCCAAAAAATCACAGCAGCTTGAATTTCCCCGCTCCACCGTCACGCCGAATCTAACACGCCCCACATAAACTTTAAGACCCCCCTACCCGGATCCCAAAACACGGCACGAAGGGGGGTCTTATGCCCGGAACAGCCGCCTTGCGGTAGTATTAGCACACGGGCTAACCTGTACCACAAGACGCCTATTCCGCCGGCTACAACCATATCAATATAAATGCCAACCCAACCAAATAAATAAGCAAGAGAAGTCAAAATCCACACTAAGTATATAATGTCCAAAAACATGAAATAATGAGAAGCTAAACATGATTCTACAAAATATCAGAGTACAGCTAATCACTGCCCAAACGGGCTACATCAGAGTAATCAAAATACTAACATCAGTAACCGACGGTATCGACGACACCGTCACATCAGGCCCTGTCATCCTGGCCTGGCTGTCCTGCTGCGTAGTCTGCGGCTGCTCTACCTGCGGCGTGACATCCTAAAAAGGAAGACGTAGCAACCGTTAGTCGAAACGACTAAGTGGTTTCACATCCGCTCCCCCGGCGACTCCTCGGCACCGGGCGGAGAGAAGGAACAAGAGTATAGTATATAACAAGTATGCAAGTAAAGGAGTATAAGCAGGTGGCAAGGTACATGAATATAATGTATAATCTAGCAGTTCTACAAGCTATCATCATGTAACAACAGGTGTAAGGAAATCTACAGCAGGAAAGTAACTTAACTTATAAGAATGCCCATACAAACTTATAAGTTAAGGATCGGGTTTCATAAAGTAACTCATCGTATAGGAGTGCCCATACAAACTTATACAATGAGGATCTTGTTATGCAATGTTATGAAATGCTATGAATGCTATGCAGTGACTCACCCATGCACACCCATGCAATTGCTATGTCGACACAGACTCTAGTTCCCACTTTTCGAGCAGGTAGCTAACCTCTCAGGCATCAGCCGCCGTGGCCAGGCGGTGACAGTAGAACGGGCACTTCTACTACTAGGCGGGTATCACACTATTTCACCTAGGCCTCCGTACGCCTCAACGCTAAGAACACAACAGCGGAGCCCACGCGTACTATGGCCCAGCGGGGTCTTGGGTAGATGTGCACCAAGAACACAGCCCGAACTGGCCTTGCGTGACCCGGAAGGGGCCTCGGAAGAAAGCACGAGGACACAGCCCAACCGTTCACATGGCCGGAGGGGCCTCGGGACGTGAACACCGAGGACACAGCCCAAACCGACCAAGTCTAACTGCCAACTCCCATCGGTGTGACGACTGGCGAGCCCGTAGACCTGCCACACTATCCTTAACCCAGGATTACGACACCGCGTGTCGACTCACACCACATGCAAATACCACATCAACATATCATGGAAGGGGCCTCGGAAGTAAACACGAGGACACAGCCCAACCATCCATCCACACCTTATCTCAACACAACCAAAACAAGTGACGGTCAACACCACACTTACATCCCTTCACAATACTGCCCGTAGGGAGACGACTCTCTAAGTATTGGACTACAAGACTCATTTCATTAATCAAACATGTCCATGATCATAATCTATGACTTTCCAAATGATGATAATGTAACATAAACATGATGCGCATATAAAGATCTATCTCACTTTTCATTTGATAATATCATAATATAAACATGAAGTGCACAATTATCAATCTTTCAATTCCTACCAATTCAGTTCGTTTAAATAATATTGTTTCTCAATTTGATAATATGAAATCTGCAACAAATGATTAATCATTCATCCTAGCCAAGTGTCTTGCATTATTAATTCCACCGAATCAAAATCCATTTTTACATTAAGCCCAGAATGTAGGTGCAGGCTGAATCTGGACAGCAACTTCGACCGGAGATTCCCGAAGCTACAGGAATCCGGTGAAGACGTGTAACCCCACGATGGAAAGGTCTTTCCGAGGTCTACAACTCTCGTATTCAGACCGCAACCCAGATTTGACATTATCCTATTTGAAATCGGACTTGAAGTCCGCTGCGTACAGAACACAATTTCTGCATACAGGATTTATTGAACATCAATTTCGTTTATACTTTCCTGTGGCTACAGACTTCGCCAGAAGTCGTGCAACCATTCGTTGGAAAGATATTTTCAAGGGATTCAACTTTCGTGTTAAGCCGAAAGCCCAGATCTGCCCATAGCATACTTAACAATGGCCACGAAGTTCGCTGCGCGCAGAATACAGATTCTGCGCGCATCTTAAGGCGGAATGAACGGCATCGGTTCGTCTTCCTCCTCAAGGCGATTCTTCCCAAATCATTCCAGAGAACCTCCTCCCTTATTCACCCTCAAGAGGCCAATATCCTTCACGAAACCATCCCTTGCCATCACATTGAAGAAGGGCGTGGTTGAAGAGATCTAAAACCTAAGACACAAGTCTTAGCATGGCCTTTCCTAGAAAGCTCCTCCTCACCATCAAGACTCTCTTGAGTCGATGTCTCGCCTAGGAAAATAACTATAGATCTAGCACCAAGGGAGAGGGTAGGAAACTCACATTGGCTCCAGCGGTACCACCATTTTCGGCCATGGATCTTGTAGTTCTCCTTGGCGGCATCTTCTCTTTCACGGCGTTGGCGGATCTCCTCCGGTAGAACTTGCTCCAGCAGTTTCCCTCTCACCAGTAGTTCTCACAGAAAATAGGGGATGAAATGAGAATGAAAATGGCTAGAGTTTTCTCTCCCCCTTATATATAAAATGTGACACGGGTAGGGACACGGCCGTGTCCGTACCCGTGTCCTGCTTCCGTGAAACGGCCGTGGCGGTTTCCATGTCGGTTCAATGTTTGACACGGGTAGGGACACGCCCGTGTCCCGACCCGTATCCCCATGACACAGCCGTGTGCATGGCCGTGTCATTGGTCGTGTACTTCTCGGGTTGCATCTCGACACTTCTCGTCGAGCTCAACTCGACGCACACGGGTAGGGACACGCCCGTGTCACTACCCATGTCACGTGGTGTCGACACATTTCGACGATCTCGACACGCCTCGTCGAGCTCAACTCGACGCACACGGGTAGGGACACGCCCGTGTCACTACCCGTGTCACTTGATGTCGACACATCTCGCCAGTCTCGACACGGCTTGTCGAGTGGAACTCGACACACACGGGTAGGGACACGCCTGTGTCACTACCCGTGTCACCTGGTGTCGACACAGCTCGACAGTCTCGACACGGCTCGTCGAGCTCAACTCGACGCACACGGGTAGGGACACGCCCGTGTCGCTACCCGTGTCGCTACCCGTCTCTTGCTGCACTGATTTCTCCACTTCTCCACAAGTGCAGCCCAATTCCCTGCACTTCTCAGGACTCGAGTCAACCCTCCTGACTCAAAAACTCACACACTAGGGGCCTTGAGCGATTCGGGATGTTACATAAACGACCGTGTCATCTGGGCGTGCAACCCAACTATCGCGCTAGTCACTTCATGCTTTAATTTCGGGTACAAAAGTCATGCCGAACTTGACATGCCCCAGGTACATGCCTGACATGGGCGTATAAGGGGTCGTGTACTTCTCGAAAAATTTCTATAAATATCCACAAGCTCCAAGCATTGGGGGAAGATTGGAAGCCTTGTAGAGAGCTGTTGAGAGTTTATTTTCAGAATATTTTAGCTTTTTTTTTTCAATTATTAGCATTCTTGTAATCTCGTTTATCGTATTTGTAGTGTTTTTGGAAACTCTCTTTGTAATGTCCTTTAGTCCTTTCGGTAGTTTCTTTCCAATACGAAATAAAATACTTTGTTATTCATTGTCTCTCTCTCTCTATTTCTTATTATGCAAATTCATAACATGATTTTTATTCACTACATCCTCATGAGTAAATAAATCCTCCTAGTACTTGATCTTGATGATTCGAGGTTGAGTTGATTAAGTTATGATGCTTTAGTTTACGTTCTCTTTTTAAGGTATAGGCCTTCGATTTACTCTTGAAATATCATGTTTGGAATTATATCATCGATATATAATCCCCATCTAGGTTTTCACTCTTAGCTAGCCGAGAGGCTCATAGTTTGTAGTGAACACTCAAGATTAAAGAGAGTTGCAAGCTCTCCTCGAGAGAGGATGATATAAATCTCTCGGATTGGATTGAAATCCAATAGCAAGGTTCACTACTTAAATCGAGCTTTAGATATTCAGACATGGATGAGAATCCAGTCTGATTTTCCTAACCTCAATTGGGCACGTCTTTAAGAGAAGCGTGTTCAAGCATTGGGAAGCCCCATGGTTAACGACCTTTACCTTATTATGTTTTAGTTTGTTATCGTATCTTTGATCAATTTAAGCCGAGGTGATTCATGATCGAGTATTATCCCTCAACCAACGTTCAACCCTCTTTTTAATCATTAGCAGTAGTCTTTCTTAATAGTTGCAAGTAATTTCCTTTTTCTAATTTAGTAATCAAACCTTAAATGCTTCGATAAGTTAATAGAAATTCGTGTGATTATAAATACTCCACGGTTCCCGGATCTTAATACAACACTCGTATCCCCCTACTATAAATCGATAGGTATACTTGCCTTTATTGGATTGTCAGTTCAGATTTCTTTTCGTAATGATTTGTGGACATCATGTTTTGGCGGCGTTGTCGGGGTCAACTTTACGTTGATATTTTGAAATCAAGAAGCTATTACTTTTATCACCTCTCTTCGTCCCCCCTTTTTTCTTAAATTTTTTAAATTTCAAAAAGAGAGTAAGCTCTCTTTTTCAAGTTTTTCTATCCCTCTCTCTTTCTCTTTTTCCATAGTGCATGACCCGACGGAATCCGTCGAATCTACTTTATTTGGATTTGTAGATCAAACACACCTTTTAGTGCGAACAACAATCCCGCCCTCCAATTCTAACTGATTCAGTTGAGGAGTCCATATGGGACATTAATTTTCCAACCATGAATTTGAATGAAAACGATGGCCAACCAGCCGACCTTGAACCAAATGCGGCCGAGCAATATACCATGTATCATTATGCTCGGCCTAACTTGGAAGGGACATATTCAAACATTGTTTGACCCCCCGTGGCAAACAATAATTTTTAGTTGAATCCTAGCATTCATATCAACGGTGCAGCAATACGTGCAATTTAACGTTATGCAAGATGAAGATCTGAATGCACATATCGCTAACTTTTTAGAAATCTATGATACATTTAAGATAAATGTTGTTACGGATGATGCCATAAGGTTAAGACACTTTCCCTTTTTTTAAGAACAGTACCCAAGCAATGGTTGACTTCTCTCCTAAGAGGATCAATCATTAACTAGGAATAGTTAATGGAGGAATTTTTAGCGAAGTATTTTCCTTTCCGCTAAGACAGTGAAGCTTAGAAATGACATTTCTTCATATAGCCAAATCGATTCTGAAACCCTCTATGACACTTCGGTGAGGTATAAAGAACTCTTAAGAAGATGCCCTTGTCATGCTTTGCTTGTATGGTTACAGGTTCAGACATTCTATAATGGGTTAAATCAAACGACAAAGCAAATGATAGATGTTGCATCCGGTAGTTCTTTGAACCACAAAACTCTAGAGGAAGCTCTTGGGCTTTTTGAAGATATGGCCATGAACACCAATCAGTGGAATGTGCCTAGGTCCTACCTGTTTGGTATTGTATCCACAGTAACCCAGATTTAATGAAGTCACCCTTGAACTAAGATGAATTAAGATGTATTTGATGCCTTGTTTAAGTTATGTGTTTGCAGGACTATATTGCAAAGTGTAGACCAATGTCAGTCAATAATGGGTCACCAAACACAGGACCATATAATATAATCCCTCATTATGTGGTCCATGGTATTGACTCATGTGTAGGCTCTCTATTGGGATATACTTCATATTCAAGCACTAGGACTAATTGGAGAAAGGCTTGTTGCTGAACCCAACAAAGAAGAGAAAATTTTGTTGAAGGAATTTTTGCTAAGTACTTTACTCGAGTAGATACCTACATACTCGAGTGAAATAATTAGTCAATACTCGAGTAAGATTATAAGTACTCGGGTAAAGGAATTAGCTCTCGAGTAGCCAAATTATAGCTCTCGAGTAGCTAAGTCAACAACTTGAGTAGATCCTCTCTCATTCTCAAGTTAACAGAATTTCTTCTCCAGAAAGTTTTCTAAGTAAATTACTCGAGTAGTCATATAAGTACTCGAGTACTCTAGTCTTTTGTCTCGAGTTACAAAAGACAAGATTTCGTGTAATTTTAACTCATTCGAGTAATGAAGTTCATGTACTCAAGTACTCTATCTACTACTCGAGTTGCCCAGGTTTTATGCTAGAGTAACAAGATTTCTTCCCTCAAAATTCTTCTAAGTCCATTGGTCGAGTAGCTATATCTACATACTCAAGTAGTTTGTATCCTCTCGAGATGTCCAGTTTCACTACTCAAGTAACCCAGATTTTTCTTCCAGAAAATATTCCAAGTCCTTGACTCGAGTAGTTCCTCTATCTCTCGAGTAATTTATTCTTATTCTCTCGAGTAGTATTTCTTGTACTCGAGTAGTTCAACTACACATCTCGAGTAACTACATGAGCACTCAAGTAAGTCTTTGTGTACTCGAGTAGCTGCTCTTCATTACTGGATTTTGTCTAAGTCATTTACTCGAGTTATCCTCTTCTATTCACTCGAGTAATCTTATATAGTACTCGAGTAGATAAACTTTCACTAGAGTAATTCAATCTATCTTTTCTGAAAAATCGTTAAGTCCAGATTTGACGAAAATTTCAAACAGTCTTACGTGATTGGTCCATGTGTACGCCATTAAGACTAATTATGACCATTAGGAAAGATCTTATATAAAGTCTTGTCTGAAACCGACAAACCCTAACAACAGGGGCTGTCAAATATTTTTCTAAGTATTCTTCTGAATCTCATTCTCTCTCTCCAAAAAATCGGAAGCCACCGCCGTAGACCTTCGTCATACTCATCCGACTAGGTTTTTCGATCCTGAAGATTCAGATCAAGAATATTCACAGATCGAGATTGTCTTTCAATTCTTCATCATCCTTCTGATCGTGTGAAGCCAAGAAATTTCAAATCTACTTTTGTCGAGACTCTTCTTCAACCTTACTGATAAAGCCGCAAAGATCCAACAAGAAGATTCAGGCCGACTGCTTTTAGATCTGAGAAAGTTGTACTGTTTGTATTTCTATATACTTTCTATTTCATTTTTATAGGAGATTTCTCTTCGAGTGTAGGAGCTTTTGCCTCCTAGTTGTAGGAAGTTTTATCTTTCGAGTATAGATCCATTTTGTGGATCGAGATTGTAGGAACTTTGTTCCGAGGCATAGGATTGGTTTTTCAAACAGAGATAGCGGAGCAGTCGAGTCTAGTGGATTGATAGATCGGTGAGGGAAAGTGGATGTACCCAAGGTTGGGGAACCACTATAAATCTTTTGTCATCTGTGATTGCTTGGTAGATAATCGTGTGCATAGATCTTAATTTTTTATTCCGCAAAAAGATACACAACTCACCCATTCAACCCCCTCTAGGTGATTTAGGTAGACAACTGAACATTTTCAACTGGTATCAGAGCGAGGTTGATCTATAAAAGGTTAACACCTTGATTAGATTTTACTAGTTGTCTTTTGAGATCTACCAAGCATGGATAAGGCTAAAGATTTTGCCAAGCTTCCTTTGTGCACCAAGAATAATTTCCCCATGTGAAAAGAAAGAATTAGATTTTTCATGGAAAAAGGTCCTTGAAGAAGGTCCTTACATTCCCATGACCGTCTCCACAATAGATCCAACTAAGAAAGTTCCAATGAAATTAATGGATCTAGACAAAGACGAGATTACACTTGTATCTTTAGATAAGAAGGCCAAGAACATAATAGCATGTGCAGTCGATGACTCCATGCTGCAAAACATGATCCACTGCCAGTCTGCAAAGGAGATGTGGCAGTCCCTAGTTACTTTGATGGAAGCTACAGAAGAAGTTAGGGACGATAGAAGATATCTTCTGAATCAGAAGTATGAAGCTTTCTGGCAAGGAAACAAGGACACCATTGCTGACACCTTTGAGAATTTCTTCAAGATAGTCAATGGCCTATGGGTCTATGGCCGAGTCTTCACAAACGGAGAATTAAATGATAAGTTCTTGAGATCCCTAACCAAGGATGGGATAACAAGATCTGTGCCATCAGGGAATTTGGAAAGCTAGCTGAAATAGACTCGCAGAATCTCTTCGGGAAGCTTATGTCATATGAGCTTCAACTAAACACCAGAAAGGCTAAAGAAGAGAAGATCAGGTCTGCATCCAAAGAGAAGTCTGTTGCTCTAAAGGCAGACACCTCAAGGAAGCCAAAGGCTGCCTCTCCTGCCCCAGCACAAGAAGTTAGTGAAGAAAAAAACTCAGAGCCAAGTACCTCTGGCTCTGAGCTATCTGATGGGGAGTTCTCTCTGATCTCACGTTAGTGCAAGAAATTCTTGAACAAAATGAAGCAATGGAAAGGCAAGGATGCCTCCTATAGAAGATCACGACATGATGGTGATCGACAAAGAAAAGGCTCAAGCAGCCACGATAGGTATACTCCTAAACAGGACAAACATATTTCGACTGACATCTTTTGTTACTGTTGTAATAAGCCATGTCATGTCATTGCTGATTGCCCCCAAAAGAAGGAGGGTGGAAGAAGAGAGGAAAAGAAGTCCTCATATAATAAGAAGATGATAGAGAAGAGCCTGATAGCCAAGAAGGGCAAAAGTCTTAGTGACTCTGACTCATCTGTGTCGAGTGAAGAATAAGAAGCGTACTTCGGGCTTATGGCTTAGACAGATGACGAACAAGAGCCCCAGTTCATTGGGAAGGTAAACTCTCACACTCCTCTTTCAGAATCCGAAGCTTCTGAGCATGATCGTGAGGACAGATCTTCTGATGATGAGTCTGAACTCATGGCCCTATACAAGGAGTTGATCATGGCTTACGACAAATGTCGTCGAGTCGTGAAAACTCAGGCTAAAGAGATAAAGTCTCTAAAAGCTGAAGAGAGCATCTTGAGAGAGGAAGTCGTTAAGACTGTGTCACACAAAGAGAACTTTAATAATGCTATTGTAGAATACAACGAGGCTCTTGAGCACCTTGACTTAAAAGAAAAAATCATCAAAGAGTTGGAAGAACAACTTGCTGCTGAAAAGAAACTTGTTGAAAGTTTCTCAAAGCCTAAGACTGTTCTTCCATTCATTGCAGAATTCTCAGCTAAGCCCAAGTGTGCTGGACTAGGCCATGTAGAAGCTCCTAGTAAATCTTCTAGGAGAAACAAGGCTCAAAGAAAGAATAAGGCCGCCAAGAAGGCCTTGGCTAAAGAGAAGGGGAAAGCCCCTCAAGATCAGACTTCGTTCAAGAAAGTCATATTTCCAACTGATGAGTTTGATCTTAATTCATCCTACGGTCACTTGGCCACTCCTACCTATATAGAGCCAAAGTCCCATTACCAAGGATGGACTCGCTACAGAAACATTGGTGAGAGTGTCTTTAAGGCAACTTATGAAGAAGTCGTACTTCAGAGCTATGGCCCTTTCAATCATGGTCATAACTTCAAGAAAGCACCAAAGGTAAAGCCCATTGTGGAAAAGCCATTGAAGAAGAAGAAATCATGTGATTGCCATCACCATGAAGATTCTTCCTCCAAGAATGCTAGTCCTGCTAGACCACAACTTCAAAAGGTCTAGCAGGAAAACATAATACAAAGATACAAGAGGTTTGACTGTTGGTGTTGTGGCAGAATTGGTCACTTTGACATCGATTGCCGGTTTAACTCCAGAAATTTTGCAACACCTCAAGTTGGAAGTATGAGAAGGACCACTCATAATGCTAATACTCATAGGGGGAGTATTCTAACACGAGACCAAGGACCCCAACGTGTTTGGGTTCCTAAGGCAAACTGATTATGATTGCAGGTTTGTCCAAAGGCAACCAAAATGCCTATCTGGTTTTTGGATAGTTGATGCTCTCGGCATATGACTGGGATAAGAAGCTTTCTTCAGAACTATTCTACTGTCGTGAACGGACCAATGGTCATCTTTGGAGGTTCAGACTGAGGAATCACGAAAGGTTATATTATGATGACTAACGGTAGTGTATCCTTCTCAAATGTAGCTTATGTTGAAGGATTGGAACACAATCTTATAAGCATAAGACAACTCTGCGATAAAGGATACATATTTGAATTCCATGCTGATAAGTGTCTAATAAAATCCGTTGATAATATGGAAACGATTCTATCCGACACTCGAAGCAGGAACATATATTGTTTGAATTTCATTTGTATAAACTCTTCTACACTAGTGTGTTTTTAAGCAAAAGATAGTTTGTCTCTTGGTGACCAATGGCACAAAAACTAGCACATATTAATTCCAAAACATTAATAAATTATTTTCACTAATTTAAGTACGTGATGCCCCAAATGTCAAGTACGTCAAAGATAGACCTTATTAAGCATGTGTGAAAGGCAAACAAACAAGGGCTACCTTTAAAAGCGTTATTGGCAAAGATTCTAATAGATGTCTCTATCTCTCTTTATGGACTTGTTTGGTCCACTACAAATTAGAAGTTTGAGAGGTAAGGATTATACGTTAGTAATTGTTGATGATTAGTCGCGCTTTGGGTGGGTGTTCTTTCTAAAACACAAGTCAGATACCTTCGACATCTTTAATAATTTTATCACGCAAGTCTAGAATGAATACAATTATTCCGTAGTCAAAATCAGAAGTGACAATGGAACCGAGTTCAAGTCTGGGGCCTTGAAAGAATTCTGTGAAAGCTTGGGTATCTTGCATGAGTTTTCCTCTCCTCGTACTCCACAACAGAATGGAGTGGCTGAGGGAAGCAATAGAACACTCATAGAGGCCTGCAGGACAATGCTGAGTGATGCCTCACTTCCGGAATACTTCTGGACAGAAGCCGTCAACACTGCATGTCACGTGCAAAATTGAGCACTCATTAACAAAAACCATGATAAGACACCTTACGAACTTCTAAAGGGCAGGAAACCAACTGTCTCATATTTTAGAATTTTTGGTTGTAAGTGCTTTGTGCTTAACAATGGCAAGTATCATACTACCAAGTTTAGCGAAAAGAGTTTTGAAGGTATTTTGATAGGATATAGTAGTCATAGTAAGGCATACATAATATTTAATAAAAAAACTCTGGTTGTAGAAGAATCAATACATGTTGTATTTGATGAGACAAGCATGGTGAAAGGCAACTCTTCTAGTGTGTTCATTGAAGATGCAGGTACAAGGTTGAAAAAACTTAGCTTGGATGAACTGTCCGAAGAAAAAGGTGAAAAGTTCATCAAGATCACCACTCCAACCGCTATTAGAGAGGATGATGATCAGGACAAAGAAAGTGTCCAAGTTGATGAAGTCACTCCGGTGATTGAATATAATCCAGATGCAAGGACCCTAGAGTTCAGACTTCTGAAGGATCACCCCATGGACCAGATCATAGGAGATCCCCGGGATGGTGTCAGAACTCGTAGAGGTATAACTAACGAGAATTTATTCTTGAGTTTCTCTTACAGTTTGAACCAAAGAAGTTTGAGGTAGAGAACTCAGACGCATCTTGGATAATGGTGATGGAAGAAAAACTAAATCAGTTCAAGCACTGTCAAGTATGGAAACTTGTTCTAAGACCCAAAGGTAAGAACGTCATCGGGACAAAATGGGTCTACAGGAACAACATGGATGAGGATGGAATAATTATAAAGAAGAAGGCCAGACTCGTCGCCGAAGTATATCGTCAAGAAGAAGGAATTAACTTTGACTAGACATATGGTCTAGTGGCAAGGCTGGAGGCCATCAGGTTATTCCTAACATATACTGAACTCAAAGGCTTCACCGTCTATCAGATTGACGTGAAGTCTGCCTTCCTTAATGGTGACATTGTTGGAACACCCTATTACTAATTTGGGTCAGGATCACTATGTCTCTAGGAATCAATGCTTGACCTCCTGTATAGCTCAATAGGTCAATTAGAATTGAGTCTAAGGGTTAGAAGTCTAGGTTTGGAAGCTGCCCTGGAGACCAAGATTTTCTGTTTGGAGACTAAGTCATATCGTCGAGCTCAGCACGACGATTCGTCGAGCTCCGATTGACGATCGTCTAGCTCAACTTCGACAGATCGTCGAACTCCATTCGACGATCGCTGAGCTCAACTTCATTATATCATCGAACTCCATTCGACGATCGGTGAGCTCAGTTCGATGATCTTGACTCAGATTTGGATTTCTATCTCTGAGCTCAGTTCGACGATCTTTGAGCTCAGATCGACGATATTTTGCTGCTGTATATTTCTGATCGCTGAGCTCAGTTCGACGATAGCAGAGCTCAGTTCGACGTTTTCAGATAACCTCAAGGATGTTTCTAGACTCAAATTCAAATCAGTTAAGGAGTTATTCTGCAATTAATTCTGAAGATTTCCTAGCTGTTTTCGTTCATTTCTGGACCAAGTTTCAAGGAATATTTCTATGTACTTTCCTCCAGAAGAGATTTTGCAATTAAGGATGCAATTAATGCAGACCAACGGCTATTCTTCTCAGAGAATGTTTTGTTCAGTACCAGAGAATAAAAGAAAAGAATTTTTTTGAATCTCAGAGACAAGGTTATAGAGAGACATACAGATTACAGACACACATAGACAGACATCAGTAATCTTCAACAAAAATATTCTGTCTAAAAGAATTCTCAAGAACACTCATCCAAGGAGATCAACCTTCTCTGAAATCTTCAGATCTCTTTAGTTTTCAAGTGTTCAAGGCCAACATATTTCAAGACTCCAGACATTCAACATTTCAGTCATTGCTGAAATCATCTATTGCTGGAGTTCAATCTTTGAAGACCTATCACCCTCAGCAAAGTTTTTCTTCCTGAAGATCTCAAGGATTTAGGGGGAGCTTTGACATCAACAATCCACATAGTCTTCTCAGTTGTTTAAGAAAGAGAAGACTTCCATCACTCTCTCACCCCCTCTCTGTAAAGGGTTTCTCAAACTCCCTTCAAAAGTTTGAGCTTGGTTTTTGAGCACCTTGTCAAAAGCTCATTGGTGGCAAGACACCTGATAAAAAAATCTGATCTGGTTTTTGAGCACCTTATCAAAAGCTCATTGGTGCCCAGGACACCTGATCAACTCATCCTGCAGTGGATTCCTACCTAGGGTGGTAGAAGAGTGGATGTACCCAAGTTTAGGGGAACCACTATATTTCCTTGTGTCTTCTGGTTTTGCTTATCTTTATTTTTGATTCTGGCCTTGATTATTCTGTGATTAGCTTTTGATTAGTATAGTTCTGTGATTAGATTTTAATTGCTTCCCTGCTCACTCTTATTACAACAATTGTTGTAAAAAGTTTCAAAGCACCATATACTCTATTCACCCCCCTCTAGAGTATATCAGATCTAGCTGCACTTTCAATTGGTATCAGAGGCAGGTTGGTTAAACATATCATACCTGATTGGTTGTAAAGGCTAACACCTGAACCCAAAGATCCCAAGTTAGATCTGTTTTCTTTTGTATCTTATTATTAGATTTTTTTTTCACAAATCATGGCCTAAAACAAAGATTATGCTAGCACCAGACCTCCAGTGTGCAATCTATCCAAGTTTGCACTTTGGAAAGCAAGGATCAAACTGTACATGAATTCTATTGACGAAGATATTTTTAACTATGTTTTGACAGCGTGTCCAAGACCCCCAGAGAACACAAGTACAAATGCTGTTCCACCTCTATCAGGAACAGATGCTGATATCAAGAGATGGAAGGTAGCTGATGCCAAGGCTATGAACATCTTGGCCCAGACAATGTCTGATGACATATTTCAAAAGGTGGCTGAATGCAATTCAGCAAAGGAAATTTGGGACAAACTCTCAGAAATAGTCTCAGGCTCAGCTGATGAGAGAAAGGATAGGAAATCCCATCTCATCTCTCAATATGAGAATTTCAAAAAGGGAGAAATTGAGTCAGTGGGAGATATGTACAACAGGCTCAGTCTAATTGTCAGTGAACTCAGGACATTGGATAAAGAGATCTCACTAACTGAACTCAATGACAAGATCCTAATGTGCTTCCCCAGCACTTGGGATTCAAGAATCTGGCCAATTAAGGATGCCAGAAGTCTGAATGAGATCACCACTGAAGCTCTATTGGGTAAGCTCAAATCTTATGAGCTACTCATCAAAAATAGAGAGGAAGAATAGAAGGCTGCCTCACCAGCTACAAGAAAAGAGAAGACCATAGCCTTCAAGACAACTGAAGATCTGCCTGAAGACAAAGCCACAGGCAATGATGAACTACTCAGTTTGTTGGCCAAAAGATTCTACAAGATGGCCAGAAAGGACTTCAGAAGGAGATCATACAAGGAGCAGGATAAGACAAGGTATGACAAGTCCATTAACAATAATAAAGACATTATTTGCTTTGGTTGCAGGAAACCAGGGCACATAGTTCCTGACTGTCCAGAAAACAAAAACAAGGACAGAAGGGACAGGAAAGAAAGAAGAAATGAGAAAGACTCCAAGAGGAATGGCAATGGCAAACCCTCATCAAGCAAAAACAAACATACAAGAAAGGGGTTTGTTGCTGAATCCTGGAGTGAGACTGAAGAGGAGTCAGAAGCCTCATCCAGTTCCAGTGATGATGAGGATGATGCAGAAGAAAAAGAGTTCTGCATGATGGCAATCAATGCCTCACAGCATAATTCAGAAGAGGAGTTAGAGTCAGACTCAGAGACTCAACCTAAAGAAGATCAGGTAATCAGTTGTTTTGATTTTAATTCATAGGACTTTAAATCTGAATTTAAAGCACTGTGTTTAGACCTGCTAAAGTATGAGAAAGAAATTATCTCTCTCAGAAATCAATTATCTGAACACAATACTTTAAAGTCAGAAAACCTCAAACTCTCTCAGGAGTTGGAGTGCTGTAGGGAACATATAGCTTCACTGAAATGTGAGCTCTCTGAGGCCAAGAAGCTTGAAGAATCCCTTAATGGGAGAAGCATCAAGCTGATGGACATCACAAGCACAGTGAAGTCCAGATTCAATAGTACACTGGGCTTGGGTGCTTCATCCAGCCAACCCATAGTTCTAACAAGTCCAATCAAATTCATTTCTGACAAAGGAAATGGAGTTATAGAGGTTGCTAGGAAAAATTCTGATCTGCCACAGAAAACAAAGTCCCAGCAGAAATCGTCGAACGGAGATTGACGATCGCCGAACGCAGATCGACGATCTCAGCCAAAATCGTCGAACGCAGATCGACGATCTCAGGCAAAATCGTCGAACGCAGCTCGACGATCTCAAGTACCTGATCTCAGCCATAGTCGACCGTCGAACGGAGCTCGACGATCTGACCCAAGATCGTCGAATGCAGCTCCAAGATCATCGAACAGAGGTCAGAGCTCTGGAAAATTTTTCAAGGGCAAATCAAAATTCAATCCTAAGGGTCCTACATCCCAAATCTTTAACCCTTATACTGAATGGATTATACCTCCAAGGAGATATCATCCTAAAGGATATAAGAGTCAACCTGGGATGTCTTTCATTTCAGAATTTAAAGGTTATCAACCTAGGCCCAAGGTAAACTGGGTCAAAAACAAATGAATTGTCTTATGTGCAGATGAAGACCTATCCAACATCTAACCAGCAATGGTACTTGGATAGTGGGTGCTCTAAGCACATGACAGGGAACAAGGACAACCTCACTTCCTTTAGAGCCAAGCTTGGACCCAAAGTTATCTTTGGTGATTCAAACTTTGGACAGACTAAAGGATATGGTGCAGTCCAGATTGGATCAGTAACTTTCAAGAAGGTAGCTTATGTGGAAGGACTGAAACACAACCTAATTAGCATCAGTCAGCTGTGTGATGAAGGCTACCAGGTGACCTTCAGCAAAGCCTTATGCAAAATCAAGTCAGAGGACAACACAACTGTGTTAACAGGTAAAAGGAAAGGTAACATCTATCTAATAGATTTTCTTTCAACTGATGTAGATATTTGCTTGTTTAATTCTGTCTATAGACCAAATATCTTATGGCATAAGAGACTAGGACACCTAAACCTTAGAACTATTGCTAGGCTATCCAAGGACAACCTTGTTAGAGGACTACCTTCTGGCCCCTACAAGAAGGAAGGACTCTGCAGGTCTTGTCAATTAGGCAAGCAAACTAAAAACAGCTTTAAGTCACTTAATAAGAGTGATTCACCTAGGATATTGTATCTGTTACACATGGATCTTTTTGGACCCATCACAGTACAAAGCCTAGGAGGGAAATCCTATACTTTAGTAGTTGTAGATGACTTCTCTAGATTCACTTGGGTGTTCTTTCTAAGGAAGAAGTCTGATAACTTTAAGTGTCTGACAGAGTTTCTCAAATGTATACAGATTGAGTTCAATACTCACATTGCCCTGATCAGAAGTGATCATGGGACAGAGTTTGATTCTCTTCTTATGCAAGAGTTCTGTCAGAGTGAAGGGATCAGGCATACTTTCTCAGCTCCTAGAACTCCTCAACAAAATGGGGTAGCTGAAAGGAAAAATAGAACCCTTATTGAATCTGTCACTACATTGTTGTCAGATGCTCACCTTCCTCTATCCTTCTGGGCAGAGGCAGTGAACACCTCCAACTATGTGCTGAATAGAAGTCTGATACATAAACTAAAGGGAAAGACTCCCTATGAATTATTCAAAGGGAAGAAACCTAAAGTTGATTATTTTAGAGTCTTTGGTTGTATTTGCTACATTCATAACAATGACAAGAAATATTTAGCAAAATTTCAGCTAAAGCTGATGAAGGAGTGTTTCTGGGATACTCCATGATCAGCAAGGCTTATAGGGTCTATAACAAATCATCTTTAAAAATTGAGGAATCTGTTCATATATCATTTGATGAATCTAACATGTTTTTCAAGGAGAAGATCTCTTCTACCATAGAACCTTTGCAGGAACATTCTCTAGTTGAAGACTTGAACAAGTTACAGGTTACTCAAAGGGATGAAAGCAGTGAAGATGAAGAAAATGCTCAACATATTGAAGAACAACTTGAAGAGCCAGTTGTTGTACCACAAGAGGAAACAACAACACAGGTTGGTGAACAATCAACACCCCCTGTTGATTTAGTAACATCAAGAGACCATCCAATTTCCCAAATAATTGGAGACATCTCAGCTGGTGTGCAAACCAGAAATCAGGTCAACCAAAACCTGTTGCACACCTGCTTCCTATCTCAAATTGAACCTCAGTACATTCAAGATGCAGAGCAAGATCCACACTGGATCATTGCAATGCAAGAGGAGTTGCATCAATTTGAGAGAAACAAAGTATGGGAACTAGTGCCAAAGCCTAAGGATCATTCCATTGTTGGAACAAAATGGGTATTCAGAAACAAACTGGATGATCAAGGAGTAATTGTAAGAAACAAGGCAAGGCTAGTTGCTCAGGGATACTCTCAAGAAGAAGGAATAGACTACGATCAGAATTTTGCACCAGTTGCAAGATTAGAAGCCATCAGAATATTCTTAGCTTGTGCAACACATAAAGGCTTCAAGGTATATCAGATGGATGTCAAAAGTGCTTTTTTAAATGGAGACATCAAAGAGGAAGTATATGTCAGACAACCTCCAGGTTTTATCTCTCCAACTTATCCTGATCATGTTTTTAGATTGAATAAAGCATTATATGGTCTCAAGCAAGCTCCTAGAGCATGGTATGAGACCCTAGCATGCTTTCTCTTGGAAAATGGTTTTATAAGGGGTAGAGTAGACCAAACTCTTTTCATTAGAACCCATAAGTCTCATACCCTACTAGTACAAATTTATGTAGACGATATTATTTTTGGTTCTACTGACTCCAAATTGTGCAGAAAGTTTTCTAACCTGATGCATTCTAAATTTAAGATGAGTAGCATGGGTGAGCTATCCTTCTTCCTAGTATTGCAAGTCAAACAGCATGCTGAAGGCATCTTCATTTCTCAAACCAAGTATGCAAATGAATTGGTTAAGAAATTTGGTATGTCTGAAGCATCTTGTATGAAAAAACCCATGCCTACTAATGCTGTATTGGATGCTGATGAACATGGGAAACCTGTTGATCAGACAACATATAGAGCAATGATTGGCTCTTTACTGTATCTTACAGCTAGTAGACCAGATATAATGTTTGCTACATGTATATGTGCTAGGTTCCAAGTAAGCCCTAGAGAGTCACACCTAACACTAGTAAAGAGGATTCTCAGGTATGTTAAAAGTTGTCCAAATCTAGGTCTCTGGTATCCAAAAGATTCAGCATTTGATTTAACTGGATTCTCTGATGCTGACTATGCTGGATGCAGAATTGACAGGAAAAGCACCAGTGGAACTGCGCCAGTTCTTGGTGACAGACTTGTCTCTTGGTTTTGTAAGAAACAAACATCTGTGTCAACTTCAACTGCTGAAGCTGAATATATGGCTGCAGGCAGTTGTTGTTCACAAATCTTGTGGATTCAAAAACCAACTCCTAGACTATGGCTACAACTTAGAGAAGTCTAAAATCTTTTGTGATAACACCAGTGCTATTTCCATAGCTCAAAATCCAGTCCTCCATAGTAGGACAAAACACATAGAGATTAGGCATCATTTCTTAAGGGATAATGTTGAAAAGAATAAAATTGAACTACAGTATATCCCAACTAATTTACAAAGGGGAGATATTTTCACCAAGCCCTTGGATGAAAAAAAACACAGCTTCTTCCTAAATCAGTTAGGAATGTTAGATGGAGGAAGTCTTAAATAATATCCAAGATTTTGAAAGCTTAAAAATTGACCAAGACTAGGCAAATATCCTGATTTTTCTTAGTGTCTAGAATTTTCTGATCTCTGAACTGTGCTCGACGATTTGCCCCAAGATCGTCGAACGGAGATCGACGATTTCCGAAATCGTCGAACTGGGTTCAGCGTCTCTCAGATAGTATGAACTATCTCTTCCGGTCAACGATCGTCGAACGGCGCTCGACGATTTTGTTCTCTGAACGATCGTCGAACGGAGCTCGACGCTCTCCAATATCGTCGAACGGAGATCGACGATGTTGAAGACTCTTCAGATTCCTTTAGTAGTCTCGATCGTCGAACTGAGTTCAACGATCATTCCAATTCTGCGTCTAACCCTAATATAAATTTCATTTTTTCGCCGTCGTTCTCCTTTGCGCTTTCGATTTCTCTGCAAGAATTTTCTTTCCCTCCAAACAGTTCTGCACTTGGTCGTTTTGTTTGTTGAATTTTTGCAGGTACCCATGACTGTGTCTGTTGCTGTTCTAGCCGCCATGAAGTTTGATGTTGGTTTCGATATTGACATGGAATCC
This sequence comes from Platanthera guangdongensis, assembly GCA_039583875.1. NCBI lineage: Eukaryota > Viridiplantae > Streptophyta > Magnoliopsida > Asparagales > Orchidaceae > Platanthera > Platanthera guangdongensis. The sequence continues at coordinate 109,573,647 of CM077162.1, forward strand.
TTCAGCACAACTGACCAGGCTTTTCAGGATATTTTGGGATTATTCAAAGACCAGAACCTGACTGCCATTATGACCACAAGGATCAACCTGGCATCTGATGAGATAAAGGAATGGGTCTATACTGCCCTCAATCAAGATAACAACAACATTGTTGGGTCTATAGCTGGCACACAGGTACCCTTAACCCCAGCAATTTTAACAGAAGTTTTTGAGTTGAGAAATGGTGAAGATACTGCTACTGCTGACCTGTCTGGAGAAGAGTATTCTGACCTGCTTGCCAGAATGGGTCATTCAGAGGCCAACCCTAGCAAGCTCTTCAAAAGGAACCTTTCTGTGGAATACAGATTCATGACAGATGTTGTTGGGAAAGTGCTACTGGCTAAGCACTCTGCCCATGATACAATTTCAAGGTATCAGCTCTGCCTCATGGGAGCTCTTGTAGACAGAAAAAATCTGAATTGGGGAGAAGTCTTCTTTGACCTTATCAAGAAGAAGCTCAACAAAAGTTTTGTCAACTTTGGAAGGATTATAGGGGTGTTTCTGCAGCACAGGTGCCCTGCTTTGCTGGTCTCCTCTGGAATCCATATCAATGCTTCCAGGAGACTGTCTTGTGCCCTCTTTGGAAAGTGGGACAGACAAATCAGCAAGCCCAGCAGGCCCTCCTCCAGCACTCCTTCAGGCACAAGGACTCTAAGAGTCACTTCTCCACAGGTCTCTGCCCCTGCAGATGACCTGCCTGCTGTTGCTGCTCTCCTCCTCCTCCTCCTCCATTTCCATCCCTTCCCATACCTTCTACCATTCCAGCTCCATCCACCATCATCATATCCAGCCCCTCTCCAACATCTACACCATCTCCAGTACCTATTCTTCCAACACCAGAAGAACAATTCCATCCATTATTCTCCTACCCTCCACCAGATGTCACTTTATCACCCTCCCATCCACCCTTCACCCTCATTAATGATTCCTTTATGGATGATTCACCATCATGTCCCCCTATCATCATCTCCTCCTGAGCTACCCTCATCCTCCACTTCCTTTCAAGACCTTCTACAACAAATTATTGACCAACCCACATTCACCCCATCTATCTCCATCCCACTGTCCTCCATATCCACCTTACCAACACCTCAGCCCTCCCTTCCACCATTCACCAGCTCTCCACTACCCTCACCCTCAGCTGCTCCTCTATCTTCTACCTCTGCTCCAGTCACCCTTGAGCAAGTAGACCTTCCATCCCTTGCTGACAGGTTGTATGAGTTGCTTGCCCCCAGGCTCTCTCTTCTGTTGGAGACCTCCTTGGCTCCACTCCACCTATCAGTGGCAGCTCTCTCTGTCAGGCTCTCATCCCTATTCCCTCAGGCAGCCCCTACAGCAGTGTGCCTTGATCCAGACTTGTCTGAATCTAGGCAGGGGGAGATCCCCTATGAAGTGAGTCTTCCTGCTGCTGCTGTTGCTGCTGCTGTGTCTATGAGCCTGTCTGCTGCTGCTGCTGTTATTGCTGCCTCTTCAGCTCCTGCTCTTGCTGCTGTTGCTGTGCCTCAAGCACAAATTCCTCCTGCTACAGTCCTTGCAATAGACCTCAGGTCTTTGCTTTCAAATTTTGATTCTGCATACTTCAGCTGTCTGCAGAGATAATTGCTGTCCAGCCTCCAGAGGATCTATCCAAGGCACTTGTGCCATTCTCTTGCTGTGACCCAAGCATTATCACCTCCTTTGTCAATTCAGTGTATGCTGCTGCTTCTTCTGAAGAAAGCATTATTGTTGCTTCTGATATTGTTGCCTCTACTGCTGCTGAAAATGTTGATACTGCTGCTGAAGTTTCTGTTATTACTGATGAGCCAATTTCCAAGGAAATTCTTATGTCAGAGGCACCTGAGTTTGAGCCTTCTGCAGTTTCTGATGATATTCCTACTGTTGTTGTTAGTGAGACTGTTGCTGCTACTGTCACTTCTCCAGAGCCTATGGTTGCTGCTGCTGTTTGTTATTACTGTTTCTACTCCATCTGCTGCTGTTACTGCTTCAACATCTGCTGCTACACCATCTGTTGCCTCATCTGCTTCTGTACAGCTCAAGAAGGACTTAATGAAGAAAATAGATGCTCTTTATGATGACCAGAGTTCTGAAAGTGATGAATTTAGAACAGACTCTGATGACTCTTCTGCTACCATTGCTAGGAAAAGAAAGGCAAGGAGCAAAGCTATGAAGAGAGTACCTCCTGCCAAGGTCAAAGACAACAATGATATTCCATACTACATTCTTCATGACTGCCCTATTACTGAGCACTGGATGCAGTACTCCAAGAACCAACTGAAGGCAATGAAAAAGAAGAGAAAATATGAAAAGGGTTCCTCTCAATTCCAACACTCTCATCCTCCTCCACCACCTCCTCCTGATGCAGGTGCAGGTGGAAGCTCTGCAGCTCAACCCCCAGCCAGAAGTCAGACCCCCTATCAGCCTCATGCTAGATCCTATAATAGGGGAAGCCAATCCAGGGGATCTCAATCCAGGAGAGGAGGATACAGAGGAAATCAAAGAGATATCCAAGTCTACTCCAAAGGTTACTCAAGGCAACACCCATATTCCAGGGGAGGACAAATTTCAACTGATACAACATCTGGTCCTTTTCCCTACAAGCTAAAAGAAACTGTGTCTTCCAGGCCTCCTCAAGACAATCCCTCTAACAGATATGAGCCCCCTGTACCTTTTGAGGATCCTGAAAACAATCCAGCTGCTTGGACTGCAAGATTAAAAGAACTAGCTGCACTGGATCAGATCAAAAAGGCTAGAGAGCAAGGAATAGATTCATCTAATATCTCAACAATGTCTGAACAAAGAATGAAAGAGCTAGAAAGATATGCATCAAGCAAGTTCTTTGATTCTGACAGGTATATGGAATTGCATCCTGAAGCTGTGGTTCCCAGGCCTAAACAACAAACATCTTTAGGTGCAGCTGATGATACCAGATCAAAGAAGGAAGCCCTCAATCCCAACAGAGAGATTAAACTTATTAAGGGCAAAGAAAAGAAATGACAATGTAAGGTGACATTCTCTGTGACTTCTGATTATCTGGATGCTATATATCTCTGTGGTTCTGCAATGTCTAGCTTGTTGCTTTTCTGTTTTGCTGCTTGTATGTTATTTAAATTTTTCCAAAGTTTGTAAATAGTAATCCTAACCCAAATAGGGGGACATTGTTGGAACACCCTATTACTAATTTGGGTCAGGATCACTATGTCTCTTGGAATCAATGCTTGACCTCCTGTATAGCTCAATAGGTCAATTAGAATTGAGTCTAAGGGTTAGAAGTCTAGGTTTGGAAGCTTCCCTAGAGACCAAGATTTTCTGTTTGGAGACTAAGTCATATCGTCGAGCTCAGCACGACGATTCGTCGAGCTCCGATCGACGATCGTCTAGCTCAACTTCGACAGATCGTCGAACTCCATTCGACGATCGTTGAGCTCAACTTCATTATATCGTCGAACTCCATTTGACGATCGGTGAGCTCAGTTCGACGATCTTGACTCAGATTTGGATTTCTATCTCTGAGCTCAGTTCGACGATCTTTGAGCTCAGATCGACGATATTTTGCTGATGTATATTTCTGATCGCTGAGCTCAATTCGACGATAGCAGAGCTCAGTTCGACGTTTTCAGATAACCTCAAGGGTGTTTCTAGACTCAAAGTCAAATTAGTTAAGGAGTTATTCTGCAATTAATTCTGAAGATTTTCTAGCCGTTTTCATTCATTTTTGGACCAAGTTTCAAGGAATATTTCTGTGGACTTTCCTCCAAAAGAGATTTTGCAATTAAGGATGCAATTAGTGCAGACCAACGGCTATTTTCTCAGAGAATGTTTTGTTCAGTATCAGAGAATAAAAGAAAAGAATTTTTTTTGAATCTCAGAGACAAGGTTACAGAGAGACATACATATTACAGACACACATAGACAGACATCAGTAATCTTCAACAAAAATATTCTGTCTCAAAGAATTCTCAAGAACACTCATCCAAGGAGATCAACCTTCTCTGAAATCTTCAGATCTCTTTAGTTTTCAAGTGTTCAAGGCCAACATATTTCAAGACTCCAGACATTCAACATTTCAGTCATTGCTGAAATCATCTATTGCTGGAGTTCAATCTTTGAAGGCCTATCACCCTCAGCAAAGCTTTTCTTCCTGAAGATCTCAAGGATTCAGGGGGAGCTTTGACATCAACAATCCACATAGTCTTCTCAGTTGTTTGAGAAAGAGAAGACTTCATCACTCTCTCACCCCCTCTCTGTAAAGGGTTTCTCAAACTCCCTTCAAAAGTTTGAGCTTAGTTTTTGAGCACCTTGTCAAAAGCTCGTTGGTGGCAAGACACCTGATCAAAAAATCTGATCTGGTTTTTGAGCACCTTATCAAAAGCTCATTGGTGCCCAGGACACCTGATCAACTCATCCTGCAGTGGATTCCTACCTAGGGTGGTAGAAGAGTGGATGTACCCAAGTTTAGGGGAACCACTATATTTCCTTGTGTCTTCTGGTTTTGCTTATCTTTATTTTTGGTTCTGGCCTTGATTATTCTGTGATTAGCTTTTGATTAGTATAGTTCTTTGATTAGATTTTAATTGCTTCCCTCCTCACTCTTATTACAACAATTGTTGTAAAAAGTTTCAAAGCACCATATACTCTATTCACCCCCCTCTAGAGTATATCAGATCTAGCTGCACTTTCAGACATAAAGGAAGAGGTGTATGTGGAACAACCTCCAAGTTTTGTTGATTCTAACTTTACTGATTATGTTTACTTATTGCGTAGAGCTTTATATTGTCTGAAATAAGCTCCTCGAGCTTGGTATGAGATGCTGTCTAGCTTTCTTCTTGAGAACAAGTTCATAAGGGAAAAGATAGATAAGACATTATTTCTTAGGGAAATAAAACTCAAGATTTTGCTAGTACAAATCTATGTCGACGACATTATTGTTGGCTCTACTGACGACAACCTCTGCAAGAAGTTTTCAAAACTGATGCAAGGGAAGTTCGAAATGAGCAGTATGGGCGAGCTGAAGTATTTCTTAGGGCTTCAGGTGAAACAATCTGAAGATGGAATTTTCATCTCGCAGACTAAGTTCACGAAAGAGCTAATTAAGAAATTCGGAATGGAGAACGCAACCTCTATGAGGACTCCAATGGGTTCAACTGTGTCTCTGGATAAGGTTGAGAAAGGGAAACCTTTTGATGAAACCAAATACAAAAGCATAATTAGATCCTTGCTCTACCTTACTGCCAGTAGACTTGACATAATGTTTTCAACATGTTTATGTGCTAGATTTCAGGTGAACTCTAAGGAATCTCACTACGCTGCTGCAAAGAGAATTTTGAGATAACTTAAAGGTACACCAATCTTGGCTTATGGTACCCAAGAAGTAATGATAGTAGCGAGCTAATTGGTTTTTCAGATACAGATTTTGTAGGTAGCAAGGATGACAGGAAAAGCACTTCTGGGGCTTGCCAATTCCTTGGAAGGAGGCTTATTTCCTGGAGTAGCAAGAAGCAGAACTGTGTTGCAATCTCAACAGCTGAGTCAGAGTATATCTCTGTAGGCAGTTGCTGTGCACAGCTGCTATGGATAAAGAATCAATTTGAAGATTACAATATGAAGTTCCAGAACATTCCACTATTTTGCGACTCTTCCAGCGCAATTGCAATAGCCAACAACCCAGTCTCGCAAAGCCGGACAAAGCACATAGAGCTGAGGTATCAATTCATCCAGTAGCATGTGGAGCATGGGGATATAAATCTCCAGTATGTCTCTACAGACAGGCAGATTGCAGACATTTTCACGAAGCCGCTGGACGAGACCAAGTTCTCGTTCTTCCAAACAGAACTTGGATTTCTCAACAAAGAAGATTAGAGAAGGTGGACTCACAAGAAGGCTTAGAGATCAAGAATCAGTCAAAAGTTGGAATTCTACAAATTTCTAAATTTTTGACTCGAGTAAGAAGTAAACTGCACGAGTAAGAAAATCACCTACTCGAGTAGTAGAATGAACTACTCGAGTAATAAAGCTTCACTCGAGTACTTCAATATATCCACTCGAGTACTTCCAGACATGACTCACATACTTCCAGACATCACTCGAGTACTTCCAGCCATCTCTACTCGAGTACCTCCATATCTTCACTCGAGTACTGCCAAGTCTCTCGAGTATGTGACAGACAAGCTTTCTACCTTGATTCAAATTTCTTTATTCACAACCCAAGGCCTATGCCTCCCTCTCCCAGGTATGTTTGCATTATTTATTTCTAACTTAAGACATAAATTAGGGTTATGTATAAATCGCAAAGTCCAAAAGTCATTTTCTACATGAATCAATCTCTCTCTCTCTCTCTCTCGAGTACGCTGAAATGCTTCATCTTCCCTACAAGTTGCAGAGCCCGCACATTCCTCCTCCCCGTCGCCAAATGGTTTCTCAAATTTCTGGATCATGGCCTCTTCCTCCAAGATTGGCATCGTTCCGAATTAGTTACTGCCAGTATCGCCGAAATTTCGGATGACTTCTGCAACCTTTTGATACTTCTCGACACCGCCGGCCTCACCTTCATTCTACAGGAGCCATACAAAATCTTGATCCCTGAAGTTGCAGAGTTCTTCAAGAATGTCAAAGTCAAGAGACATGGTACAGTCATCAAGTCCAGAGTCAGAGGAAATAAAAATCAAATTCACCAAGATCTCTGTTTCACACTTCTTCGCCTGCCAATTGTTGATGAAGAAGATCATCTCGGTCCTGATGAATCTGACAGGACCTGTTTGTTCTGTGGACTATCTCCAGAGGTACAATACATCAAGAGGTCTGACATGAATCCATAAGGGAAGCTGTTAGTGGATATCATAGGCAAAGTTCTTCTCTGCAAGACAAATTCCATAAGTGATATCTCTCTTCACTTCTGTGATATCATGCAAGCTATAGTATGCAAGAAGAAGTTTCAGTTTGGGATGATGATTCTGGATAAGATAAAGGATAGTATCAAGACTCCCAACTATGTCAGGATTATTTCTCTCCCCTCCATGAAATTAATCCAGAGGTGTTCAACTTCTCCAAAGGGACTGTTCTTCACCACATGAAGAAAGTCTCCATCTCTTCCATTCAAAGATGGGAATTGAAATTGCAGAACACAGTTCAAGCTGCCAAAGCTCAAGAGCTTCCAGCTACAGAGAACATGACCCCATCTCCCTCTACACTTCAGGTTGCCAACTCCTTTGGTGCAACTGATGAGGGGTATCCTTCTCCTTCTATTCTAGAAGGGATTCCTACCACTCTAGCTGTTACTTCTCCTCCACCTAAGACTTCTGAAGAAACTCTATATGAAGCCCAACATCAAGAAAACTTATTATCAACTGAAGAAGCAATCAGTGATATGATTGAAGAACTGACTGCTGATGAACCCCTTTTCCCTCTTCCAAAAGAATCAGCTACTGAAGTTCCAAATTCAACCACTCCAATACCCTCTCCATCATATGCTCTATCTCCCATCCAATATCCTGCTGCACACCAAAAGCAGGATGACACCATCTTCATTTCTGATGAGCAATCTCCTGAACCAGCTGAAGCTCCACTGAGATCCTTGGACTTCACCATCCCCATGGTCACTGATGAAGTGGATGCCCAGATTCATACTACTAGAGCTGAGAGCTTTGTAGTAATTAAAGAGATAGCTCCATGGGTTGCTCCTCCTCCTCCAATTCCCTCTTCTGTTGCTCCTCCTGCTGCGGCTGCTCCTACCCGTGATTTGATGACTCAACTTGTACTTCTGCTTCAAGAACAAACGACATATTTTGATGCTTCTCTCAAAGCTATTACTGAGAAAGTCACTACTCTAGAGACTGAGATGAGCAGGGGATTTGCTGAGATCCAGCATAGTATAGATCAACTCGGACATCTCTTCCAAATTGGTTGAAAGGCTCTAGATCACACTATTACTAGTGTTGGTCAAGTCATGGAGCAAGGTGTGACTCTTGCAAATAATCAGATAGAATTGGATAAGAGAGCTGCAGCTACAAAGATGAAGATCTGTGAAGAGGTAGACACTTTCAAACAAAATGCCATAAATACATTGACTGTTGAAGTCAGAAAGGGGGAGAGCTTAGTGAAGGAATACCTAGAGAAATCAAATGCACTCAAGCAAGAGCTCTGGGAAGCTAAGATGAAAGAGATCCATGATGATGTGCTAGGCCAAATTCAGAGTGTAAATTTCCATACATATGACACAGCTGTCTGGATGCACAATCAAATTCTTCTTGAGTTTGCTACAGATCCAAAAATCATTCCTCACCATCTCAATCCCTTAGCTACTGCTGCTCCAGTTCAAGCTCCTCAACCTACCTTTTCCCTAGACCTGAAGGCTATGAAGTTCCTCCTCAAGATTCATATGCTCAAATTTGGAGGCTGACCCTGTAGATATCTTTCTTCAGACCCCTCCAGAAATCCAGACTTCCAAGAAGAAGAGAAAATATGGTGATGGTGCCTCATCCAGCAGGTCAATCCCAGTTCCTGATGCAGAAAAGAGAAAAGCTCCTGAGTTTGCAGAGATCTGGTCTCCTACTTCAAAATCTCTCATTTTAGATTCTCTCAAACTTGTTTTGGACTAAATGAAAGAAAGAATGAACATTATAGCTCCCAGGAATTGGAATTATATGAAAAGTCTATGACTAAGAGAAGGCTTTATGATAGAGAACATGGCAGGAACAACCCTTATGCTCCTCAAAAGCCACCAAAGTACTATCCAAAGCCATTCAGCTGCCAAAGGAGACAGCAAGAAAAGAAAGACAAGCAGCATCACTAAGTTGAAGCATTAAGGATTATGAGAGTGTGGAAATGATACATGTAGAAATGATATTGTTGGACAATCATATTTCTATAATTTCTAAATTTAGATCATTTGTCTTTTGATCATATTCTCATGCTTGCTTACACTGCTTTCTCTATTTACACAATATTTCTTTTTTATGTCTATATAATTCACCTTAGTATAAAGGGTTCTGACTTCTACAAATAGGGGAAGATTGTTGGGTATTGTATCCACAGTAACCCAGATTTGATGATGTCACCCTTGAACTAAGATGAATTAAGTTGTATTTGATGCCTTGTTTAAGTTATGTGTGTACCGGACTATATTGCAAAGTGTAGACCAATGTCAGTCTACCATGGGTCACCAAACACAGGACCTCACAATGTAATCCCTCATTGTGTGATCCATGGTGTTGACTCATGTGTAGCCTCTCTATTGTGATACACTTCATATTCAAGCACTAAGATTAATTGGAGAAAGGCTTGTTGCTGAACTCACCAAAGAAGAGAAAATTCTGTTGAAGGAATTTTTGCTAAGAACTTTACTCGAGTAGATACCTACATACTCGAGTGAAATATTTAGTCAATACTTGAGTAAGACTATAAGTACTCGGTAATGGAATTAGTTCTCGAGTAGCCAAATTATAGCTCTCGAGTAGCTAAGTCAACTACTCGAGTAGATCCTCTCTCATTCTCGAGTTAATAGAATTTCTTCTCCAGAAAGTTTTCTAAGTAAATTACTCGAGCAGTCATATAAGTACTCGAGTAGTCTAGTCTTTTGTCTCGAGTTACAGAAGACAGGATTTCATGTAATTTTAACTCATTCGAGTAGTCAAGTTCATGTACTCGAGTAGTCTACCTACTACTCCAGTAGCCCAGGTTTTATGGTCGAGTAACAAGATTTTCTTCCCTCAAACTTCTTCTAAGTCCATTGCTCGAGTAGCTATATCTACATACTCGAGTAGTTTGTATCCTCTCGAGTAGTCCAGTTTCACTACTCGAGTAACTCAGATTTTTCTTTCAGAAATATTCCAAGTCCTTGACTCGAGTAGTTCCTCTACCTCTCGAGTAGTTTATTCTATTCTCTCGAGTATTATTTCTTGTACTCGAGTAGTTCAACTTCATATCTCGAGTAACTACATTAGCACTCGAGTAAGTCTTTGTGTACTCGAGTAGCTGCTCTTCATTTCTGGATTTTGTCTAAGTCATCTACTCGAATTGTCTTCTTCTATTCACTCGAGTAATCTTATATAGTACTCGAGTAATTAAACTTTCGCTCGAGTAATTCAGTCTATCTTTCTTGAAAAATCGTTAAGTCCAGATTTGACGAAAATTTCAAACAGCCATGACATGATTGGTCCACGTGTACATCATTAAGACTAATTATGGCCGTTAGGAAAGATCTTACATAAAGTCTTGTCTGAAACTGACAAACCTAACAACAGGGGCTGTCAAATATTATTCTAAGTATTCTTTGAGTCTCATTCTCTCTCTCCAAAAAATCGGAAGCCACCGCCGCCGACCTTCATCGTGCTCATCTGGTTAGGTTTTTGATCCAGAAGATTCAGATCAAGAAGATTCACAGATCGAGATTGTCTTTCATTCTTCATCATCCATCTGATCGTGTGAAGCCAAGAAATTTCAGATCTACTTTTGTCGATACTCTTCTTCAACTTTTTTGAATAAAGCCTCAAAGATCCAAGAAGAAGATTCAGGCACACTGCTTTTAGATCTGAGAAAGTTGTACTGTTTGTCACCAAAGAAGAGAAAATTCTGTTGAAGGAATTTTTGCTAAGAATTTACTCGAGTAGATACCTACATACTCGAGTGAATACTTAGTCAATACTTGAGTAAGATTATAAGTACTCGGGTAATGGAATTAGTTCTCGAGTAGCCAATTATAGCTCCCGAGTAGCCAGTCAACTACTCGAGTAGATCCTCACTCATTCTCGAGTTAATAGAATTTCTTCTCCAGAAAGTTTTCTAAGTAAATTACTCGAGTAGTCATATAAGTACTCGAGTAGTCTAGTCTTTTGTCTCAAGTTACAGAAGACGGATTTCATGTAATTTTAACTCATTCGAGTAGTCAAGTCATGTACTCGAGTAGTCTACCTACTACTCCAGTAGCCCAGGTTTTATGGTCGAGTAACAAGATTTTCTTCCCTCAACTTCTTCTAAGTCCATTGCTCGAGTAGCTATATCTACATACTCGAGTAGTTTGTATCCTCTCGAGTAGTCCAGTTTCACTACTCGAGTAACTCAGATTTTTCTTTCAGAAATATTCCAAGTCCTTGACTCGAGTAGTTCCTCTACCTCTCGAGTAGTTTATTCCTATTCTCTCGAGTAGTATTTCTTGTACTCGAGTAGTTCAACTCCTCTCTCGAGTAACTACATTAGCACTCGAGTAAGTCTTTGTGTACTCGAGTAGCTGCTCTTCATTTCTGGATTTTGTCTAAGTCATCTACTCGATTGTCTTCTTCTATTCACTCGAGTAATCTTATATAGTACTCGAGTAATTAAACTTTCGCTCGAGTAATTCAGTCTATCTTTCTTGAAAAATCCTTAAGTCCAGATTTGACAAAAATTTCAAACAGCCATGACATGATTGGTCCACTGTACATCATTAAGACTAATTATGACCGTTAGGAAAGATCTTACATAAGTCTTGTCTGAAACCGACAAACCCTAACAACGGGCTGTCAATATTATTCTAAGTATTCTTTTGAGTCTCATTCTCTCTCTCCAAAAATCGAAGCCACCGCCGCCGACCTTCATCGTGCTCTCTGGTTAGGTTTTGATCCAGAAGATTCAGATCAAGAAGATTCACAGATCGAGATTGTCTTTCAATTCTTCATCATCCATCTGATCGTGTGAACCAAGAAATTCAGATCTACTTTTGTCGATACTCTTCTTCAACTTTTTTGATAAAGCCTCAAAGATCCAAAGAAGATTCAGGCAGACTGCTTTTAGATCTGAGAAAGTTGTACTGTTTGTCACCAAAGAAGAGAAAATTCTGTTGAAGGAATTTTTGTTAAGAACTTTACTCGAGTAGATACCTACATATCGAGTGAAATACTTAGTCAATACTTGGTAAATTATAAGTACTCGGGTAATGGATTGTTCTCGGTAGCCAAATTATACTCCCGAGTAGCTAAGTCACTACTCGAGTAGATCCTCACTCATTCTCGATTATAGAATTTCTTCTCCAGAAAGTTTTCTAAGTAATTACTCGGTAGTCATATAGTACTCGAGTAGTCTAGTCTTTTGTCTCGAGTTACAAAGACATGATTTCATGTATTTTAACTCATTCGAGTATCAAGTTCATGTACTCGAGTAGTCTACCTACTACTCAGTAGCCAAGGTTTTATGGTCGAGTAACAAGATTTTCTTCCCTCAAACTTCTTCTAAGTCCATTGCTCGAGTAGCTATATCTACATACGAGTACTCGAGTAGTTGTATCCTCTCGATAGTTTTCACTACTCGAGTAACTCAGATTTTTCTTTCAGAAAATATTCCAAGTCTAGACTCGAGTAGTTCCTCTACCTCTCGAGTAGTTATCCTATTCTCTCGAGTAGTATTTCTTGTACTCGAGTAGTTCAACTCCATATCTCGAGTAACTACATTAGCACTCGAGTAAGTCTTTGTGTACTCGGTAGCTGCTCTTCATTTCTGGATTTTGTCTAAGTCATCTACTCGAATTGTCTTCTTCTATTCACTCGAGTAATCTTATATAGTACTCGAGTATTAAACTTTCGCTCGAGTAATTCAGTCTATCTTTCTTGAAAATCGTTAAGTCCAGATTTGACGAAAATTTCAAACAGCCATGACATGATGGTCCACGTGTACATCATTAAGACTAATTATGACCGTTAGGAAAGATCTTACATAAAGTCTTGTCTGAAACCGACAAACCCTAACAACAGGGCTGTCAAATATTATTCTAAGTATTCTTTTGAGTCTCATTCTCTCTCTCCAAAAATCGGAAGCCACCGCGCCGACCTTCATCGTGCTCATCTGGTTAGGGTTTTTCATCCGAAGATTCAGATCAAGAAGATTCACAGATCGAGATTGTCTTTCAATTCTTCATCATCCATCTGATCGTGTGAAGCCAAGAAATTTCAGATCTACTTTTGTCGATACTCTTCTTCAACTTTTTATAAAGCCTCAAAGATCCAAGAAGAAGATTCAGCCGACTGCTTTTAGATCTGAGAAAGTTGTACTGTTTGTATTTCTATATACTTTCTAGTTCATTTTGTAGGAGATTTGTCTGAGTGTATGAGATTTTGCCTCCGAGTTGTAGGAAGTTTTATCTTCAGAGTATAGATCCGTTTTGTGGATCGAGATTGTAGGAACTTTGTTTTGAGGCGTAGAATTGGTTTTTCAATCCGAGATAGTGGACTAGCCGAGTCTAGTGGATTGCTAGATCGGTGAGGGAAAGTGGATGTACACAAGGTTGGGGAACCACTATAAATCTTTGCCGTCTATGATTGCTTGGTAGATAATCGTGTGCATAGATCTTAATTTTTTTTCCGCAAAAAGATGCACAACTTCACCTATTCCCCCCTCTAGGTTATTTAGGTAGACAACTGAATATTTTCACCACCCTAACAAAGTTGTAGGTATGTATGAGGTTGGCACAGTGTCCCAACTGGCGTTACAAGTAGAGATACTAAACAAGAAGACGACTGAGATGTCCGCTACCTCCGCCCCTCAGGTATGGGAAAATGCGAATGCTGCCACCGAGCAAGTGGATTATCTGGGAACATATCCAGGCCAGATCAACATAATTTTTCTGCCTTTTCTCCTCATCCTGGTTTTTGTAATAATTTGAACTCTTATCATCCTGGATGGTGTAGCCATCCAAACTTTTTTTGGAGTAATTACTCTAACGCGATGCGACCACCACCAATACCACATGATTCTACACCACCACCTCCTCTGCATAATAATCAAAATTTTCAAAATCCTCACTCTCTAGAGGATATATTTTCAAAATACATTACTTCTAATGAAGCAACATTCAAAAATCTATCAGGTACGGTCAAAAATTTAGACAATAAGGTCGGGAAACTAGCCGAAATTATTTCCGAGAGGCCACTTGGGACTCTTCCTTCAAATACCGATCCCAATCTAAACGAGCACGCGAAAGCGATTTCTCTTCGGAGTGGGAAAGAAATATCTGGTCCAACTATAACGGAAGAGCCCAAGGTGAATACCGCTCCTATTTTAGAAAACCGGCATAGTTTAAATGATAATGTCGTTTCAATGGATATTTTGAAAAAAAACCTCCATGATTTTATAGGAGTCTATTTCTCCTCCTTACCCTTCTCAACTTTCAAAAAGGAAGTTAGATGATCAATATAATCGCTTTCTTGAAATGTTCAAACAAATTCTCATAAATTTACCACTTCATGAAGTCATCTCGCAATGCCCAAGTATGCTAAATACTTGAAGGACCTCCTAATAAACAAAAAAAATTAGACAACCTCTCACATGTCACGTTAAATGAGGAATACTCAACGGTCGTCACTAATAATCTACCTAAAAAATTAACGATCCGGGTTGCTTTTCGATCTCTTGCGTTTTTGGAGATTTATTTGTGAAACATGCATTAGAAGATTTAGGAGCGAGCATCAATTTGATGCCCTTCTCCTTATATAAGAAATTAGGATTGGGTATTCTCAACCTAACTCGGATGAGCATACAATTAGTTGATCGGTCGATTAAGTATCTGTTAGGAATTTTTGAAGATGTGCTAGTAATGGTTGAAAAATTTACCTTCCCGGTAGATTTTGTCAATCTAGATATCGAAGAGGATGTCGAGGTACCTCTAATCCTCGGCGGCCCCATCCTAGCCACTTCTCGTGCGGTAATAGATGTAAGCAACGGAGAATTGCTGCTCCGAGTGGGAAACAATGAGGTCACTTTTGAAATTAACCAATCTATGAAAAACACTTTATCAAATGATGACTCATGTTTTTTTCTAGATGTTTTAAGTGAACTCTTTTTTCTTTTTCTAATATTTCGAGTAATGAATTTTCTTCATCTTTTTCTGAAATATCTCAAAGTTTTTCTGAAATTTATCCCGAATTTATTTTAGACACGGCCGTGTCTGTGCACATGTCCGTTCAAACTAATGTTGAAAATGATTTTATTTCTAGGAAGAGAATTTTCGAAACTCTTTCTTTTGAAAAACAAAAGGATTTGAAAAATTCTTATGACGAACCACCCACTCTTGAATTGAAACTATTGAAACCAGAATCCGGTCTCCGTGTAGTTCGAGATCCCAAAAGAGGGGTGACCGCGCACCTACTCCACTCAAGCGAATAATCTAGGTACAAGACTAGGAACATAAGGGACAGACCCAAGGTCTCAGCGTGGAGGTCCCACCACATACCAGGAAGACTAACAGACTCTTCCCCTCCCAAGCCAAAGACTGAGCTAATTAGGAACCATTGGAAGGCTCTCTTGGCCGACCAGAACACCTAAGGAGGATCTCAAGATCCACTCCATTTTAACTAGAGGTGCCACCTCGGGTCTATGTAAAACGTCCTTCATCAGCCCACTAATAACATAACCTCACCAAACAGTTCTATTTTACGCAGCTCCAACTGGGCTGCAAACAACGCGACTCCGCTCTCATAAAATGCTATGAGCAGGCCCTCAAGGGCTTCCCGGTAACTTTACCTCGGGGCCCCCACGGGGCGAGTGGTTCACGAGCACACCACTTGCCCAAGACAGAAGAGATAGATCACATACACATAGCATCACAGATATTTAAATTACAGGAATATAAATTCCATACTTCGGCACGCAGGCCAGCAATATAAGCAAAAATAGGCCTTCGAGGGCGGCATAAACTTGGGCTTTAAGCCCGCTACTTCCCGTTGTGTACCGCCACACCTGTACGCCAACGTCTCGACAAGTGGCTGCCAGCTGAACAACAGTCGGCTAACATAAGTTGGCCAAATATATTGCACAAACCCTTTTTTTTTTGGGGGGGGGGGGGGGCGTTGCTCAATCCCTACAAAAGATAATATACAACTTCCTCGGAGTCTTCTCAGGAACCTCAGAACATCACCAATCCGCTTACATATCCGGATGGGCTTCACACAGCATGCCTAAACCCGTACCCACGCTTCCGGGTGCTAATGCAATTAATAGCGGGGATGTGAACATCAACCTGTCAGAGAGCACCCTTCCTACACCCGTCGGCGGAGAGGAGCTTCCATGCAAATATGGAAAATGAGGGCTTGACCTGCCCGAGTAGAAACTTCATTACCCTTGGCGCATTTGTTGACGAAGCTGCAGCCGTGTATCGACTGTACACGCACGGATCCGGACGTCGCAGTATGAACTCTGATCCTTTTTCTTGCTGTGGATCTTGATAACAATAGCCATAAAGAGGCTAAGGGAAAATTTGCTAGAGGCAGCCTGGACAGGAGAAGTAGGAGGCTTGGGCACCACCTCCGGGCGGCGGCCTGGACAGAAAACATAGGAGGGGCCGGGCTGCGCTCCTCCTTGCGGCAGCGGCCTAGACTGAAAGAGGTGGAGTCTTGTGCTGATCTCCAGGCGTCGACCTGGACTGTAAGAAATGGAGGGGGCTCGGGCTGCCCCTCGTGGCCGGCGACAGGAAAGAAGCTAGGGCTCGGCTTGGATGCAGGCGGCGACTGGGAAGGAGAGTCGCGCTCGTCCTTGCTTTTGCCCTAGGCGGCGATGACGAGAGAGATCTGGATAAAGGGAGAGAGATCGGGATATAGAAGGAGAGAGATTTTCCCCTTTATCCTTTTTTTCCTGCTGCCCCCACCTGATGCCCCTCTCTCTTCTTTATTTTCTTTCTTCCCTCTGCTGCTACCCCATGCCTGCATTTCCTCTTCGTCTCTTTTTTCTCCCCTCCACCTTTTTCTCTTTTGCTTTTTGTTGTACCCGATGCCCTTCTCTCCCCTCCCTTTATTTTTCTTCTGCCTATATAAATAATAATCTGATATATGTATATATATAATATATATATATATATATATATATATATATAAATATATATATATATATATATATATATATAATATTATATACATATATATATATATATTAAAAGTATATGCACATAAAACCTTCACCCGCACGCACGAGCACCCGCACGTCTTCGAACGGGGCTATACTACATTGTCGCTCATAGCGCCCCCCAAGTCTGCCACTTGGGGAGGGTCCTACTCGGCCAGGTACGGGGTTGTACACAATCCCCGCTCTTTTCGAGCGAGTCCCACGCTCGGAAAGAAATGTCCAACCCCAAGTATCCGGCGAGTGGGAGCCGACCCAAAAACAAATTGAGTGAATTCCTCACTTGGAGACAAGGAGAGATCCACACCATGGGCTCACTTTCACAATCCTATTAGATATTTCAACAAGAGTATCAGTAGCCCGTGGTTTTCCTCCTATGCTCATCATCCACAACATACACATTAAACAATGAACTCTAACACAACTAATAATCCACTCCCTTTATAGAGGTAAAAAGGCATGCAGGTGCCTAAGGATCAAAGTCCCCTGAAATAAAAATAACTACAATACTAAAATCTACTAACAAAATCACAATTTGCCCACGCCTCTATGAGTGGCCCTTACCAGTATCATTGAAACGTTCACTATCTATTCCTCCAAGATTCGAAGTTAGCATTATAGATTTATAGAACTAGAAAAAATAGCCTTTTCCTAATACTAGTCGCATGATACCTTCACACAAAATCAGGTTGTAAACATAATTGAGCTAAGGGTCAGCCTATCTAACTTTCAAGCATGAAGACAGACTTAGGATGAGGGAGTTTCCATAAAAAATATTGAACATACCATAAGGTTTCCGTTCTTGAAAAAATCAGTATTTCTTCAAATCTTGAAAATTGACAAGTTTTAAAAACAAAGCTTCCTTCTTAAGAATAAAATAAAACGAGTACTCTTGGACAGGACACAACCGCGTGACTCTCAACGCTAAGGAGACATGGACAATTCTTTCAAGAAGAAATAGTTTGTCATTCCTGTGACACGTTCTTAACTCCCCATTATTTTTACCATGATTACTTAATTGTTCAAAGTTACGATATGTATGAGGTACATGGTTAGTATAAAACAGACATTTGAGAGCAAAGCTCTTTCAAAGGGAAATTACGGGAATAAAAACAAATTATTTAAATCATTCTTTTTGTGTGCAGTGTATCATGGGAATCAAAGGGCTGATGGAATGTACCGCTCGAAGTAACCTCCCACTCAAAACAACCTCCAACCATCGAGTGAGCCTGCAGACCTACCAGCTAGATGGGAGCCTGGACAGCGGGTCTTCTCAGGGTCTCCTCTCCAAACAACATCCAGCCACCAAGTGAGCCTACAGATCTGCCAGCTAGATGGGAGCGTGGACATCGGGTCTTCTCAGGGTCTCCTCTCCAAACAACCTCCAACCACTGAGTGAGCCTACAGACCTGCCAGCTAGATGGGAGCCTGGACAGCGGGTCTTCTCGGGGTCTCCTCACCAAACAACCTCCAACCACTGAGTAAGCCTACAGACCTGCCAACTAGATGGAAGCTGGGCAGCGGGTCTTCTCGGGGTATCCTCTCCAAACAACCTCCAACCACCGAGTGAGCCTACAGCCCTGCCAGCTAGATGGTAGCCTAGACAGCTGGTCTTCTCGGGGTCTGCTCTCCAAACAACCTCCAACCATCGAGTGAGCCTACAAACCTGCCAGCTAGATGGGATCCTAGACAGCGGGTCTTCTCGGTGTCTCCCCTCCAAACAACCTCCAACCAACGAGTGATCCTACAGACCTGCCAGCTAGATGGGAGCCTGGACAACGGGTCTTCTCGGGGTCTCCTCTTCAAACAACCTCCAACCACCGAGTGAGCCTACAGACATCCCAGCTAGATGGGAGCTTGGATAGAGGGTCTTCTCGGGGTCTCCTCTCCAAACAACCTCCAACCACCGAGTGAGCCTACAGCCCTGCCAGCTAGATGGGAGCCTGGATAGCGTGTCTTCTCGGGTCTCCTCTCCAAACAACCTCCAACCTCAGCGGGGCCATCCATACAAGCAGCCTTTGTCCCTAAGATGCGACCACTTTGCACCAAAAGTTGTCGAACTCGCTTCCAAGAAGAAAGAAAACTAACTTTTTTTACAAATCTATTTTATTCACGAAGAACTATTTTGACATGATTAGATGAACGTTACATTTCTGCAAACAGGTGCAGATCCTACTCCAAATTCTATGAGATTCTAGCAACAGTTTTAGGACGGGATATTAAACGAACAAATAAAATTATCCTCCAAGTAGATTTGTGATTTGGGCAACATTTATCAAACGCAAACTCAAAAGCTTAAGCATTCATGGCAAAATGGAATTGACATTTGAATAAATCAAACACATAGCTATATCACCTACTAAACCTCAATATAGACTTAATACAAGTTGTCCAAAAATTCTAAACTCAGGGAGGGGACGACTCCATATATGAGGACCTTACATACAAAGAACCAGCGCATGACCCTAGTTGTCACTTGGTTCCTCGTCTATAGCCATGACGCTCGTTTGAGTTCTTCCGTGCTGGTCACTCTCCACGCTCACTGCACCATAAATGTTGAAACCGGAATCCGGTCTCCGTGGATTTCGAGATCCCAAAAGATGGGTGACCGTGCACCTACTACACTCAACCGAATAATCTAGACACAAGACTAGGAACATAAGGGACAGACCCAAGGTTTTAGCGTGGAGGTCACACCACATACCCGGAAGACTAAAAGACTCTTCCCCTCCCACTCCAAAGACTGAGCTAATTAGGCACCTTTGGAAGGCTCTCTTGGCCGACCAGAACCCTAAGGAGGATCTCAAGATCCACTCTCTTTTAACTAGAGGTGCCACCTCGGGTCTACGTAAAACGTCCTTCATCAGCCCTACTAATAACATAGCCTCACCGAACAGTTCAATTTTACGCTGCTCCAACTGGGCTGCAAACAGCAAACTCCGCTGTCCTAAAAGGCTATTTACAAGCCCTCAAGGGCTTCTCGGTAACTTTACCTCGGGCTCCCACGGGGCGAGTGGTTTACGAGCACACCACTTGCCCAAGATAGAAGAGATAGATCACATACACAGAGCATCACAGATATTTAAATTATAGGAATATAAATTCCATACTTCAGCACACAGGCGGCAATATAAGCAAAAATAGGCCTTCAAGGGCCGGCACAAGCTTGTGCTTTAAGCCCTCTACTTCTCGCTGGGTACTGCTGCACTTGTACACCAACGTCTCGACAAGCGGCTTCCAGCTGAACAACAGTCGACTAACATAAGCTGGCCAAATATATTGCACACACCCCTTGTTTTGGGGGGGGGGGGGGTGGCATTGCTTAATCCCTGCAAACAGACAATATACAACTTCATCGGAGTCTTCTCTAGGAACACCAGAACAACACCAATCCGGCTTACATATCCGGATGGGCTTCACACAACATACCTAAACCTGTACCCACGCTTCCGTGTGCTAATGCAATTAATAGTGGGGATGTGAACATCACCCGTCAGAGAGCACCCTTCCTCCACCAATCGGCAGAGAGGAGCTTCCATGCAAATATGGAAAATGAGGACTTCACTTGCCCGAGTAAAAACTTCATTACCCATGGCGCGTATGTTGACGAAGCCGCAACCGTGTATTAACTATACACGCACGGATTCGGACGTCGCAGTATGAACTCTGATCCTTTTTCTTGTTGTGGATCTTGATAACAATAGCCATGAAGAGGCTCGGGCAACACTTGCTGGAGACGACCTGGACAGGAGAAGTAGGAGGCTCGGGCACCACCTCCGGGCGGTGGTCTGGATAGAAAAAATAGGAGGGGCCAGGCTGCGCTCCTCCTTGCGAAGGCGGCCCGGACTGAAAGAGGTGTGGGCTCGGGCTGATCTCCAGGCGGCGGCCTGGACTGGAAGAAATGGAGGGGGCTCGGGCTGCCCCTCATGGCCGGCGACGGGAAAGAAGCTAGGGCTCGGGTTGGATGCAGGCGGCAACGGGGAAGGAGAGTCGGGCTCGTCCTTGCTTTTTCCCTAGGCAGCAATGACGAGAGAGATCAAGATAGAGGGATAGAGATCGGGATAGAGGGAGAGAGATTTGCCCCTTTTTCCTTTTCCCCTGCTGCCCCCACATGATGCCCCCTCTCTCTTCTTTATTTTCTTTCTTCCCTCTGCTGCTACCCCATGTCTGCCTTTCCTCTTCCTCTCTTATTTCTCCCCTCCACCTTTTTCTCTTTTGCTTTTTGCTGTACCCGATACCCTTCTCTCCCCTCTCTTTATTTTTCTTCTACCTGTATAAATAAATTATCTGATATATGTATAATATATATATATTATAATATTTAACATATATATATATTAAAAGTCTATGCACATAAAACCTCCACACGCACGCACGAGCACCCGCACGTCTTCGAATGGGGCTATACTACATTGTCGCTCATAGTGCCCCCCAAGTCCGCCACCTGGGGAGGGTACGACTCGTCCGGGTACGGGGTTGTACAGAGACCGCTCCACGAACATCTAAAACATTCTTTTCTCGAAACAAATTCCAACTTGCATGTTATAATCTCGGCCTTTCATTCTCCATTCGAAAATGATCAATTGATCGAAGTTCTATGAAGGCATCAACGAGCTATATCATGGATAATATCTGATATTTCTTGCTGAAGCCCCTCCTTTTGCACACATAAAATGTTTTTGGAAGAAAATTCTAAGAGTATAGTCCAACCTCAACATCGTTTAAATCCAAACATGAAGAAGGTCGTAAAGGGAGAGGCCTTAAAATTATTAGATGTGGAGATAATTTATCCTATCTCGGATAGTAAGTGGGTGAGTCCATTCCAAGTAGTGCAAAAAAGAGGGATCATGGTAGTCTTAAACAATAATAACACTCTAATACCGACGAGAACAGTGACAGGGTGGTGAATGTGTATCGATTATCACAAGTTAAACGATGCCACCCGCAAAGACCATTTCCCCTTCCCTTTATCGATTAAATTTTAGAACGCTTATCTGGGCATAGTTTTTATTATTTTCTCGACGTTCTCTCGGGATATTTCCAAATCCCTATCGCACCCGAGGACCAAGAGAAGGCAAAATTCACTTGCCTCTTCGGGACCATCGCTTATCGTAGAATGCCTTTTCGGATATGTAATGCGCCAGCTACATTTCAGCGATGTATGCTTGCTGTTTTCGATAAATACGTAGAAAATATTATGGAAGTTTTTATGAACAATTTTTCGGTTTTTGGCGACTCTTTTGATTTATGTTTAAAAAATTTGGGAAAAGTTTTACAACGCTGCGAAGAAATAAATTTAGTTTTAAATTGGGAGAAGTGCCACTTTATTGTGCGTGAAGGATTAGTCCTTGGCCACAAGATTTCTGCTAAAGGAATTGAAGTGGACAGAGCAAAAATTGAAGTAATTGAAAAGCTACCGCCACCTATGAATATCAAAGCGATTAGAAGTTTTCTATTGCATGCAGGTTTTTATCGACGATTCAATAAAGACTTTTCAAAAATTACTAAGCCTCTCACCCACCTTCTTGAGAAAGAAACTCCTTTTATTTTTGAGGATTCTTGTCTAACTGCGTTTGAATTAATTAAATCTAAACTTATAAATGCTCCGATTATGATCGCTCCGATCTGAGATTTTTCATTTGAAATATTGTGTGATGTGAGTAGTTATGCGGTCGGTGCGGTTCTAGGACAACGAATAGCTAAGACCTTATATCTTATCTACAATGTTGGAACACCCTATTACTGATTTGGGTCAGGATCACTATGTCTCTTAGGAAACCTATTTTGACCTCATTGTATAGATCTAAAGGTCAATTAGAATTGAGTCTAAGGGTTAGTAGTTAGGTTTGGAAGCTGCCCTCAAGACCAAGTTTTTCAGTTTGGAAACTAAGTCATTTCGTCGAGCTCAGTACGACGAATCGTCGAAATCCATTGGACGATCGGTGAGCTCACTTCGACGAATCGTCGAACTCCATTCGACAATCTCTTAGCTCAACTTCATCAAGTTGTCGAACTCCATTCGACGATCTTCGAGCTCGGATCGACGATCTTGACTCCAGTTTGATTCTCTATCTCTGAGCTCAGTTCGACGATCTTTGAGCTCAGATCGACGATCTCTGTTTCTGTCTAAGTCCAAATCTCTGAGCTCAGTTCGACGATAGTGGAGCTCAGTTCGATGTTTTTCTGAAGAGTTCAACGATTTTCAAGATTCAAATATGGACAGCTGTGGAATTATTGTCAGCATTTAATTCAGAGATCTTACAGCCGTTTTCGTTTATTCTGTAGCAAGTTTCAAGGAATTATCAAGGAATGTTTTTATTGGACTTTCCTCCTGAAGACAAATGCAGTTAAGGAAGTCATTGATGACAGGCCAACGGCTATCTTGCACAATGGACAATTTCTATTCAGACAGAAGAAATAAAAGATAATTCTTCAACTTCAATAATATCAATCCAGTAGAGAACTCTGAAAAAGAAAAGAAGAGGAATTTTCTCTACAACAACTCTCACACAACAATTACACAGAGAAAGAAAGAGAGTTGCAGGCATTCTCTATCTCAAGAATTCATACAGAACACATCACCAAAGGAGATCAATCATCTGAAATTTTCAGATCTCTCTTTTTTCAAGTGTTCAAGGCCATCATCATTCAAGACTCCAGACACCTCACATTTCAGTTGCTGCTGAAATCATCGTTTGCTGGAGATCAATTTTTTGAAGGCCTATCACCCTACTGCAAAGCTTCATTTCTTGAACAACTCAAGATCTCAGGGGGAGCTTTGACAACATCACTGAATCCACATAGTCTTCTCACTGTGATTGAGAAAAGAAGACTTTCATCACTCTCTAATCCCCACCTCTGTAAAGGGTTTTTCAAACTCCCTTCAAAAATTTGTGTGTGGTTTTTGAGCACCTTATCAAAAGCTCATTGGTGGCAAGACACCTGATCAAAAAATCTGGTTTGGTTTTTGAGCACCTTATCAAAAGCTCATTGGTGCCCAGGATACATGATCAACTCATCATGCAGTGGATTCCTACCTAGGGTGGTAGAAGAGTGGATGTACCCAGATTGGTTGGGGAACCACTATAGCTCCTTGTGTCTTCTGGTTGCCTGTGTGTCTTTTGTTTCTGGCTGTGGCTTGTGATTAGTTTCTTTTGTAGATTGTGATTATTCTGTGTTTAGATTTACTTTTGATTATTTGCTTCCCTGTTCACATTAGAATACAACAACTGTTGTAAAAGTTTTTAGCAAGCACCATACTCTATTCACGACCCCCCCCCCCTCTAGAGTATATCAGATCTAACTCACACTTTCAATTGGTATCAGAGCGAGGTTGGTTAAAAATACCACATCTCAGTGGTTGTACAGGCTAACACCTAAACCCAAAGATTCCTTTAGTTAGATCTGCTTGTTGTAGATTTTGTTATTAGAATTTTTCTTCACAAAATTTGCCCAAAATAAAGATTACGGTAGCACCAGACCTCTAGTGTGCAATCTGTCTAAGTTTGCACTTTGGAAAGAAAGGATTAGACTATACATAAATTCTATTGATGAGGACATTTTTAATTCTGTTTTGACAGTTTGTCCAAGACCTCCAGAGAACACAAGTATAAATGCTGTTCCACCTCCTTCAGGAACAGATGCAGAGATCAAGAAGTGGAAGGTAGCAGATGCAAAGACTATGAATATCTTAGCCCAGACTATGTCTGATGACATTTTCCAAAAGGTAGCTGAATGCAACTCAGCAAAGGAGATCTGGGACAAGCTATCTGAAATAGTCTCAGGATCTGCGGATGAAAGAAAGGATAGAAGATCTCACCTCATAACCCAATATGAGAACTTCAAGAAAGGAGAAGCTGAGTCAGTAGGAGATATGTACAATATACTCAGTCTTATAGTCAATGAGCTAAAAACTTTAGATAAGGATATATCATTGACTGGGCTAAATGATAAAATCCTAATGTACTTCCCAAGCACTTGGGACTCAAGGATGTGGCCAATCAAGGATGCTAGAAGTCTCATTGAAATCACAACAAAAGCTCTCTTGGGCAAGCTAAAGTCTTATGAGGTGCTCATTAAGAACAGAGAAGAATAGTAGAAGGCTGCCTCACCAGCCACAAGAAAGGAAAAGACAATAGCTTTCAAAGCCACTGAAGATCAGCCTGAAGACAAAGTCACATGCAATGATGAGCTGCTTAGTCTACTGGCTAAAAGATTTTACAAGATGGCCAGGAAATAAACTGGGAGCCGCTGCCAGCAGCGTGGATCCCACCGATTGCTCCACCAGAGTAGATCCCAGATCCTTTAGAAGATTCCCCAGATCAGCAGAGTAGATCCCACCGATGGCGAGTAAAATAGGTACTTCCCCAGATTTGCGAGTTACGAATGCCTGGGTGATGTCGCTCCCCCAAGCTTGCGCTTTGGAATTTCTCGAAATATTATCCCGAACTTCTGGTGGAATTAGCAATGTTGGAGCCGACAATCGGAAACCTCAGCATGTCAGAGCTGCCCGGGGCAAAAAGTGAAAAATAAAGAAAACAGAAAAAACCTTGCGTTGCCTCCCAAGAGCGTCCTTTGTTTAAAAGGTCGTTTGTGCTCGACCAAAAAGAATATTTTCCAACAATAAGAAGTCTTAAATTATTATTAAAGTCCAAATAAATAAAAATAGTTCAAGTGTTCAATAACACTACTTTTTCCGTCGTAGTGGTAATTAAATTGTTTGACAAATAGAGTTTTGACCGATGACCGTTTACTTTGAATTCACCCTTATCTGGGTGCGAAACCAGAATCGTGCAATATGGAAAAACCTGCTTTACCACAAATGGTCCAGACCAGTGCGACTTAAGTTTTCCTAGGAATAACCGCAATTGTGAATTAACAAGGACTTGATCGCCCGGTTGAAACATTTTTGGATGTCGAATATTTTTATCATACAATTGGAATAGACTGTTAGTTTAACCTGATAAAAGTTAAAACTCCTTGTGTTAACAATGCGAGACCGATCACACAAACGTTAATATTACCAGTGGTGTTAAGATGACAATGAACCAAGGACCCAAATCAGTTTGGGTTCCTAAGGTAAAATGATTTATGTTTGCAGGTATGTTAAAAGGCCAATAAAAATCTGATCTGGTATTTAGACAATGGATGCTCTCGGCTTATGACCGGGACAAGAAGCCTATTACTTGAATTTACCCCAGTCAAAGATGGACCAAAATTATATTTGGAGGGTTAGACCGGGGAATCACTAAAGGCTACAATATGATTTCCAAAACGTATAGTTTCTTTCACTGAAGTGGCTTATGTTGAAGGATTACAATATAATCTTATAAGCATAAGTCAATTATATGACAAAGGCTATATTGTTGAGTTCTCTAAGGATAAGTGTCTGATAAAATCGTTTGCAAGTTTGGAGACGGTATTAATTGGCACTTGGAGTAGAAATATCTTTTGTTTAAATTTTCTATGTTTAGATAATTCTACACCAGTGTGCTTTTTGGCTAAAGATAGTGCCTCTGTATGTGGTCAATGACACATGGGATTAACACATATTAATTTCAAAACCTTAAGTATGTTATTTTCTAATAAATTGGTGTGTGATGCCACCAACATTAAGTGTCTTAAAGAGAGTCCATGTCATGAATGCCAAATGGGTAAGCAGACAAGGGTTAACTTCAAAGGTATTACTGAAAAAGACACTTCGAGAAGTTTATAATTACTTCATATGGACTTATTTGGTCCCATGCCAATTCATAGTTTAGGAGGTAAAATATATATTGGTAATTGTTGATGACTACTCTCGTTTTACTTGGGTGTTTTTTCTGAAACACAAGTCAGACACCTTCGATGCTTTCACTAATTTTGTCGGGCAAATTCATAATGAATTAAACTACTCAGTGGTCAAAATCAGAATTATCACATTACAAAATTTGAGTAAGGTGGCATGAGAGAATTTTGTTGAAGTCAAGGTATCTTTCATGAGTTTTCCTCCACACGTACTCTACAACAAAATGGAGTTGCTAAGAGAATGAATAAAACCATAATTGAAACATGTATAACTATGTTGAACGACGCTTCACTTCTGGAGTACTAATAGGCTGAAGCATTCGATACAACA
Source organism: Platanthera guangdongensis (assembly GCA_039583875.1). NCBI lineage: Eukaryota > Viridiplantae > Streptophyta > Magnoliopsida > Asparagales > Orchidaceae > Platanthera > Platanthera guangdongensis. The sequence goes on from CM077162.1 coordinate 109,600,651, forward strand.
TGTTCACATGCAAAACAGAGCACTAATCAACAAAAGCCATCGTATGATTGCCTGTGAACTATTGAAGGGCAGAAAACTGACTGTGTCCTACTTTGAGATCTTTCGCAACAAATGCTTCGACTTAAAAATGGGAAGTAATATCGAACAAAGTTTAGTGAAAACTTTTTTGAATGTATTTTTCTAGGCTATAGTAGCCATTGTAATAGAAATAAGATTTTTAATAAAAAACCTAGTGGTAGAAGAGTCTATAAATATTGTATTTGCTGAGACAAGCAGCTCCATAGCAGCTTGTCTAGTATTGTTGGTGCAGATGCAGGTACCAGGTTCAAGGAGCTAAGCTTGGATGAAGCAATCAAGGAAGATGCTCCAAGCTAAATTAGGGTCGCCGATACATGTTTGGTGGATAAAGAACCATTAGAGGAAGAACTGCTTCAACCTATAGAGGCTGTACCAGATGTTGCATAACCTGCTGGCAAAAGAGCAAGAAATCTAGGGTTCAGACACCTAAGAGATTGTCCAGCGGATCAAATCATTGGAGAGCCAAATGATGGTGTAAGAACCAGAAGAGGTACAGCTAATGATATATTTCATCTCAGTTTTCTATCTCAGGTTCAGGCAATGAAGATTGAAGAAGCAAACAAGGATGCCTCTTGGATCTTGTCTATGTAAGAGGAGCACAACCAGTTTGAAAGATGTAAAGTCTGGATGTTGGTGCCCATACACAAAGGACAGAATGTGATCGACACCAAATGGATTTTCAGAAATAATCTAGATGAAAAAGGAGTTATTATAAAGAACAAAGCAAGACTTGTAGCTCAAGGACATCGACAAGAAGAAGGGATAGACATCGACCAGACATTTGATCCAGTGGCCAGGCTCGAGGCGATCAGGTTGTTTCTTGTGTATGTTTCCCTCAAAGGCTTCAAGGTCTATCAAATGGACGTGAAGTCAACATTGCTCAATGGGAATCAAATAGAGGACTTATACGTTGCACAGCCCCCAAGTTTTGTCAAATCTACTTTCCCTGAATATATTTACTTTTTAAATAAAGCTCTATACGGCTTAAAGCAAGCTCATCGAGCTTGGTATGAGATGTTTTCTAGCTTTCTTCTTGAGTAGAAATTCACAAGAGGAAAGATAGAAAAAACATTATTTTTTAGGGAAGTAAAAGGCAAGATTTTGCTGGTGCAAATCTATGTCGATGACATTATTTTTGGTTCTATGGAAGACAATCTTTGCAATAAGTTTTTTAAACTTATGCAAGGGAAGTTTGAAATGAGCAGTATGGGAGAGCTGAAGTATTTCTTAGGACTTCAAGTGAAGCTGTCTGACGATGGAATTTTCATCTCACAGATGAAGTTCACCAAAGAGTTACTAAAGGAATTCAGAATGGCAAACACAACCTTGATGAGGACTCTAATGGGTTCAACTATGTCTCTGGACAAGGATGAAAAAGGGAAACCTTTTGATGAAACCAAGTACAGAAGCATAATTGGATTCTTGTTGTACCTCACTGCCAATGGACCCGACATAATGTACTCAACATGTGTTTGCGCTAGATTTTAGGTGAACTCAAAAGAATCTCACTACGTCGCTGTAAGCGTATTTTAAGATACCTTAAGGGTACACCAAATCTTGGCTTATGGCTACCCAAGAAATAATGATGTCAAGATAATAGGTTTTTCAGATGCCGATTTTGCAGGAAGCAAGGACAACAGGAAAACACTTCCGAGTCGTGTCAATTCCTTGGAAGAAGGCTTATTTCTTGGAGTTGCAAGAAGCAGAATTATGTGGCAACATCAACTGCCTAGTCATAGTATATCTCTGCGGGTAGTTGTTGCGCAGAGCTTATCATTTTTCAAAATGGAACTGGGGATGGTAAATATGGACTCAAAGAAGACTAAGAATACAAAAAGTTACTTGGGTAAATGCTTCAAAGACAGAAAATTTTCCCAAGGCAAATTCGTCGAATATCGGTCCGCAAAACTCGGTGATTCGTGGGATATACACGCTGAAACTCGGCGATTCGTTGAATATACACGCCTAAACTCAACGAATCTGACTTTGCATTCGGTGAATCTCACCGAATTTTACTTTGGTCAAATTGTTTTATATATTGGATCCGAAGAGGCAACGGCTTCCAGGTACGCGTCATTTTCTAAGTCAAATTTAAAATATATATCACGCGTTAAGAGGCAAACCTCACTTCATTCCGTCGAAACCAAGCAGAAATGGTCGAACTATTCTTCCCAACAGTTCGACTCTAGCAATAATTCACCCTCCTCCTGTCGATTCCTCATCTACAGATCGCATTCCAAGATGCCGAGATGACCAAGCTCGTCACAAACTTTGCAGCTGACGCTCCATGAATCCCGGAGATTGCCGCCATTTTTTCGTATAACCACATCTTCTAGTCCTCTAGAGAAATTTCTACAACTTTTTTGATTACCCACTCTCCATGGCACCTCAAAGCACCATCAGATTGTCATGCAGTGGAGAATTGGTTCGCACTGGTTTTGCTTCTGTGTCAGATGAGCTCAGGAACATCTTACTTTTGTTTGAAATAGCCGGACTATCTTTTGTCCTAGAACACCCATGCAAGATTTTGGATAAATTCGTCAAGGAGATCTTTCAGAATGCTAAAATCCGTAGTGAGGATAATATTGTTAATAGAAAAGTTCATCAGACTAAGGTCAAGGTGATGACATCCTTCCTGCAAGGTATTTGAGGCATTCGACTTGTGAATAAGCCGACTACCTCGATGAGGATGACTTCTTTAGGGCTCAGATGTTCTTTGGTCTGCCCAAAGGCACTAAGGCAGTTAAGAGAAAATGCATGAATGATGAAGGCAAGCTTCTTTCAGATATCATTGGTAAAGTGTTGTTGTGCAAGACATGATCTCATGACTCCCTCTCCGTGGAGATATTCAAGATACTGGTAGCGATCATCTACAGAAAGATATTGAATTGGGGGTGATGTGTTGTTTGACAGGATCAAGGATAGTCTACACACACTAAAATTTGGATGGATTCTCAGTTTATATCTGAATCAGATGGACAAGTACTAATTTAATATGTCCAAAGGAGTACCAATCCATCACTTGAAGAAAATCAATTCTTCAATCTTCTCAAGGTGGGATTGGAGGATCATTAGGCCATGGGCAGATAGGATTTGCCTTTGGAGGAGGACGAACATGTTCCTAAGTTTAAGATTCCTTCTCCACCCCCAGTGAGATTCTTGATAGTCTGAGTGCAGGAAATGAGGGGGAGTCTGCTGATACACAAGTGGAAACTGAACAAGTGCCCTTAAGTTTTCTTCTGAGACAATTACAGATATCCCTGTTGTAGTTGTTCTAGTCAGTACAGAGACATAGGTTTCAGTTCCAGTTGCTGTGGTTCTAGATAAGGAGATAGTAGATCTCCTTACAGAGGTTTTTGATATTAGCCGTGCTACTGTTGCTGAGATAGTGTCTGAGGAGCCTGAGGATGATGCTTATGATGTGACATTCTTGATTCTTCTGATGATATGGATGCTATTACTGACGATGAGTTAGATGTTGTTGATTACGAGATAGATCATGTTGAGGTAATGATTGCTGCTGATGAAACCAAAATTGTTGATGATGCTAATGATATGGGTGAGCCAAATTCAGTTGATAACGTGATAGTTACTCTCCCACAGATGATCCCTACTGCAGTTTCTGAGGGTGAGGCTTCTCAGAATTTTATATTAATCTCTTCACGGGTTTGACTGATTCATCCGCAACCTAGAGAAGAGACTTGGCAAGATGCCAGTAGTGGACGAGGATGTGTGAAAGTTCTTGTTTTTAAGGTAGCTAGCAACCTAGATGGGTGGGAGAATGGGTTTATCAAGGTATTTTGATTTCTTTTTATTTCTTCTTTAGTTACTATGTGATTGAGAGATTTTTATGTACCTGTAAGAAGAAATCAAAGAAAGAAAAGCAGACTAGTATTTTATAGTGGTTCCCTAAAATTATGGGTACATCCACTCTCCTCCCACCATGCTAAGTTCCTGTTAGTCAAGGCACTTATCCAAAGCAGTACACCAAGGAGCTTATACCTCAGATCCCTCATGATCTCTCAGTCTCCTCCAAGACTTAAACCTCAGCCACAAAGGCCTACACTTAGTGATACAAGTATCACATACCTCAGGTAATAAAACCCCACCACTTAGGCTACGGAAGATAGCCCTAGATCAGAGCAATCTTGCAGGAGAGCTTCAAGCTTTTTGCATGTAGCAATGACAAAGTAGATGAAGTTGGCTGCTAATCTTTTCAGTTGATAATGCCCTAAAAGTTTTCTTGTGTCTTGGTCCATCACCTCCTTTTGTAGTTCGCTGATCAACGACTGTTAGTGATTAGTGGACCCCACCTGCAACATCCAGTTGCGCCTTTCTTTAATGGAAGAAGACGTACATTAGGCCAGCGGCGCCTTTTGTCATGTACTGTGGCTTTGCAGCTCACAATTTGAATATGAATACTTTGTCGATTTTGCTGACGTCAGCACCTGTGGACTTAGCCAAAATTGAGCATTAGTAGTATAAGTGTTGAGTGAATGAGCTTCACGCAAGGCCAAATCACTTAGACAGATTTACTGTCTCTTGGCGTTGAGTTAGTTACCTTCTCTCAATGCCAAACTACTTAGAATATAAATTTATTTCTAGGTGTTGACTGATTCAGCTTCATTCAATGCCAACTTGCTTTCTAAGCTTTCTCAGCTTTCTGCTGCTTGGCATTGAGTGAGTGTGCATCACTGAAAGCCAAATTCCTTAGACAAAATTCTGTCTTTACTAGGCGATGATAGCGTTGAGTGAGTAATGCACACTCAATGCTTTCTGCCTTAACAATTTTTGCAGCCTCTTTTGCATATATGGCCTTGGAGCGTTGAGTGAACATGCCTCACTCAATGCTTTCTTCCTTAGCCATTTATGCTTCTTCAGCATCTTAAGCATTGACTGCATTGAGTGAGCATGTCTCACTCAACGCTTTTTTCTTTAACAAATTCTGAGTCATGGCATTGAGAGCGTTGAGTGACCACGCCTCACTCAACGCTTTCTGCCTTAGCCAAATTTCAATATTCTTTAAAAGTACTAGTTTTGACTGACTGATTGTTACTCAACACTTAAGAGGCTATGACGTAGAGTGAATGTCCTTCGCTCAATACCAGTGTACTTAGCCACATTTCTGTCTCTTAATACTTAGGCGTAGATTGTCTCAGCCGGCCTCACTCAACTCTGAACTAAGTTCGACGAATCTTGATCACAGTTAGACGAACAGTGAGCTCAGCTCGACGAACTCTGAACTCAGTTCAACGAATTTAGACTTGGCCAAATTTCTCAAACTTTTTGATTAGTTCAACGAATGATTGGCTCAGCTTGACGAACTCTGAACTTATTTCGACGAATTTGAACTTAGCCAAATTTCTCAAACCATATCTTAGGTAAGAGTTTTCTTGACTTAACCACTTAGGATACCTATCCCATCATTGTCATCTATTAATATATGTATATCATTGACAAAATTGATTTCCTCAAATCTAGGACATTGTGGGCAGTGAACCCAACAATGTGGTTAAAATTTCTGATGAGGAAGGAGATACAAAGGTGCATACTAATGTCCTACCTGCTTTAGCTCCAGGTTTGACCTCTTCTGCTAGCTTTTCTTCATTAGCAGAGTCCTCTAGTGACTTTGTGGTTCATGCTGATGTTCCAATTCTAGAGCTTTAAGATGTTCCTAGTACCAGTGCTGATATTTCAATTCTCAAGTCTGTAGAAGCTATGTTCGCGAGACAGCAAGCTCAGTTTGAAGCCTCCTTGCAAAACGTTTTGAAAAAGGTCAAGGAATCAGAAAAGTATATGCTCAATGACCTTATAGAGGTAAAGGTCCAAATTGACAAGCTTGGTTCTAAGCTTGATAGTTGGTTTGTCTAGTGTGGCGAGGCCATAGTTCACTTGATGGCCGGTCTTAAGCATAATCTGACTGTTCTGAAGAATGTTGATATTAACGCTCTTACGATGATTGATGCTCACAATAGATCAATGGAACATTTTGACACAACAATGGCTGCATATGAAAATACTATAGATATTGAAGCAAGAATGGGGGAGGATGCCCTTAAAGCTAAGGTGGATGCGGTTGAGGCTGCAATGGTTGGGAATTTCAAACAAGTCAATGACTACAGTTATGAAAATTTTACCTGGCTACATGGTCAGATGTTTGGAGGCCAAGTCATGATAATGCAAGTTTTCCAATACATGTTAGGCTTGCACCAGTAAATGCTGAAGTTCTTCCTGATTAGAATTACTCTCAATACTGCTCAGACTCAAAGGATTTTTCTCAGGACAGCTGCTGTTACTGAAGTTTTTCCAAATGTTCAGGTTACTAAAGACTTACCTCCTCCAGAGCACAAAAGAAGAGGAAATGGTGAAGTCATTCCTGCTATCGGGTCAGATCCAGTATAAAAGTATCTAGCATCCACCTAAATCACCTAGAGGGTGTTGAATAGGTGATGTCTGTGTCTTTTCGCAGAATAAAAATACTTGAAAAATTAAGCACACAAACACCAAGATCTATAGTGGTTCCCCTAGTTGTGTACGTCTACTTTCCTGCCTCGCCTATCTACTACAAATGGCTAGATTTTCCTTCTTCTCCTTTCTCAGATTTCTACAAATCTTACACCCTGGAGCCGCAAGTCCTACAACTCGGAGACAACACTCCTACCACTCGGAGAAATATCTCTCCTACGACTCGATCCACAACTAGATCTACAACTCGATCCACAAACTGATCTACAACTTGATCCAAAAACCTGATCTACAACTCGAAGACAAATCTCCTACAAATGTAAATGAATATTACAATATAATAAATATTACAAGTCTTCAATAAGTCGTTCTTCGAAAAGGTAGATCTTGAAGTTTTGGAGAACTCGGAAAATAGAAATCTTTGAAGACCATGAATCTTGAATTGTCAATCGCCTAGATCTGGAGGAATTGAAATGTTTAGAGACTAGAAATCAAGTCATAGAGATCGATGAAGATTGAATCATGCAACGTTCATTTTTGACGGCCGGTCGGAGATGTCGTGTATCGCTTAGGAGGAGTACGGGTTTGATGTTATTAGAAAATTTCGATTTGAATGAGAGAGAGCAAATTAACACGATTAGCAAAATTGGTAGAATTAGAAATCCACCCTAAATATATATATAGCCATCATCAATAGCAACGACTATATTGGAATTTCCAAAATTCAGAACTTCCAAAAATATTGTGCATGGTCGCCACGACCCGAGCGTGGAAAAAATTGTCGGAGAAAATGAGATAAATCAATTTCAGCGGGTATCGCCGAGTATCACTGGTATACTCACCGAATAGATGTTGATATACGACAAGAATGACTTGGTGACCTTCATATAAATCTGGCAAGACACTCAACGCAAACGCTCAAGTCATACTCGACGAATTCGACGAGTATTGACTGGAATACTCAACGAATTCGTCGAGTTTCAGTCGATTGACTCAATGCCCTCGATGCCTGAATAATGGATAAACGACGAATATGACTTAGAAAATCCAGATAAGTAGTGTCGTATGGACTCAACAAATTCGACGTGTATTATTTAGTATATTCGATGAATTCCTCGAATATCGTTAGATATATTCGACAAATTCTACGATTATACACGATGATACTCGGCGAACTTTACTTGGCGTATTTTCCAACTCTCAGAGAATTTATCCAAAGTACACATGATGAATTCTACGAGTGCTGGTGAGTATACACGACAAATTTGACGAGTATCAATGAGTACACTCGATGAATTCGAGGAATATTCCTCATCATACTCGACGAATTTTACTTAGGTAAAATTCCTATCCTTCTGAATCCGAAGCCTTTGTCCTTCCTTGATCCTTCTCCTGTACTTGGGATAGAGTACACCCCAATAGAAATATTACATATGAGTCAACACATTGGCCTACACAATGGAGGATTACATTGTATAGTCCTATGTTTACTGACCCACTATAATCTGAAATTGGTGTGTACTTAGCAATGTAGACCTGAAAGTACATACCTAAAAGAGCAGCATTAAATAAAATCTCAATTCATCTTACCTTAGCGGGACCCTTCTTCAAATCAGAGTTATTGTGGATGCAATACCCAACAATCTCACACTATTTGAAGAAACCAAAATCCTGCAAGATAAGAGAATTGCACATAATAAATGATAAAACATTAAGATTTGAAAAGATAATTAAAAAATAGAAACATGCGCATTCCCACAACACTCAACATATAACATGTAATAATTAGATCTGCTGCCCTTCCTCTTCGATTGCTCCCTAGCAAAAATATGCCCTTGGCTTTGGATAGTATCGAGGATGTGTTGGAGGTATGGGATCGGCATTCTGGTCATTTCTGAAATGTATTCTCCTCTTGGAACATGCCAGCTTAAATTTGTTCCATGCCTCTTGATCTTAGTGGAGTTCTCGATTTTCTCCTCCAAGAAGGACTAAGGAGAAGTTGTCCAAGATAATCCCTCTGGAAATTGGACTCCACACCTCCTCCATCTCTCTGTTAGGCTCATCTCTAACTGGTTCTGACTTGACTGCAAACGAGCCTTCACCATATCTTCTTCTCTTGTAAATTACAGGGGGTATGTCTTCAGTCACCTGAGTATCCAGAATTGCAATAGCAGCAGCAATCTAGGAGAAGTCTTGTATGTCTGACTAATACTGAGAGTAAGCATGTGAAGGATGAACCTCATCTTATGCTGGTACATGCACAACAGGTACATGAAATCCTGTCAAATAACTATGAAGCAATGCACAATTATCATAACTGAAATCATTTGATCTCTTGAAGTTTTCCACCAGAGTAGTTACCACAACATTCACCATTGCTGTCAGGGCATACTCCCCCTTTTTGGATTTTACGGCTATCGAATTGCATAGTTCAGCATAAAACTGTCAAAATGGGCCATCAAACCATTGTGTGCATCAAACATCATATGAGCGTTCGAATCCACATTCTTTAGAACATCTAAGTTGCTCTTTAAGCCGCCCATTGTGTGAACAATGGCCTCTCCACCCTGCATAAACCATGAATCAAGCTTCTTGTCAAGCTTGTCAATCTGAACTTTGACATCTGCAAGGCCTTCCAGCATGACTTTCTGGTGTAGGGGAGACCATGATACGTGGCCGACTACACTAACGGAAACTATCGTCACAAAGCATAAAAGCAAGATAGGTGGGCTCCGACCAAAGAGAACGAAAAGGGGTCGGGTTGGTTCCCAAATCCAAATGATAAAATCAATATAGAAGATTCCAGCCGGACTTGATACAACGTCCTTAAGACCTACCTCTCCAACAAGCACACAACTCACCGCACCTACACAATTATCTATTGTACCAACTTGAGACGTTTCAAATGCAGCAATAATTTATTTCGGAACAGCTGCAAACTTCAAATGGCGGTCGAGTTCCAGTTGAGATTAATTCCCTTGTTGACACAAAGTGTTCCAATCTTGGAGAGCAAGTCAAGGCTAGGCCAAGTCTCACTCCCACAATGGATCTTCCCAATCTGAAATACAAGAGATTCAATAACAATGAAGCCGGATCAGATTTTGCAAGCGATGTATTTTAAAATCATGGAAAATACGGTTCGCAAAAGCCTCCACAAACTAAAAGCAAGAATCACTAAAGATGAAGAGATTACCCAACCAAGAACCTCAATCACACAAGATAGGTGGGAGATTCACTCACTCCACGGAACCACCGGCGTCACACCGAATGGGGCTGCAATCCTTCTTCCTCGGAGTCGCACCGAAGGAAGCCACGCCGACGTCGCACCGAAGAGGGGAGGAAGGAAGCAAGGGGGCGGCTTCACACCACAAGGACGGCGGCTTGGAGTCTCTCCTTTGCCGAATTTCTCCTAGGGAGTTTCTTTGGATTCAAATTCTTCTTCTTCTCTATTAATTCTCATAAAGAGGTCTCCTTATATAGGAGTTACAAACACATAGGAGTTACAAACACATATGAGTTACAACAAGCCCTTAACCATCCATGATGGAGATGTAATCTCATCCATCCGTATGGTTAAGTACACACCACAAACCATGAAATGTCCAAAAATAAAAATTACATAACATTTATGAATATAAAATTATCATCCACACATGGAATAATTTTATATTAATCAGTATAAAATAAAAGTGCATGAAATAACGTAATTAATTATTCACGGCGGATTTGGCACGCTGCGGGCGGAGGTTGTAACGCGGTCTTCCTTCAGCATCATCACGACACCTAAGATCTTTGTGTCATTGTGCCTCGGCAACCGGGTCATCATCAAGTAGTGGCAGAGGGGCCGCGACATCACTTTCTCAAATCCTTTTACTCTCTTCACCACTTTTTGCAATGAAGCTTCAAACTGTGCTTGTTACTTAGCCAACATCATATCAAAAGCTTTCAACATAGAGCTATCTGAGATGGAACTGGGAATGATTACAGGCTCTGGAAACGAAACATCCTCTTGATCATCAGAGTCACTGAAGGACTCTACTAATAGAAAGAGATTAGCTTTTGGGTTCAAAATAGATTCCTCAGCATCTAGGACAGGAGGATGCTCATCGGCATCTCCTTCCTCATCAAAAATGGTAACCAAGTCCTCGGGCACTACTGGCATCTTGCCAAATCTCTTCTCATGGTTGTGAATAAACCGATCAACCTGGGTCGAGATAGATATTAAGGACTGAGTTGCCTCCCACGTAGTAGTTGAAGCAGGAGTGAAAGTCTTTTTTTTCAAGGGTAGCTAATCACCTAAAGGGGGGGTGAATAGGTTATTAGGTCTTTTTGATTTCTTTTTTCCTTTAATAGTTTTTGGGTCTATTGTCATTATTTAGTTAAGCTTTCAAGAAGATCACACACAACACACATATGGTTTATAATGGTTCCCTAGATTATGGGTACGTCCACAGTCCCTCCCGTCTTTCTAACTGTGTGTTAGACAGGGCACTTATTCAAGAACTCGGCTCCTCAGAGCTTACAACACGAACCCGCAAGACCACTCACTCTCCTTCAAGACTTATAACACAAGCACCAAGCCCTCTCTCTTAGTAATCAACAGATTACCTACCTCAGGCCCAATGACCCTACAACTCAGGCTAGAAGGAGAACCCAGCTACTCAGATCCATACTGGATCCAATAACTCAGGCCAAATCCCTACCTCGGATTCAAGATTGAATCCTACCACTCAGATCTGCTGAAAATCCTACACTCAGCCTTTATAAACTAGGCTTATAACTCAGATCCTGACAGATCCTACACCCAGCTGTATAAACTAGGCTTACAATGCAGATTTTGAAAGATCCTACCAGTTGGAAAGAAGACGTCGATGATGAAATTGACAACAAAGAATAAATCTTTGTGTTTGCCTCTTTCTTCCATGAGAATTCTTCAGGTCAGATGTCATCTTCACAAATCCAGGAATTGATCTACAGGATTGCCTCTGCTTGGATTGTAAAGCAACTACAGTTCAGGATTGCCTTTGCTGTTCATTCTTCCTCGGAGATTTACTCTGATCTTACTGAATACGATCTTGATTGCAGCAGCTATCTTCAGAACATTCAGATTCGCCAAAATAATCTTCTTGTTTCTGCAACAATGGCGGGAGAAGTAGACGAAGTTCTGCGTCTTATCTTTTTTCAAAAAAGTTAATCCCTTCAAAACTTAGTTCAGATTAGATCTCACCCCCTTTTTATAATCATTCTAATCAATTAGCATGTGGGCCCCACTTTAATAACTGAATAACACTGTCTAATATTCAGATTAAGAAGTATAGAAGACTAACAACATCATTGGTGCTGAATTGCAGCTTTCCCGCAACAAATTTGAATTTTGTTGACTATTGTTGACTTTGCTGACGTCAGCCATTGTGGACTAGAAAATTTCGGACAACTGACCAGGCATTGAGTGCGTTGAGTGAACTGGCTCCACTCAACGATTTTGGAATTAGCCAGATATTTTGTACTTCTAGGCGTTGAGAGCATTGAGTAAGTAAGCTTCACTCAACACATTTGTACTTAGTCAAAATTCTACATACTTCTGCAACTCTAAGTGTTGAGAGTGTTGAGTGAACTAGCTTCACTCAATGCTTTTGTACATAGCTAAAGTTCCTTCTGTCGAAAGGTGTTGAGTGAGCTGGCCTCAATCAATGCTTTCTGCTTTTGTCTCTGAAATCTGAAGTTGAATGCAATGAGTGAACTTGTTTTACTCAACGCTTCTGTACCTAGCCAATTTTTTTGTTTTCTCTTAAGTTTTTGCATTATCTTGACTCAAAGCCCTTTGATCTTGGCATTGAGTGAACTGGCTTCACTCAATGCTTCTAGACTTAGTCGATTTCTGTCTCCTTTGCTTAGGCTCTAACTGCTTGAGAATGTTTCAAAGCTTTCTATTATATGGAGTTGAGTGAACTGGCTTCACTCAATGCATGTGGACACATTATGTCATTATAGACTTCTTCCTGGACATCTGGCATTGAATGAGCTTGACTCACTCAATGCTTGTAGACATAGATTCATGTCTTTCCTCCATACTTTTATGACTCCACCTGGCATTGATACTTCAACCATCTATCCAAAAATTGTGACAAAAAACAACCTCCATGCATGAACTTGCGCACACACATCAAATACAAGTTTGTGTATACCATTGACTTGTTTGACCTCTTACTAATGTAGTACATTGGGCACAATGGACCCAACAATCTCCCCTTATTTGAAGAATTTAAAACACTAATTCAACAATTCATTGTAAATGATATACACAAGCTATAAAGTGACAGTATGATATAAGAAGAGTTACAGGTTACCACATTTCTCTTGCATGTATGGTGATTGATGTCCTTAAATCGTTACAAAAAGAAATTCGAACTGACAATCAAATAAAGGCAATTATACCAATCAATTTATAGTAGGGGGACACAAGTGTCGTATTAAGATTCAGGAACCGTTGTGTACTTATACTCACACAAATTTCTATTATCTTAACGAAGGATTTAAGGTTTGATTACTAAATTAGAAAAATGAAATTACTTGAAACTATTAAGAAAGACTACTGCTAATGATTAAAAAGAGGGTTGAACGTTGGTTGAGGGATAGTATGCGATTATGAATCACCTCGGCTTAAATTGCTCAAAGATAGGATAACAATCTAAAACATAATAAGGTAAAGGTCCTTGACTGTGGGGGTTCCCAATGCTTTAACATGCTTCTCTCGAAGACGTCCCCAATTGAGGTTAGGAAAATCAGACCGGACTCTCATCCGTGTTTTAATATCTAAAGCTCGCTTTAAGTAGTGAACCATGCTATTGGATTTCACTCCAAACCGTGAGATTTATGTCATCCCCTCTCGAGGGGAGCATGCAACTCTCTTTACTCTTGAGTGTTCAATTCAAACCATGAGCCTCTTGGCTAGCTAGAGTGAAAACCTAGATGGGGATTATATATTTATTATATATTACAAACATGATATTTCAAGAGAAAATTTAAGGCCAAAATCTTAAAAAGAGAAAGTAAACTAATGCATCATAACTTAATCAACTCAACCTCGGATCATGAAGATCGAGTACCAGGAGAATTTAGTTACTCATGAGGAAGTAGTGAATAAAAATCATGTTAAGAATATGCATAATAAGAAAGAGAGAGAGAGAGAAAAGGAATAGCAAAGTATTTTGTTTCTTATTGGAAAGAAACTACCTAAAGGACCAAAGGACATTACAAAGAGAGTTTCCAAAAAGACTACAAAAATGATAAACATGATTACAAGAATGCTAGGAATTGAAAACATTATGCTAAAATATTCTGAAAATAAACTCTCAACAGCCCTCTACAAGGCTTCCAATCTGCACCCAATTCTTGGAGCTTGTGGCTATTTATAGAAATCTTTTGGGAAGTACACGCCCCCTTACATGCTCGGGTCAGCCATGTCAGATCCAGCATGAATTTTATGGCTAAAATTAAAGTGTGGAAGTGACTGGCATGGTGGTTGGGTTACACGCCCAGATGACATGCCCTTGTACGAGGGGCGTGTTAGATTCAGTGTGACGATGGAGTGGGCAAAGTCCAGCTGCATTGATTTTTCAAGACTTTGCGAGACACACCCCAGAGACACGCCCATGGTGGTGGTACACAGGCGTGAACGAAGGCGTGTATGCTGAATTTTCCTGGAATCTGACTTCGGATCGATAGCTTCATTCCATTTGGGTTATACGCCCTAAGTACACGCCCTGGGAGGGCATGACCAGGGGGTGTGTAACAGGAGAGAATCTAAAGAACTGAAAAACAGAAATTAAACAAAGTCAGAACAATAATTAAGATAAGAAACTAAAAAGAAACTAAAAATTACAAAAGACAGAAAATTTAAAGGAGAATATTCATATTTTTGCCCTATTAAACTAAGATAAATTATGTTTCATCAAATTCCCCCATACTAATTATCTTGCTTGTCCTCAAGCATGGACTACGAGTTAGCAAAATTAAACAAGATTAATTGAAAAGTTTAAAAATGCTATAAACGAGAAAGACATGAATTTAGAGGTATAAGAATTTTTAAAAAGAACTAAAAATTCCTACTTTAACTTAGCACGAAATTTTATAAATTTTACTAAATATAAAAAAATCATCCCAAATTTTTACAAAATTAAAACTTAATAAAGTAGCGAGTAAAAAGCTCATTGAGTCACTACTAAATTCTAAGAGACAAATTAAAACCATAGTCAATCAAGACAAAGATCAATATTTCTATAAAAAAAACACTTACTCTATCTAGTTTCTCGCTACTATACTAAAAAGTAAACGTAAGAAGTATGAATCACTAGGGCTTAAAACAAAACGAAGTGAGCTTTGCCAAAATAATGCTAGCCAAAATAAATATTTTTCACATTTTTTTATTTCTTTTACTTTTTCCATAAAATACATTTTTTTCATTTTTCATACTTAAACCTTTCTACTTTTGTAGCAAAAGATAATATAATGATTTTCCACATTTTTTCAAAAATATGCGCTTTAGCAATTAAAACTCAAAAAAAAATTTTAAAGTGTGCATATTTGTAAGCTTTTTTGTCGTGGTAAAAATAAAAAGTGGGGCTACAAAAAGGAAATGAAAAGGCACAAAATGGCTAGTAACGATTGTTGTTAGGCGGGGTGAAAAGGCTCAAATGTTTCTAAAAGAAATGTCTAGATCATTTTCATGCTTCCTAAATCTACTCAACGTAAAGCTTTGAAATTTTGAAAAAAAGATAATCACTAAAATAGAAAATGAAGAATTTGTTTTCATGAAAATAGTGATAATAAGCGTCAAGACCGGTTTGTGTCTACTACACTTAATACTGATTAATGTTTAAAAATATTTTAGTAAGGAAAAATAAAGGATTATAGGTTTTATAAAAGTAAAAGAAATAAAAAGAAAGGCTAGAAAAAAGTGAAAAAGATTCAAAATAAATTTTCAAAAACAACATACAACCCTAAATAGGAACACTGCAACAGTCAACATACTACTCGATAAACATATTTAAACAGAAAATTAATCTTATTTATTCTAACTAAGCAAGTAGACATGTGCTTAAAAACAATAAAATGTAAATTGGAGGGGTACTAATTTATTTTGAAAACATTAACTCAATTTTATTTGGGATTTTTCAAAAGATTACATATATATATTTTAAATTTTTCTAAAGTAAACTATTTAAGGAAACACTCCCCCACACTTAATGTTAAACATTGTCCTCAATGGAGAAGGAGGATAAGGAGAGAGAGAAGCTAATAAAGTAAACTGAAATTAAATAAAATAGGTACTTCCCCGGATTTGCGAGTTACGAATGCCTGGGTGATGTCGCTCCCCCAAGCTTGCGCTTTGGAATTTCTTGAAATATTATCCCGAACTTCTGGTGGAATTAGCAATGTTGGATCCGACAATCGGAAACCTCAGCATGTCAGAGCTGCTCGGGGCAAAAAGTGAAAAATAAAGAAAACAGAAAAAAAACCTTGCGTTGCCTCCCAAGAGCGTCCTTTGTTTAAATGGTCGTTTGAGCTCGACCAAAAAGAATATTTTCCAACAATAAGAAGTCTTAAATTATTATTAAAGTCCAAATAAATAAAAATAGTTCAAGTGTTCAATAACACTACTTTTTCCGTCGTAGTGGTAATTAAATCGTTTGACAAATAGAGTTTTGACCGATGACCGTTTACTTTGAATTCACCCTTATCTGGGTGCGAAACCAGAATCGTGCCATATGGAAAAACCTGCTTTACCACAAATGGTCCAGACCAGTGCGACTTAAGTTTTCCTAGGAATAACCGCAATTGTGAATTAACAAGAAGGACTTGATCGCCCGGTTGAAACATTTTTGGATGTCGAATATTTTTATCATGATATAATTTTGTCTGCTCTATATAGATTTTATTGCTCTCGTAGGCATTGGAGTACCACTCGTCGAGTTCGTTTAATTGAATTTTCCTAGGTTCTCCTACAGAGTGCGAATCAAAATTCAGAAATTTTATCGCCCAATACACATGATTCTCTACTTCTACCGGGAGGTGGCACGATTTTTCATAGACCAAGCGGAACAGAGTACAACCGATAGCAGTCTTATACACCATCTGATAGGCCCAAAGAGCATCGTATAATTTTAATGACCAATCCTTACGGTAAATTGAAACGGTGTTTCCAAAATTCTTTTTAGTTCTCGATTGACAACCTCGACCAAACCGTTAGTTTGTGGGTGGTAAGCAGTGAATAATTTGGGGGTAATGCTATACTTAAATAAAACCTTAGTGAGTTTAGGGTTATAAAAGTTGGTTCCCTTATCACTAACAATCACCCGAGGAAAACAAAAACGAGAAAACAATTTTTTCAGAAAAGAAGTCACAACACGAGTCATTAGTAGCAAAAGCTTGGGCCTCCGCCCAACTAGAATCATAATCTACGGCGATGAGAATGTACTTATTACCTAAACTTGATGGAAACAGACCTACAAAATCGATACCCAAGAGATCAAAGATCTCACATTCGATAAAATAGTTTAGTTCTATTTTAGTTTATTAGATATGTTTCCAGTTCACTGACAACTATCACACCGACTCACAAAGGTTTGCGCATCATTGAAAAGGCTAGGCCAATAGAAGCCCGCACTATGTACCTTGTGAGCAGTCTGATTGTCCTGAAAGTGACCTCCAGTTGGACCTTCATGAACATCTTTTAAAATTTGTTGACCTTCTTCCCGGGAAACACACCTTCGTACAACTTAGTTTCCGCAAAGTTGAAAGAGAAATGGGTCCTCCCTAAAATAATACTTCAAATTAGAAAAGAATTCCTTCTTTTGCTGAAATGAGAATTCTTTCAGAAGGACACGAGCCACGAGATAATTGGCCAAGTCGGCAAATCATGGGGAACAAGAAGAGAGACTAAAGAGTTTTTCATTCGGGAAAGAGTCATTAAGAAAATTTTTGTCTAATGTTTCTCCTCCGGGGTTCTCTAGTTTAGAAAGATGGTTCGTTGCTAAATTTCAGCTCCTTTCTTATCCCGGATTTCCAAGTCGAATTCTTGATGGAGAAGAATCCAGCGAATAAGGCATGTCTTGGCATCTGATTTAGAAAACAGATACTTTAAAACAGAATGATCGGTAAAGACGACGATTTTAGAAAGAGTAATATATGGTCGGAATTTATCAAAAGCAAAAATTACAGTTAAGAGTTCCTTCTCTGTCGTGGTGTTATTTTCTAAAGCGGAAATTAGAGTTTTAATCACATAGTATGAAAGTGTGAGTTAGATCTGATATACTCTATAGGGGGGGGGGTCGTGAATAGAGTATGGTGCTTGCTAAAAACTTTTACAACAGTTGTTGTATTCTAATGTGAACAGGGAAGCAAATAATCAAAAGTAAATCTAAACACAGAATAATCACAATCTACAAAAGAAACTAATCACAAGCCACAACCAGAAATAAAAGAAACACAAGCAATCAGAAGACACAAGGAGCTATAGTGGTTCCCCAACCAATCTGGGTACATCCACTCTTCTACCACCCCAGGTAGGAATCCACTGCAGGATGAGTTGATCAGGTGTCCAGGGCACCAATGAGCTTTAGATAAGGTGCTCAAAAAACAAACCAGATTTTTTGATCAGGTGTCTTGCCACCAATGAGCTTTTGATAAGGTGCTCAAAAACCACACACAAATGTTTGAAGGGGTTTGAAAAACCCTTTACATAGGTGGGGATTTGAGAGTGATGAAAGTCTTCTTTTCTCAATCACAGTGAGAAGACTATGTGGATTCAATGATGTTGTCAAAGCTCCCCCTGAGATCTTGAGTTGTTCAAGAAATGAAGCTTTGCAGTAGGGTGATAGGCCTTCAGATAAATGATCTCCAGCAAATGATGATTTCAGCAGCAACTGAAATGTGAGGTGTCTGGAGTCTTGAATGATGATGGCCTTGAACACTTGAAAAATGGAGATCTGAAAATTTTAGATGATTGATCTCCTTTGGTGATGTGTTCTGTATGAATTCTTGAGACAGAGAATGCCTGTAACTCTCTTTCTTTCTCTGTGTAATTGTTGTGTGAGAGTTGTTGCAGAGAAAATTCCTCTTCTTTTCTTTTTCAGAGTTCTCTACTGGATTGATATTACAGAAGTTGAAGAATTATCTTTTATTTCTTCTGTCTAAATAGAAATTGTCCATTGTCCAAGATAGCCGTTGGCCTGTCATCAATGACTTCCTTAATTGCATTTGTCTTCTGGAGGAAAGTCCAATAAAAACATTCCTTGATAATTCCTTGAAACTTGCTCCTGAATAAATGAAAACGGCTGTAAGATCTCTGAATTAAATGTTGACAATAATTCCACAGCTGTCCAAATTTGAATCTTGAAAATCATTGAACTCTTCAGAAAAACGTCGAACTGAGCTCCACTATCGACTAACTGAGCTCAGAGATTTGGGCTTAGACAGAAATAGAGATCGTCGATCTAAGCTCAAAGATCGTCGAACTGAGCTCAGAGATAGCGAATCAAACTGGAGTCAAGATCGTCGATCTGAGCTCGAAGATCGTCGAATGGAGTTCGATGAATTGATGAAGTGGAGCTCAGAGATCGTCGAATGGAGTTCGACGATTCGTTAAAGTGAGCTCACCGATCGTCGAATGGAGTTCGACGATTCGTCATACTGAGCTCGACGAAATGACTTAGTTTCAAAACTAAAAAACCTGGTCTTGAGGGCAGCTTCCAAACCTAACTACTAACCCTTAGACTCAATTCTAATTGACCTTTAGATCTATACAATGAGGTCAAAATAGGTTTCCTAAGAGACATAGTGATCCTGACCCAAATCAGTAATAGGGTGTTCCAACAATCTCCCCCTATTTGGGTTAGGATTACTATTTACAGAAATTGGAAAATTATAAATATACAAAACAACAATATAACAACAAAACATTGTAGAAACACAGATATTATCTCAGATATATCATAAAATAGCAAATATTGTCACCTTACAAAATTACTCCTTTTCCTTGCTCTTTATAAGTTTTATTTCCCTCTTTGGATTAAGAGCTTCCTTCTTAGATCTTCTGTCATCAGCTGCACCAAGAGATGTTTGTTGTTTTGGCCTTGGTACTACAGCTTCAGGGTGCAGCTTCATGTAGCTTTCAGAATCAAAGAACTTGCTGGAGGAGTATCTTTCCAGTTCCTTTTTCCTTTGATCAGACATAGTAGTGATACTGGAGGTGTCCTTGCCTTGTTCTCTGGCTTTCTTGATCTGGTCCAGAGCAGCTAACTCTTTCATCCTAGCTGTCCAGGAAGTTGGACTGTTCCCTAGATCCTCATATGGCACTGGAGGCTCATACCTATTGGAGGGATTATCTGGAGGAGCTCTGGAGGAGACTAATTCTTTTAGCTTGTAAGGAAAGGGACCTGAAGTAGTATCAGATGGACCTTGTCCTTCCCTTGAGTATGGATGCTGTCTGGAATAACCTTTTGAGTAGACTTGAAGTTCTCTTTGGTTTCCTCTATAGCTTCCTCTCCTTGACTGAAGCCTCTAGATTGGCTTCCCCTATGTTGAGATCTTCCTTGAGGCTGATAGGGGGTTTGACTTCTGGCAGAGGTATGAGATGCAGAGCTATCACTTGCACCTTCACCAGGTGAAGGAGTAGGAGGAGGAGGAGGATGATGGAACTGAGAGGAACCTTTATCATACTTTCTCTTTTTCTTCATAGCCTTTAATTGATTCTTGGAGTATTGCATCCAATGTTCTGTTATAAGGCAGTCATGCAGAATATAGTAGGGAATGTCATTTGTATCTTTTACTTTTGCTGGTGGAACTCTTTTCATAGCTTTGCTTCTTGCTTTTTTTTTTCTTGCAATAGTGGCTGAGGAGTCATCTGAATCAGTCCTGAACTGGTCACTTTCTTAGCTTTGATCATCATAAAGTGCATCAATCCTCTTAAGATAGTCTATTTGTTGTTGGGTTTGAGCAGAGGTAACAGTAGTGACATCAGTTGTAGCAGCAGCAGTAGAAGGAGAAATAGAAGCAGCACTAGCAGAGGAGATTACATCAGCAGATACAAAACTTTCAGGAGCAACACTCTCAGAAGATACAGCAGCAGTAGTAACAGCAGTAACTGGGGTAGCAGCAGATTCAGAGATAACAGTTTCAGATACAAGAACATCAGCAGGGGCAACATCAGCAGTGACCGCAGGCTCAAAATCATATGCCTCTATCATATGTATATCCTTAGAGACTAAATCATCAGCAGTATCAGAACTATCAGACACAACAACAGTAGCAGAACCATCAATAACAGCAGTAGGGGCAGCAGCAACAGAACCAGCAGGGGCAGCAGCATAAACTGAATTTACAAAGGAATGTATAATACTGGTGTCACAGCTTGAAATGGGCACAATGGCCTTGGAGAGGTCTTCAGATGACTGGACTGCAGTATGCTCTGGAAGACAGCTGAAATATATTGAATCAAAATCTGATAATAAAGATCTGAGATCCATTGAGAAAACAACAACTTGTGGTGTTGAGGCTGGAGCTTGAGTTGAAGTAACAACAACTTGAACTGAGGAAATGGCAGCAACAGGCAATCTTTCCACTTCATGAGCCATCTCCCCCTTCCTAGATTCAGTCAGGACTGGATCAAGGCACCCAGAGGAAGGGATTGCCTGAGGAATGAGAGAAGATAGCCTGATAGACAGGTCTGCAACTGACTTTAGGAGTGGAGCCAAGGAGGTCTCCAACAGAAGTGATAGCCTGGGAGCTATCAGCTCATAAAGTCTGTCTGCTAAGGCTAGAAGATCTACATGCTCAATAGGGACTTGAGCAGAGGTAGAGACTGTAGGTGGAATAGCTGGAGATGTGGGTGGAGAACTGGTGGATGGTGGAAATGAAGGTTGAGATATGGGGATTGTTGAAATGGAAGATAGTGGAATGGAAATAGAAGGTGTGAAGGAGGGTTGAGCAATGATGTCTTGGAGTAACTGTTGGTAAGATGTGGATGAAGAGGGTAGATCAGGAGGGGATGAAGGTGAATCATCCATAAAGGAATCATATATCGGATTGAAGGATGGAATGTGAGATGATGTGTCAAGATCTGGTTGAGGGTATTGATGTAGAGGATGGAATAGTTCTTCTATTTGAGGTGGAGTTGGTGAAACTGAAGTTAGAGATGGGGTTGAAATTATGATGGTGGATCAAATTTGAATGGTGGAGGTGACTGGTGGAGATGAAATAAGAGGTGGAGGAGGAGGAGAAGCAGCAGGCAAGTCTTCTGTAGGGGTAGAGACTTGAGGGGAAGAGACTGTAACAGTCCTTGTGCCTGAAGTTGCAGCTGCAGAGGGCCTGCTGGGCTTCACAATTTGTCTGTCCCACTTGCCAAACAGGGCACAGGAGAGCCTTTTGGAGGCATTGATGTGTATCCCATTTCATACTAGCAGAGCAGGGCATCTGTTTTGAAGAAACAGCCCTAGTATCCTTCCAAAGTTTACAAAATTCTTATTTATCTTCTTCTTAATCAGATCAAAGAAAATCTCTCCCTAGATTAATTATTTCTTATCTACAATAGCACCCATCAAACATAGTTGATACCTGGAGATGGTATCATGGGCTGAATATTTGGCCAAAAGCACTTTTCCCGCAACATCAGCTAAAAATCTATATTCCACAGATAGATTTTTCTTCAGAAGCTTGCTAGGGTTTGCATCTGAGTGACCCATTCTTTGAAGTACATCAGAAAATTCTTCTACAGAAAGTTCAACAGAGTCTTCTCCATAATTTAATCCAAAAAGTTCTGTCAGGGCAGCAGGTGTAAGAGGTACCTGAGTTCCTGACACTGTACCAATAACCGTATTCTGGTCCTCGTTGTGGGCAGTATAGACCCACTCCTTGATTTCATCAGCAGCCAATTTTATTCTGGTAGACATTATAGTGACTAGCTTTTGCTCCTTGAAAAGTTCTAAAATGTCTCTGAAAATCTGATCACTGTTGTTGAACGAATCCATATCAATATCGAATCCTGCATCAAATTTCATGGCGGCTAGGACTGCAACTGAGATGGCCATTGTTTCCTGCAAAAATCAACAAACAAACGACCAAGTGTAGAGATGTTTGGAGGGAAAAGAAAATTTGCAGAGAGAACGAAGGCGCAAACAGAGAACGAAGGCCGAAAAAAGAGTTTTATATTAGGGTTCAACGTAGAAAAGGAAAGATCGTTGAACTCAGTTCGACGATCGGGGCTTCTAAAGGAATCTGAAAGGTCTTCAATATCGTCGATCTCCGTTCGACGATATTGGAGAGCGTTGAGCTCCGTTCGACGATAGTTCAGAAAACAAAATCGTCGAGCTTCATTCGACGATCGCTGACCTGGAGAGATAGTTGAACACTATCTGAGAAGCGCTGAACTCTGGTCGACGATTTCGGAAAGCATCGATCTCCGTTCGACGATCTGGGGGAAAATCGTCGAGCGCAGTTCAGAGACCAGAAACACTCTTATACCCTAGAAAAATTAAGATGTTTGTCTAGTCTTGGTCATTTTTAGATTTTTGAAAATCTTGGAACTTATTTTAGACTTCCTTCATCTAACATTCCTAACTGATTCAGGAAGAAGGTGTGTTTCTTTTCATCTAAGGGTTTTGTGAAAATATCTCCCCTTTGCAAATCAGTTGGGATATATTGAAGTTCAATTTTGTTCT
Source organism: Platanthera guangdongensis (assembly GCA_039583875.1). Lineage (NCBI taxonomy): Eukaryota > Viridiplantae > Streptophyta > Magnoliopsida > Asparagales > Orchidaceae > Platanthera > Platanthera guangdongensis. The sequence continues at coordinate 109,623,909 of CM077162.1, forward strand.
TCTCAACATTATCCCTTAAAAAGTGATGCCTAATTTCTATGTGTTTTGTCCTACTATGAAGAACTGGATTTTGTGCTATAGAAATAGCACTGGTATTATCACAAAAGATTTTTGACTTCTCTAAGTTGTAGCCATAGTCTAGGAGTTGGTTTTGAATCCATAATATTTGTGAACAACAACTACCTGCAGCCATTTATTCAGCTTCAACAGTTGAAGTTGACACAAATGTTTGTTTCTTGCAAAACCAAGAGACAAGTCTGTCACCAAGAAACTGACAAGTTCCACTGGTGCTTTTCCTGTCAATTCTGCATCCAGCATAATCAGCATCAGAAAATCCAGTTAAGTCAAATGCTGAATCTTTTGGATACCAGAGACCTAGATTTGGACAACTTTTAACACACATGAGAATCCTTTTTACTAATGTTAGGTGTGACTCTCTAGAGTTCACTTGGAATCTAGCACAGATGCATGCAGCAAACATTATGTCAGGTCTACTAGTTGTAAGGTACAATAAAGAGCCAATCATTACTCTATATATTGTCTGATCAACAGGTTTCCCATGTTCATCAGCATCCAATACAGCATTAGTAGGCATAGGTGTTTTCATACAAGATGCTTCAGACATACCAAATTTCTTAACCAATTCCTTTGCTTACTTGGTTTGAGAAATAAATATGCCTTCAGCATGTTGTTTGATTTGCAATCCTAAGAAGAAGGATAGCTCACCCATGCTACTTGTTAACCCCTCAGTCCGCAACATACTCCAAGTTCCCAAAAGCCCCCATTCAGCAGGCGCGGACAGTATTTGGCCGTCCGCCCAGTCCGGCACTGTCGCCAGTCGCGCCAAGGGTAATACTCCAGCAGCGGACGCAAAGCCCAGTCCGCTCAGTCCGCCGGCGCGTTGGGCAAGTCTCCAGCGACGGACGCAGTATCCCGTCCGCCCAGGCCGCCAGACTCCAGCGGCCGCGCCCGGCAGCAGCAGTGGAAGCTCCAGTTCGCGAGCCCAGTCCGCCCCTTCTGTGCGGACTGGCGTGTTCTTTCTTTTTGCTTCCCGTCAACGCTGCCCGGTTCTCCTGTACCCCGGGCAGCCGGTTATTTTAGCCCTGCCCGCTTGGGCAGGCCCCCTATCCTATAAATAGGGGGGAGGTGGTGCACTCAAGGCACGCTGACTCGGACCCAGGAGCCTACTTGTTACAGGCTGCGGACTCGATTCTTGTGCCTTGCGGACTCCCCTTTGCTCTGCTTCACTAGTCTTTTCCTTTCACTTGTAACCAAACCCTTCTTCAATCAAGAGAAAGCCCGTCGCAAGAGAGGCATTCAGGCCGCGACGGGCGAAGTCTGTTGTCGCCGTGGTTCACGGCCCTGCTCTTCTTTCAGTCCTCATCCGCTTAGTAGATCGCTACTCGCAGTCTCTCTTTTTCCCCCGTGTTCGAACCGTTAGCTGGTGGTGACCGACTCCCTGTCCGTTTTCGTGCATCAACAGTTAACACGCGACCTTCAGATCCGAGTAGTGTTTTGAAATCAGCGGACGAAAGATGTCAGACCGCAGAGCCCGCTCTTCAGACCGCTCCAGCTCTTCAGAAGACTCCCTTTGGGACGCGATTGAACAAGCTCGCATTGAGGCCGAGCAGTCTCGCCGGCAGACCGACCAGCGTCTTGACACAATCAGCCAAGCTCTGCTTGCCTTGGCCCAGCGGCTTGCTCCTCAGGCCGCGGCGGACCCAGCGGACTCGCCTGTCCGCCAGACCCCAGCTCGCCGAACTCCGCTTCGGCAGTCGTCAGCAACTCCCCGGAACGCTGCTCAGTCCGCTGCTCCTCTGCGCCCTCAAGAGGAAGAGTTTGCTTTCAGAGAGTTCTTCAGAGAAGCTGCTAGGGGCACTCCTGCCCGCCAACTCCACTTTGCTGATCGCCAGTCCGCCGAGCCCGCGGACTCCTCAGCTCCAGTCCGCCCTTTCTACCCTGCAGAATTTGACACCCCGTCTCCCTTTGTCGACCGAATTCGATGGGAATCAGCTCCAAGCAACTTCAGGGAGCCTCGCATCCCCTTCTATTCAGGATCGACAGATCCCATTGCTCATCTCCAGGCATTTGAGGGTGCAGTTGCGTTGAGATGCCTCTCAGATGCAATTAAGTGCAAATTGTTGGTTACCACTCTCGAGGGGCAAGCGAGAGAGTGGTTCTACGAGCTGCCTTCGGGCACTATTTCTTCTTTTGCAGAGCTCCGTAGCCAGTTACTGCTGAGGTTTGCTACCTCGAAGAAGAGAAAGGATGGGCCAGCTGCCCTGTTCGAGATCAAGCAAAGGGATAACGAATCAGTAGCAAGATTCGTTGATCGCTTTCAGAGGGAGATCCAGGGGGTGAGAAATGTGAACCCCGACTACTACAAAGTTGCCTTGATCCATGGCCTCCGGGAGGGCCCTCTGAAGTTCAAAGCCACAACCAAGGATCCAGAGACCTATCAGGAGTTGATCGCCATGGTCAACCGTTTCATAGAAGGGGAGAATGCCAATCCGACTTACGTCTCATCCCTGACAGCCAAGGCTGAAGGAAGGGATGCCTCCGCTTCTTCTTCCCATGGCAAGCCCCCTCGCCCAGATTTCCAGCCTCCGTCCCAAAGAGGCAGGAACTTCCGCAACAAAAAACCTTTCCAAGGCCATCAACAGTTTCACGAGCAGAGACTGCCGTTGGCCGCCACTCCCGCCGTGCCTTTGCAGGCTCTTCCCATCCTCCAGCAGGCAGCCTTGCCTGCCCCGTGCCAATATGAAGAAAGTCCCATGGGGGACCCTGCAGATCTGGATCTTGACGAAGTCATCCAGATCCTGCAAAGGAGATCAGAAGAGAAGAGGCAAGAGCCTCAGAAGCTGTGGAAGCCGAGGAACAATTCGCAATACTGCCAATTCCACAAGGAAAAGGGTCCCATTTGACTGAGGAGTGCAAGGCCCTTCGTGCGCTGATTGATAAGTTGCTTGCCGAGGGCAAGATTGACCTGACCAAGAAGGATTCTCCTTCCTCGTCGAAGCCATCCACCTCGAAGGGCAAAGAGGTAGCTGAGGCCTACCAGGAGTGTGTAGATGTGGAGGATGAAGGCCGTCTGGGGCCGATCAACGTTCCAGTGGAATGCTTTGATGCAGATGATGAAGGGATTCTAGGGCGCCTCTTCTTCATCCATGGAGGAGCAGGAACCGAGTCAACTCGGAAATCTTCAATTTCAAGGGTCACTCAGGTCAGAGGTGGCCTCTTCTTCCGTTGCTCCTCCAAGGGAGGTCGTCACCTTTGGTCCAGAAGATCTGCCGCAAACAGCCAATCCATTCGACGATGCTGTTGTTATCAAGGCTGTGCTGGGAGACTTCACAGTGGACAGGATTCTTGTTGATACGGGCAGTTCAGTCAACCTCCTCTTCAAGTCTACCTTCGAGGCCCTGAGGACTGGGAAGCCTCTGCTTTCCACTGAGGGGCCGCTCTATGGATTCTCTGGAGAAAGGAAAGAGGTGGAGGGCAGCGTCACCTTGCCAGTAAAGCTTGGAGGGGCAACAAAGCAGATACAGTTCATAGTGGTCGACGCCCCCAGCAGTTACCATGCCATCTTCGGCAGGCCCCTGCTGAACAAGTACCAAGCAGTAATTTCCACTTACCACCTCGCCATCAAGTTCTTTGCCGATGGGAGGATGTGCCGGGTCAGGAGCGACCCAAGGAGAGCAAGGGAGTGCTACGTTCGCACTGTCAACATGGTTGAAGCTTCCCTTGCTCCAGCAGAAGCCGCAGAAGCCTCTTCCAGCTCGAAAGCTGCTGCTGATGAAGGTGCTCACCTGGAACCTGCCCAGGTGACGCAAGGAGTCCCCATTGCTGAAGGGGAGGAGAGGAAACTCTCCATCAACTCGGAGCTTCCTGAAGATCAAAAGGCCGAGTTGATTTCCTGCCTGCTGAAGAACCTGGATGTCTTTGCCTGGTCAGCAGAAGACATGCCGGGGGTGGATCCTGATATAGCTTGCCACCACCTAAATGTTGATCCAAGCTGCAAGCCCATCCAACAGAAGAAGAGGGACGTGGCAACAAAGCTTGCAGAGCCAATAAGGGAGGAGGTTGCAAAACTCCTCAAGGCGAATTTTATTAAAGAAGTGCAATACCCCACCTGGATTTCAAATGTTGTAATGGTTAAAAAACCAGGGGAAAGTGGCGAATGTGTGTAGACTTTACAAAACTTAATAAAGCATGTCCTAAAGATTGCTACCCCCTGCCTCGGATAGATTCTTTAGTTGATTCCGCGGTAGGATACTCTTACATGAGTTTTTTAGATGCGTTTTCTGGTTATCACCAGATAAGAATGCATAAGCCCGACGTTCCTCACACGTCGTTCATTACAAACGATGGATGTTTTTGCTATCTTGTCATGCCCTTTGGGCTTAAGAATGCTGGCGCAACTTACCAACGGATGATGGACCGTGTGTTTAACCATCAAAAAGGAAGAAACCTAGAAGTGTATGTAGACGATCTTTTGATTAAAAGTAAATCGTTTTCGCTGCACTTGCTAGATCTAGCAGAGACGTTCGCTACTCTGCGTAGATACAAGATGAAACTCAACCCCTTGAAGTGTACCTTTGGAGCGAGTAAGGGGAAGTTCCTCGGTCATCTCCTAACTCCGGAGGGACTTGCCCCCAATCCTGACAAGGTAAAAGCTATTCTTGAAATGCCTACCCCTCGTTCACCGAAGGAAGTTCAGCAGTTAGGGGGAAGGCTGGCAGGTCTTGCAAGATTCCTCTCTCGGGTTGGAGATAGGAGTGCCCCCTTTTTCAAAACTCTCCGCGGTGCGTCCAAGTTTGAGTGGACAGAAGAGTGCTCTCATGCTTTTGAGCAGTTAAAGATGCAGCTTACCTCGTCCCCTCTGCTTCAGAGCCCCAGGCCAGGAGAGATCCTTTTCTTGTATCTAGGAGTTGGCCCTGAGGCCGTCAGCTCCGTTCTCCTTCGGGAAGAAGGCAGAAAGCAGTTTCCAATCTATTATGTCAGCCATATCTTGAAGAGTGCTGAGACGCGGTATCCGATCTTAGAGAAGTTAGCCTTGGCACTGGTCATGTCAGCTCGTAGGCTCCGTCCATACTTCCAAGCACATTCAATCCAAGTCATCACCGATCAACCTTTGAAGGGTGTGTTGGAGAAGCCCGAGCATTCCGGCAGACTAGCCAAGTGGGCAATAGAGCTAAGTGAATTTGAAATTTCTTATGTGCCCAAGACAGCCATCAAGGCTCAAGTCCTAGCAGATTTTCTGATTGACATGCCAGAATCCAGTTCTGACCAGGCAGAAAGGTCACCTTTGGCTTGGACCATCTATGTTGATGGTGCCTCAGGCAGAAGTTCTTCCGGAGCAGGAGTGGTTCTCATCAATCCAAATGGAATCAAGCTGGAGCAGGCCATCAAGTTCTACTTTCCAGTAACCAACAACCAGGCTGAATATGAATCACTGCTAGCAGGCTTGAGGCTCGCAAGGGAATTAGGAATCGATCATGCTCACATCAAAACTGATTCTCTTGTAATGGCGTCGCAAGTCCTTGGTAACTTCGAAGCAAGGGAACCAGTCTTGAAAAAGTATTTGGCTCTTGTGAAGATAGAAATCGGCAGGTTTAAGAGCTTCACTATCGAAGCATATTCCGAGAACAGAGAATGAGGAGGCCGATTTTCTTTCCAAGCATGGGATACCTTCAGGAGGCACAACTTCCGAACTCTTCCGTCCGGCAGTAGAGGAAGGAGATTTAATGCAAGTTGACCAGCGAGCCTCTTGGATGGACCCATTTATCCTTTACCTATCAACAGGAAATTATCATCATACAGTTAAAGACAAGAAAAATTTCAGAATAAAAGCAGCTCACTACTTCCTAGTGGCGGGAGTCCTTTACAGAAAGACTTTCCTCTCAACAATGGCCCGATGTGTTTCAGAGGAAGAAGCTCTTACCGTTCTGCAAGAGGTTCATTCAGGAGAGTGCGGAAGCCACTCTGGAGCAAGAACTCTTGAAAAGCGAGTCCTGCGGCAAGGGTATTTCTGGCCCACAATGAAGAAAGACTCAGAGATCTATGTCAGAAGGTGTGTTCAGTGCCAGAAGTTTGCTCCACTTCAGCACCAAGCAGCTCAGTCCCTCAGGTCGATTGCAACTCCTTGGCCCTTTGCGGTTTGGGGAATGGATCTCATTGGTCCTTTTCCCTTGGCAAGCGGGCAACGGCGTTTCATCATTGTAATGATCGACTATTTCAGCAAGTGGATCGAAGCCAAGGCACTGGCTAAGACAACTACTCAGATCGTCAAGAACTTCATTTGGGGAGAAATTGTCTGCAGGCACGGGATACCAATGGCAATAATCACTGACAATGGGCCACAGTTCAATAACTCAGAGATGATAGATTTTTGCAAAGGCAGATCGGAACAGAGCTGCGTTTTGCATCAGTTCATCATCCCAGAAGCAATGGCCAGGTAGAAGCAGCCAACAAGCAGATCATCAATTTGCTCAAAAAGAAAGTACAGAATCTCAAAGGCAGTTGGGCTGATCAGCTTCAGTCAGTCCTCTGGTCCCTTAGAACAACGCCTTCATCTGCTACTGGGGAGACCCCATTCAAACTCTCTCATGGCTCAGAAGCACTCATCCCGGTTGAGTTTGAAGTCCCGTCACCCAGAGTGCTGCTTGCAAGAGAAGGTATTGATGACTGGGTGGAGCTGAATCATGAGGAGATGAGGTTCAGCTTGGAACACATCGAGGAGGTCAGAGATCAAGCAGCCATCAGGCAGGAGGAAGTCAAAAGGAGGATGGCCCGTCACTTCGATCAAAATATAAGGGTCAAACACTTTCAAGTAGGAGATCTAGTTCTGAAGAAGGTTGATGCTGCTGCAAGGGCTAGTTCAGTTGGAAAGCTCAATCCAAATTGGGCCGGCCCTTTTGTCGTCAAGGAAGCATTAAAAAGCGGCGCTTACCGCTTACAAACTTACGAAGGAGAGGATATACCGCACACGTGGAGTGGGGATGATCTCAAGCGGTTCTATTCTTAAACCCCTTTCTATTTTGTATATCCTCTTCAAGAATTATTATGAGTAGAAACTGCTTGCTAACACTTCTTCGAGTGTTTTTGTTGTAATCATAACAGATAAAGTACTAAGAGAGTTTTCGAAAACGGTTTGACACCCGAACTCTCTTTTTTCTCTCATGTTCCCTTTGCAATACATTTTCTTAATCACAGAATCCATACTGACATTTTTTCTAGTGTTTTCTCTCTCCCAAACACCTATGACGGTTCCCTGATACCAGGAGACATCGCCGAGTTCAGCTAGACCTCCCCTAGAGCCGTTGTCATTAGCGTAACACCACGAAGACCACGTGTTGCGAGGAGATTTCGCACCGTGTAGTGGGAGCTTGCAGGCTCTAGCGCGGTTGGATTCTGGACTTCGGATCCCGGCAGGTACCTGACCCCACCTTTGCATTTTGGAGGGCAAGGTGGGTGTAAAGCTCTACCATGCCGCCTTAAGGATATGGTTACAACTTCGATGATCACATGAGGAAAGTATGCCGTTCCGGCTCACCTGCCCACCTGATCATCATAGCTCGTAACCCTCGAACACTCCGTGGTACCCTCAAGCAGTGCCTGCAGGAGACCCACAGCTTAGGCTGTACTCCAGGCAAGAGGGCAGGGAACCGTTCCGCCAATTGAGGGTCTTGCTTTTTGCAGGGAAGTTTGTGCGGACTGTTTTTCTCTGTCCGCGCAGTCCGCCTCTTTGGGTTGACCTTATAACTTGTAGCCCGGTGAGGAAAGTATGCCGCGCAGGCTCACCTGCCCACCTGGTCGCAAGTTATGGGGTCATTTCTGTATGTTTACGGACTGGTTTTTATCTATCCGCTCAGTCCGCCTTTTTGGGTTGATCTTATAGCTTGTAACCCGGTGAGGAAAGTATGCCGCTAAGGCTCACCTGCCCACCTGGTCACAAGCTATGGGTCATTTCTATCTTTGGCGGACTGGATTCATTATTCAAAGAGTTTGGTGGTTTCCTTGGGATTGCAAGCTGGTTATCTTTAGCGGACTGTTTTATCTATCCGCTCAGTCCGCCTTTTGGGTTGATCTTATAGCTTGTAACCCGGTGAGGAAAGTATGCCGCTAAGGCTCACCTGCCCACCTGGTCGCAGCTATGGGTCATTTCTATCTTTGGCGGACTGGATTCATTATTCAAAGAGTTTGGTGGAACTTGGATTACAAGCTGGTTATCTTTGGCGGACTGCTTTTCTCTATCCGGTCAGTCCGCCGACTTGGGTTGATCATATAGCTTGTAGCCCGGTGAGGAAAGTATGCCGCTCAGGCTCACCTGCCCACCTGGTCGCAAGCTATAGATCATTTCTCTTATGAGCGGATTGTTGTTTTTTATATCCGCTCAGTCCGCAGAGTTCACATTCAAGTTATAGAACTTTCCTGTTAGAAGCAGATCGGTTTTCTGTATCTGCTCAGTTCGCAGAATGATTTTGGGTTATATAAATTTGATTTCTGCTATGAGTGGGTTGGCTCTGTTCTATTCAGCCCGCGGAATGGTTTTCACATTGTCAAGTTAATGACCGACTGAGCTTTTATATTGTGCGATCTGGCTTGCGGACTACAACCCTATAACTCGAGTACCCCAGGCATGATGCTGGTTGTTCTCTAAGGCGGATACTGAATAAGTTGATACCTAATTCTTTAATCAATAAAGTTTACTAATAATATATCATGCGGACTGAAAGTAAGACTCAACGGAGTCCGCCCGACAGTTGTTCCAAAATAGAATTGTAATTCTCTAATCAACAAAGGCCTGAGCTTATCTGTGTTGTGCGGACTGCTAAATATCGGTGCGGTGAGCGTGGAGAAAGAACATTGCAGAAAGCACACATGGCAAAAATATCCTTTCTATTTCTTCAAAAATTTTACATCATTCAAAATGTTCGGCGGACTGCAATTTTGCGTCCGCCACTTTTTACAAGTAAAATTGCAAAATGTATACATATGCATTGATCATCAGTCAGTCCGCTGTCTCTTCTCAGCAGGTGCAGGGCTGTCACCAATGATGTCGACATCTGGAGAGTAGCCCCCGAGCCTGCTCCCGCTGCTACCTGATCCTGAACTAGTGGCGGACCCGCTATGCGAGCTGCCAGTAGCAGAGGAAGAAGCAGAAGAGCCGGACTCGGCGGACAGACCCTCTCCTCGCCGGCTTGATTCAGCATTGTCCGCAGGGACTTGCCCTTCGCCTTGAGAGCCTCCGTCGTCTTCTTCTTCTTCAATCATCATCATTTTCCTCGATAACCTCTTTCCCCTTTTTAGATTTTTCCATCGCTGCGATCTGAGGAGCCAGCTCCGGAAAGATGGAGACAAAGGGGACGCCGTCCACTCCCTCTTTCATGAGGCCGTCGCGGGCAAGCCGCTCAACGGCAATCTCAACTGTCTCCATTACAAAGGGGAGCGTGGCGGCCTGGAACTTAGTGTTCCCCAAGTCATAGGCGACCTGCAAAAGCAAGATTGCGAACATCAGGACAGATCGCGGCGGACAGCCAAACTAGATCGCGGCGAATTCAACTTACCGCCAGCTCCTCTCTTTGCCGAGCATTTCTTTCTCCTATCCGCGCGTTCCTTTCCTTTAATACTTTGTTATCCTTCTGAAGTTCCTCATTTTGCCTTATTAGGTCTCTGGCCAGAGTGGCAACATAATGGTTTGTCACCGCACTGTTCGCAGAGGCCTGAGAGGCCAGCAGAGGGAGGTCGGCGGCGGGTACCTTCTTCAGATCGCTCAAGTTGCGCTTCCCGTAGAGAGTGGAAAGCGCAACATGGGCATGTCGCGTTATCCGCGGGACTCCTCCATGAGGGGAGCGCAGTGGATAAGCGGACGTGCTTATCCTTGCTATGCCAATGGACCATAGGGTTTCCCCTAAGGTCCCTTTGGCTGGTACCGAAGCCGGCCATGGAGAAGCTGTCGGAGGAGGAGTAGTCCGCTGCGGGATCCCCTTCCTCCTTCCTCTTCTTTGCAACCGCTTCTTTTTTCTCCTTTTGAGTAGGAACAAAGCCGCTCGGCGTCTGCGGCAGGTTGGCGGGCACCGCCAAGGTCGCTGCAAGAAGAGAACCAGTTAAAAAGCGTGGTCGCGGCGGATACAAAAGTTGAGTCCGCAGAGCTACTTACTGTCCTCAGGCACGACGTCCGCTAGGCCCGCTAGCAGCGGGAGGTAGTGCTCGACATCAAGCCTGGCATTGGCCAGGAACTCCACAATCGCGGATTCCAAGTCGTCCAGCTGCGCAGTCTTGAAAGCGGAGTCCGCGCGCACCTGCGGATAGGTGTGCGCGAACCCGAGGTCGCCTTCAAAGATCAAGAACCTTGAGGTCCAGTTGTGGATCTTGTTTGGAAGACCCGCAACTTTCATCCCCCTACAGTAGAAATAGATCACACCCTTATAGGGGCGACCTCCGGAGGCAGTAATGGAGCGGACGGAAAACATTTTCCGGAAGACGTTCATTGAAAAGGCGATCCTTTCAGATCGCAAGTAGGAGAGGTAGCTGCAGATCGCAGCAAGTGTGTTCGGCGCGAGCTGGCCGGGCACCATCCCATAATGCTCGAAAATCGCGGCAAGTTCCCATAGGAGTGGGAACTTGAATCCGCTGTCAAAATGATCAATAGGAATGGCGATCTGGGTCGCCGTCGAGAAGTTTAATCTTTCTTGGTGTGCGGGTAGGCGGACAAGAATATTGGAGTCCGCCATTTTCTTTTCAACAAAGGCCGCCAGATCAGCCTCTGTCAAAGTGCATTTTTTGTGGTCCGCAGAGTGGAAGGCGACTGCAGCATCAGCGCGAGCGGACACCATGTTGCAGGCCGCAGGGTTTCGTCTACTTCAGCAATTTCCTGCATAGAGAACAGAAGGCAGTATTTATAGATGAAATGTCTGACAGCTTTTTGGCCAGTCCGCGCAGGTCGCATATTCAATCCGCACAATCCGCAAAAAATTAAAAAGCAGCCAAACAAATAACGCGGACAGAAAAGACAAGCTAATTTTCCAAAAAGATTCAAGGCCAAGTTATAGCCGTCGCAGTTCCCTATCCGCTCAGATCGCGAATATTCCCACCTGCAGGTTAGCAAGAAGCGGACACAGCGCTAGTCCGCACAGTCCGCAACAGATCATGCCAAAGATGAAGCTACATAAGAATAGCGGACATATAATCTGGATCCGCACAGATCAAATAAAGTTCAATCACACATCACACAGCATTGTTTGAAGCAATCATACAAACAATATACATTTAATCAGAAAAGTTAAAGGAATTGCGGACTCAGCGGTCCCTGTTATCAGTCCGCGCCGGCTTTTCTGCTCTGTCCCTACATAGATGAGCCGCCTGATCACTGATCTGAAGAATTTCACTGTATACCCGGCAGAGATGGTGATGGATGACGTTTATAGTCCGGTGCATATGGGCGGCTTCCCGGTCTACCCGGCTGAGAGGCACCATTGGCTCCGCCGCCGGCCTCTGCTCCTCGTCCGCGGGCTGCTGGGCACCTGCCGGTGCCGCGATCTCAGGAGGAACGCGATCTGACGCCCGCGGCCTCTGCTCAGCGAACTCAGCAGTCCGCTTCTCCTTTCCTTCACGAGCCGACGCCAAGTGCTTGCCTCTGTAGTATCGGACATCATCCGCGAGCCTCTTCTTTTCCCTTTCAGACCTCTCCAGCGCCCGCGAGATGCTGGCGACCTGGTCTTTAAGGGCCTTCTCGCGTTCTGCGAACGCTTTCTCGCGCGCCGCGGACGCCCTCTCGCGCTCCGCCGCTTTCTCTAACTCTGCTTTAACACATTGCATCTCAACTTCAAATTTCTTCTCTAACTCTTTTATCATACTCAGGCTGGGTGGCTCATCCTCCGCGGACTCCACATGTGAGACCGCGTCGGCTCCAGTGTTGGGTGTGATCACGATCTCGCCACTCTCTATGGAGCCCGGCAGCGACTTTCTACCTGCAACAAATAAAGTCAAACTTCGCATTCAAAGGCAGTTCGCGGCGGATTCAAAGAAAGGATAAAAGATCACTTTTAGATATAGCGGCAGCGAGTTTCCGACTATCAAAGATGATTGGCCGCCTTGCCCGCTCTGGGTCAAAGGCGCTTAACCGCTTTTTCCATTCACGGTGAACCCTTGCTCTTCTCTCGGCAGCCGCACTTGTTGAGACCACGATATCGTCCGTCTTGGTGATAATTTTGATCGGTCTTGACGTCCGCGGCGGCGACCTATAAAGCCACTTGCGCTGAAAGTATTTGGGCGCCGGCTGAAGTTTACCTGACCGCATCAGCTCCGCCGCAATCCTCAGATCCTCAGCAGCTTTGTCCGCCGCGGCCTGCTTCGAGGCTGCCTCGACCACAGCAACATGAGCAACGATTTGCTTCTTTTGTTCCTCTATCTTCTCCTTTCAGCCTCTCCCTCTCCTCTTCCTCCGCAGCGGACAAGGAAGGGAGTTCGTCACCCTTATCTCCAGCAGTCCCTGCCTCATTCTGCTGCAGCATAACCAGCAAGGAGTCCTGGATTAAGTCAAGTTGATCGACGTCTATAGAATCAAATATCTCATCCGTGGAAAGACTGACCGTTGAGAGGGAATTCTCTCCCTGGATTTGGGCCTCCGGAGTAACCAGATCGCCGTCTGGAACTTCTTTGTCGCGCGGCCTGTGTTGTAAGTCCGCTTCCCCAGTCCGCTTGGAGATGTTCTTCTCCTTCATAGCGCGCAGCCTCCTCTCAACCCGCTCAGCGACGGTCTCTCCGTCTCTCTTCCTCTTCTTCCTCTTGGCGGTCTTCTCAGCAGCATCCGCGGCGGACCCCCCTAAATCAGGCTGGTCAGCGCGGACAGGTTCAGGATTCACAGCAGACAATGCCTTTGAGGGCGCGTTGTCCTCTACCTCAGTCCGCCGGTCTTCTTCGTCCAAGTCAACGATTTGCACCGAGGCATTGGGGGAAGATATGTCAGTCTCCATGTGTTCGCCAGTAGTGTCCGCCGAGGTCGCAGTCTTCTGAGAAGGGGCGGAGTCCGACAAGGTTGCCATCTTCTCACTCCTCAATGGTTCGGCGTCGACTACGGCATCCTTGCGAGCAGAAACATCGACGTGGCGGACTGCTTTCTCCGCAGGCTTCTCGCTCTGGGAGTTTTCTCCTGCGAGGCGGACAGGATCTTGTCTTGCCGGCCTCTTTGCAATTTTCTTGGTCTTCACTGGCGTTGACGGCTCCGAGTCGCCTTTGGCAGTGAAGCTAGAGAGGAATGTACCAAGTCTTGCCATGCCGGACTGGAAAGTGGAGACCGCAAGTGGTGAGTATCGCCCCGTGTCGATCAAAATTCTCAGCAGATCCAGACCCTCCAGCGGTATTTATAGCTTTGGCGGCATTTTCGAGGTTTGCGGACTCGGCGGTTAAAGTAACATTTTCGAAGTTTTTCTGGAAACTTAAAAATGTGCGGGGATTATGTTAACCCCTCAGTCCGCAACATACTCCAAGTTCCCAAAAGCCCCCATTCAGCAGGCGCGGACAGTATTTGGCCGTCCGCCCAGTCCGGCACTGTCGCCAGTCGCGCCAAGGGTAATACTCCAGCAGCGGAAGCAAAGCCCAGTCCGCTCAGTCCGCCGGCGCGTTGGGCAAGTCTCCAGCGGCGGACGCAGTATCCCGTCCGCCCAGGCCGCCAGACTCCAGCGGCCGCGCCCGGCAGCAGCAGTGGAAGCTCCAGTTCGCGAGCCCAGTCCGCCCCTTCTGTGCGGACTGGCGTGTTCTTTCTTTTTGCTTCCCGTCACCGCTGCCCGGTTCTCCTGTACCCCGGGCAGCCGGTTATTTTAGCCCTGCCCGCTTGGGCAGGCCCCCTATCCTATAAATAGGGGGGAGGTGGTGCACTCAAGGCACGCTGACTCGGACCCAGGAGCCTACTTGTTACAGGCTGCGGACTCGATTCTTGTGCCTTGCGGACTCCCCTTTGCTCTGCTTCACTAGTCTTTTCCTTTCACTTGTAACCAAACCCTTCTTCAATCAAGAGAAAGCCCGTCGCAAGAGAGGCATTCAGGCCGCGACGGGCGAAGTCTGTTGTCGCCGTGGTTCACGGCCCTGCTCTTCTTTCAGTCCTCATCCGCTTAGTAGATTGCTACTCGCAGTCTCTCTTTTTCCCCCGTGTTCGAACCGTTAGCTGGTGGTGACCGACTCCCTGTCCGTTTTCGACTCCCTGTCCGTTTTCGTGCATCAACACTACTCATTTCAAATTTAGAGTGCATTAGATTGGAAAACCTTCTGCACAAATTTGAATCAGTAGAACCAAAGATAATATCATCTACATAGATTTGTACTAGTAGGGTATGAGACTTATGAGTTCTAATAAAAAGAGTTTGGTCTACTCTACCCCTTATAAACTCATTTTTCAGGAGAAAGCATGCTAGGGTCTCATACCATGCTCTAGGAGCTTCCTTGAGACCATATAATGCTTTATTCAATTTAAAAACATAATCAGGATGAGATGAGAGATAAAACCTGGTGGTTGTCTAACGTAGACTTCTTCTTTGATGTCTCCATTTAGAAAAGAACTCTTTACATCCATCTGGTATACTTTGAAGCCTTTGTGTGCTGCATATGCTAAGAAGATTCTAATAGCCTCCAACCTTGCAACTGGTGCAAAAGTCTAGTCATAATCTATGCCTTCTTCTTGAGAGTACCCTTGAGCAACTAGCCTTGCCTTGTTCCTTACAATGACTCCTTGATCATCCAATTTATTTCTGAACACCCACTTTGTTCCAACAATGGAGTGATCCTTAGGCCTTGGTACTACTTCCCAAAGTTTGTTCCTTTCAAATTGATGCAGCTCTTCTTGCATTGCAATGATCCAGTGTGGATCTTGCTCAGCATCTTGAATGGATTGAGGTTCAATTTGAGAAAGGAAGCAAGTGTGCATCAGGTTTTGGTTAACATAATTTCTGTTTTGCACACCAGCAGAGATGTCTCCAATCACTTGGGAGATTGGATGGTCTCTTGATGTTACTAAATCAACAGGGGGTGTTGATTGTTCACCAACCTGTGTTGTTGTTTCCTCTTGTGGTACAACAACTGGCTCTTCAAGAAGTTTCTCTTCATGATGTTGAATGTTTTCTTCATCTTCACTGCTTTCATCCTTTTGAGTAATTTGTATTCTGTCCAAGTCTTCAGCTAGAGAGTGTACCTGCAAAGGTTATATGGTAGAAGTGTTCTTCTCCTTGAAAGACATGTTAGATTCATCAAAAGATATGTGAATAGATTCTTCAATTTTAAGAGTTTATTTATTATAAACCCTATAAGCCTTACTGATCATGGTGCCCTAGTCTCTTATGCCATAAAACATTAGGTCTACTAATAGAGTTAAACAGGCAAATATCTACATCTGTTGAAAGAAAGTCTACTAAGTAGATGTTACCTTTCCTTTTACCTGTCAACACAGTTATGTTGTCCTCTGACCTGATCATGCATAAAGCTTTGCTGAAAGTCACCTGCTAGCCTTCATCACATAGCTGACTGATACTGATCAAATTGTGCTTCAGTCCTTCCACATAGGCTACCTTCTTGAATGTGACTGTGCCAATCTGGACTGCACCATATCCTTTTGTCAGTCCAAAGTTTGAATCACCAAATATGACTTTGGGTCCAAGCTTGGCTTTAAAGGTGTGAGGTTGTCCCTATTTCCTGTCATGTGCTTTGAGCACCCACTATCCAAATACCATTGCTGGTTTGATGTTGGATAGGTCTTCACCTGTACATAAAATAATTCACTTGTTTTTGACCCAGTTTACCTTGGGCCTAGGTTAATAACCTTTAAATTCAGAAGTAAATGACATCCCTGGTTGACTCTTATAACCTTAAGGATGATATCTCCTTGGTGGTATTATCCATTCAGTATAAGGGTTAAATCTTTGGGATGAAGGACCCCTAGGATTTGAATTTGATTTACCCTTGAAAGAATTTCCAAAGCTCTGATCTCTGTTCGACGATCGTTGAGCTGCGTTCGACGATCTTGGGTCAGATCATCGAGCTCCGTTCGATGGTCGACTGTGGCAGAGTTCAGTAATTAGAGATCGTCGACCTGATTTAGAAGATTTAGCCTGAGATCGTCGATCTGCGTTCGGCGATCGTCTACCTCCGTTCGACGATTTCTATTGAACCTTGGTTTTCTTGGGTAAGTCAGAATTTTTCCTAGCTACCTCTACAACTCCCTTTCCTTTATCAGAAATAAACTTGATTGGGGTTGTTAGAACTATAGGTTGGCTGAATGAAGCACCCAAGCCCAGTGTACTGTTGAATCTAGAGTTCACTGTGCTTGTGATGTCCATTAGCTTGATGCTTCTCCCATTAAGGGATTCTTCAAGCTTTTTGGCCTCTGATAGCTCACTTTTCAGTGAAGCTATCTGCTCCCTAAACATAGTGCTTTAAACTCAGACTTAAAGTCCTCAGAATTGAAATCAAAAGAACTAATTACCTGGTCTTCTTCAAATTGAGTTTCTGAGTCTGACTCTGACTCTTCTGCATCAGAATTGTGTTGAGAGGCGTTGATTGCCATCATGCAGAACTCCTTCTCTTCAGCATCATCTTCATCATCACTAGAGCTGGATGAAGCTTCTGATTCTTCTTCTATTTCACTCCAAGATTCAGCAACAAATCCCTTCCTTGTGTGTTTGTTCTTGCTGGAGGAGGGTTTGACATTGCCATTCTTCTTGAAGTCTTTTTCTGTTCTCCTTTCTTTCCTGTCCTTTCTGTCCTTATTTCTATTTTCTGAACAGTCAGGCACAATGTAGCATGATTTCCCGCAACTAAAGCAAATAATATCTTTATTATTTGATCTATCATACCTTGGCTTGTCATGCTCTTTGTATGATCTCTTCCTGAAGTCTTTCCTGGCCATCTTGTAAAATCTTTTAGCCAGTAGACTAAGCAGCTCATCATTGCATGTGACTTTGTCTTCAGGCTGATCTTCAGTGGCTTTGAAAGCTATTGTCTTTTCCTTTCATGTGGCTGGTGAGGCAGCCTTCTACTATTCTTCTCTGTTCTTAATGAGCAGCTCATAAGACTTGAGCTTGCCCAAGAGAGCTTTTGTTGTGATTTCAATGAGACTTCTAGCATCCTTGATTGGCCAGATCCTTGAGTCCCAAGTGCTTGGGAAGTACATTAGGATTTTATCATTTAGCTCAGTCAATGATATATCCTTATCTAAAGTTTTCAGCTCATTGACTATAAGACCGAGTCTATTGTACATATCTCCTACTGACTCAGCTTCTCCTTTCTTGAAGTTCTCATATTGGTTTATGAGGTGAGATCTTCTGTCCTTTCTTTCATCAGCAGATCCTGAGACTATTTCAAATAGCTTGTCCCAGATCTCCTTTGCTGAGTTGCATTCAGCTACCTTTTGGAAAATGTCATCAGACATAGTCTGGGCTAAGATATTCATAGCCTTTGCATCTGCTACCTTCCACTTCTTGATCTCTGCATCTGTTCCTGAAGGAGGTGGAACAACATTTGTACTTGTGTTCTCTGGAGGTCTTGGACAAACTGTCAAAACAGAATTAAAAATGTCCTCATCAATAGAATTTATGTATAGTCTAATCCTTGCTTTCCAAAGTGCAAACTTAGACAGATTGCACACTAGAGGTCTGGTGCTAGCATAATCTTTGTTTTGGGCCATGTTTTGTGAAGAAAAATTCTAATAACAAAATCTACAACAAGCAGATCTAACTAAAGGAATCTTTGGGTTTAGGTGTTAGCCTGTACAACCACTGATATGTGGTATTTTTAACCAACCTCGCTCTGATACCAATTGAAAGTGTGAGTTAGATCTGATATACTCTAGAGGGGTGGGGGTGGGGGTGGGGGGGGGGGGGGGGGGGGGGTGGGGGGTGAATAGAGTATGTTGCTTGCTAAAAACTTTTACAATAGTTGTTGTATTCTAATGTGAACGGGGAAGCAAATAATCAAAAGTAAATCTAAACACAGAATAATCACAATCTACAAAAGAAACTAATCACAAGCCACAGCCAAAAGCAAAAGAAACACAGACAACCACAAGACACAAGGAGCTATAGTGGTTCCCCCAACCAATCTGGGTACATCCACTCTTCCACCACCCTAGGTAGGAATCCACTGCAGGATGAGTTGATCAGGTGTCCTGGGCACCAATGAGCTTTTGATAAGGTGCTCAAAAACCAAACCAGATTTTTTGATCAGGTGTCTTGCCACCAATGAGCTTTTGATAAGGTGCTCAAAAACCACAAACAAACTTTTGAAGGGAGTTTGAAAAACCCTTTACAGAGATGGGGATGAGAGAGTGATGAAAGTCTTCTTTTCTCAATCACAGTGAGAAGACTATGTGGATTCAGTGATGTTGTCAAAGCTCCTCCTGAGATCTTGAGTTGTTCAGGAAATGAAGCTTTGCAGTAGGGTGATAGGCCTTCAGAAAATTGATCTCCAGCAGATGATGATTTCAGCAGCAACTGAAATGTGAGGTGTCTGGAGTCTTGAATGATGATGGCCTTAAACACTTGAAAAAAGAGAGATCTGAAAATTTTAGATGATTGATCTCCTTTAGTGATGTGTTCTGTATGAATTCTTGAGACAGAGAATGCCTGCAACTCTCTTTCTTTCTCTGTGTAATTGTTGTGTGAGAGTTGTTGTAGAGAAAATTCCTCTTCTTTTCTTTTTCAGAGTTCTCTACTGGATTGATATTACAGAAGTTGAAGAATTATCTTTTATTTCTTCTGTCTGAATAGAAATTGTCCATTGTGCAAGATAGTCGTTGGCCTGTCATCAATGACTTCCTTAATTGCATTTGTCTTCTGGAGGAAATTCCAATAAAAACATTCCTTGATAATTCCTTGAAACTTGTTGCAGAATAAATGAAAACGGCTGTAAGATCTCTGAATTAAATGCTGACAATAATTCCACAGCTGTCCATATTTGAATCTTGAAAATCATTGAACTCTTCAGAAAAACATCGAACTGAGCTCCACTATCGTGGAACTGAGCTCAGAGATTTGGACTTAGATAGAAACAGAGATCGTCGATCTGAGCTCAAAGATCGTCGAACTGAGCTCAGAGATAGAGAATCAAACTGGAGTCAAGATCGTCGATCTGAGCTCGAAGATCGTCGAATGAAGTTCGACGACTTGATGAAGTTGAGCTCAGAGATTGTCGAATGGAGTTCGACGATTCGTCGAAGTGAGCTCACCGATCGTCGAATGGAGTTCGACGATTCGTCGTACTGAGCTTGACGAAATGACTTAGTTTCCAAACTGAAAAACTTGGTCTTGAGGGTAGCTTCCAAACATAACTACTAACTCTTAGACTCAATTTTAATTGACCTTTAGATCTATACAATGAGGTCAAAATAAGTATCCTAAGAGACATAGTGATCCTGACCCAAATCAGTAATATGGTGTTCCAATATAGTTGATAAGATATAAGTTCTTAGCTATTCGTTGTCCTAGAACCGCACCGACCGCATAACTACTCACATCACACAATATTTCAAATGAAAAATCTCAGATCGGAGCGATCATAATCGGAGCATTTATAAGTTTAGATTTAATTAATTCAAACGCAGTTAGACAAGAATCCTCAAAAATAAAGGGAGTTTCTTTCTCAAGAAGGTGGGTGAGAGGCTTAGTAATTTTTGAAAAGTCTTTAATGAATCGTCGATAAAAACCTGCATGCAATAGAAAACTTCTAATCGCTTTGATATTCATAGGTGGCGGTAGCTTTTCAATTACTTCAATTTTTGCTCTGTCCACTTCAATTCCTTTAGCAGAAATCTTATGGCCAAGGACTAATCCTTCACGCACAATAAAGTGGCACTTCTCCCAATTTAAAACTAAATTTATTTCTTCGCAGCGTTGTAAAACTTTTCCCAAATTTGTTAAACATAAATCAAAAGAGTCGCCAAAAACCGAAAAATTGTTCATAAAAACTTCCATAATATTTTCTACGTATTTATCGAAAATAGCAAGCATACATCGCTGAAATGTAGCTGGCGCATTACATATCCCAAAAGGCATTCTACGATAAGCGATGGTCCCGAAGAGGCAAGTGAATTTTGCCTTCTCTTGGTCCTCGGGTGCGATAGGGATTTGGAAATATCCCGAGAGAACATCGAGAAAATAATAAAAACTATGCCCAGATAAGCGTTCTAAAATTTAATCGATAAAGGGAAGGGGAAATGGTCTTTGCGGGTGACATCGTTTAACTTGTGATAATCGATACACATTCACCACCCTGTCACTGTTGTCGTCGGTATTAGAGTGTTATTATTGTTTAAGACTACCATGATCCCTCTTTTTTTGACTACTTGGAATGGACTCACCCACTTACTATCCGAGATAGGATAAATTATCTCCACATCTAATAATTTTAAGGCCTCTCCCTTTACGACCTCCTTCATGTTTGGATTTAAACGATGTTGAGGTTGGACTATACTCTTAGAATTTTCTTCCAAAAACATTTTATGTATGCAAAAGGAGGGGCTTCAGCAAGAAATATCGGATATTATCCATGATATAGCTCGTTGATGCCTTCATAGAACTTCGATCAATTGATCATTTTCGAATGGAGAATGAAAGGCCGAGATTATAACATGCAAGTTGGAATTTGTTTCGAGAAAAGAATATTTTAGACGTTCGTGGAGCGGTTTCTGTACAACCCCGTACCCGGACGAGTCGTACCCTCCCCAGGTGGCGGACTTGGAGGGCACTATGAGCGACAATGTACTATATCCCCATTCGAAGACTTGCGGGTGCTCGTGCGTACGTGCGGAGGTTTTATGTGCATAGACTTTTAATATATATATGTTAAATATTATAATATATATATATATATTATACATATATCAGATAATTTATTTATACAGGTAGAAGAAAAATAAAGAGAGGGGAGAGAAGGGCATCGGGTACAGCAAAAAGCAAAAGAGAAAAAGGTGGAGGGGAGAAATAAGAGAGGAAGAGGAAAGGCAGGCATGGGGTAGCAGCAGAGGGAAGAAAGAAAATAAAGAAGAGAGAGGGGGGCATCGTGTGGGGGCAGCAAGGGAAAAGGAAAAAGGGGCAAATCTCTCTCCCTCTATCCTGATCTCTATCCCTTTATCCTGATCTCTCTCGTCATTGCTGCCTAGGGCAAAAGCAAGGACGAGCCCGACTCTCCTTCCCCGTTGCCACCTGCATCCAACCCGAGCCCTAGCTTCTTTCCCGTCGCCGGCCATGAGGGGCAGCCCAAGCCCCCTCCATTTCTTCCAGTCCAGGCCGCCGCCTGGAGATCAGCCCGAGCCTACAACTCTTTCAGTCCGGGCCGCCTTCGCAAGGAGGAGCGCAGCCTGGCCCCTCCTATTTTTTCTATCCAGACCACCGCCCGGAGGTGGTGCCCGAGCCTCCTACTTCTCCTGTCCAGGTCGTCTCCAGCAAGTGTTGCCCGAGCCTCTTCATGGCTATTGTTATCAAGATCCACAACAAGAAAAAGGATCAGAGTTCACACTGCGACGTCCGAATCCATGCGTGTACAGTTAATACATGGTTGCGGCTTCGTCAACATACGCGCCATGTGTAATGAAGTTTTTACTCGGGCAAGTGAAGTCCTAATTTTCCATATTTGCATGGAAGCTCCTCTCTGCCGATGGGTGGAGGAAGGGTGCTCTCTGACGGGTTGATGTTCACATCCCCGCTATTAATTGCATTAGCACCCGGAAGCGTGGGTACAGGTTTAGGTATGTTGTGTGAAGCCCATCCGGATATGTAAGCCGGATTGGTGATGTTCTGGGGTTCCTAGTGAAGACTCCGATGAAGTTGTATATTGTCTGTTTGCAGGGATTGAGCAATGTCCCCCCCCCCAAACAAGGGGTGTGTGCAATATATTTGGCCAGCTTATGTTAGTCGACTGTTGTTCAGCTGGCAGCCGCTTGTCGAGACGTTGGCGTACAAGTGCAGCAGTACCCAGCGAGAAGTAGAGGGCTTAAAGCACAAGCTTGTGCCGGCCCTTGAAGGCCTATTTTTGCTTATATTGCCGGCCTGCGTGCTGAAGTATGGAATTTATATTCCTATAATTTAAATATCTGTGATGCTCTGTGTATGTGATCTATCTCTTCTATCTTGGGCAAGTGGTGTGCTCGTAAACCACCCGCCCCGTGGGAGCCCCGAGGTAAAGTTACGGAGAAGCCCTTGAGGGCTTGCAAATAGCCTTTTAGGACAGCGGAGTTGTGCTGTTTGCAGCCCAGTTGGAGCAGCGTAAAATAGAACTGTTCGGTGAGGCTATGTTATTAGTAGGGCTGATGAAGGACGTTTTACGTAGACCCGAGGTGGCACCTCTAGTTAAAAGGGAGTGGATCTTGAGATCCTCCTTAGGGTTCTGGTCGGCCAAGAGAGCATTCCAAAGGTGCCTAATTAGCTCAGTCTTTGGAGTGGGAGGGGAAGCGTCTTTTAGTCTTCCGGGTATGTGGTGCGTCTTTTAGCATTCCAAAGGTCCCTTATGTTCCTAGTCTTGTGCCTAGATTATTCGGTTGAGTGTAGTAGGTGCGCGGTCACCCCTCTTTTGGGATCTCAAAATCCACGGAGACCGGATGCCGGTTTCAACATTTATGGTGCAGTGAGCGTGGAGAGTGACAAGCACAGAAGAACTCAAACGAGCGTCATGGCTATAGACGAGCAACCAAGTGATAACTAGGGTCATGCGTTGGTTCTTTGTATGTAAGGTCCTCATATATGGAGTCGTCCCCTCCCTGAGTTTAGAATTTTTAGACAACCTGTATTAAGTCTATATTGAGGTTTAGTTGGTGATATAGCTATGTGTTTGATTTATTCAAATGTCAATTCCATTTTGCCATGAACGCTTAGGCTTTTGAGTTTGCGTTTGATAAATGTTGCCCAAATCACAAATCTACTTGGAGGATAATTTTATTTGTTCGTTTAATATCCCGTCTTAAAACTGTTGCTAGAATCTCATAGAATTTGGAGTAGGATCTGCACCTGTTTGAAGAAATGTAACGTTCATCTAATCATGTCAAAATAGTTCTTCGTGAATAAAATAGATTTGTAAAAAAAAGTTAGTTTTCTTTCTTCTTGGAAGCGAGTTCGACAACTTTTGGTGCAAAGTGGTCGCATCTTAGGGACAAAGGCTGCTTGTATGGATGGCCCCGCTGAGGTTGGAGGTTGTTTGGAGAGGAGACCCCGAGAAGACACGCTATCCAGGGTCCCATTTAGCTGGCAGGGTTGTAGGCTCACTCAGTGGTGGGAGGTTGTTTGGAGAGGAGACCCCGAGAAGACCCTCTATCCAAGCTCCCATCTAGATGGCATGTCTGTAGGCTCACTCGGTAGTTGGAGGTTGTTTGAAGAGGAGACCCCGAGAAGACCCGTTGTCCAGGCTCCCATCTAGCTGGCAGGTCTGTAGGATCACTCGTTGGTTGGAGGTTGTTTGGAGGGGAGACACCGAGAAGACCCGCTGTCTAGGATCCCATCTAGCTGGCAGGTTTGTAGGCTCACTCGATGGTTGGAGGTTGTTTCGAGAGCAAACCCCGAGAAGACCAGCTGTCTAGGCTACCATATAGCTGGCAGGGCTGTAGGCTCACTCGGTGGTTGGAGGTTGTTTGGAGAGGATACCCCGAGAAGACCCGCTGCCCAGACGTCCATCTAGTTGGCAGGTCTGTAGGCTTACTCAGTGGTTGGAGGTTGTTTGGAGAGGAGACCCCGAGAAGACCCGCTGTCCAGGCTCCCATCTAGCTGGCAGGTCTGTAGGCTCACTCGGTGGTTGGAGGTTGTTTGGAGAGGAGACCCTGAAAAGACCCGCTGTCCACGCTCCCATCTAGCTGGCAGATCTGTAGGCTCAATTGGTGGCTGGATGTTGTTCGGAGAGGAGACCCTGAGAAGACCCGCTGTCCAGGCTCCCATCTAGCTGGCAGGTCTGTAGGCTCACTCGGTGGTTGGAGGTTGTTTTGAGTGGGAGGTTACTTCGAGCGGTACATTCCATCAGCCCCTTTGATTCCCATGATACACTGCACACACAAAATAGATTTAAATAATTTGTTTTTATTCCTATTTAATCTTTATTCCGTATTTCCCTTTGAAAGAGCTTTGCTCTCAAATGTCTGTTTTATACTAACCATGTACCTCATACATATCGTAACTTTGAACAATTAAGTAATCGTGGTAAAAATAATGGGGAGTTAAGAACGTATCACAGGAATGACAAACTATTTCTTCTTGAAAGAATTGTCCATGTCTCCTTAGCGTTGAGAGTCACACGGTTGTGTCCTGACCAAGAGTACTCGTTTTATTTTATTCTTAAGAGGAAGCTTTGTTTTTAAAACTTGTCATTAGATTTTCAAGAAGAATATCTAATTTTTCAAGAACGAAGAAACTGATTTTGGTATGTTTCAATATTTTTTATGGAATCGCCCTCATCCTAAGTCTATCATCATGCTTGAAAGTTAGATAGGCCGACCCTTAGCTCAATTATGTTTACAACCTGATTTTGTGTGAAGGTATCATGCGACTAGTATTAGGAAAAGACTATTTTTTCTAGTTCTATAAATCTATAATGATAACTTCGAATCTTGGAGGAATAGATAGTGAACGTTTCAATGATACTTGTAAGGGCCACTCATAGAGGCGTGGGCAAATTGTGATTTTGTCAGTAGATTTTAGTATTGTAGTTATTTTTATTTCAGGGGACTTTGATCCTTAGGCACATGCATGCCTTTTTACCTCTATAAAGGGAGTGGATTATTAGTTGTGTTAGAGTTCATTGTTTAATGTGTATGTTGTGGATGATGAGCATAGGAGGAAAACCACGGGCTAGTGATACTCTTGTTGAAATATCTAATAGGATTGTGAAAGTGAGCCCATGGTGTGGATCTCTCCTTGTCTCCAAGTGAGGAATTCACTCAATTTGTTTTTGGGTCGGCTCCCACTCGCTGGATACTTGGGGTTGGACATTTCTTTCCGAGCGTGGGACTCGCTCGAAAAGAGCGGGGATTGTGTACAACCCCGTACCCGGCCGAGTAGGACCCTCCCCAAGTGGTAGACTTGGGAGGCGCTATGAGCGACAATGTAGTATAGCCCCGTTCGAAGACGTGCGGGTGCTCGTGCATGCGTGTGAAGGTTTTATGTGCATATACTTTTAATATATATATATATGTTTAATATTATAATATATATATATATATATATATTATATATATATATATATATAATATATTATATATATATATATATTATATTATACATATATCAGATTATTTATTTATATAGGCAGAAGAAAAATAAAGAGAGGGGAGAGAAGGGCATCGGGTACAACAAAAAGCAAAAGAGAAAAAGGTGGAGGGGAGAAAAAAGTGACGAAGAGGAAATGCAGGCATGGGGTAGCAGCAGAGGGAAGAAAGAAAATAAAGAAGAGAGAGGGGGCATCAGGTGGGGGCAGCAGGAAAAAAAGGATAAAGGGGCAAATCTCTCTCCTTCTATCCCGATCTCTCTCCCTTTATCCAGATCTCTCTCGTCATCGCCGCCTAGGGCAAAAGCAAGGACGAGCGCGACTCTCCTTCCCAGTCGCCGCCTGCATCCAAGCCGAGCCCTAGCTTCTTTCCTGTCGCCGGCCACGAGGGGCAGCCCGAGCCCCCTCCATTTCTTCTAGTCTAGGTCGCCGCCTGGAGATCAGCCCAAGACTCCACCTCTTTCAGTCTAGGCCGCTGCCGCAAGGAGGAGCGCAGCCCGGCCCCTCCTATTTTTTCTGTCCAGGCCGCCGCCCGGAGGTGGTGCCCGAGCCTCCTACTTCTCCTGTCCAGGATGCCTCTAGAAAGTGTTCCCTTAGCCTCTTCATGGCTATTGTTATCAAGATCCACAACAAGAAAAAGGATCAGATTTCATAATGCGACGTCCGGATCCGTGCGTGTACAGTCGATACACGGCTGTAGCTTCGTCAACAAATGCGCCAAGGGTAATGATGTTTCTACTCGGGCAGGTCAAGCCCTCATTTTCCATATTTGCATGGAAGCTCCTCTCCGCCGACGGGTGTAGGAAGGGTGCTCTCTGACAGGTTGATGTTCACATCCCCGCTATTAATTGCATTAGCACCCGGAAGTGTGGGTACGGGTTTAGGCATGCTATGTGAAGCCCATCCGGATATGTAAGCCGGATTGGTGATGTTCTGAGGTTCCTGGAGAAGACTCCGAGGAAGTTGTATATTATCTGTTTGTAGGGATTGAGCAACGCCCCCCCCCCCCAAAAAAAAGGGTTTGTGCAATATATTTGGCCAGCTTATGTTAGCCGACTGTTGTTCAGCTGGCAGCCACTTGTCGAGACGTTGGCGTACAGGTGTGGCGGTACACAACGGGAAGTAGCGGGCTTAAAACCCAAGTTTGTGCCGCCCTCGAAGGCCTATTTTTGCTTATATTGCTGGCCTGTGTGCCGAAGTATGGAATTTATATTCCTGTAATTTAAATATCTGTGATGCTCTGTGTATGTGATCTATCTCTTCTATCTTGGGCAAGTGGTGTGCTCGTGACCACTCGCCCCGTGGGGGCCCCGAGGTAAAGTTACTGGGAAGCCCTTGAGGGCATGCTCATAGCGTTTTAGGAGAGCGGAGTCGCGCTGTTTGCAGCCCAGTTGGAGCTGCGTAAAATAGAACTGTTTGGTGAGGCTATGTTATTAGTGGGCTGATGAAGGACGTTTTACGTAGACCCGAGGTGGGGCCTCTAGTTAAAATGGAGTGGATCTTGAGATCCTCCTTAGGTGTTCTGGTCGGCCAAGAGAGCCTTCCAATGGTTCCTAATTAGCTCAGTCTTTGGCTTGGGAGGGGAAGAGTCTGTTAGTCTTCCTGGTATGTGGTGGGACCTCCACGCTGAGACCTTGGGTCTGTCCCTTATGTTCCTAGTCTTGTACCTAGATTATTCGCTTGAGTGGAGTAGGTGCGCGGTCACCCCTCTTTTGGGATCTCGAACTACACGGAGACCGGATTCTGGTTTCAATAGTTTCAATTCAAGAGTGGGTGGTTCGTCATAAGAATTTTTCAAATCCTTTTGTTTTTCAAAAGAAAGAGTTTCGAAAATTCTCTTCCTAGAAATAAAATCATTTTCAACATTAGTTTGAACGGACATGTGCACAGACACGGCCGTGTCTAAAATAAATTCGGGATAAATTTCAGAAAAACTTTGAGATATTTCAGAAAAAGATGAAGAAAATTCATTACTCGAAATATTAGAAAAAGAAAAAAGAGTTCACTTAAAACATCTAGAAAAAAACATGAGTCATCATTTGATAAAGTGTTTTTCATAGATTGGTTAATTTCAAAAGTGACCTCATTATTTCCCACTCGGAGTAGCAATTCTCCGTTGCTTACATCTATTACCGCACGAGAAGTGGCTAGGATGGGGCCGCCGAGGATTAAAGGTACCTCGACATCCTCTTCGATATCTAGATTGACAAAATCTACCGGGAAGGTAAATTTTTCAACCATTACTAGCACATCTTCAAAAATTCCTAACAGATACTTAATCGACCGATCAACTAATTGTATGCTCATCCGAGTTAGGTTGAGAATACCCAATCCTAATTTCTTATATAAGGAGAAGGACATCAAATTGATGCTCGCTCCTAAATCTGCTAATGCATGTTTCACAAATAAATCTCCAAAAACGCAAGAGATCGAAAAGGCAGAAAAATTATGTTGATCTGGCCTGGATATGCTCCCCAGATAATCCACTTGCTCGGTGGCAGCATTCGCATTTTCCCATAGCTGAGGGGCGGAGGTAGCGGACATCTCAGTCGTCTTCTTGTTTAGTATCTCTACTTGTAACGCCAGTTGGGACACTGTGCCAACCTCATACATACCTACAACTTTGTTAGGGTGGTGAAAATGTTCAGTTGTCTACCTAAATAACCTAGAGGGGGTGAATAGGTGAAGTTGTGCGTCTTTTTGCGGAAAAAAAATTAAGATCTATGCACACGATTATCTACCAAGCAATCACAGACGACAAAAGATTTATAGTGGTTCCCCAACCTTGTGTACATCCACTTTCCCTCACCGATCTAGCAATCCACTAGACTAGGCTAGTCCACTATCTCGGATTGAAAAACCAATTCTACGCCTCAAAACAAAGTTCCTACAATCTCGATCCACAAAACGGATCTATACTCTGAAGATAAAACTTCCTACAACTCGGAGGAAAAATCTCATACACTTGGACAGAAATCTCCTACAAAAATGAACTAGAAAGTATATAGAAATACAAACAGTACAACTTTCTCAGATCTAAAAGTAGTCGGCCTGAATCTTCTTCTTGGATCTTTGAGGCTTTATCAAAAAAGTTGAAGAAGAGTATCGACAAAAGTAGATTTGAAATTTCTTGGCTTCACACGATCAGATGGATGATGAAGAATTGAAAAACAATCTCGATCTGTGAATCTTCTTGATCTGAATCTTCTGGATCAAAAACCCTAACTAGATGAGCACGATGAAGGTCGGCGGCGGTGGCTTCCGATTTTTTGGAGAGAGAGAATGAGACTTAAAAGAATACTTAGAATAATATTTGACAGCCCCTGTTGTTAGGGTTTGTCGGTTTCAGACAAGACTTTATGTAAGATCTTTCCTAACGGTCATAATTAGTCTTAATGATGTACACGTGGACCAATCATGTCATGGCTGTTTGAAATTTTCGTCAAATCTGGACTTAACGATTTTTCAAGAAAGATAGACTGAATTACTCGAGCGAAAGTTTAATTACTCGAGTACTATATAAGATTACTCGAGTGAATAGAAGAAGACAATTCGAGTAGATGACTTAGACAAAATCCAGAAATGAAGAGCAGCTACTCGAGTACACAAAGACTTACTCGAGTGCTAATGTAGGTACTCGAGATATGGAGTTGAACTACTCGAGTACAAGAAATACTACTCGAGAGAATAGGAATAAACTACTCGAGAGGTAGAGGAACTACTCGAGTCAAGGACTTGGAATATTTTCTGAAAGAAAAATCTGAGTTACTCGAGTAGTGAAACTGGACTACTCGAGAGGATACAAACTACTCGAGTATGTAGATATAGCTACTCGAGCAATGGACTTAGAAGAAGTTTGAGGGAAGAAAATCTTGTTACTCGACCATAAAACCTGGGCTACTTGAGTAGTAGGTAGACAACTCGAGTACATGAACTTGACTACTCGAATGAGTTAAAATTACATGAAATCCTGTCTTTTGTAACTCGAGACAAAAGACTAGACTACTCGAGTACTTATATGACTACTCCAGTAATTTACTTAGAAAACTTT
Organism: Platanthera guangdongensis; assembly: GCA_039583875.1. Lineage (NCBI taxonomy): Eukaryota > Viridiplantae > Streptophyta > Magnoliopsida > Asparagales > Orchidaceae > Platanthera > Platanthera guangdongensis. The sequence continues at coordinate 109,653,178 of CM077162.1, forward strand.
CTGGAGAAGAAATTCTATTAACTCGAGAATGAGAGAGGATCTACTCGAGTAGTTGACTTAGCTACTCGAGAGATATAATTTGGCTACCTCTTCACAGATCTTCATCTTTATAGCTGCAACTCTCTTATCCAATTCTATATGATTATTTGCAAGAGTCACACCTTGCTCCATGACTTGACCAACACTAGTAATAGTGTGATCTAGAGCCTTTCCACCAATTTGGAAGAGATGTCCGAGTTGATCTGTACTATGCTGGATCTCAGCAAATCCCCTGCTCATCTCAGTCTCTAGAGCAGTGACTTTCTCAGTAATAGCTTTGAGAGAAGCATCAAAATATGTCCTTTGTTCTTGAAGCAGAAGTACAAGTTGAGTCATCAAATCACGGGTAGGAGTAGCCGTAGTAGGAGGAGCAACAGAAGAGGGAATTGGAGGAGGAGGAGCAACCCATGGAGCTATCTCTTTAATTACTACAAAGCTCTGAGCTCTAGTAGTATGAATCTGGGCATCCACTTCATCAGTGACCATGGGGATGGTGAAGTCCAAGGATCTCAGTGGAGCTTCAGCTGGTTCAGGAGATTGCTCATCAGAAATGAAGATGGTGTCATCCTGCTTTTGGTGTGCAGCAGGATATTGGATGGGAGATAAAGCATATGATGGAGAGTGTATTGGAGTGGTTGAATTTGGAACTTCAGTAGCTGATTCTTTTGGAAGAGGGAAAAGGGGTTCATCAGCAGTCAGTTCTTCAATCATATCACTAATTGCTTCTTCGGTTGACAGTAAGTTTTCTTGATGTTGGGCTTCATATGGAGTTTCTTCAGAAGTCTTAGGTGGAGGAGAAGTAACAGCTAGAGTGGTAGGAATCCCTTCTAGAATAGAAGGAGAAGGCTACCCCTCATCAGTTGCACCAAAGGAGCTGGCAACCTGAAGTGTAGAGGGAGATGGGGTCATGTTCTCTGTAGCTGGAAGCTCTTGAGCTTTGGCAGCTTGAACTGTGTTCTGCAATTTCAATTCCCATCTTTGAATGGAAGAGATGGAGACTTTCTTCATGTGGTGAAGAACAGTCCCTTTGGAGAAGTTGAACACCTCTGGATTAATTTCATGGAGGAGGAGAGAAATAATCCTGGCATAGTTGGGAGCCTTGATACTATCCTTTATCTTATCCAGAATCATCATCCCAAACTGAAACTTCTTCTTGCATATTATAGCTTGCATGATATCAAAGAAGTGAAGAGAGATATCCCTTATGGAATTTGTCTTGCAGAGAAGAACTTTGCCTATGATATCCACTAACAGCTTCCCTAATGGATTCATGTCAGACCTCTTGATGTATTGTACCTCTGGAGAAACTCCACAGAACAAACTGGTCCTGTCAGATTCATCAGGACCGAGATGATCTTTTTCATCAACAATTGGCAGGCGAAGAAGTGTTGAAACAGAGATCTTGGTGAATTTGATTTTTATTTCCTCTGACTCTGGACTTCATGACTGTACCATGTCTCTTGACTTTGACATTCTTGAAGAACTCTGCAACTTCATGGATCAAGATTTTGTATGGCTCCTGTAGAACGAAGGTGACGCCGGCGGTGTCGAGAAGTATCAAAAGGTTGCAGAAATCATTCGAAATTTCGGCGATACTGGCAGTAACTAATTCGGAACCGATGCAAATCTTGGAGGAAGAGGCCATGATCCAGAAATTTGAGAAAACATTTGGTGACGGGGAGGAGGAATGCGCGGGCTCTGCAACTTGTAGGGAAGATGAAGCATTTCAGCGTACTCGAGAGAGAGAGAGGTTGATTCATGTAGAAAATGACTTTTGGACTTTGCGATTAATACATAACCCTAATTTATGTCTTAAGTTAGAAATAAATAATGCAAACATACCTGGGAGAGGGAGGCATAGGCCTTGGGTTGTGAATAAAGAAATTTGAATCAAGGTAGAAAGCTTGTCTGTCACATACTCGAGAGACTTGGCAGTACTCGAGTGAAGATATGGAGGTACTCGAGTAGAGATGGCTGGAAGTACTCGAGTGATGTCTGGAAGTATGTGAGTGATGTCTGGAAGTACTCGAGTGGATATATTGAAGTACTCGAGTGAAGATTTATTACTCGAGTAGTTCATTCTACTACTCGAGTAGGTGATTTTCTTACTCGTGCAGTTTACTTCTTACTCGAGTCAAAAATTTAGAAATTTGTAGAATTCCAACTTTTGACTGATTCTTGATCTCTAAGCCTTCTTGTGAGTCCACCTTCTCTAATCTTCTTTGTTGAGCAATCCAAGTTCTGTTTTGAAGAACGAGAACTTGGTCTCGTCCAGCGGCTTCGTGAAAATGTCTGCAATCTGCCTGTCTGTAGAGACATACTGGAGATTTATATCCCCATGCTCCACATGCTCCTGGATGAAGTGATACCTCAGCTCTATGTCCTTTGTCCGGCTTTGCGAGACTGGGTTGTTGGCTATTGCAATTGCGCTGGAAGTGTCGCAAAATAGTGGAATGTTCTGGAACTTCATATTGTAATCTTCAAATTGATTCTTTATCCATAGCAGATGTGCACAGCAACTGCCTACAGAGATATACTCTGACTCAGCTGTTGAGATTGCAACACAGTTCTGCTTCTTGCTACTCCAGGAAATAAGCCTCCTTCCAAGGAATTGGCAAGCCCCAGAAGTGCTTTTCCTGTCATCCTTGCTACCTGCAAAATCTGTATCTGAAAAACCAATTAGCTCGCTATCATTACTTCTTGGGTACCATAAGCCAAGATTGGTGTACCTTTAAGTTATCTCAAAATCCTCTTTGCAGCAGCGTAGTGAGATTCCTTAGAGTTCACCTGAAATCTAGCACATAAACATTTTGAAAACATTATGTCAAGTCTACTGGCCGTAAGGTAGAGCAAGGATCCAATTATGCTTTTGTATTTGGTTTCATCAAAAGGTTTCCCTTTCTCAACCTTGTCCAGAGACACAATTGAACCCATTGGAGTCCTCATAGAGGTTGTGTTCTCCATTCTGAATTTCTTAATTAGCTCTTTCGTGAACTTAGTCTGCGAGATGAAAATTCCATCTTCAGATTGTTTCACCTGAAGCCCTAAGAAATACTTCAGCTCGCCCATACTGCTCATTTTGAACTTCCCTTACATCAGTTTTGAAAACTTCTTGCATAAGTTGTCGTCAGTAGAGCCAAAAATAATGTCGTCGACATAGATTTGTACTAGCAAAATCTTGAGTTTTATTTCCCTAAGAAATAATGTCTTATCTATCTTTTCCCTTATGAACTTGTTCTCAAGAAGAAAGCTAGACAGTATCTCATACCAAGCTCGAGGAGCTTATTTCAGACAATATAAAGCTCTACGCAATAAGTAAACATAATTAGTAAAGTTAGAATCAACAAAACTTGGAGGTTGTTCCACATACACCTCTTCCTTTATGTCACCATTAAGGAAGGCAGACTTCACGTCAATCTGATAGACGGTGAAGCCTTTGAGTTCAGTATATGCTAGGAATAACCTGATGGCCTCCAGCCTTGCCACTAGAGCATACGTCTAGTCGAAGTTGATTCCTTCTTCTTGACAATATACTTCGGCGACGAGTCTGGCCTTCTTCTTTATAATTATTCCATCCTTATCCATGTTGTTCCTGTAGACCCATTTTGTCCCGATGACATTCTTACCTTTGGGTCTTAGAACAAGTTTCCATACTTGACAGTGCTTGAACTGGTTTAGTTTTTCTTCCATCACCATTATCCAAGATGCGTCTGAGTTCGCTACCTCAAACTTCTTTGGTTCAAACTGTAAGAGAAACTCAAGAATAAATTCTTGTTAGTTATACCTCTACGATTTCTGACACCATCCCGGTGATCTCCTATGATCTGGTCCATGAGGTCATCCTTCAGAAGTCTGAACTCTAGGGTCCTTGCATCTGGATTATCTTCAATCACCGGAGTGACTTCATCAACTTGGACACTTTCTTTGTCCTGATCAACATCCTCTCCAATAGCGGTTGGAGTGGTGATCTTGATGAACTTTTCACCTTTTTCTTCGGACAGTTCATCCAAGCTAAGTTTTTCAACCTTGTACCTGCATCTTCAATGAGCACACTAGAAGAGTTGCCTTGCACCATGCTCGTCTCATCAAATACAACATGTATTGATTCTTCTACAACCAGAGTTTTTCTATTAAATATTCTGTATGCCTTACTATGGCTACTATATCCTATCAAAATACCTTCAAAACTCTTTTCGCTAAACTTGGTAGTATGATACTTGCCATTGTTAAGCACAAAGCACTTACAACCAAAAATTCTAAAATATGAGACAGTTGGTTTCCTGCCCTTTAGAAGTTCGTAAGGTGTCTTATCATGGTTTTTGTTAATGAGTGCTCAATTTTGCACGTGACATGCAATGTTGACGGCTTCTGTCCAGAAGTATTCCGGAAGTGAGGCATCACTCAGCATTGTCCTATAGGCCTCTATGAGTGTTCTATTCCTTCCCTCAGCCACTCCATTCTATTGTGGAGTACGAGGAGAGGAAAACTCATGCACGATACCCAAGCTTTCACAGAATTCTTTCAAGGCCCCAGACTTGAACTCGGTTCCATTGTCACTTCTGATTTTGACTACGGAACAATTGTATTCATTCTGGACTTGCCTGATAAAATTATTAAAGATGTCGAAGGTATCTGACTTGTGTTTTAGAAAGAACACCCACCCAAAGCGCGACTAATCATCAACAATTACTAACGTATAATCCTTACCTCCCAAACTTCTAATTTGCAGTGGACCAAACAAGTCCATAAAGAGAGATGGAGACATCTATTAGAATCTTTGCCAATAACGCTTTTAAAGATAGCCCTTGTTTGTTTGCCTTTTACACATGCTTAACAAGGTCTATCTTTGACGTACTTGACATTTGGGGCATCACATACTTAAATTAGTGAAAATAATTTATTAATGTTTTGGAATTAATATGTGCTAGTTTCTTGTGCCATTGGTCACCAAGAGACAAACTATCTTTTGCTTAAAAAACACTAGTGTAGAAGAGTTTATACAAATGAAATTCAAACAATATATATTCCTGCTTTGAGTGTCGGATAGAATCGTTTCCATATTATCAACGGATTTTATCAGACACTTATCAGCATGAAATTCAAATATGTATCCTTTATCGCAGAGTTGTCTTATGCTTATAAGATTGTATTCCAATCCTTCAACATAAGCTACATTTGAGAAGGATACACTACCGTTAGTCATCATAATATAACCTTTCGTGATTCCTCAGTCTGAACCTCCAAAGATGACCATTGGTCCATTCACGACAGTAGAATAGTTCTGAAGAAGGCTTCTTATCCCGATCATATGCCGAGAGCATCCACTATCCAAAAACCAGATAGACGTTTTGGTGGCCTTTGGACATACCTGCAATCATAATCAGTTTGCCTTAGGAACCCAAACACGTTGGGGTCCTTGGTCTCGTGTTAGAATACTCCCCCTATGAGTATTAGCATTATGAGTGGTCCTTCTCATACTTCCAACTTGAGGTGTTGCAAAATTTCTGGAGTTAAACCAGCAATCGATGGTAAAGTGACCAATTCTGCCACAACACCAACAGTCAAACCTCTTATATCTTTGTATTATGTTTTCCTGCTGGACCTTTTGAAGTTGTGGTCTAGCAGGACTAGCATTCTTGGAGGAAGAATCTTCATGGTGATGACAATCACATGATTTCTTCTTCTTCAATGGCTTTTCCACAATGGGCTTTACCTTTGGTGCTTTCTTGAAGTTATGACCATGATTGAAAGGGTCATAGCTCTGAAGTACGACTTCTTCATAAGGTGCCTTAAAGACACTCTCACCAATGTTTCTGTAGCGAGTCCATCCTTGGTAACGGGACTTTGGCTCTATATAGGTAGGAGTGGTCAAGTGACCGTAGGATGAATCAAGATCAAACTCATCAGTTGGAAATATGACTTTCTTGAACGAAGTCTGATCTTGAGGGGCTTTCCCCTTCTCTTTAGCCAAGGCCTTCTTGGCGGCCTTATTCTTTCTTTGAGCCTTGTTTCTCCTAGAAGATTACTAGGAGCTTCTACATGGCCTAGTCCAGCACACTTGGCCTTATCTGAGAATTCTGCAATGAATGGAAGAACAGCCTTAGGCTTTGAGAAACTTTCAACAAGTTTCTTTTCAGCAGCAAGTTGTTCTTCCAACTCTTTGATGATTTTTCTTTTAAGTCAAGGTGCTCAAGAGTCTCGTTGTATTCTACAATAGCATTATTGAAGTTCTCTTTATGTGAGACAGTCTTAACGACTTCCTCTCTCAAGATGCTCTCTTCAGCTTTTAGAGAATTTTTCTCTATAGCCTGAGTTTTCACAACTCGACGACATTTGTCGTAAGCCATGATCAACTCCTTGTACAGGGCCATGAGTTCAGACTCATCATCAGAAGATCTGTCCTCACGATCATGCTCAGAAGCTTCGGATTCTGAAAGAGGAGTGTGAGAGTTTACCTTCCCAATGAACTGGGGTTCTTGTTCGTCATCTGTCTGAGCCATAAGCCCGAAGTACGCTTCTTATTCTTCACTCGACACAGATGAGTCGGAGTCACTAAGACTTTTGCCCTTCTTGGCTATCAGGCTCTTCTCGGTCATCTTCTTATTATATGAGAACTTCTTTTCCTCTCTTCTTCCACCCTCCTTCGTTTGGGGGCAATCAGCAATGACATGGTATGACTTATTACAACAGTAACAAAAATGTCAGTCGAAATATGTTTGTCCTGTTTAGGAGTATACCTATCGTGGCTGCTTGAGCCTTTTCTTTGTCGATCACCATCATGTCGTGATCTTCTATAGGAGGCATCCTTTCCTTTCCATTGCTTCATTTTGTTAAAGAATTTCTTGCACTGACGTGAGATCAGAGAGAACTCTCCATCAGATAGCTCAGAGCCAGAGGTACTTGGCTCTGAGTTTTTTTTCTTCACTAACTTCTTGTGCTGGGGCAGGAGAGGTAGCCTTTGGCTTCCTTGAGGTGTCTGCCTTTAGAGCAACAGACTTCTCTTTGGATGCAGACCTGATCTTCTCTTCTTTAGCCTTTCCGGTGTTGAGTTGAAGCTCATATGACATAAGCTTCCCGAAGAGATTCTGCGAGTCTATTTCATCTAGCTTTCCAAATTCCCTGATGGCACAGACCTTGTTATCCCATCCTTGGTTAGGGATCTCAAGAACTTATCATTTAATTCTCCGTTTGTGAAGACTCGGCCATAGACCCATAGGCCATTGACTATCTTGAAGAAATTCTCAAAGGTGTCAGCAATGGTGTCCTTGTTTCCTTGCTAGAAAGCTTCATACTTCTGATTCATAAGATATCTTCTATCATCCCTAACTTCTTCTGTAGCTTCCATCAAAGTAACTAGGGACTGCCACATCTCCTTTGCAGACTGACAGTGGATCATGTTTTGCAGCATGAAGTCATCGACTGCACATGCTATTATGTTCTTGGCCTTCTTATCTAAAGATACAAGTGTAATCTCGTCTTTGTCTAGATCCATTAATTTCATTGGAACTTTCTTAGTTGGATCTATTGTGGAGACGGTCATGGGAATGTAAGGACCTTCTTCAACGATCATGAAGATCCTTGGATCCACAGTTTCCATGAAAAATCTAATTCTTTCTTTTCACATGGGGAAATTATTCTTGGTGCACAAAGGAAGCTTGGCAAAATCTTTAGCCTTATCCATGCTTGGTAGATCTCAAAAGACAACTAGTAAAATCTAATCAAGGTGTTAACCTTTTATAAATCAACCTCGCTCTGATACCAGTTGAAAATGTTCAGTTGTCTACCTAAATCACCTAGAGGGGGTTGAATGGGTGAGTTGTGCATCTTTTTGAGGAATAAAAAATTAAGATCTATGCACACGATTATCTACCAAGCAATCACAGATGACAAAAGATTTATAGTGGTTCCCCAACCTTGGGTACATCCACTTTCCCTCACCGATCTATCAATCCACTATACTCGACTGCTCCACTATCTCAGTTTGAAAAACCAATCCTATGCCTCGGAACAAAGTTCCTACAATCTCGATCCACAAAATGGATCTATACTCGGAAGATAAAACTTCCTACAACTAGGAGGCAAAAGCTCCTACACTCGGAGAGAAATCTCCTATAAAAATGAAATAAAAAGTATATAGAAATACAAACAGTACAACTTTCTCAGATCTAAAAGCAGTCGGCCTGAATCTTCTTGTTGGATCTTTGCGGCTTTATCAGAAAGGTTGAAGAAGAGTCTCGGCAAAAGTAGATTTGAAATTTCTTGTCTTCACACGATCAGAAGGATGATGAAGAATTGAAAGACAATCTCGATCTGTGAATATTCTTGATCTGAATCTTCAGGATCGAAAACCCTAGTCGGATGAGTATGACGAAGGTCGACGGCGGTGGCTTCCGATTTTTTGGAGAGAGAGAATGAGATTCAGAAGAATACTTAGAAAAATATTTGACAGCCCCTGTTGTGAGGGTTTGTCGGTTTCAGACAAGACTTTATATAAGATCTTTCCTAATGGTCATAATTAGTCTTAATGGCGTACACATGGACCAATCACGTAAGACTGTTTGAAATTTTCGTCAAATCTGGACTTAACGATTTTTCAGAAAAGATAGATTGAATTACTCTAGTGAAAGTTTATCTACTCGAGTACTATATAAGATTACTCGAGTGAATAGAAGAGGACAACTCGAGTAAATGACTTAGACAAAATCCAGTAATGAAGAGCAGCTACTCGAGTACACAAAGACTTACTTGAGTGCTAATGTAGTTACTCGAGATGTGTAGTTGAACTACTCGAGTACAAGAAATACTACTCGAGAGAATAAGAATAAATTACTCGAGAGATAGAGGAACTACTCGAGTCAAGGACTTGGAATATTTTCTGGAAGAAAAATCTGGGTTACTTGAGTAGTGAAACTGGACATCTCGAGAGGATACAAACTACTCGAGTATGTAGATATAGCTACTCGACCAATGGACTTAGAAGAATTTTGAGGGAAGAAAATCTTGTTACTCGAGCATAAAACCTGGGCAACTCGAGTAGTAGACAGAGTACTCGAGTACATGAACTTCATTACTCGAATGAGTTAAAATTACACGAAATCCTGTCTTTTGTAACTCGAGACAAAAGACTAGACTACTCGAGTACTTATATGACTACTCGAGTAATTTACTTAGAAAACTTTCTGGAGAAGAAATTCTGTTAACTTGAGAATGAGAGAGGATCTACTCAAGTTGTTGACTTAGCTACTCGAGAGCTATAATTTGGCTACTCGAGAGCTAATTCCTTTACCCGAGTACTTATAATCTTACTCGAGTATTGACTAAGTATTTCACTCGAGTATGTAGGTATCTACTCGAGTAAAGTACTTAGCAAAAATTCCTTCAACAAAATTTTCTCTTCTTTGTTGGGTTCAGCAACAAGCCTTTCTCCAATTAGTCCTAGTGCTTGAATATGAAATATATCCCAATAGAGAGCCTACACATGAGTCAAAACCATGGACCATATAATGAGGGATTATATTGTATGGTCCTGTGTTTGGTGACCCATTGTTGACTGACATTGGTCTACACTTTGCAATATAGTCCTGCAAACACATAACTTAAACAAGGCATCAAATACATCTTAATTCATCTTAGTTCAAGGGTGACTTCATTAAATCTGGGTTACTGTGGATACAATACCCAACAGGTAGGACCTAGGCACATTCCACTGATTGGTGTTCATTGCCATATCCTCAAAAAGCCCAAGAGCTTCCTCCAGAGTTTTGTGGTTCAAAGAACTACCGGATGCAACATCTATCATTTGCTTTGTCGTTTGATTTAACCCATTATAGAATGTCTGAACCTGTAACCATACAAGCAAAGCATGACAAGGGCATCTTCTTAAGAGTTCTTTATACCTCACCGAAGTGTCATAGAGGGTTTCAGAATCAATTTGGCTATATGAAGAAATGTCATTTCTAAGCTTCACTGTCTTAGCGGAAAGGAAAATACTTCACTAAAAATTCCTCCATTAACTATTCCTAGTTAATGATTGATCATCTTAGGAGAGAAGTCAACCATTGCTTGGATACTGTTCTTATAAAAAGGGAAAGTGTCTTAACCTTATGGCATCATCCGTAACAACATTTATCTTAAATGAATCATAGATTTCTAAAAAGTTAGCGATATGTGCATTCAAATCTTCATCTTGCATAATGTTAAATTGCACGTATTGCTGCACCGTTGATATGAATGCTAGGATTCAACTCAAAATTATTGTTTGCCATGGGGGGTCAAACAATGTTTGAATATGTCCCTTCCAAGTTAGGCCGAGCATAATGATACATGGTATATTGCTCGGCCGCATTTGGTTCAAGGTCGGCTGGTTGGCCATTGTTTTCATTCAAATTCATGGTTGGAAAATTAATGTCCCATATGGACTCCTCAACTGAATCAGTTAGAATTGGAGGGCGGGCTTGTTGTTCGCACTAAAAGGTGTGTTTGATCTACAAATCCAAATAAAGTAGATTCGACGGATTCCGCGGGTCATGCACTATGGAAAAAGAGAAAGAGAGAGGGATAGAAAAACTTGAAAAAGAGAGCTTACTCTCTTTTTGAAATTTAAAAAATTTTAGAAAAAAGGGGGGACGAAGAGAGGTGATAAAAGTAATAGCTTCTTGATTTCAAAATATCAACGTAAAGTTGACCCCGGCAACGCCGCCAAAAGCATGATGTCCACAAATCATTACGAAAAGAAATCTGAACTGACAATCCAATAAAGGCAAGTATACCTATCGATTTATAGTAGGGGGATACGAGTGTTGTATTAAGATCCGGGAACCGTGGAGTATTTATAATCACACGAATTTCTATTAACTTATCGAAGCATTTAAGGTTTGATTACTAAATTAGAAAAAGGAAATTACTTGCAACTATTAAGAAAGACTACTGCTAATGATTAAAAAGAGGGTTGAACGTTGGTTGAGGTATAATACTCGATCATGAATCATCTCGGCTTAAATTGATCAAAGATACGATAACAAACGAAAACATAATAAGGTAAAGGTCCTTAACCATGGGACTTCCCAATGCTTGAACACGCTTCTCTTAAAGACGTGCCCAATTGAGGTTAGGAAAATCAGACTGGATTCTCATCCATGTTTGAATATCTAAAGCTCGATTTAAGTAGTGAACCCTGCTATTGGATTTCAATCCAATCTGAGAGATTTATATCATCCTCTCTCGAGCAGAGCTTGCAACTCTCTTTAATCTTGAGTGTTCACTACAAACTATGAGCCTCTCGGCTAGCTAAGATTGAAAACCTAGATGGGGGTTATATATCGATGATATAATTCCAAACATGATATTTCAAGAGTAAATCGAAGGCCTATACCTTAAAAAGAGAAAGTAAACTAAAGCATCATAACTTAATCAACTCAACCTCGAATCATCAAGATCAAGTACTAGGAGGATTTATTTACTCATGAGGATGTAGTGAATAAAAATCATGTTATGAATTTGCATAATAAGAAATAGAGAGAGAGAGACAATGAATAACAAAGTATTTTATTTCGTATTGGAAAGAAACTACCGAAAGGACTAAAGGACATTACAAAGAGAGTTTCCAAAAACACTACAAATACAATAAACGAGATTACAAGAATGCTAAGAATTGAAAACAATAAGCTAAAATATTCTGAAAATAAACTCTCAACAGCTCTCTACAAGGCTTCCAATCTTCCCCCAATGCTTGGAGCTTGTGGATATTTATAGAAATTTTTCGGTAAGTACACGCCCCCTTATACGCCCATGTCAGGCATGTACCTGTGGCATGTCAAGTTTGGCATGACTTTTGTACCTGAAATTAAAGCCTGAAAGTGACTACCGCGATAGTTGGGTTGCACGCCCAGATGACACGGCCGTTTATGTGGGGCGTGTTAGATTTGGCGTGACGGTGGAGTGGGGAAATTCACGCTGCTGTGATTTTTTGGGACTTGATGGGACACATCCCAGAGAAACGCCCGTGGTGGGGGTATACGGGTGTGACCGAATGCGTCTATGCTGAATTTTCCTGAAATCTGACTTTGTACTGATATCTTCATTCCATTTGGGTTACACGCCCTAAGTACACACCCTGGGAGAGCGTGACCAGGGTCGTGTAACAGGAGAGAATCCAAAGAACTAAAAAAATAGAAATTAAACAAAGTTAGAACAATAATTGAGAAAAGAAACTAAATAGAACATAAAAATGCAAAAGATAAGAGATTTAAACGAGAATATACATATTTTTGCCCTAATAAACTAAGCTAAATTATGCTTCATCAGTGATCATCAATATCTACTCATCTACTCCCCCTATTTTGTTGTTGCATGGCTTGTATGGTGATCATCACCATACTCCCTATATGGTATCATGACCTTCTCCCCCTTTTTGACTTACATAGAATAGTCAGGGAAGTGCTTGTCGTGATCATTTTGATGCAGTTTTTTGCTTCTTCTCTTCTAAAGGTTTAATTAGTTCCTGCAGTGCTGCACTTGCTCCCCCACAACAGGAGCATCCGGACTTACTCCCCCTCAATAGGAGCAGCTTCTATCATTCTTTCTGATAAACATTCTAGTCCATTCTATTCTTGTTATCACTCATGGCTTCATGAAACTTGACAATCTTTGTAATCTACAAGATGAAGTAATTCCTGCAACACAATATTATGAGGAGCAACTGAAGCTATACGAGGTTCAACATGCCCAATTAAAACTTGAAGGTGTTGAACTTTGTTTCATTGAGTGGCTTGGGAAAGTTGTCAGCCACTTGCTTGTCTATTGAGACAAACTTAAGGATGATGTCTTCATATTCCACATGCTCTCTTATGAAGTGATACCTAATCTCTATGTGCTTAGTCCTGCAATATCAGACAGGATCCCTAGCTATAGAGATTGTACTAGTAGAATCAAAAAATAAAGGACTTCTACTTATCTGGAGGTTATAGTCCTGGAGCTGATGCTGGATCCACAACAACTGAGCACAGCAGCTACCTGCTGATATGTCCTCTGACTCTGCAATTGAAATTGTAACACTTATTGGCTTCTTGCTGCTCCATGATACTAGGCTTCCTCATAGAAACTGACAAGAGCCTGAATTGCTCTTCCTGTCCTTTCTGCAGCCTGTATGTGAATAGAATATTAGATCAAAATTCCAATTTCTAGGTTATCATAGGCCAAGATCTTGTGTGCCCTTAAGATACCTTAAAATACTCTTAGCAGTAGAGTAATGAGATTCTTTAGGGAAAGCCTGGTACCTAGTACAGACACATGTAGCATACATGATGTCAGGGCTACTAGCAGTTAGATATAGAAGAGAGCCAATGGTTCATCTATACAAAGTTTCATAAACTGGTCTCCCTGCTTCATCTTTGTTAATAGGCATACTTGTCCTTATGGAAGCTCTCATAGTGGAGGCATTCTCCATTCCAAACATTTTTATTAACTCCCTAGTAAACTTAGACTGGGATATGGATAAACCATCATCAATCTGTCTTACTTAAAGGCACAAGAAGAACTTATGTTCACCCATACTACTCATCTCAAACTTTCCTTTTATAAGTTTGGCAAACTTTCTACAAAGGTTGTCATCAGTAGATCCAAAGATAATGTCATCTACTTATATCTGGACTAGGATGATCTTACCCTTAGATCCCCTTAGAAATATGGTTTTGTCTATCTTCCCCTTGAGAATTTGTTCTTAATGAGGAAGCTAGACAATGTCCTACACCATTCTCTAGGGGCGTGCTTCAACCCATATTGAGCTTTCCTATGTCTATAAACAAATTCAGGATGGTTAGAAACAATAAAACATGGAGGTTGTTCAACATAGAGCTCTTCCTTCCAGTCACCATTCAAGATGGCTGACTTCGCATCCATTTGGTAGACTCTGAATCCTTGGTATGTAGCATATGCAAGGAATAGTCTGATGGCTTCTAGTATTACTAGAAGGGCAAAGGTTTGATCAAATTCAATACCTTCTTCTTACATGTACTCCTTTGCTACCACCTTTTCTTTGTTCTTGATTATAATGTCATTTTCATCAAGTTTGTTCATGTAGATCCAATTGGATCCAATGACACTTTTTTCTTGTGGTCTGGAAACCAGTTTCCAGACCTTACACCTTTTAAACTGATTCAGTTCCTCTTGCATTGACACAATCCAGAATTGATCTTTGTTGCGCCCTTCAAATTTCTTGGTTTTAGCTTGTGATAGGAAACTGGAATACACAACTGTATTCAAATTTCTGCTCCTTGTCACTACCCCTTGGTTTGCATCACCAATAATTTGGTCTCTTGGATGATCCCTTAGGTGTCTGACTGCTAGAGGCAGCATTCCTTCAGCATTCTATTCTTCATTATCTTCTGGAAGCTTATCTTCATCCACCTTCTGTGTGCTTTGTGCTTCCTCTAGAATGCATACACTTTCTGTCACTTGAAAGGCTTTGTCTTTAATTATAGGTTTAGCTCTGTTGATAGTCAACTTGTCTATCATCATTTTTGTGCCTATAGGACTAGAAGAGGAGCTTGGCAGCTCATTGTTAATCATATTTGACTCATCAAGTACTACATTAACTGACTCCTCTACAGCTTTACTTTTCAGGTTGTAGATCCTACAATCCTTACTATGATTATTGTACCCAACAAAGATCCCTTCATATGTCTTTGCAGCAAACTTAGTTATATATGATTTCATATTGATGGGCACAAAACACTTGGTCCCAAAGATTCTGAGGTATGCAAAGTTTGGTTTTCTACCCTTCAAGATCTTATAGGGAGTCTTTTTATGGCTCTTAGTGATAGAAGCCTTGTTGAGTACATGACAAGCAGTGTTTACTGCCTTAGCCCAGAAGTATTTTGGGAGAGATGTGTCACTCAATAAGGTCCTACCAGTTTCTATGAGAGTCCTATTCTTCCTCTCAGCAATCCCATTTTGCTGGGGTGTTATTGGAGAGGAAAACTCTTAATGAATCCCAAGTTATTCATAGAACTTTGTCATGCATTCAGATTGAAAATCAGTCCCATGATCACTTCTAATTCATTCTAAATTTGCTTCACAAATGTCTTGAAGACATCAGGGGTTTTCGACTTTTTCTTCAAAAAGAAAACGCAAGCAAATATGAAAAAGTCATCAATAACTATAAGGGTGTGGACTTTCCTACCTATACTTTGAACTTTCATAGGACCTAACAAATCCATATTCAAGAGGTATAAACACCTCACAAAGTCTTTGGTCCTAATACTCTTGATGGAAGCCTTGTCCTAATGCCCTTTTGTCCTGCAGAGCAAATGTCTTCCTTAGTTCATTTCATTTTAGGACCATTCCTAACTATCTCTTTAATAAAAAGCTTACCTATTGTTTTATAGTTTAAATTAGATAGCCTCTTATGCCATTAGATATAGTGTGAGAATTTCTCATTTACAACTAGGCAAATTTGAGAGCCAGTACTTAAGCATAAAAAATTTAGATAGTATACATTCCCACTCCTAGTGCCTATTTAGATGACCTCTTTGTCACTTAACCTCTTAATATGGCACTCGTCCTTATGGAATGAAATGTCATAGCCAAGATCACATAGTTCGCTTATGCTTATAAGGTTATAATGCAACCCTTCTACATAAGCCACTTTTGTGAAAGTGACTATGCCATTTGTGATGTTACTACAGCCTCTTATTACACCCCTATCTGAACCACCAAAGATGACTTTGGGTCCATTCATTACTAGAGAGTACTCCTTAAGATTGCTTCTTGTTCCAGTTATGTGTTTGGAATAACCACTGTCCAAGTACCATATAGGGGTATGACTACTTGGACTAACCTGCAATACATAATTTAGTTAACGTTAGGACCCCAATACATATTGGGTCCTAGGTGCAGATTAGTTTGAAATTTCACTTGTCCACCAGCAGCTCTTCTGACTGGTGGACTAACTTTAGCTCTGGCCACACTAGGATTATTTCAGCAATCAAAGGCATAATGGCCTAACTTGCCATAGCACCAACAATCATGTATATTATACTTTCTTTTCTATGCTGGTCTGCTAGCTGTGCTGATAGCAGTTCTCTGTCTAGAAGGAACAATAGCACTTTTATTCAGATTCCTTTCAGCTAGTATCTAACTAAAGGTAAGTCTTTCATATTTCTCTCTGCAGAACATATGTTGTTGATAACATCAGAATTTGCCAAATCAGGCTTTCTAATATACTGACCTTTGGTCTGAGTTATTGCTGAAAGGTTTTGAGTCTGGGCCACAGCCCCATTCTTAAGACTGGGGGCTGGAGCACCAAAGATAAATGGTCCATGATGGGCCATTTATATTTCCTCATGAGCTGCCTTTAAGTCACTCGGTCCCAATACTTTTTTCATTCCATTGGAGGGTACACCTGCATTCCTCCAGGAAGAATTCCCATTCTTCCAGTGACCATACATGGAGTCCTGGTCATACCTGTTGGAAGGTATTATTACACTCTTAAAGGCAATGGGTGGCTGAGCTGGAGCTTTTCCTTTTCCATTGAAAGGGCAGCTCTAGTGTTCCCCTTGAATCCTATTCCCCTCTTGTTTCTCTGAGAGGAGAATGATTCAATAATAGGAAACATAGTATTGGGCTTAGAGCAGTTAGACACTATTCGCTTCTCTCTTTGGTGTTTATCTTCCGGATCCCTAATAAGGGCATCCTTATATTTTATGGTGCCTATCTATATGATAGTATAATTTTTCAGTTGGCTAACCTCCCTATCTTTCTCATTCAGCAGTTTTGCTGTCTCAGACTGCTGGGAATCAACTAGCTGAAGAGAGGTAATCTCCTAAACTTGCTACTTGGCCACCTTTTTGCATATTTTGAAGGCCTCTAGAAGTTCACCATACTAATAAATCATCAGATTCAGAGCCACCTTCATCCCTGGATGAAGATGCCCCTGAATTTGGAGCAGTCTTATATTTTCTTAGATCAAAAATTGGTTGGAGTTT
Organism: Platanthera guangdongensis; assembly: GCA_039583875.1. Classification (NCBI taxonomy): domain Eukaryota; kingdom Viridiplantae; phylum Streptophyta; class Magnoliopsida; order Asparagales; family Orchidaceae; genus Platanthera; species Platanthera guangdongensis. The sequence goes on from CM077162.1 coordinate 109,670,199, forward strand.
GTACCTTAGATAGACCAAGCTGATCCTGGTAGAATTCCTCATCAGACCTATCCAGCAGCCCATAACAGCTGATGTCATCCTTTTATACTTTATCCACCTCTGAATCACTGTCTGATTATGATAGAAGGGCCCTAATTCCTATCCTTACTGTAGGATAGATTTCATCTTTATCTGCGGAATCTGATGAAGAAGAGTCAGTCCAGCTCTTCTGCTTCTTTGCAATGAAGGACCTCTCCTTCTTGCCCTTCTTATGATAGAGTCAGACAACTTTATTAGAAATTTGTTTTCTAAGTTTTGAGTCATACCTGTCCTCCTTGGAGGGTTTCTCCTTGGTTTTGTAGTAGTCTTCCTTGGGACGAGAGGATGAGGAAGATCTACTCCTCCAACCCTTCCTCTTCATCAGCTTTAGAAACTGCTTAGAGAAGGCAACAAACTCCTCATCACACATATTGCAGTCTGATATGTCTTGCTCTAAATTTTCTAACTGATTTGACATTCTTAGGGGAGAACGAATATTCTCCTTGCCCCTCTTGGAGATATCAGCCTTAAAGGCCACATTCTTTTCTCTGGTCAGGACTTTGCTGGATTTCTCTTCCTGCTTCCTGACAGTCAGCTGGATTTCATAAGACAGCAATTTCCCAAAGAGAGTTGGAGGTGGAGTATAACCCAGCTTTGCCAGTTCCCTGATGGCACATATCTTGATGTCCTTGTCTCTAGCAAGAGACCTTAGGAACTTATCATTTAGCTCATAATTGGTAAAGACCCGGCCAATAGTCCTTAGCTCATTGACTATTCTAAAAAATCATTCATAGCAGCTAGCTATGCTCTCCTCCTTGACTTGCTTGAGAGCCTTATAGTCTTGATTGAGCATGGACTTCCTATCATCTCTGAATTCTTTAGTGCCCTCCATATAGACCACCAAAGTGTCCCACATTTACTTTGAGGTCTTGCAGTACAGCAGATTTTGAAAAGTAGAGTCATCTATGGCACTAAGAATAATGTTTTGTGCTCTCTTATCCATAGTAGCCAAGATGACTTCATCCTTAGTCATTTCAGCATAACTCTTTGGGGTCTAAACATTAGCATCAAGGACAGATATCTTCATTGGGATGATGGGTCCTTCTTGAACTGTTACATAAATCCTAGGGTCAGAAGCCACCATAATCAATCTAATCCTTTCTTTTTAGATTCCAAAATTCTCTTCCTGCAGAGAGGAAGCTTCTTGGAAACTAATTTCTTATGGTTCTCTCCTGAACCCATAAGTATCTACTATCGGATACCCTTGGAGATCTACTCAGACTGTTAAGCCTTTCTTGAGTAGCGTCCCTCTATTACAACTTGAAAGACTTTATTTTCTAGTGTAGCTAATCACCTAGAGAGGGTGAATAGGTTATTAGGCCTTTTTTATATCCTTTTGCCTTTAAAAGTTTTGGGGTTGTTATGATTATTCAGTTAAGCTTTCAAGAAGATCACACACAACACATAGATGGTTTATAGTGGTTCCCCAAAGTATGGGTACGCCCATTGTCCCTCCCGCCTTTCTAAAAGTGTGTTAGACAAGGCACTTCTTCAAGAACTCGACTCCTTAGAGCTTACAACATGATCCCGCAGGACCAGTCATTCTCCTTCAAGACTTACAACACAGGCATAAAAGCCCATCTCTCAATAATCAATAGATTACCTACCTCAGGCCCAAAAACCCTACAACTCAGTTTGGAAGGACAGCCCTACGACTGAGATCCAAGACAGGATCCTACAACTCAGGCTAAAGCCCGACATCAGATTCAATATTGAATCCTACCACTCAAATCTACTCAAGATCCTATACTCAGCCTTTATAAACTAGGATTACAACTGAGATCCTGATAGATCCTACACCCAGCCTTTATAAACTAGGCTTACAATACAGATCTTGAAAGATCCTACTAGTTGGAAAGAATATGTCGATGATTAAATTGACACCAGAGAATAAATCTCTGTTTCTGCCTACTTCATACCTGAGAATTCTTCAGGTTAGATGTCTTCTTCACAGATCTAGGAATTGATATACAGGATTGGCTCTGCTTGGATTGTGAAGCAACTACAGCTAGAGCTTGCCTTTGTTGTTCCTTCTTCCTCAGAGATTTACTATGATCTTGCTGATGGAGATGTTGATTGCAGCATCTATCTTCAGAACATTCAAATTCTCCAAAACGATCTTCTTGTTTCTACAACAATGGAGGGAGAAGATGATGAAGTTCCGCCTCTCGTCTTTTTTGAAACGAGCTAATCCCTTCAAAACTTGTTTCAGATTAGATGTCACCCCCTTTTTATAATCTTTTCGATCAATTATCCGATGGGCCCCACTTTAATAACTGATTAACAACGTCTAATTTTCAGATTTAGAAGTATAGAAGACTGACGACATCATTATTGATGAACTGCAGCTTTCCCGCAACGAATTTGAATTTTGTTGACTTTTGTTGACATGGCTGACGTCAGCCATTCTGGACTTCGAAAATTTCAGACAACTGACCAGGCGTTGAGTGCGTTGAGTGAACTGGCTTTACTCAATGATTCTGGACATAGCCATATATTATGTACTTCTATGCATTGAGAGCGTTGAGTTAGTAAGCTTCACTCAACGCTTTTATACTTAGCCAACATTATGAATCCTTCTGCAACTCTACGCGTTGAGAGCACTGAGTGAACTGGCTTCAGTCAACGCTTTTCTACTTAGCCAAAGTTCCTTCTGTTTGAAGGACTTGAGTGAGCTGGCCTCACTCAACGCATTCTGCCTTTGCCTCTGAAATCTGGTGTTGAGTGCGTTGAGTGAACAGGCTTCACTCAACACTTCTTGACTTAGCGGTTTTTTTGTTTCCTCTTAAGCTCTTTGCATTAGCTTGACTCAAAGCCTTTTGATCTTGGCGTTGAGTGAACTGGCTTCAATCAACGCTTTTGGACTTAGTCGATTTTCTATCTCCTATACTTAGGCTCTGACTACATGAGTTTGTTTCAAACCTTTCTGTTATATGACATTGAGTAAAATGGCTTCACTCAACGCTTGTGCACTTAGCCACATTTCTATCATTCTAGACTTTTTCCTGGTCATCTAGCATTGAGTGTGCTTTACTCACTCAACACTTGTGGACTTAGAAAGATTCCTGTCTTTCTTCCATACTTTTATGAGTCTACTTGACATTTATAATTGAACCACATGTCCAATCATTGTGACAAAGAACAACCTGCGTGCATGAACTTGCATACACACATCAAATATAAGTATGTGTATACCATTGACTTGTTTGACTTCGTACAAATCTGGGACATTGGTCGCAATGGATCCAACAAGAAGTAATCTCTAGGAGAGGGACTATCAGGTTTTCTACTGATACGTGCTCATCAACAACAGTAGCAATAGAAGTGACCAAGGCCTCATCAGTAATAACATCTTCCATATCATATGCACTCTCATGCATAGAAGGAGCTAGAACCTCATCATCATCATCCTCATCCAAATCAACAGCAGACATAAGGTCTGAGATAGCTTCCAGACCTATGGCAGCAACCTCCGAGACCGAATCCATTGACTCTTCCTCTGTAACTGGAGCAGCTGGGACTAGCACTGACACCGGATCTATAATAACAACGTCTGGAACTTCTGACACTGATTCTGAGGAAACAATCATGGGAACTTTATGAGTGGCCACCTGTGTATCAGCTTGCTCCCCCTCCATTCTTGCACTCAAGCTATCAAGAATCTCACGGGGGTGGAGAACTCATCCTGACCTCAGGAGCATGCTCTACCTCCTCCACAGGCAAATTTGGGGCTCCCCTTACCTAAAGATTCTCCTATCCCACCTTGATAAGATGGTTGATTCTATCTTCTTCAGGTGATTGATAGGAACACCTTTGGTCATATCGAACTTGTCACCATCCATTTGATCCAGGTACAAGCTGATAACCCTACGAAAGTTGGGAGTATGAAGACGGAAAGTGCAGCTAGATCTGATATACTCTAGAGGGGGGTGAATAGAGTATATGGTGCTTTAAAACTTTTTACAACAATTGTTGTAATATGAGTGAGCAGGGAAGCAGTAATAAATCTAATCACAGAACTAAACAAATCAAAAGCTAATCACAGAATAATCAAGGCCAGAAACAAAAATAAAGACAAGTAAAACCAGAAGACACAAGGAAATATAGTGGTTCCCCTAAACTTGGGTACATCCACTCTTCTACCACCCTAGGTAGGAATCCACTGCAGGATGAGTTGATCAGGTGTCCTGGGCACCAATGTGCTTTTGATAAGGTGCTCAAAAACCAAATCAGATTTTTTGATCAGGTGTCTTGCCACCAATGAGCTTTTGACAAGGTGCTCAAAAACCAAGCTCAAACTTTTGAAGGGAGTTTGAGAAACCCTTTACAGAGAGGAGGTGAGAGAGTGATGAAAGTCTTCTCTTTCTCAAACAACTGAGAAGACTATGTGGATTGATGGTGTCAAAGCTCCCCCTGAGTCCTTGAGATCTTCAAGAAAAGAAGCTTTGCTGTAGGGTGATAGGCCTTCAAAAGTTGAACTCCAGCAAAAGATGATTTCAGCAACAGCTGAAATGTTGAATGTCTGGAGTCTTGAAATATGTTGGCCTTGAACACTTGAAAACTAGAGAGATCTGAAGATTTTAGAAAAGGTTGATCTCCTTGGATGAGTGTTCTTGAGAATTCTTTGAGACAGAATATTTTGTTGAAGATTACTGATGTTTGTCTGTGTGTGTCTGTGTATCTCTCTCTCTCAGAGATTCAAAAAAAAATTCTTCTTTTATTCTCTGATACTGAACAAAACATTCTCTGTCAAGAATAGCCGTTGGTCTGCATTAATTGCATCCTTAATTGCAAAATCTCTTCTGGAGGAAAGTCCACAGAAATATTCCTTGAAACTTGGTCGAGAAATGAATGAAAACGGCTAGGAAATCTTCAGAATTAATTGCAGAATAACTCCTTAACTGATTTGAATTTGAATCTAGAAACATCCTTGAAGTTATCTAAAAATGTCGAACTTAGCTTTGCTATCGTTGAACTGAGCTCAGCGATATGGACTTATACAGCAGCAAAATATCGTCGATCTGAGCTCAAAGATCGTAGAACTGAGCTCAGAGATAGAAATCCAAAGCTGAGTCAAGATCGTCGAACTGAGCTCACCGATCGTCGAATGGAGTTCGACGATATGATGAAGTTGAGCTCAGCGATCGTCGAATGGAGTTCGACGATCTATCGAAGTTGAGCTAGACGATCGTCGATCGGAGTTCGACGAATCATCGTGCTGAGCTCGACGATATGACTTAGTCTCCAAACAGAAAATCCTGGTCTTGAGGGCAGCTTCCAAACCTAGACTTCTAACCCTTAGACTCAATTCTAATTGACCTATTGAGCTATACAGGAGGTCAAACATTTGTTTTCTAGAGACATAGTGATCCTCACCCAAATTAGTAATAGGGTGTTCCAACAATCTCCCCCTATTTGGGTTAGGATTACTATTTACAGAGATTGGAAAAATTAAATAACAACATACAAGAAGCAAAACAGAAAAGCAACAAGCTAGACATTGCAGAACCACAGAGATATATAACATCCAAGATAGTAATCAGAAATCACAGAGATTGTCACCTTACATTATCATTTCTTTTCCTTGCCCTTAACAAGTTTGATTTCTCTGTTGAGATTGAGGGCTTTCTTCTTTGATCTGGTATCATCTGATGCACCTAAAGATGTTTGCTGTTTAGGCCTGGGAACTACAGCTTCAGGATGCAGTTCCATATACCTGTCAGAATCAAAAAATTTGTTGAAGCATATCTTTCTAGCTCTTTCTTTCTCTGTTCAGATATTGTAGAAATGTTGGAGGAATCTTTTCCTTGCTCTCTAGCCTTTTTGATCTGATCTAGTGCAGCTAGTTCTTTTAATCTTGCAGTCCAAGCAGCTGGATTGTTCTCAGGGTCCTCAAAAGGTACTGGTGGCTCATATCTATTAGAAGGATTGTCCTGAGGAGGTCTGGAAGACACAGTTTCTTTCAGCTTATAGGGAAAAGGACCAGATGTGGTATCCGATGAAATTTGTCCTTCCCTGGAGTATGGGTGTTGCCTTAAGTATCCTTTGGAGTAGACTTGGACTTCTCTTTGATTTCCTCTGTATCCTCCTCTCCTAGATTGGGAACCCCTGGATTGGCTTCCCCTATGGTAAGATCTGGCATGAGGCTGATAGGGGGCCTGACTTCTGGCAGGGGGTTGAGCTGTAGAGCTTCCACCTGCACCTGCATCAGGAGGAGGTGGTGGAGGAGGATGAGAGTGTTGGAATTGTGAGGAACCCTTTTCATATTTTCTCTTCTTTTTCATTGCTTTCAGTTGGTTCTTGGAGTACTGCATCCAGTGTTCAGTGATAGGGCAGTCATGAAGAATGCAGTATGGTATATCATTGTTATCTTTGACCTTGGCAGGAGGTACTCTCTTCATGGCTTTGCTCCTTGCCTTCCTTTTCCTGGCAATGGTAGCAGAAGAATCATCAGAGTCTGTTCTGTACTCATCACTTTCAGAACTCTGGTCATCATAAAGGGCATCTATTTTCTTCATCAGATCCTTCTTGAGCTGTACAGAGACAGATGAGGCAACAGAGGGTGTAGCAGCAGATGTTGAAGTAGTAGCAGAAATGACAGCAGCAGATATAGAAGGTTCAGGAGAAGTGACAACAACAGAAACAACAGTTTATGGAGAAGTGACAACAGCAGCAACAAATACTGGAGAAGTGACAATAGTAGCAACAACAGATTCACTAACAACAGCATCAACAGTAGAGTTATCATCAGAAATGGCAGAAGGCTCAAACTCAGGTGCCTCTGACATAAGAATTTCCTTGGAAATTGGCTCAACAGCAATAAAAAAAATTTCAACAGCAGTAGAGGCAACAACATCAACAGCAACAACAATGCTTTCATCAGAAGAAGCAGCAGCATGTACTGAGTGAACAAAAGAGGTGATGATATTGGGGTCACAGTAAGAGAATGGCATAAGTGCCTTGGATAGATCCTCTGGAGGCTGGACAGCAACTGGCTCTGGCAGACATCTGAAATATACCTGATCAAAGTTTGAAAGCAAAGACCTGAGGTCTATTACAAAGACTGCAGCAGGAGGGATTTGTTCTTGAGTCACAGCAGCAGGAGCAAGAACAGGAGCTGAAGAAACAGCAGCAACAGTAGCAGCAGTAGACAGGCTCACAGAAACAGCAACAACAGCAGCAGCAGGAAGACTCACTTCATAGGGCATCTCCCCCTGCCTAGATTCAGACAAGGCTGGATCAAGGCACACTGCTGTAGGGGCTGCCTGAGGAAATAGAGATGAGAGCCTGGCAGAGAGAGCTGCCACTGACAGGTGTAATGGAGCCAAGGAGGTCTCCAAAAGAAGAGAAAGCCTGGGGGCTAGCAGTTCATACAACATGTCAACAAGGGCTGGAATGTCTACTTGCTCAAGAGTGACTGAAGCAGAGGTAGAAGATGGAGGAGCAGCTGATGGTGATGGAAGTGAGAGCTGGAGAATGGGGGAAGAGATGGTTGAGGTGTGGGTAAGGTGGATATGGAGGACAGTGGAATGGAGATAGATGGGGTGAATGTGGGTTGGTCAATGATTTGTTGTAGAAGGTCTTGATAGGAAGTGGAGGATGAGGGTAGCTCAGGAGGAGAGGATGGTGAATCATCCATAAAGGAATCATCAATGAGGGTGAAGGATGGAATGAAGGGTGATGAAGTGGCATCTGGTTGAGGGTAGGAGAATAATGGATGGAATTGTTCTTCTGGTGTTGGAAGAATAGGTACTGGAGATGGTGTGGATGTTGGAGAGGGGCTGGAGATGATGATGGTGGATGGAGTTTGAATGGTAGATGGTATGAGAAGGGATGGAATTGGAGGAGGAGGAGGAGCAACAACAGCAGGCAGGTCATCTGCAGGGGTAGAGACCTGTGGGGAAGTGACTCTGAGAGTCCTTGTGCCTGAAGGAGTGCTGGAGGAGGGCCTCCTGGGCTTGCTGATTTGTCTGTCCCATTTACCAAACAGGGCACAAGACAGTCTCTTGGAAGCATTGTATGGATTCCAGAGGAGACCAGCAGAGCAGGGCACCTATGCTGCAGAAACACCCCAATAATCCTTCCAAAGTTGACAAAACTTTTATTTATCTTTTTCTTGATAAGGTCAAAGAAGACTTCTCCCCAATTCAAAATCTTCCTGTCTACAAGGGCTCCCATGAGGTAGAGCTGATACCTTGAGATTGTATCATAGGCAGAGTGCTTAGCCAGTAGCACTTTCCCAACTACATCTGCCATGAATCTGTATTCCACAGAAAGGTTCTTTTTCAAGAGCTTGCTAGGGTTGGCCTCAGAATGACCCATTCTGGCAAGCAGGTCAGTATACTCTTCTCCAGACAAGTCAGCAGTATCTTCACCATTTCTCAACTTAAAAACCTCTGATAAAATGTATGGGGTTAGAGGTACCTGAGTGCCAGATATTGACCCAATAATGGTGGAGTTGTCTTGATTGTGGGCAGTGTAGACCCATTCCTTGATCTCATCAGATGCAAGCTTGATCTTTGTGGTCATAATTGCAGTCAGGTTCTGCTCTTTGAATAATCCCAAAATATCCTGAAAGACCTGGTCTGTTGTACTGAAGGATTCCTTGTCGATGTCGAAGCCAGCATCAAACTTCATTGCGGCGAGAACAGCAACAGACACAGCCATGGGTACCTGCAAAAATTCAACAAACAAAACGACCAAGTGCAGAACTGTTTGGAGGGAAAGAAAGTTCTTGCAGAGAAATCGAAAGCGCAAAGGAGAACGATGGCGAAAAATGTATTTTATATTAGGGTTCGATACAGAATTGGAAAGATCGTTGAACTCAGTTCGACGATCGAGGCTTCTAAAGGAATCTGAAGAGTCTTCAACATCGTCGATCTCCGTTCGACAATATTGGAGAGCATCGAGCTCTGTTCGACGATCGTTCAGAGAACAGAATCGTCGAGCGTCGTTCGACGATCGTTGACCGGAAGAGATAGTTTATACTATCTGAGAAATGCTGAACTCAGGTCGACGATTTCAGATATCGTCGATCTCCGTTCGACGATCTTGGGGGAAAATCGTCGAGCGCAGTTCAGAGATCAGAAAAACTCTAGACACTAAGGAAAAAAAAACAGGATGTTTGCCTAGTCTTGGTCAATTTTTAAGCTTTCAAAATCTTGGATATTATTTAAGACTTCCTCCATCTAACATTCCTAACTGATTTAGGAAGAAGGTGTGTTTCTTTTCATCCAAGGGCTTGGTGAAAATATCTCCCCTTTGTAAATCAGTTGGGATATATTGTAGTTCAATTTTATTCTTTTCAACATTATCCCTTAAGAAATGATGCCTAATCTCTATGTGTTTTGTCCTACTATGAAGGACTGGATTTTGAGCTATAAAAATAGCACTGGTGTTGTCACAAAAGATTTTAGACTTCTCTAAGTTGTAGCCATAGTCTAGGAGTTGGTTTTGAATCCACAAGATTTGTGAACAACAACTGCCTGCAGCCATATATTCAGCTTCAGCAGTTGAAGTTGACACAGAAGTTTGTTTCTTACAAAACCAAGAGACAAGTCTGTCACCAAGGAACTGACAAGTTCCACTGGTGCTTTTCCTGTCAATTCTGCATCCAGCATAGTCAGCATCAGAGAATCTAGTTAAATCAAATGCTGAATCTTTTGGATACCAGAGACCTAGATTTGGACAACTTTTAACATACCTGAGAATCCTCTTTACTAGTGTTAGGTGTGACTCTCTAGGGATTACTTGGAACCTAGTATATATACATGTAGCAAACATTATATCTGGTTTACTAGCTGTAAGGTACAGTAAAGAGCCAATCATTGCTCTATATGTTGTCTGATCAACAGGTTTTCCATGTTTATCAGCATCCAATACAACATTTGTAGGCATGGGTGTTTTCATACAAGATGCTTCAGACATACCAAATTTCTTAACCAATTCATTTGCATACTTGGTTTGAGAAATGAAGATGCCTTCAGCATGCTGTTTGACTTGCAATCCTAGGAAGAAGGATAGCTCACCCATGCTACTCATCTCAAATTTAGAATGCATCAGGTTAGAAAACCTTCTGCACAATTTGGAGTCAGTAGAACCAAAAATAATATCGTCTACATAAACCTGTACTAGTAGGTTATGGGACTTATGGGTTCTAATGAAAAGAGTTTGGTCTACTCTAGCTGATGTAGGGTTATCCGGAAACGGAGATCTCCGCGAAACTAACGCTCTCCCTACGCACAACACGTCGTAGATCTACCGCACCTACACAACACCTATCGCCCACAATATTTCCTCGTCACAAAACGCAGCACAAACAACAAAGGAGGAATGGTCGACTCGAAAACAACGATCGGAAATTTGAGTCGGATTATTCCCCAAGAAAACACAAAGGTTGCCACTCCTTTTTGAGAGCAAGACTAAGGCTATAGGCCAAGATCCGCTCAAGCAAATAGGATCCACCCGATTCGGAAATAAAAAGCCTTGCAACGGCGATTTCGATTCAAAACTTGCAGCGATTAAATTAAAGGTCCGGAGAAAACGATGAGCGAAATCCACCACAACTAAAGAGAAGCAATCACACAAGGGAGGGGAAAGAGATTACCCAACCGGAAAACTTTCACACGAGATAACTGTGGGAGAATCACTCTCTCCACGGATCCACCGGCGTCGCACCGAATGGTTTGCAACCTTCTTCCAAGGAGTCGCACCGAAGGAAGCCGCGCCGGAGTCGCACCGAACGGGGATGGAGGAGGCAAGGCTTGGCTTCACACCAAAGGGGAGGGGGCGGCTATGGACTTCTCCATGGTGGCCGAAATTTCCACAAGGGGGGGGGGGGGGGTTTAGGTTTCTTTTCCAATTGCTTTAACTCTTCATGATAGCCTCCTTTAAATAGGAGTTACAAATAAGCCTTAGCCCTTCATGATGGAGATTTAGTCTCATCCATCCGAATGGCTAATAGGAGTTACAAATAAGCCTTAGCCCTTCATGACGGAGATTTAATCTCATCCATCTGAATGACTAATTGCACACCAAAACTAAAATAGTTCAAATTGAAAATACAACAACACATGCAATGAATATAAAATAGAGTGCACGAAAAGGAAATAAATAAAACTAAGGCGTTGCCGTGGCGGTAGCACAGCGCGGGCGGAGGTTGAGCGTAGCCGTCCGTTAGCGTCATCGTGCCGCCTCACGTCCTTGAGTCGTATGGCCTTAGCAACCGGATCATCAACATCATCATCAGCATCGTCTTCAACTGGTGGAGGAGGGGCCGCGCCATCAATCCTCCCCCGCTCAAATGCACGCATCTCCGTTGCGTGGTCCAAGCAATAGCAGTGAAGGAGAGCGGCATCCAAACTCTGCAGCTCCGTCTCGAGTACCCAAGAGTCATCCGAAGGGGGCCGATCACGCCAACAGATGAGAAAGTGGTGGGTGTCGCCATCAGTAGTGGTATCAGGCTCAGCATCAAGTATCATCTCTAGAGTGGAAAACGTCCGTGGAAACCTGGGGAACATATTAGCAGTAGGCAGGAAAGAAGGCAACTTACCATCCGATGATATACCTGTGGGGACCGAAAGAGAGAGGTCATCCGTACTACCACTCCCCAACCCATGAGAATTTTTAGTGGGAGAAGAAGACGACAAAGAAATCAACTCTTGTGGTGGTGACACAAACATCGTTAAATCTGAAACATTAAAAATGGGGGAGATACCCCAATCAGTAGGCAAGTCCAAAACTAAAGTGTTGTCACCTAGCTTTTTAATAATCCGAAAAGGGCCGGCACGCTTTGGTGCTAACTTTTTAATGGCGCCAGTTGGCAAGCGTTCGGGAACCAAACGGACTAAAACTAGATCGCCAATTTTGAAGTCTGATACTCTCCTATGTAAATTAGCGTGCGCTTGATAAGAGTCGTATTGTGTAGTCAAGGTGTCCCGTATACGTGCGTGTAAATCATGGATGTGCTGGGCGAAGGATTGTGCAAACTGACTTGCCTTGTACGTTGGGGGCAACGACACCAAGTCAAGCGGCACAGGAGCCTTATACCCGTGGACAATCTCATTTGGAGACAGACCCGTAGACCAATTCTTGGAATTATTGTAGGCTAATTGGGCATGGGGAAGGAGAAGATCCCAAGTGCTCTTGTGATCACTCACGAGGCATCGTAACGAATTTCCTAAGCTCCGATTAACCACTTCCGTCTGCCCATCAGTTTGGGGATGATAGGCAGAGGAAAACAATAATTTCGTTCCCATTAATATCCAAAGAGTCTTCCAAAAATAACTAGTGAATTTTACGTCCCTATCCGACACTATGGTCTTGGGCACTCCACGGTGACTAACGACTTCTTTAAAATAAAGCTTTGCGACGTGAGACGCATCATTTGTCCTACTGCATGGGATGAAATAAGCCATCTTTGAAAACCTATCCACAACTACAAAAATTGAGTCGTGACGGCGTAGGGTAACAGGGAGGCCTAATACAAAATCCATACTAACGTCGACCCAAGGAATGGAAGGAATAGGCAAGGGTGTATATAATCCTACGTTGGTTTTACTACCCTTAGATACCTGGCATGTGCGGCAGCTACTCACTACCTGTCCCACCATAACCTTCAGTTTTGGCCAATAGAATTTGTCTTCGACTAACGTAATGGTCTTATCTCTACCGAAGTGGCCACTCAACCCTCCGCTATGCAACTCCCATATAATATGTAGTCGTAACGATGACTGCGGAATACATAGCTTTCCGTTCCTAAACAGGTAACCATCCTTGATGACGTATGCAGATATCGTCATGGGGGAGCTATCCTGGGCAGATAAATAGAAGTCCTGGAAGTCAGGACACGTGGCGTACTCATCCTTAATCCGCTCAAAGCCTATAACATTTACTTCCATAGAGGTGAGTAAAAGCGTAAGACGACTAAGGGCGTCCGCGACTCGTTTATCGACTCCCTTAAGGTGCTTGAGATTAAACGTGTAGCCTTGTAAGAAAGATACCCACTTAGCGTGTCGTGGGCTGATCTTATGCTGGCCGTTGATGAAACGTAGAGCCTCATGATCGGAGAAGATCACAAACTCCTTGGAGAGGAGATAGTGCCTCCAATGGTGTAGACATCGGACTACAGCATAAAATTCCCTATCGTAATTGGAATAGTTCAGTTTAGGGCCGGACAACTTCTCGCTAAAATAACTAACGGGATGGCCCTCATGGCTCAAGACACCTCCAATCCCGACCCCAGACGCATCGCATGTGAGCTCAAAGACTTTAGCAAAGTCAGGTAGACGTAAGACAGGTGTCTCCGTCATAAGCTCTTTGATTCGTTCAAAAGCATGGGTGACGGACTTCGTCCACATAAACTCTCCCTTCTTCATACAGTCCGTGATAGGCGCCATAATACTACTGAAGTCTCGTATGAAACGACGATAAAACGTGGCTAACCCATGGAAACTACGCACCTCACGAAGGGTGGTTGGCACGGGCCAGTCCTTAATGACCTGAACCTTTCCCGGATCAACGCGAATACCCTCAGAGCCGACTATATAGCCTAGGAACTCTACCTCCGAGACATAGAAAGTGCATTTCTTAAGGTTAAGAAATAACGTCTCCTTCCGCAGGGTGGAAAGGATCACTGTCATGTGGGAGATGTGCTCGGTAGTAGAGGTGCTATAAATCAGAATATCGTCAAAGTAGACGACAACAAACTTTCCCATAAATGGCTGAAAGACGTGTGTCATCATCCGGGAGAAGGTACTAGGGGCATTGGACAACCCAAAGGGCATCACAAGCCATTCGTACAGACCATCCTTCGACTTAAACGCTGTCTTCCACTCATCGCCCTCTCATATCCTAATCTGGTGATAGCCACTCCGAAGATCTAATTTGGAGAATACGGTGGCTCCAGACAAGACATCCTACAAATCATCTAGGCGGGGAATGTGGAACCTATACTTGATGGTGATTTTGTTGATAGCCCGGCTATCAACGCACATCCTCCATGTACCATCCTTCTTGGGGGCAAGTAGGGCCGGTACAGCACATGGACTCATACTAGTCCTAATAAAACCTTTCGCTAGCAAGCCCTCGATGTGAGACTGCAAATCTAGGTGAGCCGCGGGGTGGAGTCGATAATGGGGCTGGTTTGGCAAGGAAGACCCCGGGATGAGATTTATCGCATGCTGGATATTCCTAAGCGGGGGTAACGTGGGCGGCAACTCATCCGGGTACATGTCCCTATACTCCTCCAACAGTACCCATAACTCACTAGGTAGCTCATCCAAAATGCTAGAATCGGGCTTCGCACTTAAGAGGACTAGCGCATACATAATTCCATCAAAGAACGGATCTCTCTCAAACTCTTTCCTACCAACGAGATTCAACGTTTTCCGTTCTACCGGGATAGTGGTGTCCTTAGCCAAGACTACGGGCTCCTTTGGGATGGTCGGCTTCAAAGTGATGGTTTTGCCATTGAATTTGAACTCATAAGTGTTGGCTCTACCAAAATGTGTAACATCACGGTCGTATAGCCAAGGGCGGCCTAACAACACATGGCAAGCGTCCATCGGGAGGACATCACACCACACCTCATCAATGTAGGATTTGAATGAGAGTGGGACCAGACATCGCTTGGTAACAGGTACAGAGAGCTTGTTGATCCAAGCGACCTGGTATGGGGTCGGGTGTGGTTCCTGTGACCAAGGACATACGTGCTACGACATTCTCAGATATGACGTTCACGCAGCTACCACTATCAATAATCAGCTTGCAAAGCTTCTCGTCACTCTTAAAAATCAGAGAAAATATGCTCGTCCTCTTCCAATCATCTAATGGACGAGGAGTGGTCAAAATACAACGCATCACCATAAGGGGGTGATCGTCCTCTAAGTCACTAGGGACTCCTTCGGGGTCACTCTCCTCTGCGGCCTCGTATACGTAATCGTCAGGGTCGGTGGTTGGCTCTAATAAGGCTAGTGTTTTTGTCTTTGTTGGGCATTCGTAGGCATAGTGGCCTTGAATGCTGCAAGAGTAACAAGTGGTGTTAGCCTTGCTCACCTTCCCGATAGGGACACGCTCACTCGAAGGGTTCTTGGAGTTCCTAGCGGTGATCACGATTGACTTCGACTCGGTAGATTTAAACTTTCCCTTATCAGGATATGTGGAAGAAGATGCCCCAGTGGTGGACTTGTTCTTCGCATGGGCGTAACGGGAGTGAGCCTTAGAGGCTAGGTGTTTTTCAATGTCCAAGGCGGCATTGAAAGTCGTGTTCAAGTCCGTATGCCCATATCGCAAGAGCTTCCTTTGGATATCGGGGTTAAGGCCCTTTCGAAATCTAGATAAAGTGACTTCGGGAATCTCCCTAAGGTCACATCGCACCATTCGGTCCTTAAGTTCACCCATATATTCAGCTACCGAGCTTGAGCCCTGCCGCAGAGTGGCAAGCTCATCGAACATCTGTGTCCGATGGTACGCAAGAACGTACTGATCGGTCAACAGGTTCTTCATTACTGGCCAACCTATAAGGGGGGCTCCGTGTCCGGTTCCTAATCTTCGCTCCTCATTCAGCCAGAACGTCTTTGCACGACCTCTGATACCAAATTGGTGTAGGGTTATCCGGGCAACTTGGACCTTTTGGGGATCCGTCAGGTTGTGCCACTCGAAGTAACACTCCATATCCACAGTCCAGTTAAGGAAGATTTGGGGGTCTCCCATGCCATCATACGTGGGGGCATTTATCTTAATGGCCCTAGTAATGTCAAAGTCTCGCTCGGGGCGGTGTCCCCTAGGGGCACCCGTGGGGAGTCCCCATCAGAATCCGAATCAGAGTTATGTTGGTGCCGGTTGGGCCGGTCAACATTAACGGGTGGCGGGGGTGGCCTAGCTTGGTTTTGTAGGATCTGGGCTAAGACGTTCCTAAGCTCAGCCATTTCGGCACGAAGACCCTCTATAGCCGCGGTGTTGGGATCACCATGCTCGTTCGCAGCCATACTAAACGTAGACGGGGTTGCGTACTCCGTTCCTAGCCTAGTGCGCATTCAGGTTTGGGAGGCCCCGGGCAAGATGAATTTTCCTAGGGCTGTAGCTATATTGAAAATAAGATATTTTTATATATTCCCAAAGTGAATAACACGTAGATCGTTAAAAATTTTTTGTTTTGAAATTTTGCTGAAAAATAAAGATTTCAGCCCGCTATTGGCAGACCACAGAAAATAATTTTTTTGATTTTTTTTAGATCCGATCGACCAACAAGGAATGCAGAGAGGATGTTTGCAACGTGGGAGTTGAAACAACCTCCCTCTGATACCAAATTGATGTAGGGTTATCCGGAAACGGAGATCTCCGCGAAACTAACGCTCTTCCTACGCACAACACGTCGTAGATCTACCGCACCTACACAACACCTATCGCCCACAATATTTCCTCGTCACAAAACGCAGCACAAACAACAAAGGAGGAATGGTCGACTCGAAAACAACGATCGGAAATTTGAGTCGGATTATTCCCCAAGAAAACACAAAGGTTGCCACTCCTTTTTGAGAGCAAGACCAAGGCTATAGGCCAAGATCCGCTCAAGCAAATAGGATCCACCCGATCCGGAAATAAAAAGCCTTGCAACGGCGATTTCGATTCAAAACTTGCAGCGATTAAATTAAAGGTCCGGAGAAAACGATGAGCGAAATCCACCACAACTAAAGAGAAGAAATCACACAAGGGAGGGGAAAGAGATTACCCAACCGGAAAACTTTCACACGAGATAACTGTGGGAGAATCACTCTCTCCACGGATCCACCGGCGTCGCACTGAATGGTTTGCAACCTTCTTCCAAGGAGTCGCACCGAAGGAAGCCACGCCGGAGTCGCACCGAACGGGGATGGAGGAGGCAAGGCTTGGCTTCACACCAAAGGGGAGGGGGCGGCTATAGACTTCTCCATGGTGGCCGAAATTTCCACAAGGGGGGGGGGGGGGGGGGTTTAGGTTTCTTTTCCAATTGCTTTAACTCTTCATGATAGCCTCCTTTAAATAGGAGTTACAAATAAGCCTTAGCCCTTCATGATGGAGATTTAATCTCATCCATCTGAATGGCTAATAGGAGTTACAAATAAGCCTTAGCCCTTCATGATGGAGATTTAATCTCATCCATCTGAATGGCTAATTGCACACCAAAACTAAAATAGTTCAAATTGAAAATACAACAACACATGCAATGAATATAAAATAGAGTGCACGAAAAGGAAATAAATAAAACTAAGGCGTTGCCGTGGCGGTAGCACAGCGCGGGCGGAGGTTATAGCGTAGCCGTCCGTTAGCGTCATCGTGCCGCCTCACGTCCTTGAGTCGTATGGCCTTAGCAACCGGATCATCAACATCATCATCAGCATCGTCTTCAACTGGTGGAGGAGGGGCCGCGCCATCACTAGCCCTTATAAATCCATTTTCCAAGAGAAAGCATGCTAGAGTCTCATACCATGCTCTAGGAGCTTTCTTGAGACCATATAATGCTTTGTTCAATCTAAAAACATAATCAGGATAAGTTGGAGAGATAAAACCTGGAGGTTGTCTGACATATACTTCCTCTTTGATGTCTCCATTTAGAAATGCACTTTTGACATCCATCTGATAGACTTTGAAGCCTTTATGTGCTGCATAAGCTAAGAATATTCTGATGGCTTCCAATCTTGCAACTGGTGCAAAGGTCTGGTCGTAGTCTATCCCTTCTTCTTGAGAATATCCCTGAGCAACTAGCCTTGCCTTGTTTCTTACAATTACTCCTTGATCATCCAGTTTGTTTCTGAATACCCACTTTGTTCGAACAATGGAGTGATCCTTAGGCTTTGGCACTAGTTCCCATACTTTGTTCCTCTCAAATTGATGCAACTCCTCTTGCATTGCAATAATCCAGTGTGGATCTTGCTATGCATCTTGAATGAACTGAGGTTCAATTTGAGATAGGAAGCAGGTGTGCAACAGGTTTTGGTTGACCTGATTTCTGGTTTGCACACCAGCTGAGATGTCTCCAATTATTTGGGAAATTGGATGGTCTCTTGATGTTACTAAATCAACAGGGGGTGTTGATTGTTCACCAACCTGTGTTGTTGTTTCCTCTTGTGGTACAACAACTGGCTCTTCAAGTTGTTCTTCAATATGTTGAGCATTTTCTTCATCTTCACTGCATTCATCCCCTTGAGTAACCTGTAACTTGTTCAAGTCTTCAACTAGAGAATGTTCCTGCAAAGGTTCTATGGTAGAAGAGATCTTCTCCTTGAAAGACATGTTAGATTCATCAAATAATATATGAACAGATTCCTCAATTTTTAAAGATGATTTATTATAAACCCTATAAGCCTTGCTGATCATGGAGTATCCCAGAAACACTCCTTCATCAGCTTTAGCTTGAAATTTTGCTAAATATTTCTTGTCATTATTATGTATGTAGCAAATACAACCAAAGACTCTAAATTAATCAACTTTAGGTTTCTTCCCTTTGAGTAATTCATAGGGAGTCTTTCCCTTTAGTTTATGTATCAAACTTCTATTCAGCACATAGTTGGAGGTGTTCACTGCCTCTGCCCAAAAGGATAGAGGAAGGTGAGCATCTGACAACAATGTAGTGGCAGATTCAATAAGGGTTCTATTTTTCCTTTCAGCTACCCCATTTTGTTGAGGAGTTCTAGGAGCTGAGAAAGTATGCCTGATCCCTTCACTCTGACAGAACTCTTGCATAAGAAGAGAATCAAACTCTGTCCCATGATCACTTCTGATCAGGGCAATGTGAGTATTGAACTCAATCTGTATACATTTGAGAAACTCTGTCAGACACTTAAAGTTATCAGACTTCTTCCTTAGAAAGAACACCCAAGTGAATCTAGAGAAGTCATCTACAACTACTAAAGTGTAGGATTTCCCTCCTAGGCTTTGTACTGTGATGGGTCCAAAAAGATCCATGTGTAACAGATACAATATCCTAGGTGAATCACTCTTATTAAGTGACTTAAAGCTGTTTTTAGTTTGCTTGCCTAATTGACAAGCCCTGCAGAGTCCTTCCTTCTTGTAGGGGCCAGAAGGTAGTCCTCTAACAAGGTTGTCCTTGGATAGCCTAGCAATAGTTCTAAGGTTTAGGTGTGCTAGTCTCTTATGCCATAAAATATTTGCTCTACAGACAGAATTAAACAAGCAAATATCTACATCAGTTGAAAGAAAATCTACTAGATAGATGTTACCTTTCCTTTTACCTGTCAACACAGTTGTGTTGTTCTCTGACTTGATTTTGCATAAGGCTTTGCTGAAGGTCACCTGGTAGCCTTCATCACACAGCTGACTGATGCTTATTAATTGTGCTTCAGTCCTTCCACATAAGCTACCTTCTTGAAAGTTACTGATCCAATCTAGACTGCACCATATCCTTTAGTCTGTCCAAAGTTTGAATCACCAAAGATAACTTTGGGTCCAAGCTTGGCTCTAAAGGATGTGAGGTTGTCCTTGTTCCCTGTCATGTGCTTAGAGCACCCACTATCCAAGTACCATTGCTGGTTAGATGTTGGATAGGTCTTCACCTGCACATAAGACAATTCATTTGTTTTTGACCCAGTTTACCTTGGGCCTAGGTTGATAACCTTTAAATTCTGAAATGAAAGACATCCCAGGTTGACTCTTATATCCTTCAGGATGATATCTCCTTAGAGGTATAATCCATTCAGTATAAGGGTTAAAGATTTGGGATGAAGGACCCTTAGGATTAAATTTTGATTTGCCCTTGAAAAGTTCTCCAGAGCTCTGACCTCTGTTCGACGATCTTGGAGCTGCGTTCGACGATCTTGGGTCAGATCGTCGAGCTACGTTCGACGGTCGACTATGGCTGAGATCAGGTACTTGAGATCGTCGAGCTGCGTTCGACGATTTTGCCTGAGATCGTCGATCTGCGTTCGGCGATCGTCGATCTCCGTTTGGCGATCGTCGATCTCCGTTCGACGATTTCTGCTGGGACTTAGTTTTCTGGGGCAGATCAGAATTTTTCCTAGCTACCTCTACAACTCCCTTTCCTTTGTCAGAAATGAATTTGATTGGAGTTGTTAGAACTATGGGTTGGCTGGATGAAGCACCCAAGCCCAGTGTACTATTGAATCTGGAGTTCACTGTGCTTGTGATGTCCATCAGCTTGATGCTTCTCCCATTAAGGGATTCTTCAAGCTTCTTGGCCTCAGACAGCTCACTTTTCAGTGAATCTATCTGCTCCCTACAACACTCCAACTCCTGAGAGAGTTTGAGGTTTTCTGACTTTAAAGTATTATGTTTAGATAGATGATTTCTGATAGAGATAATTTCTTTCTCAGATTTTAGCAGGTCTAAACACAATGCTTTAAATTCAGATTTAAAGTCCTCTGAATTAAAATCAAAAGAACTGATTACCTGATCTTCTTCAGATTGAGTCTCTGAAAGTGACTCTGACTCTTCTTCTTCTGAATTATGCTGTGAGGCATTGATTGCCATCATGCAGAACTCTTTTTCTTCTGCATCATTCTCATCATCACTGGAGCTGGATGAGGCTTCTGACTCCTCTTCAGTCTCACTCCAGGATTCAGCAACAAACCCCGTTCTTGTATGTTTGTTTTTGCTTGATGAGGCTTTGCCATTGCCATTCCTCTTGGAGTCTTTCTCCTTTCTTCTTTCTTTTCTGTCCCTTCTGTCCTTATTTTTGTTCTCTGGACAGTCAGGAACTATGTGCCCTGGTTTCCTGCAACCAAAGCAAATAATGTATTTATTATTATTATTAATGGACTTGTCATACCTTGGCTTATCATGTTCCTTGTATGATCTCCTTCTGAAGTCCTTTCTGGCCATCTTATAAAATCTTTTGGCCAACAGACTGAGCAGTTCATCATTGCCTGTGACTTTGTCTTCAGGCTGATCTTCAGTTACCTTGAAGGCTATGGTCTTCTCTTTTCTTGTGGCTGGTGAGGCAGCCTTCTGTTCTTCTTCTCTATTTTTGATAAGTAGCTCATAAGATTTGAGCTTACCCAATAGAGCTTCAGTAGTGATCTCATTCAGACTTCTGGCATCCTTAATTGGCTAGATTCTTAAATCCCAAGTGCTAGGGAAGCACATTAGAATTTTGTCATTGAGTTCAGTTAGTGAGATCTCTTTATCCAATGTTTTGAGTTCACTGACAATTAGACTGAGCCTGTTGTACATATCTCCCACTGACTCAGTTTCTCCCTTCTTGAAATTCTCATATTGAGATATGAGGTGGGATCTCCTATCTTTTCTCTCATCAGCTGAACCTGAGACTATTTCTGAGAGTTTGTCCCAAATTTCCTTTGTTGAATTGCATTCAGCCACCTTTTGAAATATGTCATCAGACATTGTCTGGGCTAAGATGTTCATAGCCTTAGCATCAGCTACCTTCATCTCTTGATATCAGCATCTGTTCCTGATGGAGGTGGAACAACATTTGTACTGGAGTTCTCTGGAGGTCTTGGACATACTGTCAAAACAGAGTTAAAAATATCTTCGTCAATAGAATTCATGTACAATCTGATCCTTGCTTTCCAAAGTGCAAACTTGGATAGATTGCACACTGGAGGTCTGGTGCTAGCATAATCTTTGTTTTGTGCCATGATTTGTGAAAACAAAATCTAATAATAAAGTACAAAAGAAAACAGATCTAACTTGGGATCTTTGGGTTCAGGTGTTAGCCTGTGCAACCACCAAGGTGTGGTATGTTTAACCAACCTCCCTCTGATACCAATTGAAAGTGCAGCTAGATCTGATATACTCTAGAGGGGGTGAATAGAGTATATGGTGCTTTAAAACTTTTTACAACAATTGTTGTAATATGAGTGAGCAGGGAAGCAGTAATAAATCTAATCACAGAACTAAACAAATCAAAAGCTAATCACAGAATAATCAAGGCTAGAAACAAAAATAAAGACAAGCAAAACCAGAAGACACAAGGAAATATAGTGGTTCCCCTAAACTTGGGTACATCCACTCTTCTACCACCCTAGGTAGGAATCCACTGCAGGATGAGTTGATCTGGTGTCCTGGGCACCAATGAGCTTTTGATAAGGTGCTCAAAAACCAAATCAGATTTTTTGATCAGGTGTCTTGCCACCAATGAGCTTTTGACAAGGTGCTCAAAAACCAAGCTCAAACTTTTGAAGGGAGTTTGAGAAACCCTTAACAGAGAGGGGGTGAGAGAGTGATGGAAGTCTTCTCTTTCTCAAACAACTGAGAAGACTATTTGGATTGATGGTGTCAAAGCTCCCCCTGAGTCCTTGAGATATTCAGGAAAAGAAGCTTTGTTGTAGGGTGATAGGCCTTCAAAAGTTGAACTCCAGCAAAAGATAATTTCAGCAACAGCTGAAATGTTGAATGTCTGGAGTCTTGAAATATGTTGGCCTTGAACACTTGAAAACTAGAGAGATCTGAAGATTTTAGAAAATGTTGATCTCCTTGGATGAGTGTTCTTGAGAATTCTTTGAGACAGAATATTTTGTTGAAGATTACTGATGTTTGTCTGTGTGTGTCTGTGTATCTCTCTCTCTCAGAGATTCAAAAAAAATTCTTCTTTTATTCTCTTATACTGAACAAAACATTCTCTATCAAGAATAGCTGTTGGTCTGCATTAATTGCATCCTTAATTGCAAAATCTCTTCTGGAGGAAAGTCCACAGAAATATTCCTTGAAACTTGGTCCAGAAATGAATGAAAACGGCTAGGAAATCTTCAGAATTAATTGCAGAATAACTCCTTAACTGATTTGAATTTGAATCTAGAAACATCCTTGAAGTTATCTGAAAATGTCGAACTGAGCTCTGCTATCGTTGAACTGAGCTCAGCGATATGGACTTATACAGCAGCAAAATATCGTCGATCTGAGCTCAAAGATCGTCGAACTGAGCTCAGAGATAGAAATCCAAAGCTGAGTCAAGATCGTCGAACTGAGCTCACCGATCGTCGAATGGAGTTCGACGATATGATGAAGTTGAGCTCAGCGATCGTCGAATGGAGTTCGACGATCTGTCGAAGTTGAGCTAGACGATCGTCGATCGGAGTTCGACGAATTGTCGTGCTGAGCTCGACGATATGACTTTGTTAACCCCTCAGTCCACAGCATACTACAAGACTCTGAAGCCCCCCTTTCAACAGGCGCGGACGCGATTTATCCGTCTGCCCAGTCCGGCAAGGTCCCCAATTGGACCATGGTACCCCAGCAGCGGACGCAAGTGCCTGTCCGCTCAGTCCGCCAGCGTTTGAGGTATCAGGTTCTACAGCGGCGGACGCAATGTCTCGTCCGCCCAGGCCGCCGCCCTCCAGCGGGCGCGCCCAGCAGCAGTGGAGGCTCTAGTCCGCGAGCCCAGTCCGCCCCTTCTGTGCGGACTGGCATGTTCTTTCTTTTTGCTTCCCGTCACCGCTGCCCGGTTCTCCTGTACCCCGGGCAGCCTGTTATTTTAGCCCTGCCCGTTTGGGCAGGCCCCCTATCCTATAAATAGGGGGGAGGTGGTGCACCCAAGGCACGCTGACTCGGACCCAGGTGCCTACTTGTTACAGGCTGCGGACTTGAATCCTGTGCTTTGTGGACTCCCCCTCTCTTTGCTCTTGTTCAGCTTTTCCTTTTACTTGTAACCCAATCCTTTTTCAATCAAGGGAAAGCCCGTCGCAAGAGAGGCATTCAGGCTGCGACGGGCGAAGTCTGTTGTTGCCGTGGTTCACGGCCCTGCTCTTCTTCCAGCTCTCATCCGCATAGTAGATCGCTACTCGCAGTCTCCCTATTCCCCGGTGTTCGAACGGTTAGCTGGTTGTGCTCGACCTCCCTTGTGTTTTCGTGCATCAACAGTTAGCATGCGACCTTCTGATCCGAGTAGTGTATTGAAATCAGCGGACGAAAGATGTCATACTGTAGAGCCCGCTCTTCAGATCGCTCTAGTTCTTCAGAGGACTCCCTTTGGGACGCAATAGAACAAGCTCGCCTCGAGGCCGAGCAATCTCGCCGGCAGACCGACCAGCGTCTTGACGCAATCAGCCAAGCTCTGCTCGCGCTGGCCCAGCGGCTTGCTCCTCAGGCCGCAGCGGACCCAGCGAACTCGCCAGTACGCCAGACCCTAGCTCGCCGAACTCCGCTTCGGTAGTCGCCAGAAACTCCTCGGAACCCTGCTCAGTCCGCTGCCCCTCTGCGCCCTCAAGAGGAAGAGTTTGCTTTCAGAGAGTTCTTCAGAGAAGCTGCTAGGGGCACCCCTGCCCGCCAGCTTCACTTTGCTGACCGCCAGTCCGCCGAGCCCGCGGACTCCTCGGCTCCAGTCCGCCCCTTCTACTCTGTAGAGTTTGACACCCCGTCTCCCTTTGTTGACCGAATTCGATGGGAATCGGCTCCGAGCAACTTCAGGGAGCCTCGCATCCCATTCTATTTGGGAGCGACAGATCCAGTTTCTCATCTCCAGGCATTTGAGGGGGCAGTTGCTTTGAGATGCCTCTCAGATGCAATTAAGTGTAAACTGCTGGTCACCACTCTCGAAGGGCAAGCGAGAGAATGGTTCTACGAGCTGCCTTCGGGCACTATCTCTTCTTTTGCGGAGCTTCGTAGCCAGTTACTGCTGAGGTTTGCTACCTCAAGGAAGAGGAAGAATGGGCCAGCTGCCCTATTCGAGATCAAGCAAAGGGATAATGAATCAGTAGCAAGATTCGTTGATCGCTTTCAAAGAGAAATTCAGGGGGTGAGGAATGTGAACCCCGACTATTACAAAGTTGCCTTGATCCATGGCCTCCGGGATGGCCCTCTGAAGTTTAAAGCAACGACCAAGGCACCCGAGACTTATCAAGAGTTGATCGCCATGGTCAACCGTTTCATAGAAGGGGAAAATGCCAATCCGACCTATGTTTCATCCCTGATAGCCAAGGCTGAAGGAAGGGATGCCTCCGCTTCTTCCTCTCGTGGCAGGCCCCCTCGCCCAGACTTCCAGCCTCCGTCTCAGAGAGGCAGAAACTTCCGCAACAAGAAACCTTTCCAAGGCCATCAACAGTTTCATGAGCAGAGACTGTCGCTGGCCGCCGCTCCCGTCGTTCCATTGCAAGCTCTTCCCATCCTCCAGCAGGCAGCCTTGCCTGCTCCGATCCAATTTGATGAGAGCCCCATGGAGGACCCTGCAGATCTGGACCTTGACGAAGTCATCCAGATCCTGCAAAGGAGATCAGAAGAAAAGAGGCAAGAGCCTCAGAAGCTGTGGAAGCTGAGGAATAACGCGCAATATTGCCAGTTTCACAAGGAAAAGGGTCATCTGACTGAGGAATGCAAGGCCCTTCGAACGCTGATAGAGAAGTTGCTTGCCGAGGGCAAGATTGACCTGGCCAAGAAGGATTCTCCTTCCTCTTCGAAACCATCCACCTCAAAGGGCAAAGAGGTAGCTGAGGCTTACCAAGAATGCGTGGATGTAGAGGACGAAGGCCGTCTGGGGCCGATCAACGTCCCGGTGGAGTGCTTCGATGCGGATGATGAAGGAGTTCTGGGACGCCTCTTCTTCATCCACGGTGGAGCAAGAACTGAGTCCACTCGGAAATCATCAATTTCAAGGGTCACCCAGGCGGAGGTGGCCTCTTCTTCCGTTGCTCCCCCAAGAGAAGTCGTCACCTTTGGTCCGGAAGATCTGCCTCAAACAGGCAACCCATTTGATGATGCAGTTGTAATCAAGGCTGTGCTTGGAGACTTCACAGTGGATAGAATTCTGGTTGACACGGGCAGTTCGGTTAACCTCCTCTTTAAGTCCACCTTTGAGGCCCTGAGGACTGGAAAGCCTCTGCTTTCCACTGAGGGGCCACTCTATGGTTTCTCGGGAGAGAGGAAAGAAGTGGAGGGCAGCGTCATCTTGCCAGTGAAGCTTGGAGGGGCAACAAAGAAGATACAGTTCATAGTGGTCGACGCCCCCAGCAGCTACCATGCCATCTTCGGCAGGCCCCTGCTGAACAAGTATCGAGCAGTGATTTCCACTTACCACCTCGCCATCAAGTTCTTTGCCGATGGGAGGATGTGCAGGGTCAGGAGTGACCCAAGAAGAGCAAGGGAGTGCTACGTCCGCACTGTCAACATGGTTGAAGCCAGCCCTTCCCTTGCTCCAACAGAAGCTGAAGAAGCCTCTCCCAGTTCGAAAGTTGCTGCTGATGAAGGTGCTCACCTGGAACCTGCCCAGGTGACGCAAGGAGTCCCCATTGCTGAAGGGGAGGAGAGGAAACTCTCCATCAACTCGGAGCTACCTGAAGATCAAAAGGCTGAGTTGATTTCCTGCCTGCTAAAGAACCTGGATGTCTTTGCCTGGTCAGCAGAAGACATGCCGGGGGTGGATCCTGATGTTGCTTGCCACCATCTGAATGTTGATCCCGGCTGCAAGCCTGTCCAGCAAAAGAAGAGGGACGTGGCAACAAAGCTTGCAGAACCAATAAGGGAGGAGGTTGCGAAGCTCCTCAAGGCAAATTTTATTAAAGAAGTGCAATATCCCACCTGGATTTCAAATGTTGTAATGGTTAAAAAACCAGGGGGAAAGTGGCGAATGTGTGTAGACTTTACTAAACTTAATAAAGCATGTCCTAAAGATTGCTACCCCATGCCTCGGATAGATTTTTTAGTTGATTCCGCGGTAGGGTACTCTTACATGAGTTTTTTAGATGCGTTTTCTGGTTATCACCAAATAAGAATGCATAAGCCTGACGTACCTCACACGTCGTTCATTACTAACGATGGATGTTATTGCTACCTTGTGATGCCCTTTGGGCTTAAGAATGCTGGCGCAACCTACCAACGGATGATGGACCGTGTGTTTAACCATCAGAAAGGGAGAAACCTAGAAGTGTATGTAGACGATCTCTTGATCAAGAGTAGCTCGTTTTCGCTGCACTTGCTAGATCTAGCAGAGACGTTCTCTAATCTGCGTAGATACAAGATGAAGCTTAATCCTTTGAAGTGCACTTTTGGAGCAAGTAAGGGGAAGTTCCTCGGTCATCTCCTTACTCCGGAGGGACTTGCCCCCAATCCTGACAAGGTAAAAGCTATTCTTGAAATGCCTACCCCTCGTTCACCGAAGGAAGTTCAGCAGTTAGGGGGAAGGCTAGCAGGTCTTGCAAGATTTCTCTCTCGGGTTGGAGATAGGAGTGCCCCCTTCTTTAAGACCCTCCGACGTGCATCCAAGTTTGAGTGGACAGAAGAGTGCTCCCAGGCTTTTGAACAGTTAAAGATGCAACTGACCTCATCGCCTCTGCTTCAGAGCCCCGGCCAGGAGAGGTTCTTTTCTTGTACCTAGGAGTTGGCCCTGAGGCCGTCAGCTCCGTTCTTCTTCGGGAAGAAGGCAGAAAGCAGTTCCCAATCTACTATGTCAGCCATATCCTGAAGAGTGCCGAGTCACGATATCCGATCTTGGAGAAGTTAGCCTTGGCGCTGGTCATGTCAGCTCGCAGGCTTCGCCCATACTTCCAAGCACATTCAATTCAAGTCATCACCGATCAACCTTTGAAGGGTGTGTTGGAAAAGCCAGAGCATTCCGGCAGACTAGCTAAGTGGGCAATAGAGCTAAGTGAATTTGAAATTTCTTATGTGCCCAAGACCGCCATTAAAGCTCAGGTCCTAGCAGATTTTCTAATCGACATGCCAGAGTCCAGTTCTGATCAGGCAGAAAGGTCACCTTTGGCTTGGACCATCTATGTTGATGGTGCCTCAGGCAGAAGTTCTTCTGGAGCAGGAGTGGTTCTCATCAATCCCAACGGGGTCAAATTGGAGCAGGCCATCAAATTTTACTTTCCAGTAACCAATAACCAGGCCGAATATGAATCTCTGCTAGCAGGCTTGAGGCTCGCAAGGGAATTAGGAATCGATCATGTCCACATCAAAACCGATTCTCTGGTAATGGCGTCGCAAGTCCTCGGCAACTTCGAAGCAAGGGAGCCAGTCTTGAAAAAATATCTAGCTCTTGTGAAAATAGAAGTCGGAAGGTTTAAAAGCTTCACCATCGAACATATCCCCAGAACAGAGAATGAGGAGGCCGATTTTCTCTCTAAGCATGGGATGCCTTCAGGAGGAACAACTTCCGAGCTCTTCCGTCCGGCAGTGGTGGAAGGAGATCTGATGCAAGTAGATCAACGCGCCTCTTGGATGGACCCATTCATCCTATATCTATCAATAGGAAATTATCATCATACAGTTAGAGACAAGAAAAAGTTCAGAATAAAAGCAGCTCACTACTTCCTAGTGGCGGGAATCCTTTATAGAAAGACCTTCCTCTCAACCATGGCCCGGTGTGTTTCAGAAGAAGAAGCTCACACTGTTTTGCAAGAAGTTCACTCAGGAGAGTGTGGAAGCCACTCTGGAGCAAGAACTCTTGAAAAACGAGTCCTGCGGCAAGGGTATTTCTGGCCCACAATGAAGAAAGACTCAGAGATCTACGCCAGAAGGTGTGTTCAATGCCAGAAGTTTGCTCCACTTCAGCACCAAGCAGCTCAGTCCCTCAGGTCGATTGCAACTCCTTGGCCCTTTGCGGTTTGGGGAATGGATCTCATTGGTCCTTTTCCCTTGGCAAGCGGGCAACGGCGTTTTATCATCGTAATGATCGACTACTTCAGCAAGTGGATCGAAGCCAAGGCATTGGCTAAGACAACTACTCAGATCGTCAAGAACTTCATTTGGGGAGAAATTGTCTGCCGGCACGGGATACCAATGGCAATAATCACTGACAATGGGCCACAATTCAACAACTCAGAGATGATAGATTTTTGCAGGCAGATCGGAACAGAGCTGCATTTTGCATCAGTTCATCATCCCAGAAGCAATGGTCAGGTGGAAGCTGCCAACAAGCTGATCCTCAACTTGCTCAAAAAGAAAGTGCAGAATCTCAATGGCAGTTGGGCTGATCAGCTTCCATCAGTCCTCTGGTCCCTTAGGACAACGCCATCATCTGCAACCGGGGAGACTCCATTCAAACTCTCTCATGGCTCAGAGGCACTCATCCCGATTGAGTTTGAAGTCCCGTCACCCAGAGTACTGCTTGCAAGAGAAGGTGTTGATGATTGGGTTGTGTTGAATAATGAGGAGATGAGGTTCAGCTTGGAGCACATCGAGGAGGTCAGAGATCAAGCAGCCGTGAGGCAGGAAGAGGTCAAAAGGAGGATGGCCCGTTACTTCGATCAGAATATAAGAATCAAACACTTCCAAGTGGGAAATCTAGTTCTAAAGAAGGTTGATGCTGCTGCAAGAGCTGGTTCAGTGGGAAAGCTTAATCCAAATTGGGCCGGCCCTTTTGTCGTCAAAGAAGCGTTAAAAAGCGGCGCTTACCGCTTGCAGACTCACAAAGGAGAGGACATACCACACACGTGGAGCGGGGATGACCTCAAGCGGTTCTATTCTTAAACCTCCTTTTTCTACTTTGTGTATCCTCTTCAAGAATTATTATGAATATAAACTGCTTGCTAACACTTCTTCGAGTGTTTTGTTGTAATCATAACAGATAAGGCGCTAAGAGAGATTTCAAAAACGGTTCTACACCCGAACTCCCTTTTTCTTTCTTATGCTTCCTTTGCAAATGCATTTTCTTAATCAAAGAATCCATACTGACATTTTTTCTAGTGTTTTCTCTCTCTCCCAAAGACCTATAACGGTTCCCTGATACCAGGAGACATCACCGAGTTCAGCTAGACCTCCCCTAGAGCCATTGTCATTAGCGTAACACCACGAAGACCACGTGTTGCGAGGAGATTTCGCACCGTGTAGTGGGAGCTTGCAGGCTCTAGCGCGGTTGGATTCTGGACTTCGGATCCCGGCAGGTACCTGACCCCACCTTTGCATTATGGAGGGCAAGGTGGGTGTAAAGCTCTACCATGCCGCTTTAGGGATATTGTTACAACTTCGATGATCACATGAGGAAAGTATGCCGTTCCGGCCACCTGCCCGCAGGTCATCTTAGCTTGTAACCCTCGAACACTCCATGGTACCCTCAAGCAGTGCCTGCAGGAGACCCATAGCTTAGACTGTACTCCGGGCAAGAGGGCAGGGAACCGTTCCGCCAAGTAAGCATATTGCTTTTTGCAGGGAATAATGTGCGGACTGCTTTTAACTGTCCGCTCAGTCCGCCTATTTGGGTTGATCTTATAGCTTGTAGCCCGGTGAGGAAAGTATGCCGCCCAGGCTCACCTGCCCACCTGGTCGCGAGTTATAGGTCATTTCTATCTTTAGCGGACTGGTTTTCTCTATCTGCCGAGTCCGCCTATTTGGGTTGATCTTATAGCTTGTAGCCCGGTGAGGAAAGTATGCCGCCCAGGCTCACCTGCCCACCTGGTCGCAAGCTATAGATCATTTCTATCTTTGGCGGACTGGATTCGTTATCCGCACAGTTTGGTAGTTTCCTTGGGATTGCAAGCTGGTTATCTTTAGCGGACTGGTTTTCTCTATCCGCAGAGTCCGCCTATTTGGGTTGATCTTATAGCTTGTAGCCCGGTGAGGAAAGTATGCCGCCCAGGCTCACCTGCCCACCTGGTCGCAAGCTATAGATCATTTCTATCTTTGGCGGACTGGATTCATTATCCGCACAGTTTGGTAGTTTCCTTGGGATTGCAAGCTGGTTATCTTTATCGGACTGGTTTTCTCTATCCGATCTGTCTGCCTGCTTGGGTTGATCTTATAGCTTGTAGCCCGGTGAGGAAAGTATGCCGCTCAGGCTCACCTGCCCACCTGGTCGCAAGCTATAGATCATTTCTATTATGAGCGGATTGATTTTCTGCATCCGCTCAGTCCGCAGGGTAGTCCATATTCAAGTTTGTAGATCATTCCTGTTATGAGCGGATTGGTTTTCTGTATCCGCTCAGTCCGCAGAATGATTTTCATGTTATATAGTTTGATCATTTCTATTATGAGCGGATTGGTTTTCTGTATCTGCTCAGTCCGCGGAATGGTTTTCGTATTATTTGTTTAGTAATCAATGTGCTCTTA
The DNA here is from genome assembly GCA_039583875.1 of Platanthera guangdongensis. Taxonomy (NCBI): domain Eukaryota; kingdom Viridiplantae; phylum Streptophyta; class Magnoliopsida; order Asparagales; family Orchidaceae; genus Platanthera; species Platanthera guangdongensis. Next base: position 109,701,225 of record CM077162.1, read on the forward strand.
TATTATGTGCGGTCTGGCTTGCGGACTACAACTATAACTCAAGTACCCCTGGCATTATTATCAGCTGGCTGTTCTCTGAGGCGGATACTGAATGAGTTGGTCTAATTCTTAAATCAGCAAGATTCGTTAAATGATGTGATGAGCGGACCGTAACTGAAACTCAACAGGGTCCGCCTGACAAAATTCTTCTTTATGCTGTGATTAATCAACGCGTCATGCGGACTACTAAGTATCGGTGCGGTGAGCGTGGAAAAAAGAGCATTGCATGAAGCACACATGCCAAAAATTATCCTTTCTATTTCATCAAAAATTGTTTACATCATTTCTATACATTCGGCGGACTGCAATCTTGCGTCCGCCCACTTTTACAAAAAACCAGATAAAACAAAATATATATATACATTGATCAATCAGTCCTTTGTTTCTTCTCTAGAGGCGCAGGGCTGTCACCAACGATGTCAACCTCTGGAGAATAACCCCCCGAGCCGCTCCCGCTGGTGTCCGATCCTGTACTTGAGGACCCGCTATGCGAGCTCCCGGTTGCAGAAGAGGATGCAGAGTTGTCGGACTCGGCGGACAGTTCATCTACTCGCTGGCATGGTGCAGCGCTGTCCGCTGTCTCCTTGGCGCTTGGCTCTCCGCCTTGGCCTCCGTCTTCTTCTTCTTCTTCTTCTTCATCTTCTTCTTCTTCCTCTTCTTCAGCTTCCTCGACGATGCCCTTTCCTTTCTTGGCCCTCTCCATCGCCGCGACCTGAGGGGCCAGCTCAGGGAAGATCTCCAGAAAAGGGACGTCGTCCACTCCCTCCTTTATAAGGCCGCGGCGGAGAAGTCGCTCAACAGCGACCTCGACAGTCTCCTTTACGAAGGGGAGCATGGCGGACTGGAAGTTGTTGTTCTCCAAGTCATAGGCGACCTGCGCAAACAAAAGCAAATTAGACAGATCGCAGCGGATATAAAATCAAGGCCGCTGCAAATTCAACTCACCCCCAGCTCCTCTCTTTGCTGAGCAACCCTTTTTCCCAGCCGCGCGTTCCTTTCCTTTAGCGCTTCATTATCCTTTTGAAGTTGTTCGTTTTTCCTCAACAGGTCTCTGGCCAGAGTGGCAACAAAATGATTTGTCACCGCGCTGTTCGCAGAAGCCTAAGAGGCTAGCAGAGGGAGGTCGGCGGCGGACACCTTCTTGAGGTCGCTGAGGTTGCGCTTTCCGTAAAGCGCGGAGATTGCGACATGAGCATGACGTGATATCCGCGGACTCTTCCACGAAGGAAGCGCGGTGGACAGGCGAAGGTGTTTGTTTTTGCTGTGCCAATGGACCATGGGGTTCCCCCTGAGGTCCTTCTGGGTGATGCCGAACCCGCTCATTGAGAAACTTTCTGAGGAAGAGTAGTCCGCTGCGGGATCCCCTTCCTCCTTCCTCTTTCTGGCGACTGCTTCTTTCTTTTCTTTTTGTGTAGGAGTGAAGCCGCTGGGTGTCTGCGGCAAGTTTGCGGGCACCGCCAAGGTTGCTGCAAAAACAAATGGGTTAAACACCAAGGTCGCAGCGGATGCAAAAGCTGAGTTCGGAAGCTACTTACTCTCCTCGGGCATGACGTCCGCTAAGCTCGCCAGCAGCGGAATATAGTGCTCGATGTCGAGCCTAGCATTGGCCAGGAACTCGACAATGGCGGACTCAAGGCCATCCAGCTGCACGCTCTTGAAGGAGGAGTCCGCGCGCACCTGCGGATAGGTGTGCGCGAACCCTAGATCGCCCTCGAAAATCAAGAACCTAGAGGTCCAGTTGTGGATCTTGTTGGGAAGACCCACAACCTTCATACCCCTGCAGTAGAAATATATGACCCCCTTGTAGGGGCGGCCTCCGGAAGCGGTGATGGAGCGGACGGAAAATATCTTACGGAAGATATTCATTGAGAAAGCAATCTTTTCAGATCGCAAGTAAGAAACAAAGCTGCAGATCGCAGCGAGTGTGTTTGGCGCGAGCTGGCCGGGCACCATTCCATAGTGCTCGAAGATCGCGGCGAGTTCCCATAGAAGCGGGAACCTGAATCCGCTGTCGAAGTGGTCAACTGGAATGGCGATTTGGGTGGCAGTTGAGAAGTTCAACCTTTCCTGATGAGCGGGAAGGCGGACAAGAATGTTGGAGCCCGCCATTTTCTTTTCAACAAAGGCCTCCAGGTCGGCCTCTGTCAAAGTGCATTTGCGGTGATCAGCAGAGTGGAAGGCAACAGCAGCGTCAGTCCGCGCGGACACCATTTTGCAGGCCGCAGGCTTTCTGTTACTTCAGCTGTTTCCTGCATAAGAGAAGGCAGAAGGCCCTATTTATAGCTGAAAAGTCTGACAGCTTTTTGGCCAGGCCGCAGAGCTCGCAAATCCAATCCGCGCAGTCCGCGGACAATTAAAAGCAGCCAAAACAATAACGCAAATACAAAATATAGATTCACATGCCAAGGAGAATTCAAAGCAAAAAGTTGTCGCCGGCAAAACTTGGTCCGCGCAGATCGCGCATTTTCTCTCGGCAAGTCATAAGAAGCGGATACACTTTCAATCCGCTTAGTTCGCAGTGTTTCCAACCTGCAGGTTAAATAACGAGAAGCAGACACAGCATGAATTCGCACAAATCGCCACGTCACAAGGATTAAGCTACATGAATAGCGGATATATAATCTGAGTCCGCACAGATCAAATAGAATTCAGTTCACAGCACAGCATTATTTGGAGCAATCATACAAACAATATACAGTTAATCAGATAAAAGTTCAAGGAATTGCGGACTCAGCGGTCCCTGTTATCGGTCCGCGCCGGCCTTTCTGCCCTGTCCCTACATAGATGAGCCGCCTGATCGCTTATTTGAAGAATTTCACTGTATACACGGCAGAGATGATGATGGATGACGTTTATAGTCCGGTGCATGTGAGCAGCCTCCCGGTCTACCCTGGCTGAGAGGCACCATTGGCTCCGCCGCCGGCCTCTGCTCCTCGTCCGCGGGCTGCTGGGCACCTGCCGGTGCCGCGATCTCAGGAGGAACGCGATCTGACGCCCGTGGCCTCTGCTCAGCGACCTCAGCAGTCCGCTTCTCCTTTCCTTCACGAGCCGACGCCAAGTACTTGCCTTTGTAGTATCGGACGTCATCCGCGAGCCTTTTCTTTTCCCTTTCAGACCTCTCCAGCGCCCGCGAGATGCTGGCAACCTGGTCTTTGAGGGCCTTCTCGCGTTCCGCGGATGCTTTCTCGCGCGCCGCGGACGCCCTTTCACGCTCCGCCGCTTTCTCTAACTCTGCTTTGACACATTGCATTTCAGCTTCAAATTTCTTCTCTAACTCTTTTATCGTACTCAGGCTGGGCGGCTCATCTTCCACGGACTCCACGTGTGAGACCGCGTCGGCACCAGTGTTGGGTGTGACCACGATCTCGCCACTCTCGATGGAGCCCGGCAGCGACTTTCTACCTGCAACAAATAAAGTCAACTTCGCATTCAAAGGCAGTTCGCGGCGGACTCAAAGAAAGGATAAAAAATCACTTTTAGATATAGCGGCAGCGAGTTTCCGACTATCGAAGATGATTGGCCGCCTTGCCCGCTCCGGGTCAAAGGCGCTTAACCGCTTTTTCCATTCGCGGTGAACCCTTGCTCTTCTCTCCGCAGCCGCACTTGTTGAGACCACGATATCGTCCGTCTTGGTGATAGTTTTGATCGGTCTTGACGTCCGCGACGGCGACCTATAAAGCCACTTGCGCTGAAAGTATTTGGGCGCCGGCTGAAGTTTACCTGACCGCATCAGCTCCGCAGCAATCCGCAGATCCTCAATGGCTTTGTCCGCCGCGGCCTGCTGCGAGGCTGCCCCGACCGCAGCAACATGAGCAACGATTTGTTTCTTTTGCTCCTCTATCTTCTCCTTCAGCCTCTCCCTCTCCTCTTCCTCCGCAGCGGACAAGGAAGGGAGTTCGTCACCCTTATCTCCAGTAGTCTCCGCCTCATTCTGCTGCAGTACAACCAGCAAGGAGTCGTTGATTAAGTCAAGTCGACCAACGTCTATGGAATCAATTATCTCATCCGTGGATAGACTGACCGTTGAGAGGGAATTCTCTCCCTGGATTTGGGCCTCCGGAGTAACCAGATCTCCGTCTGGAACTTCTTTGTCGCGCGGCCTGTGTTGTAAGTCCGCTTCCCCAGTCCGCTTGGAGACGTTCTTCTCCTTCATTGCGCGGAGCTTCTTCTCAACCCGCTCGACGACGGTCGCTCCGTCTCTCTTCCTCTTCTTCCTCTTGGCGGTCTTCTCAGCAGCATCCGCGGCGGACCCCCCTAAATCGGGCTGGTCTGCGCGGACAGGTTCAGGATTCACAGCAGACAATGCCTTTGAGGGCGCGTCGTCCTCTACCTCAGTCCGCCGGTCTTCTTCGTCCAAGTCAACGATTTGCACCGAGGCATTGGGGGAAGATATGTCAGTCTCCATGTGTTCGCCAGCAGTGTCCGCCGAGGTTGCGGTTTTCTGAGAAGGGGCGGAGTCCGACAAGGTTGCCATCTTCTCACTCCTCAATGGTTCGGCGTCGACTACGGCATCCCCGCGAGCAGACACATCGACATGGCGGACTGCTTTCTCCGCAGGCTTCTGGCTCTGGGAACTCTCTCCTGTGGAGCGGACAGGATCTTTTCTTGTCGACCTCTTTACAATCTTCTTTGTCTTCATAGGCGTTGACAGTTCTGGGTCGCCTTTTGCAGTGAGACTAGAGAAGAAGGTTCCAAGCCTTGCCATGCCGGACTGGAAAGTTGAGACCGCAAGCGGTGAGTAGCGCCCCGTGTCGATCGAAATTCTCAACAGATCCAGGCCCTCCAGCGATATTTATAGCGTTGGCGGCATTTTCGAGGCGTGCGGACTCGGCGGTTAAGAAAACATTTTCGAAGTTTTCTGGAAACTTAAAAATGTGCGGGGATTATGTTAACCCCTTAGTCCGCAGCATACTACAAGACTCCGAAGCCCCCCTTTCAACAGGCGCGGACGCGATTTATCCGTTCGCCCAGTCCGGCAAGGTCCCCAATTGGACCATGGTACCCCAGCAGCGGACGTAAGTGCCTGTCCGCTCAGTCCGCCAGCGTTTGAGGTATCAGGTTCTACAGCGGCGGACGCAATGTCTCGTCCGCCCAGGCCGCCGCCCTCCAGCGGGCGCGCCCAGCAGCAGTGGAGGCTCTAGTCCGCGAGCCCAGTCCGCCCCTTCTGCGCGGACTGGCGTGTTCTTTCTTTTTGCTTCCCGTCACCGCTGCCCGGTTCTCCTGTACCCCGGGCAGCCGGTTATTTTAGCCCTGCCCGTTTGGGCAGGCCCCCTATCCTATAAATAGGGGGGAGGTGGTGCACCCAAGGCACGCTGACTCGGACCCAGGAGCCTACTTGTTACAGGCTGCGGACTCGAATCCTGTGCTTTGCGGACTCCCCCTCGCTTTGCTCTTGTTCAGCTTTTCCTTTTACTTGTAACCCAATCCTTTTTCAATCAAGGGAAAGCCCGTCGCAAGAGAGGCATTCAGGCCGCGACGGGCGAAGTCTGTTGTTGCCGTGGTTCACGGCCCTGCTCTTCTTCCAGCTCTCATCCACTTAGTAGATCGCTACTCGCAGTCTCCCTATTCCCCGGTGTTCGAACGGTTAGCTGGTTGTGCTATGATCCTGGTCTTGAGGGCAGCTTCCAAACCTAGACTTCTAACCCTTAGACTAAATTCTAATTGACCTATTGAGCTATACAGGAGGTCAAACATTTGTTTCCTAGAGACATAGTGATCCTGACCCAAATTAGTAATAGAGTGTTCCAACAGAGACTGTCTTTGATTTTCTCAAATAGTACAACACCCTAGTCCATTCTCTACCGGCAGATGATCGTCACTAGAATTTTGAACATTTCAGATGAAAGGTAGTCGTGTGATTCAGTTTTGCATATGATAGTAAAATTTTTCAGTTGGCTAACCTCCCTATCTTTCTCATTCAGCAGTTTTGCTGTCTCAGATTGCTGGTAAACAGGTAGCTGAAGAGAGGTAATCTCCTAAACTTGCTACTTGGCCACCTTTTTGGATCTTTTGAAGGCCTCTAGAAGTTCACCATACTAATAAATCACTTGATTGATATCATCTTCAGATTTGGAGCCACCTACATCCCTGGATGAAGATGCCCCTTAATTTAGAGCAGTCTTATATTTTGACTTGGATCAAAAACTGGTTGGAGAGTGTACCTTAGATTGTAAGACCCCCCCTCCCCGGATCTCAAAACACGGCATGAATGGGGATCTTATGCCCGGAATAGCCGCCTTGCGGTAGCATTGGCACACGGGCTAACATGTACCACAAGACGCCTATTCCGCCGGCTACGACAATATCAATAGAACATGCCAACCCAACCAATTATAATAAGCAAGAGAAGTCAAAATCCACAGTAAGTAATAATGTCCAAATACATCAATAAAGGAGAAGCTAAACATGCTTCTACAATATATCAGAGTACAGCTAAACATTTCCCAAACGGGCTACTTCAGAGTATCAAGCTACTAACATCAGTAACTGACGGTATCGACGACACCATCGCGTCAGGCCCTATCGTCTTGGTCTGGCTGTCCTGCTGCGTAGTCTGTGGCTGCTCTACCTGCGGCGTGACCTCCTAAAAAGGAAGACGTAGCAACCGTTAGTCGAAACGACTAAGTGGTTTCATATCCGCTCCCCCAGCGACTCCTCGGCATCGGGTGAGAGAAGGAAAAAGGGTAATATATATATATGCAAGTGAAGAAGTATAAGCAGGTGGCAGTAGTGTTAGAGTAACAATAACATGATCTTGCAAATATTTAAGAGCTACAACAAACTAACAAGTATAGGTAACATCAGGAAAGTAACTTAACTTATAAGAATGCCCATACAAACTTATAAGTTAAGGATCGGGTTACACAAAGGTAACTCATCATATAAAAGTGCCCATACAAACTTATACGATGAGGGTCTTGTTGTGCAATGTTATGAAATGCTATGTATGCTATGCAATGACTCACCCATGATCACACACATGCAATTGCTATGTCGACGCAGACTATAGTTCCCACTTTTCGAGCAGGTAGCTAACCTCTCAGCAATCAGCTGTCGTGGCCAGGCAGTGACAGTAGAACGGGAACTTCTACTACTAGGAGGGTATCCACACTACTTCACCTAGGCCTTCGTACGCCTCAACGCTAAGTAAACAACAGCGGCGCCCATGCGTACTATGGCAAAGCGGGGTCTTGGGTAGATGTGCACGAAGAACACAGCCCGAACTGGCCTTGCGTGACCCAGAAGGGGCCTCGGAAGTGAGCACGAGGACACAACCCAACCGTTCACTTGGCACGGAAGGGGCCCCGGGACATGAACACCGAGGACACAACCCAACCGCCCAAAGTCTAACTGTCGACTGTCATCGGTGTGACGACTGGCGAGACCGTAGACTTGTCACACTATCCTTAACCCAGGATTACGACACCGCGTGTCGACTCACACCGCATGCAAATGCCACATCAACATAATATATAAGGGACCTCGGATGTAAGCACGAGGATACAGCCTAACCATCCATCCATACCCTATCACATCACAACCAAACAAGTGACGGTCAACACCGCACTTACATCCCTTCACAATACTACCCGTAGGGAGACGACGCTCTAAGTATTGGACTACTAAACTCATTTCATTAGTCAAACATACTCATGGCCATGATTTATTCTTTTATATGACTCCCAGATGATGACAAAATGATATAATCATGTTACGCATATGAAGATCTATCTTACTTTCCATATGTTATCGACATATTATAAACATGATGCGCACAAATAACAATCTTTCAATTCCTATCAGGTCAATTTGTTTAAATAAAATTGCTTCACAATTTGACTATATGAGATCCGATTAGTAAGCTTTGTATATCATGCAACAAATGATTAATCATAAGAGTTCATCCAAGCCAAGTAACTTGCAATATTAATTCCACCGAGTCCAAATTCATCTTATACAAAGCCCAGAATTTAGGTGCAGATTGAATCTGGACAGCAAATTCGACCCGAGATTCCCGAAGCTACATGAATCCGATGAAGCCGTGTAACCCCACGATGGAAAGGTCTTTCCGTGGTCCACAACTTTCAAATTCAGACCTCAACCAAGATTTGACGTTATCCTATTTGAAATCGGACTTGAAGTCCGCTGCGCACAGAACACAATTTCTGCATGCAGGATTTATTGAACACCATTTTCGTTTATACTTTACTGTAGATACATACTTTGCCTGAAGTCGTTCAACCATTCATTGGAAAGGTATTTTCAAGGGCTTCAACTTTTGTGTTTAGCCGAAAGCCCAGAACTTGCCATATCACACCCATAAATGGCCACGAAGTTCGCTGCGCGCAGAATATAGATTCTGCACGCATCTTAAGGCGGAATGAACGACATCGGTTCGTCTTCCTCCTCAAGGCGATCCTCTCGGATCACCTCCAGAATTTCCTCCACCCTTATTCACCCTCATGAGACCTTTGCTCTTCACGAAACCATCCCCAATCTCCACATAGAAGATCGGAGAGGTTGAAGACACCACTAACCAAGAGTACAAGCCCCGGGATTGGCCTCACCCTAGAGAAAGCATCTTCTCACATGTCTAGACTCTTTTGAGTCGACGTCTCGCCTTGATATCTATCGATCTAGAACCAAGGGAGAGGGTAGGAAACTCACATCGATTCCAGTGGTTCCTCCATTTCCGGCCATGGATCTCGTAATTCTCCTTGGCGGCATCTTCTCCTTCACAGCGATGGCGGATTTTCCCTCCCTAGAACTTGCTCCTGCAGTTCTCCTTCTCTACAGGACTTCTCTCAGAAATACGTCTAGGAAGAATAGTGAAACTGCTAGGGTTTTTTCCCACTCCATATATATAACAAGTGACACGGGTAGGGACACACCCGTGTCCTTACCCGTGTCCTGCTCCAGCGAAGCGTTACAATGGTTTTTAGTGTAGGTTTAACACTTGACATGGGTAGGGACACACCCGTGTCCCAAACTCCCGTGTCCCGACCCATGTCCACATGACACGGCCGTGTTCTTGGCCGTGTCCTTCTCTGGATACATCTCGACGAACTCAACTCGACACACACGGAACACGGAACACGCCCGTGTCTCTACCCGTGTCATCGATTGGTCGATCTCGATACGTAGTCCGTCGATCTCGACACGCCTCGTCGAGTACAACTCAACACACACAGGTAGGGACGCGCCCGTGTCTCTACCCGTGTCATACACTTCGTCGATCTCGATAGAGATCGTCGATCTCGACACGCTTCGTCGAGTGTAACTCGACACACATGGGTAGGGACACGCCCGTGTCGCTACCTGTGTCATATGATGTCGACACACCTCGTCGATCTCGACACTCTTCGTCGAGCTCAACTCGACACATTGACACACGGGTAGGGACACGCCCGTGTCTCTACCCGTGTCCCATTCGCACGGGTAGTGACACGCCCGTGTAACTACCCGTGTCCTTCTCTGCACTGATTTCTCCACTCCTCCACAAGTGCAGTCCAATTCCCTGCACTTCTCAGGACATGAGTCAACCCTCCTGACTCAAAAACACACACGAGGGGCCTAGAGCGATTCGGGGCGTTATAAATCCTATAAACAAAATAAAAGATTTCGTCCCCGAAATTTGGCTTAGGCTGTGGGGAGAAAAGCATAACAGGAAATTTAACATATGCTTTTAAATAAAATTACCTTGAGCAAACAACTCCGGGTAGCGTTGCTGCATCAAATCCAATGGCTCCCATGTGTACTCCTCCTTCCCATGGTTGGACCATAGTACCTTCACTAAGGGAACACTTTTGCGGCGCAACATTCTTATCTCACTATCTACGATCCGCACCAGCTCCAGTCGCACCGACCTATCAGACGCCACAACACCATCAGTGGTGGGGATGTACTGATCGGGTCTCAACAACGCCTTCTGAAGCGATGACACATGGAACACGTCGTGGAGGTTCTCCAACTCCGGCGGTAACTCCAACCGATAGGCCAACGGGCCAATCCTTTCCAGTATAGTATAAGGCCCAACATACCTTGGGCTGAGCGTTTTCACACCACGCACATGTCACACTCCATGCATCGGTCGGATTTTCAGGAACACCTTATCACCCACTTGGAACTCCACCATCCGGTGCTTTGCGTTATAGTACTTCGCCTGCCGACTTTGAGCCTCCAACATGCGATCCCGTATCAATCTAACTGCCGCATCAGTATCATCTATATATTTATTTCCCAATGCCCTCGGATCTTCATCCTGCACCCAAGACAAGGGATTCCTGCACCTTCTTCCATAAAGGGCTTCATGGGGTGTCATGCCGATGCTCGCCTGATGGCTATTATTATAGGAGAATTCCACAAGTGGCAAGAGCCTTTCCTATGGCTCTCCTCTGTCCTGCACACACAACCTCAATAAATCCTCCAGTGTTCTGATGGTCCGCTCAGACTGCCCATCCGTCTGAGGGTGAAATGCAGTACTAAAGGTGAGGCACGAGCCCAAATACGCCAGCACCGCCTTCCACTACTTGGAAGTAAACCGACCATCCCGGTCAGAAATAATTGTCTTGGGCACGCCATGATACAGTACGAATTGCTCCACAAAGAGGCGTAGCAAAACATCCACGTGTGCTTCCTTCTTCATTGGAATGAACCGGGCCACCTTTGTCATTCGATCAACAATAACCCACACTGAATCATTCCCGGAGCAGGAGCGAGGTAGCCCATGGACAAAGTCCTTGGAGATATCCTCGAACTTCCATTCGGGGATGGGCAACGACGACAACAGACCACCGGGACTCCTGCATTCAACCTTCACTCTTTGACAAGCTTCGCAATGTGTAACATAGTAACAAACATCCTTCTTCATTCCTGGCCAGCACATGTTCTTCCGTAAGCCGGCGTACATCTTGGCAATACCCGGGTGCACAAAATATTGACAGGAATGTGCCTCTCTCAAGATATCCTCCCGGATTTTGCCACCCTTGGGAATATAGAGCCGACCACGAAAATAAACGAGGCCGTCTTTTAGTGTGTACTGATCGTTGGTCCCAAGGCCGCATCCCTGCCTTGCTCCACCAGAATCCGATCCCGGATATCACAAACTATGCTCATGCTGGCCAAATACTCCGCATACTCTGCCGAAGGAGCCTTGAATACTAGAGTAATTTCCATCACCTCGATCATTTGAGCTAACTCCATGCTCAACAACCGAGACTCTGGGCTAGAGCCTGGCACTTTTCTACTCAATGCATCAGCTACTGAGTTTGCTTTCCCGGGGTGGTAGTTCATGGTGAACTCATAGTCGCATAGAAATTCCAACCACCGCCATTGTCTCAGGTTCAACTCCTTCTATGTGTGGACATACTTCAAGTTTTTGTGATCGGAAAAGATCTCGCAGTGGACGCCATATAGATAATGCCTCCAGACCTTGAAAGCAAACACCACTGCTCCCAACTCCAAATCATGAACCGGGTAGTTGATTTCATGTTTCTTTAACTGCCTTGAAGCATAAGCGATTACGTGCCTGTGCTGCATCAATACCGATCTCATCCCTTAATATGACGCGTCCGTGTAAACCTGAAATCCTTCCTTCCCAGACGTAAGTGCAAGGATGGGGGCGGAGGTAAGCCTATCCTTGTAACGACCCTAGCTGATCCAACGTGACAACGTCACGGCTCCGCTCTAGGCATCGCTACCGGGATGCACCCCAAGCACCCCAACCCCTCTCCCTCCACGGGAGGGTTGTTGGTGGCCACAACCTCCCTTTGATGAGTTAAACTCGATAGTCAAGCCTGCACTACGAGGACTTCCTAGGAGGTCACCCATCCCAGTACTACTCCGACCCGAGCACGCTTAACTATGTTGTTCTTTCAACTCTCATCACCAGTTGAGCTGCAGCTCAATTGGTGATGAGAGTTGAAAGAAATCCATAGTTAAGCGTGCTCGGGCCGGAGTAGTACTGGGATGGGTGACCTCCTGGGAAGTCCTCGTAGTGCGGGCTTGACTATCGAGTTTACTTCATCAAAGGGAGGCTGTAGCCACCAACAACCCGCCCATGGAGGGAGAGGGGTTGGGGTGCTTGGGCTGTAGCCCGGTAGTGATGCCTAGAGCGGAGCCGTGACGTTGTCACGTTGGATCGGCTAGGGTCGTTAGAATAAAAGTGCACTTTTATTGTAACATCCCCTAGGCCGTCTGTGGTCCTCAACCCAACCCCTTTCCCTCCACAGGCGGGTTGTTGGTGGGCACAGCCTCCCTTTGATGAGCGAACTCGACAGTTAAGTTGGGTCGTACGGGGACTTCCCAGGAGGTCACCCATCCCAGTACTACTCTCGCCCAAGCACGCTTAACTATGGAGTTCCTTTACATCTCATCACCAATTGATCTGTTGTAACACCCCAAAATTTGTACCATTTAATTTCGGGTTCGTTGAGAGGGAAATTTGGTTTCTGGCAGGGGGCACACTGCCTGGGACACGGGCGTGTCCCAGGGCGTGTCAGGCTAGAGTCGACGACTTGGCCGCGTAGTCGACACTTTGCGCTCGACGAAGTGTCGAGACGGGGAACACGACCTAAGACACGGGCGTCTCTCAGGGCGTGTCGAGCCCGTGTCGACAACCGGCCGGGGTGTCGACATTTGTGCTCGACAATATGTCAAGACAGGGCACACGGCCTGAGATACGGGCGTGTCTCAGGGCGTGTCGAGCCCGTGTCGATAATCGGCCCGGGGAGTCGACGAATTTTGCTCGACGATGTGTCGAGACAAGCACACGGCCTAGGACACGGGCGTGTCCAAGGCCGTGTCAGGCAGTCGATGAACTTCGCTCGACGAAGTGTCGAGACGGTGAACACGGCCTGGATCCCAGGCGTGTTGAGTTAGATACGGGCAAGGACACGTGCGTGTCCCGTACCCTTGTGACTCTCGGGTTGTTTTCGGGGGTGTGTCGATGGAGGCACACGGCCGACCACACGGCCGTGTTAGTTGGAACACGGGCGTGTCAGGTCAAACACGGGCGTGTCGGATGCCCGTGTGCTGTTCCAGGCGCGTCGATTTGTGACGGCGAATGGGGGACACGGACCTGGACACAGGCGTGTCGCAGGCCGTGTTTGGCCCAGGTGTTTTATTTTTCAGGCGGATCGTGGCCATTCTTTCCTTTGTTTTGGGATCTGACGGTCCAGGACTGCTCTTGGGGAGTTAAGTCCAAGAATAGGGTTGGAAACCCTCATTCTTCTCCAAGCTTTCTCTTACTAAAATTCTAGAGAGAAGGGAGAGCAAGGAAGAAGGTGAAGTAGAGATCCGGCTGTTGGAGAGGCTTCGGTGCTCCAAATCGCGATCCGAGTCCAGATCCGTGGAGGCTAGACCATTGTGAAGGTTTTCATCCGGCTATTTTACCATGGCTAGGAAGATGAGTCGGAAGGTAATAACACTTCTCCTCTCGGTTTTAGGATGCATGTTTTAGCATCTCTTCTTTTATAGTTTTTGGGCACCAAACACTCAAATGAGAGGGGTTTGGGTCGCCAAGGTTCAAGAGGAACCTCCGGGTCGATTGAGTCCATCCCCGACATGTTTTGCATTAGAGATCCGCTCCATTAGTGGATTAGGCATGGTGTGTGAAGCCGTAGTCGCGGCCGTTAGTCCGACTCGGTGATGTTGCATACGAGCTTTAAGGATTCGTAGAGATCCCGTTGCGGCAAGATGTCGTTTGTGATGTGGTGATGTTTTCCCCTTTATCTCGAGTAAGTACGTCTAGTCAGAACCGGACAAGTTTAGCTCCTCAATTGTGGTAGATGGTTTCCTTGATGGACAAGGTTAGCTCCGCATGAGTGGTAGATGGTTTCCTTGGTGCGCGGGAATGCTGCAGTACAAATGAGAGACTAGGGTGGAATTGTCTTGGTTTGTGCTATGCCAAGGCGTGGCTGTATCTCCGTGGTCGGCTGGCTATCCCGTGACATACACGTCATGTGTGGAGAGTGTCCCGGCGAGACTAGTCCCCTTCTGTGAGACTGACGAGAATGCCAAGCATGGGGGCAAGCCCAGGCAATGAGGCCATGAGCGGGTGGGGTCCAACAAGGCTTCTTAGAATCGGTCAGTTGTGTTTGTTGGAATCTTGACATGAGGCGTCAGAGCTTGCAGGCAAGCCCGGGTCTAAGACCTTGAGCGGGTGGGGCCTTGGAAAGAGATCCATGTGGCGGCTTGTGTGCCGTTAGGGGGATTTGTGTTTCCCCTTTGTTTGCGGATTTATGCTAATGGGGAAACGATGAGTACCCATATGATGTGATGTTGTGCTAGACGCATACGCGATAGGGTGCCTTTGGTGAAGCCCGGGTTGTTGCATACATGTTGCATAAGTAGGCCCTTTTATTATATGCTCAACAAGTAGAGAACGTGTATGTTGTTTGAGACATCCAATCCTGTTCTTAATGCATTCCTTGCTTATATTTATATATTTCATACGAAGTGCTGACTTGTAGGTTGGAGGGTTCCCGGGGTCCGTTAGGGGCGGCCGGGAGGAGATGTGTTAGTTACAAGATTTGAGATCACGTTACTAATAATTTTTACAGGGCAAGGATCGCAAGCAGGAGCTACCTCGCCGTCCAGGAAGGCCTAAGCCATCATGAAGTGTTCCCCTCTTTTGTAACTCTTCTTAGATGATATTGAATGTTTGAGACTCATGTTGTCCGGCTTGCATGCTGAGGTAGACTAGGAGTGCTTGTACACTTTCATGATTGTTGTATTATGTGAGTTTGGACTCTCTATGTTGTAAGGCCATAAGGCCATTTTTGTTACTCTCTAGTGGTGGATAACTTCTAGTCTTGCTTGTTTCCGCTGTGTTGTGCAAAAAGTTTTGGGTGTGGGTAGTTATATCATCTTATAATACTAAAGCTGTGGCATTCGTATGTTGTGGGGTCCCGGCCGGACCCATATTATACGGTCATTATAGGGGAGGTGTTACAATTTAGTATCAGAGGGAGGTTAGATTCAAGGTCAGTGCGTAGAGAAGTTATCCACATAACAGTAGCGCGGGACCATGAGTGTCCTTATGTTTAAGTCTTGAGATTATAGACTGATCCCTTGTTTCTTGTCTTCTTGAAGAGTGCAAGCAATGAGGTGGGTACTGAAAGTCCACCTAGTGTCAGCTATGTGCACCTATGGGGGGGGGGAATAGGTGATGTGTGGTTCTTTTGCGGAATTTACGGATGTACCTGCACAATAAAAACAACAAGCACAGCACACAGAATACACAGCAAATTTATAGTGGTTCCCCGACTTGGGTACATCCACTTTCCCCCTTCGACCTATCTCCCCAACAAGGGACGACTCAGTCACTTCTCCAACGGGATTGAAATCCAATCCCTTCACTAACGGAAGGAGCCCTTCCACACATGAGAGTCAACACTCCCACAAAACGGGTTGCACCCAACCCTTACAACACGGAACAAAGGTTCCTATACAATAAAATAAATGTAGAATGTACACGTGATACAAACTTCTCTTGGAGACTACGGTGTTCCTCTTTGTTCGACGACGTGTTCTTGAAGTCGATGAAGAGTCTACGACCTTGGTCTCTCTTGGAGAAGATCTCCCCGGAACCGGCGGCGGCACACGAGCGGCGGCTAGCTTCGGGATCGGCGGCTACGATGAAGAGCGGCTTCTGAACTTGGAGATCTAAACTTCGTAGCGAAGCAAGCTAGGTCTACCAACGGTCACTCTAGGATCAGTCGTCTCGATCGATTCGGACGGGGGAGTTTTTCCCGGTCAACAAATCGAGAGCCAAGAGATCTCCGGATAGACGCGTGAGACTCAAGCTTTGCTAAGCTTCTGTCACCGGAGATCGGGAAGAAGATCGATCAGCGGCGGCGACGACTTGACGCGAGCGGCGGCGGCGGAGCGGAGCGATTTGCGAATTTAGGGTTATGTCGCGGCTCGGTTTTCTTTCTCTCTTCTCCGTAGATTTACTGTTCAAAATACCCATGTATTTATACCCTGAAGATACAGCAATTTTGACCGTTTGTGGGACCCACAAAAGGAATCCCCAAATTCCGGTTCAAACTAGTCCAGAAGCAGAATCCGGTCCAGCAGCATTCTGAGAAAACGCCAAGTAAAAATCGGCGAGAATCGCAGACGATTCTCGACGAATCAGCGAGAATCACCAAGTGATTCTCGACGATTCGTCGAGAATCGTTTGTGATTCTCGTCGAATCACTTGTCGATTCTCAACAAATTTTACTTTATACATGGGCTGCTTGACCACTGGTTCGGCGGGAATCACAAGTGATTCTCGCTGAATCTTACTTGGCACCATTTTGAGATGGCCAGAAGGAGTCGGGGAGAATCACTGATGATTCTCGTCGATTCGGCGAGAATCACTTGGTGATTCTCGTCGAATTTGCCTTGGACGATTTTTCGTCTTCCACCTAGGAGCTGCTCCTTGATCCTCCATGCTCCTTGTCTTCTCTTGCATATGAACGGCCCTGTACTTGAAAGTAAGTGCACTCCAATAGAGAGAGTACACATAGGCCAACACACTGATCTGCTCAACGAGGGATTACGTCGTGCAGACCCGTGTATATTGACCTACTGCACCCTGACATTGGTGTGCACTTAGCGTGGAGAAACTGCAAGTACAACTTGAAAAAGTTTCATCAAATACATTGTGAATTCATCTTAGCTTGACAGGGGGCTTCCTCAAATCTAGGTAATCGTGGATACAATACCCAACAATCTCCCCCTATTTGACGAAGCCAAAACCCTACTAGCTAAGATGAATAACACCTATCAAATAATAATTATAGCATTTAAAAATTAAATATGCAACACAAGGGAATATATGCAATCAGAACAGGACTTGAGTCATTCACACATTCAAGAATATATATATATACCAAGAGAAATATATTCACATATAATTCAGAATTGTTCATATGACAGTAATAATCATTAAACGTTCTTAAGACACAGTGACCAGCTATAACATAATGACTATTTGTCCTTAGCTACGTCACCCTTCAGAGTTTGAGCCAAGTACTTTTTGCTTTGCCTTTCCATGTATTCCTTGGGCTTCGGGTAGTACCTAGGAGGAGCAACTTTGTCTGGATCCTTGTTGTTTCTGAAGAAAATGTTGCGTTTTGCTTCAAACGTCTTGTGCGTCTCCCACTCATATTGGCTATATACCTCGTTTCGATTGATCTCTCCTCTTTCTTGTAAGCCAGAAGGTGTCTAAGATTATATTCCTTGAGACTGGACTCCACCTTTCATTCGTACATCCTCCTCATTCATTCGAATTTCTCTTTGCAGCCTGTGTCTCCTTGGATGTCCCTTCCTGAACTTTCCTCTTTTCCCTGGCTTTAGCTAAAGCCTCCTGGTCAAACATACTCCTCAGCTTAGATTTGGAGATGGCCCTAGCATCAGCTTTATCAGTGAAAATTTCTGCAGCACTTGTACTTACATCCTCAGCAATATTTACTTCCTCAGCAGCCTTAGAAGTCTCAGGAACCTGAATACCGGCAGGTTGGTCAGGTAGGACGACGCCTAACGTGCCCAGTGCCTGTTGTAGCATCCACCAGCAACTCTCATAGACGTATTTGCTTGATTGTGCAAAGTTTGCATCCATGCTTTCTTGGAGCTCGGCCAGCTTAGCGATATACAACTTCTCCCCTTTTTGGCTTCGTCAGCTATGCAATTGGCATATGAGTGCAGAGAGTCATCAATATGCTTAGTTGTCTTGCTGAATTCAGTGATTAGAGCCTGCTGATTTGCATTTAAGGTTACCATATTACCATCAAATTTCTGAATATTGTTGGCTACAACGTGTGCGTTCTGATTTACAACAGCCAAAGTATCAGTACTCTTTTTCAAACGGCCATTAAGAGTGTGACAGCTTCGCCGGCCGCGGTATACTTTTCTTCGAATTTCTTCTCCATCACATCCAGTTTGTGGTTGATTTTCACCATATTCTGCAGCATGAGATCTTCAGAAGTCTTGATCTTTTTCAGCAGTGTTTTCTGAGCTGTATCAAAAGAATCTTTAAGCTCGTTCACTATTCCTTGAATGACATTGATGGTGTGAGTGGCCAGCTCATCTCGCAACGGTATGGTCTGAGGTACTTCTTGCCCTTGCTCGTGCTCTGCAGCAGATGCATCGGTAGAGCTGGATACAATCACAGCCTCTATAGAAGGAATGTTGGCGGCCTCTTGAGGTTTATCAAACTCCCCCTCCACTGGTGCAGACTTATCAGATGGAGGTTCAACGGGATCCGGAGTCTCCAACACTTCATGGTCCTCATTCTCATCGTCCTCTCCGTCCTCATCCAAAAATTCATCCATATCAGCAGCTTCTTCCACTTCTTGATCAGCAGTGTCCAGTGCTTCAGCTTCAGTTCTTTGAGTGTTTCTGTTCAAGCCCTCCTCATCCTCCAACTCAGGTTCACTTACTTCATGAATTTCGGCCACCGCATCCTTGGCCACCTGGGCGATTTCATATATTGTATCCATATGAGTGGGTAGAGTCTCCCCTCGATTCCTGCAGGCACAGTATCAGGAATTTCACTGGGGGAGGCTGCTGGAGATACTTCCTCTTGCTCTTCCACAGCAGGCTGCCCGATGCGTCGCTCCCATCGATCAAACACAGTAGCATCCATCTTTTTCAAGTAATGGAGAGGAACTCCTTTGCTCATGTCGAATATGTCTCCGTTGAGCTGGTTGAGATATAGACTAATGATGCGGCCGAAGCTTGGAGTGCCCAGAGTGTCCTTGATCTTTTGGAACAGCAACTCCCCCCAGTTGAACCTCTTTCGGCAGACCACAGCTATGTGAATTTTGAACATATCTCCGGAGATATGATCATGGGAGCCTGGCTTGCAGATGAGTACTTTTCCTATGACGTCAGATAGGAGCTTCCCTTCTTCATTCATCTCTTTTCTCTTTATTGATCGAGTGCCTCTTGGAAGACCGCAGAACAAGAGGGTTCTGGCTTTGTCCTCGTCCTCCAGATAATCTTCCTGCTCCGAACTTGAGAGCTGCAGGTAGCGAGTTAGCTTACTGGCAGACATCTTTACGGTTGTCCCAGCCACCTTGCTCTTGATGATGGAGTCTCTGTCTCGGAGTCTTGCGGTAGAGAAGAACTCCAGCACCTCTTTATCCAGGACTTTGCAAGGGTGCTCCAATATGAAGGTTAGCCCGGCCTCTTCCAGCATGAGAATGATATTCCGGAACTCGTCCGAGGCATGAGAAAATCCAGTGTGAACCAGCTCGCAACCAGAAATCAAGCCTGCAGTTGTCCTTGGAGCCATTGAAGATACGGAAGTGAGTTGATGAGCTTCGGGAAGATCTTCGGTGGAGGGAAGAGTATCCCGTGGGGTGCGTCCTTGCTAGAACCTTGCGGTCACAGGGACACTTCGCGAGAACCTTGTGGGGTTCGGCCTTGCTAGAATCTCACGGGGAGAGGATGGTCACACAGCAGCGATTCGATGAGAACTCTCTTGGCGTCGACGAGATCGTCGGAGGGCTGCGGGTTTCAGCGAATCCGTGGAAGTGCACTTGCGCGAGTCGTCGGGAGTTCTCTTGCGCGAGGGTCGTCGAGTGTTCTCTTGCGCGAGTCGTGAGGAAGGCGAACAGGCGGAGATAGTCTTTCGGCGGGATTTATATAAGTCGTCGGGATACTTAAGGAAGCCGAGCGGTTGGCGAGCTCCTTCGGCGGGATTCGGCGGGATTTGTCTAATTTGGTGAGATATAAAATGGGTGGCCGGGATTCGGAGTATATAATGATGTTTTTCTTGACTACTTTGGGAAGCATTGCACCATTTTCAAATTCTTCGAATGTCAAGTTAATACAAGATTAATAAATACATGTTTATTATAACGACAATCTATTTGGATTTGAGCGAGACTTCTCCAGACACTTCTTGATGTCAATTGTGATGTGTCGAAATTCGCAATGACATATCTTTGTTAACCTTTTATTGTTGTGTAATGGTTTGCATGCCTCGTGATAAGCATAAGTATTCGTATACACAAGGATAGAAATATATATATATATATATATTTACTTTGAATGAGGATGCATCATGACACAAGTCCTTGAACTGATCAAAACTTACCTGGGATTTGGAGAGTCATTGTCTTAGTCCCACAGGTAGAACACATTAGTAGCTTAAAGTGAGTATGCTCAATAGGTAGCACATCTGTTATTGCAGACGCTTGTTCCAAGTTAGCCTTGAGCCACCTACTGTCCAGATCCCATCGTATTTAAGGGGACCTAGACTACCCTGCAAAACAGAATTACTTTACCTTAGGAACCCAAATCATATTAGGTCCTAGGTTTCTATTAGCATAAGCACGCAACTGCCTTCCTTCAGAAAACCTGTCTGGAAGACTACCTCTGTCCCTAGAATGTGGATAAGCCCTTGCTGTGGGCACAGAGGGGTTGTGCCAACAGTCAATGGCAAAGTGCCCCACTTTGCGCGCAGCACCAACAAGGGTGAATGTTGTATCGCCTTTTTCGACCTGATCTAGTGACTGATGAAGTCACGGTCCTAGGTCTAAACGGGATAGGGCATGTTCTTGTCACACAAATTCCTCTTCCATCGTGACACGAGGAAGGGTGGAACGAATGCATGATGTGAGCGTTATGAGGCCGAGAAGGTGGTGCCATTCTTTCAGGCATCTCCCTTGCTGAGGCCCCATGAAGCCTGACATCATGACTTCTATCCTCCCTATCCCGTGTCCTCGAATGGTGAGAGGTCTCCTGTGAGCTGGGACATGCAGATCCACACTTTGTTGTGGCAGTGGCTGTGAATACAAAGGGCTCAGAATGAGCCTTAGGTATTCTCTCGTGGGTGGCCATGCCGGCCCTTGCACGCCGGGTGTCTCCACATGGGGACAGATCATCCTTGCAGTGACCACGACTATTCCTGTGGTCATACCTGAAGGCATGATGAGTTGCCTTCCTGCTTGGAGTGGGGGGTCGGAATACCGTTTCCCCATTTCTCCATCCCTGAATAATCCGGGAAATCCACCCGGTTTCTTGCTTTCTCTTTATAGCATCAACTTTGGAAAAGTTTGATACTATACGTTTCTCATTATCTAGACTATTCTCTAGAGCTGAGATCTTAGAGTCCTTGACCTTGTTGGACGCCAATTGGAGAACCAACAAGATCTTCAGTCGAGCAATCTCTCGAGCTTGTTCCTCAGCAAGTAGATTGCTTTCCTGAAGGGCTCTCTTCAGGGAATCAGTATTTTCTGGAGGAGAGCAGTTTCTGTCTTCAGAAAAGTCGAAAGATATGGGGCAGGATGAAGATGATACCTTCTCATCTGAGTTATTGTCATTAGAATCAGTGACCAATGTTTCGTCCTCGTCGGAGCTGCTTTCCTCACTATCTTCTTCAGTCTCTGACAAGGATACTGGAGCTCTGATGCAATCCGAAGGATCCTTGCATTCATCTTCAGAAGTGAGGACCCCCACATACGCCTCATCCTCTGATTGGCAGCATATTTCAGCTTTCTCTGACCCCCCCATCAGCTCTGAGATCATCATCCACAGAGATTTAGCCGTTGTACATTTTTCCAATCTAGAGCGAGAGGCTCCAGACCAGACATCCATGATAATTTGTCGAATCCTCTCGTCCAAGAGAAATAGAGATAGTTCCATCTCAGACATCTCAGCAATGCCCATGGGCACTTGGATCCCAGAGTCGGAGGTCTTCATGGGATAAACGGACCCTCTTCCAGGATGAGGGATGCTCGTGGATCGATGGCATCCAGGTGAAATAACACTCTCATCCTCCAGATGGGATAATAATCCTTTGTGCATGCAGGGAGTTTGAGTGGCAATACGTCATAATCCAGATCCATGCTTCTGACACTGGTGGCAGGATTCTACTCAAGGTGTTAACCTTTTTGAAGAGTAACCTCCCTCTGATACCACTTGAAAGTCCACCTAGTGTCAGCTATGTGCACCTATGGGGGGGAATAGGTGACGTGTGGTTCTTTTGCGGAATTTACGGATGTACCTGCATAATAAAAACAACAAGCACAGCACACAGAATACACAGCAAATTTATAGTGGTTCCCCGACTTGGGTACATCCACTTTCCCCTTCGACCTATCTCCCCAACAAGGGACGACTCGGTCACTTCTCCAACGGGATTGAAATCCAATCCCTTCACTAACGGAAGGAGCCCTCCACACGTGAGAGTCAACACTCCCACAAAACGGGTTGCACCCAACCCTTACAACACGGAACAAAGGTTCCTATACAATAAAATAAATGTAGAATGTACACGTGATACAACTTCTCTTGGAGACTACGGTGTTCCTCTTTGTTCGACGACGTGTTCTTGAAGTCGATGAAGAGTCTACGACCTTGGTCTCTCTTGGAGAAGATCTCCCCGGAACCGGCGGCGGCACACGAGCGGCGGCTAGCTTCGGGATCGGCGGCTACGATGAAGAGCGGCTGCTGAACTTGGAGATCTAAACTTCGTAGCGAAGCAAGCTAGGTCTACCAACGGTCACTCTAGGATCAGTCGTCTCGATCGATTCGGACGGGGGAGTTTTTCCCGGTCAACAAATCGAGAGCCAAGAGATCTCCGGATAGACGCGTGAGACTCAAGCTTTGCTAAGCTTCTGTCACCGGAGATCGGGAAGAAGATCGATCAGCGGCGGCGACGACTTGACGCGAGCGGCGGCGGCGGAGCGGAGCGATTTCGTGAATTTAGGGTTATGTCGCGGCTCGGTTTTCTTTCTCTCTTCTCCGTAGATTTACTGTTCAAAATACCCATGTATTTATACCCTGAAGATACAGCAATTTTGACCGTTTGTGGGACCCACAAAAGGAATCCCCAAATTCCGGTTCAAACTAGTCCAGAAGCAGAATCCGGTCCAGCAGCATTCTGAGAAAACGCCAAGTAAAAATCGGCGAGAATCGCAGACGATTCTCGACGAATCGGCGAGAATCACCAAGTGATTCTCGACGATTCGTCGAGAATCGTTTGTGATTCTCGTCGAATCACTTGTCGATTCTCAACGAATTTTACTTTATACATGGGCTGCTTGACCACTGGTTCGGCGGGAATCACAAGTGATTCTCGCCGAATCTTACTTGACACCATTTTGAGATGGCCAGAAGGAGTCGGGGAGAATCACTGATGATTCTCGTCGATTCGGCGAGAATCACTAGTGATTCTCGCCGATTTGGAGAGAATCACTTGGTGATTCTCGTCGAATTTGCCTTGGACGATTTTTCGTCTTCCACCTAGGAGCTGCTCCTTGATCCTCCATGCTCCTTGTCTTCTCTTGCATATGAACGGCCTGTACTTGAAAGTAAGTGCACTCCAATAGAGAGAGTACACATAGGCCAACACACTGATCTGCTCAACGAGGGATTACATCGTGCAGACCCGTGTATATTGACCTACTGCACCCTGACATTGGTGTGCACTTAGCGTGGAGAAACTGCAAGTACAACTTGAAAAAGTTTCATCAAATACATTGTGAATTCATCTTAGCTTGACAGGGGGCTTCCTCAAATCTAGGTAATCGTGGATACAATACCCAACAGGTACGTCGAGAGCAAGAGAAGAACTTTCGGAGAGCAGTGCCACTGCTCCAGGTCTTTTGGGCACGGGTGTAAACCTAGCCGACTTCTGCCACATGCTTGCAGAAGCGATGGTGGCAGCCCAAGCTGCAGCGGCAGCTCAGGTGGCAACCCTTGCTACACCGGACACGGCGACGGCCGTGCCAGGCGGAGAAGCCAGGCTAGTGGAGCCTTTGGCGGAAAGGGTGGTTGTCGGACATGGAGACCGGCACATGAAGTATTTCCTGAGCTTCCATCCCCCGTCGTTCAAGGGAGTTGGTACGCCAACGGATGCGGAGGATTGGTGGGTTCGAATTCAAGAGCTTTTAGGGCGGCAGAGATGCCAGAAGAAAAGAAATCTGAGTATGCGGCGTTCGTGTTGGAAGGAGACGCCAAGTTGTGGTGGGTGAGCCATAGCGTCCGCCAGTTCCCTGGACGCACCCCGTCGGTGGAGGAATTTGGGGATGCATTTCTAAAGAGATATATTCCCGTTCCTACACGGTTGGCCCTTCAGAGGCAGTTTCTGCACTTAATGCAGCGAGACAAGACGGTGGACGAGTATGTGCAGGAGTTCACCCGTTTGGGTCGTTACACGGGAAAGACGATGGCAGAAGATGTAGAGAGGGATAACCTCTTCTACCAGGGGCTGAGGGAGAATCTGAGGCAACCCCTCATTTCCATGAAGAGAGCTGGTTTCAACGAACTAGTTGAGGCTGCCAGGATTTTGGAGAGTGATCTGCAGCGAACCCAACATCGTAATGGTTTCACTCCCAAGCAAGGGGAAGAGAAGCCTCCCCAATCCCAGGGAAAGTCTGAAGGGAGTAGGTGGAGGAAAAAGCCTCACACTTCCAGGTCTGGTGAGAAGAGCAAGTGGACGCCTGGAGGTTCTCACTCTAGGGGACCGCCGACGTGCTACAACTGCAGTAAGGTGGGACACATAACTCATGTTTGTCCTAAGGGAGGAGCGGAGCAAGAGGCAAGGCAGGAGCAGACTGTGCGCTCCGGCCCCAGTGCCGCAGAGAAAGGGAAGATGGCGGAGTCAAGCGCTTCTCGGTTCCAACAGGTGCAACCAAGGACCTACAACCTTGGACAGCAGGAAGCGATCCGCCAAAATGATGTGGTGACAGGTATGAAGAAAATTTAAGTTTGAATTTTGTGTTTCATACTTTTAGACCTTTTTGTGTGATGTCTATGTTGTAGGCTTCGTATTAGTTTCCGGGTACCCCGCTAGGGTATTGTTCGATACGGGAGCATCGCACTCCTTTCTTGCGGAGAGCTTCATCCGGAGAATAGGAGTTGAGTCCTTCTCGGTGGACGGGGAGCTGAAAGTGCGCATGCCCAATGGGTCATCCATGACCACCGGGGCCAAAGGGAGCATTTGTTGGGAGCTAGACGGAGATGACTTCATTTTGTAGCAGCAATTTTAACATTGGTTGAGTTCGATGTCATTTTGGGCATGGACTGGCTTGCAGAGAAGCGCGCTAGTATTGATTGCCTATCTAAGGTAGTGACCCTAAGGAGCAAAGGGCAGGCGGAAGTCAAATTTGAGGGCCTTTATGGAGTGTCCTATTCCCTGATTTCGACCATGAAATTGATGCGGGCGGTTAACTAGGGTGGTGTGGCGCTGGTAGCGTTATTGGAGGTTCGCCTCTCCCAGTTGTCTATTGAGGAAGTGCCCGTAATGGCAGATTTCAAGGATGTGTTTCCGGATGAACTTCCTGGAGCGCCTCCTCGGCGGGAGATCGACTTCTCGATCGAGTTAGTGCCGGAGGCTAGGCCGGTGTCACGTCCTCCATTTAGGATGGCACCAAAGGAGTTGGCGGAACTCAAGGTACAGTTACAGGAACTATTGGAGCAAGGGTATATCAGACCCTGTTCTTCGCCGTGGAGCGTGCCGATGTTGTTTGTAAAGAATAAATACAGTAGTATGCGGCTGTGCATAGACTACCGAGAGCTGAATAAACTGACCGTTAAGAATAAGTATCCGATTCCTCGGATAGACGACTTGTTCGACCAGTTGGTGGGGTCGGTGGTGTACTCAAAATTGGACTTGAAGTCAGGCTACTATCAGTTGCGAATTCGGGACGAGGACATACCCAAGACTGCCTTTGGCACGAGGTACAAACACTTTGAGTTTACGGTGATGCCGTTCGGGCTGACGAACGAGCCATCTGTGTTCATGGACCTTATGAACCAGGTATTTTAGGAATACTTGGATTCTTTTGTGGTTGTCTTCATCGATGACATCTTGGTGTATTCCAAATCGGAAGTGGAGCATGAGACCCACTTGAGAGTGGTCTTGTAAGTGTTGAGGGAGAATCAGTTGTATGTAAAGTTCTCAAAGTGCGAGTTCTGGTTAGCGAAGGTGGCATTTTTGGGCCACGTGATTAGTGGGGATGGGGTGGCAGTGGATCCAACAAAAGTGGAAGCCATCAGAGATTGGCCGGTTTTGAGGACCGTGGCGGAAGTGCGAAGTTTTCTTAGACTAGCCGGGTATTATAGGAGATTCGTGGAGAATTTTTCGCGGATAGCTCTACCCCTCACCTCACTCACTCGTACAAATCATAAGTTTGTGAGGACTCAAGAGTGCAGTCAAGCATTTGAGACACTGAAGGAGAGACTTATGATGACTCCAATCCTAAGTCTATCGCAAGGGACCGAGGGATTTCAGATCATCAGTGACGCATCGGGATGCGGTTTGGGTTGCATTTTGGTGCAACATGGCAAGGTGATAGCTTTGGGGTCTAGACAGCTGAAGCCTCATGAGGGGAATTACCCCGTCCATGACTTGGAGTTGGCGGCGGTAATTTTTGCGTTGAAAATATGGCGACATTATGTGTATGGTGCAAAGGTGGAGATCTTCACGGATCATAAAAGCCTGAAGTATCTCTTGGATCAAAAGGACTTGAACATGCGACAACGCAGGTGGGTTGAGTTTCATGGAGACTACGAGGTGGTGATTCAGTATTCTCCTGGTAAAGCCAATGTGGTGGCGGATGCCTTGAGTAGGAAGTACTCGGGGCAAGGGAATTGGATCGAAGCTCATGATGAGCGGTTGGTACGGGAATGGGAGTCCCTTGGTTTGGAATGTGTGGCGAGAGGCAAGTCCAGCGTGGCTCGGTTGAACTGGATTAAAGTGCAGAACGACTTGTATGATCGCATTCGGGAGGCGACCCGGTTGGATGTGGAGTTTCAACCATATGTGTTGGAGGCTCAAAAGGGCGAGGGCAGCACCTGAGAGATGATTGATGGGATTCTAAGGAAGGACAGAAGGGTTTGTATACCACAGTTCGGCAAACTCCGTGAGAAGTTGATGTTTGAGGCTCACTTCACAAAGTACTCCGTTCACCCGGGCAGTACAAAGATGTACTTGGATATGAAGAAATCCTTTTGGTGGCCGGGGCTGAAGCGGGACGTAGCTTTGTATGTGAATCGATGCCAAACTTGCGCCTTGGTGAAGGCCGAATGTCAGAAGCCGGGCGGGTTCCTGAAGCGCCTTCCAATCCCTGAGTGGAAATTTGATGACATCTCCATGGATTTTGTACATGGTTTGCCTAGATCGCAGCAGGGTAATGATGCTATTTGGGTGATCATGGATCTCTTAACCAAGGTGGCCCACTTCATCCCAAATCGGAAGGAGGACAATGTGGAGAAGCTGGTGGAGTTGTATGTTCGCAACATTGTGCGACTGCATGGGATTCCTAAGAGCATAGTCAGCGATTGAGATGGACGGTTTACGTCCAAGGACTGGAGATTGGTTCAGAAGAGTTTGGGCACGAAGCTAAAGTTCAGTACGGCATTCCATCCTCAAACTGATTGGCAAACCGAAAGAAAGAACCGTACTATGGAGGATATGCTGAGAATGTGCATTCTTGACTTTGGCAAGAAGTGGGAGGATCACCTCTTCATGGTGGAATTCGCATACAATAACAGTTATCAAGCAAGTACAAAAATGGCGTCATACGAAGCTTTGTATGAGAGACGGTTTCGAACACCGATGTCTTGGACAGAGGCGGGAGACACCAAAAGTTTGGGAAAGGAAGTGGTAGTTGACGCTTGTGAGTTGGTACAGACCATTCAAGAGCGTATGAAGGTGGCGCAAGACCGGCAAGCAAAATACTTTAATGCTCGTCACAGGAAGTTGGAGTTTGCGGTAGGTGATTGGGTCTATTTGAAGATCAAGTCGTTCAAATGCGTCTCACGGATTCGCCGACTCAAGAAGTTGAGTCCAAGGTTTTTGGGGACTTTTGAAGTTGAACGAGTGGGAGAAGCAGCCTATCAGTTGGCGTTGTCTGCGGAGCTGAGTGGATTGAACGACGTCTTCTATGTCTCCATCTTGAGGAAAGCCTTGGTGGAGGCTAGTGTGGTGATCGAGCCGGCATCGGTGCCGATAGAGGAAGACTTGAGTACGTGAGTCCGTCCAATTGCTATAGAGGATTCAGAGACTCGGCAGTTGCGGAATAAAGAGGTTAAACTCGTGAATGTCCGGTGGGACAACTGATGTCGTGAGGAGCACTCTTGGGAGCGAGAACAAGCCATGTTAGAAGAGTATCCAGAGCTCTTCAAATCAGGTACCATTTAAGTTGTGTTCCCTTTTGCTTTGTAATATCGGGACAAAATTCTTTTAAGGGGGAGAGAGTTGTAACGCCCCAAAATTTGTACCATTTAATTTCGGGTTCGTTGAGAGGGAAATTTGGTTTCTGGTAGGGAGCACACGGCCTGGGACACGGGCATGTCCCAGGGCGTGTCAGGCTGGACTCGATGACTTGGCCACGTAGTCGACACTTTGCGCTCGACGAAGTGTCGAGACGGGGCACACAGCCTGAGACATGATCGTGTCTCAGGGTGTGTCGAGCCCGTGTCGACAACCGGCCCAGGGTATCGACATTTGTGCTCGATAATGTGTCGAGATAGGGCACACGGCCTGAGACACGGGCGTGTCTCAGGGCGTGTCGACCCCGTGTCGACAATCGTCCCGGGGAGTCAACGAATTTTTCTTGACGATGTGTCGAGACAAGCACACGGCCTAGGACACGGGCGTGTCCAAGGCCGTGTCAGGCAGTCGACGAACTTCGCTCGACGAAGTGTCGAGACAGTGAACACGGCCTAGATCCCAGGCGTGTTGAGTTAGACACGGGCAAGGACACAGGCGTGTACCGTACCTGTGTGATTCTCGGGTTGTTTTCGGGGCTGTGACGATGGAGGCACACAGCCGACCACACGGCCATGTCAGTTGGAACACGGGCGTATCAGGTCAAACACGGGCGTGTCAGGTCAAACACGGGCGTGTCGGATGACCGTGTGCTGTTCCAGGCGCGTCAATTTTTGACGGCGAATGGGGGACACGGCCCTGGACACGAGCGTGTTGCAGGCCGTGTTCGGCCCAGGTGTTTTATTTTTCAGGCGGATCATGGCCATTCTTTCCCTTATTTTGGGATCTGACGGTCCAGGACTACTCTTGGGGAGTTAAGTCCGAGGATAGGGTTAGAAACCCTCATTCTTCTCCAAGCTTTCTCATACTAAAATTCTAGAGAGAAGTTAGAGCAAGGAAGAAGGTGAAGTGGAGATCCGGCTGTTGGAGAGGCTTCGGTGCTCCAAATTGCGAGCCGAGTACAGATCTGTGGAGGCTAGACCGTTGCGAAGGTTTTCATCCAGCTATTTTACCATGGTTAGGAAGAGGAGTCGGAAGGTAACGACAATTCTCCTCTCGATTTTAGGATGCATGTTTTAGCATCTCTTCTTTTCTAGTTTTTGGGCACCAAACACTCAAATGAGAGGGGTTTGGATTGCCAAGGTTCAAGAGGAACCTCCGGGTCGATTGAGTCCGTCCCCGGCATGTTTTGCATTAGAGATCCGCTCCGTTAGTGGATTACACGTGGTGTGTGAAGCCGTAGTCGCGGCCGTTAGTCCGACTCGGTGATGTTGCATACGAGCTTTAAGGATTCGTAGAGATCCTGTTGCGGCAAGATGCCGTTTGTGATGTGGTGATGTTTTCCCCATTTTCTCGAGTAAGTACGTGTAGTCGGAACCACACAAGGTTAGCTCCTCAATGGCTGTAGGTGGTTTCCTTGATGGATAAGGTTAGCTCCGCATGAGTGGTAGATGGTTTCCTTGGTGCGCGGGAACGCTGCAGTACAAATGAGAGACTAGGGTGGAATTGTCTTGGTTTGTGCTGTGCCAAGGCGTGGTTGTGTCTCCGTGGTCGGCTGGCTATCCCATGACGTACACGTCATGTGTGGAGAGTGTCCCGGCGAAACTAGTCCCCTTTGGTGAGACTGACGAGAATGCCAAGCATGGGGGCAAGCCCGGGCAATGAGGCCATGAGTGGGTGGGGTCCAGCAAGGCTTCTTAGAATCGGTCAGTTGTGTTCGTTGGAATCCTGATATGAGACGTCAGAGCTTGCATGCAAGCCCGGGTCTAATACCTTGAGCGGGTGGGGCCTTGACAAGAGTTCCATGTGGCGGCTTGTGTACCATTGGGGGGATTTGTGTGTCCCTTTTGTTTGCGGCTTTATGCCAATGGGGAAACGATGAGTGCCCATATGTTGCATTCGAAGCACACCAGAGCACGACGCCCTTCAGGTTGTTGAAATTGCTGAGGCTGTGGTGTAACGCCCCGAAACTCAAAAGAGCGAAGGGGGACGTTTTGGGCCAGTTTGGGTTCTGGCTGCAGGCACACGGCCTGGGACACGGGCGTGTCCCAGGGCGTGTCAAGCCTGTGTCGACACTAAGACGGGGTATCGACACTTTGGTCTCGAAATTGTGTCAAGACTGGGCATACGGCCTGCGACACGGGCGTGTCGCAGGGCGTGTCGACCCGTGTCGGCACTTAGCCGCGAAGTCGTCGAGCTTTACTCGACGATTTCGTCGAGACAAGGCACACGGCCTGCGACACGGGCGTGTCGCAGGGCGTGTCGACCTGCCTCGACGATCGACCCGGGGAGTCGACGAGAATGTCTCGACGATCGTCGAGACAAGGCACACGGCCTAGGACACGGGCGTGTCCAAGGCCGTGTCATCAAGTCGTCGATCTTCACTCGACGAAGTGTCCCGTGTACATGGCCTGGGGTCCAGGCGTGTCAAAGTGACACGGGCAAGGACACGGGCGTGTCCTAGAACCCGTGCAGTGCTCGGGTTGATTTTGGGGGAAACATCATGGGGTACACGGCCGGTCACACGGCCGTGTCAGGTGGAACACGGGCGTGTCAGCTCGAACACGGGCGTGTTCGATACCCGTGTGAGGTTCCAGGTGATTCGATTTTGACGGCGAATGCGGCACACGGCCCTGGACACGGGCGTGTGCCAGGCCGTGTTCGGTCCAGATTGGGCATTTCAGTCCCGAATCGAAGCCGTTCATTTCCTTGACTGAAGATCCAACGGCTGGGGGATGTTCCTGAAGGGATATACCCGTGTGTGGACTTAGAAAACCCTCACTTTTCATACCTTATCATCTTTCTAAATCCTTGGAGAGAGAGGAGAGCTAAGGGAGGAAGAAGGAGCTAGATCCGCCATTGGAGGAGCTTCGGAGCTCCGAATCGCAAGCCGACTCCGGATCCACGGAGGCAACGCTAGTGCGGTGATTTTCATCCGATTACTTTTCAATGGTGCCAAAGAGGAACTCAAGGGTAACGATCCTCATCTTGAGCATGAATAGCTCTCTTTCTTTGCATAGGAAGCCCGCTCCCGCGAGTTTGCGGAGAGTTGGAGGCGTTCCTTCGGGTAGATATGTGTAGTCCCCGTTGTGTAGAGTCCGTGAGCGAGAACGGACATAGGCATGATGTGTGAAGCCTACCCGGACATGTTGGTCTGCATCGGTGATGTTGCATTGCATAAATGCCGGAGAAGACTCCGTGCTATTGGTTGTTTTCGGGTTTTCTACGCGGTAGATTGCAGCAGGGAGCCTTGGGGACTAACCCAAAGGTGCACCCGGAAAACTGGGCGGATACGAGATCTTGCCAACTTGGTGGCCTGAGAGCCAACTTGAACATAACCGAGTTATGTGACTTGCGATAGAATGGGACTCGGTGAAAGTTTGACCCGCGCAAATGGCTTAAATTGTCGTTGCGATGTGAGCACGGGTTAGATGGAACCGTACCCGCTCTATGTCGTTCGGTTAAAGAGACCTAAGGTTACGTGGCACTTGCCGTTGGCATAGATGTGAGTCTTCGGCGGTCAATGGCTTAAATTGACGTGACCCATGCCAAGAAGACAAATTGCTCATAGGCTTGGCCGTCTTAGTGGCGGTGGTGAGTCCGGAATGTTAATGGCTTTAATTGACGTGACATCGACCGGTTCACCGAGAATGTGCCCTGAGTGCACGGGGCGTGTGGCCGTACGAGCCAACGTCTGTGATGTTATGGCTATGGTTATAAATTACTCGCTTATGCTAATGAAATGCAGGGAAGGAGCATCGCCGCCCCGAGTTGGGGGCGGGATCGTTATAATTTGGTCAGCATTGCTGACCGTTGCCTTGTTTTGCCACCATGCGGTGGTTTGTTGCCTGCAGGTGCAGCTGGACCAAGCGGTCAATAGCGGGCTAAAGCCCTTTTTGCGAAGCCGGCACTCGAAGGCCCAAGTAGAAGTGTTTACTGTTTTATTCATATATGACCGGCCTGCACGCCGTGGTTTGTAAAACATGTAATATTCAAGTGAAACATTTTGTAAGGTCTTAAGGCTTGTTTTGAGTATTTTGTATAACATTCCTATTTTGTATTAGTGGACATTCGTGCTTTGATACTGGGTTCTTGTTTACAACTTTATAAACTGCTTCCGCTAGAATGCTCTGTGTAGGACGTTGAGATTGGTTGGATGGTTTCCATAAGTAACCACCCGGTCTGTCTGTGGTTTATGGCGTCGGGCCCCGGCCGGACCTACTGCTATATGCTATGCGACGGATAGGGGGTGTTACAATTTGGTATCAGACTACTGGTTTTGGTCGGGCTTAAAGTGAATTCGTGGGCGAATTCTTTTTAAGGGGTGGTGAGCACATTGTGTGCGTCATCGTTATAATGGTAAAAGAACCCATGAATGTCCACTTAGGAATGAAAATACTCGTGTTTGAGGAACCTGCGTGTTCCTATAATTGCTGTTCGTAATTTTATTTGGTCGCTTAACGGTGTTTTGTACCACTATAGGTGATCGGAAGCGGTGCTGGACAGCCAGACTGTCCGGTTTCTGAGGAGCATAGTGCACCCGGTGAGGTGTTTGAGCCTCCTCCTTCGTATGAAACTGTTAGAAGGATCGTAGAAGCGGTGTTCGCTGTGACGAGTGCACAGCTTGGAGGAAATATACAACCCTGCGCCCCTGTTGTGGCTTCAACGCCGGTGGGCGCGATGCAGCAGATGACATTTGGTAGACCATTGGGGCAGCAGCTGAATATGCATTTAGTGCAGGGAGCGCACACAGTTGAGGAATATTTGCAAGCATTTCTTCTGATAAGTCGCTACCCATGCTTCGAGTTGGATAACGAGCAAACTACAGTCGATAGATTTTATAATGGCCTGCGTGCCGAGTTACGAGTTCTACTGCTAGGACCAAAGTTATTGGGGTTCCGAGCCTTGGTGGAATCAGCTGGATCATTGGAGGCAGAGTTGAGGAAGACCCTCCCGATGCCAGCGACCATGGTATCGAACTATACAAACCCCATAAGAGCTGCATCCGGCAGAATGCTGGAGAAAGGGGTTATGAAATCGACTAGTAAAGCTACTTACACTTGTTATACTTGTGGAAAGAAAGGGCACTTTGCCCGAGACTGTTGGAATGGTGCTCGGAAGGGTAAGAAACCTATGTCAGGAGCAGTCAAGGATGTTAGTGCAAAGGAAACGGCATTCAAAGTGCCGAACACCTCAAAGTCTGTATATCGAAAATGGTATAAGAAGCATAGGACTTCGGGTCCAGCTCCTTCTGGTACTTCTGGGGCGACTACGGGTCAGACCCCGGGCACATGTTTCAGCTATGGCGAGCCGGGGCATTATGCTCGTGAGTGCCTAAAGCCCTGGTGGAAGCACGCCGTCGTGACGACAGGTATGGTTTAAAGATAGTTTTGCCTTAAACACTTGTCGCCCTTGTGCATGTTAGCTTAGAACTACTGGTGTTAAGCCTTGTTATGACTTTCTTTATCTGCGAGAGCACCGTTCGTTTAGGGAGCTTCGCATTCCTTGGTTAGGAATTATACTGTGCGTCGGAGTACCTCCTTCGATGCTAAGAGACAAATTGGATGCGTCATAGTCGAATGGTGCTCATTGTGCGCGGGTAGAAATCGTTGCGCTTAGTTTTGGATCGGGAATCAGGAGTTCGATCTGCAAGCGTCGTTACTACCGCTAGGGGAGTTCGACGTAATATTTGGCATGGACTGGCTCTCGGAGCAGCAAGCCTATATTGATTGCGGTAGCAAGGAAGCCAAGCTGGGAGCTAGTCGTGAGACGACCTTTACGGGCTTGAAGAGGTCGAGCAAGATGTTGGCATCTGCTCTTCGGGTGGTGTAGGCGGTTTGTGCTAGTGTAGAGCTGTTCTGTACACTAGTGGAGGTTGCAAAGCCGAAACCCGCGTTGGTTAATATTTCAGTGGTATCGGAATACCTTGATGTGTTCCCCGCAGATCTTCCTGGAGCCCCGCCTCAGCGGGAGATAGATTTTATGTTTGAGCTAGTACCAGGTGCAAAGCCTGTGTCACGCCCTCCTTATCGGCTAGCGCCTAAGGAAATGGCGGAGCTGAATGTGCAACTTCTAAAAGTTGTTGGAGCAAGGGTATGTGCGTTCAAGTCCTTCGCCTTGGAGCGCACCGACCTTCTTTATTCAGAAGAAGGATGGAAGGTTGAGGCTGCATATTAATTATCGGGAGGTCAACAAGTTGACGGAAAAGAGCAAGTACCCAATCCCAAGGATAGATGATCTTTGTGATCAGTTGGTAGGGTCAACGACGTACTCTAAATAGATAAGGGAGAGTGATATCCCTAAGATAACGTTCAGTACAGGACACGGGCGCTACGAGTTTACGGTCATGCCGTTTGGACTGACTAATGCGCCGTCAGTGTTCGTGGATTTGATGAACAGGACCTTCCGGGAGTACTTGTACCATTTCGTGATCGTCTTCATCGACGATATTTTGGTGTACTCACAAAGTGAGGAAGATCACTTCAAGCATCTTCTTTTGGTTTTGAGACGATAAGGAAGAATCAGTCATATACCAAGTTCTCGAAGTGCGAGTTTGGTCACCCTCAGTGGTGTCCTCGGTCTTGTAATGAGTAAGGAAGGTATTGCAGTGGATCCGACGAAGATTGTTGCGATACGAGAGTTGGCCTGAGCTTGCTACGGTAGCGGAAGTCCGGAGTTTTCTGGAGCTTGCCGGCTACTATAGGCGCTTCGTGGAGAACTTCTCGCGGATAGCGTTACCTCTCACTACTTTGACGAGGAAGGAGCATAAGTTCTTTTGGACGCCGGAGTGCGCGCGAGCTTTTGAGGAGTTGTAATGTTGGTTGACTACGGCGCCTGTGCTGACTTCGCCGAGTGGAACCGAAGGCAATGAGATTTATAATGATGCTTAGGGCAGCGGTTTGGGTTGCGTGCTACTGCAACACGGAAGAGTAATAGCGTATGGCCGTGAGTTTTGCCTTGAAGCTATGGAGGCATAATTGTATACGGTGTGAAAATGGATCTCTACGCCGGTCACAAGAGCGTGAAGTATCTGATTGATCAGAAGGATCCGAATATACGGCAGCGTAGATGGATGGAGTTCTTGGGAGACTATACATTCAAGATCCACTACGCGCCTGATAAAGGGAATGCGGTTGCTGATGCGGTGAGTCGTCAAGCCCCAGCTCGAGCCAATTGGCTATCGGTGCATGATGAGCGGTTGGTGCGAGAGTTGGAGGCGTTGGGGATTGTTTGTGTGGACAAGCAATCAAGTGCTGAAGCAGTTCTGAATTGGACTGAAGTCCAATATGACCTGGCTGATCGTATTCGGCAGGCTTAGGATATGGATGCTCATATGAAGCAGTTCATGGTAGAGGCTATGGATGGGTCAAATTCCCAATTCGTCGTGGAGGACGAATTGCTTTGGAGAGACGGTCGTTTGTGCGTCCCAAGTGTGGGCAATTTGCGGGTGGAGTTGTTGTACGAGGCATACCATATCAAGTACTCGATTCACCTGGGGAGCACGAAGTTGTACCGTGATGTGAAGAAACTGTGTTGGTGGCCGGGTTTGAAAAAGGATGTGGCGCTATACGTAGCGAAGTGCCAAACTTGCGCCTTGGTAAAGGCGGAGTGCCAAAAGCCGGGAGGATTTCTTAAGTCCTTGCCTATTCCGGAGTGGAAATTCGACGACATCTCTATGGACTTTGTGCACGGTTTGCCAAGGTCGCAAAAGGGAAACGACGCCATTTGGGTGGTTGTTGATCGATTAACGAAGGTGTCGCATTTTATTCCGTATAGGAAGGATGATCTGGTGGAGAAGCTGGCAAAGCTTTATGTGGATAACATAGTACGGCTTCATGGTGTGCCCCGCAGCATCGTGAGTGACCGAGATGGGCGGTTCACGTCCAATGATTGGAGGCTGGTGCAACAAATGTTGGGAACAAAGTTGAAATTCAGCACAGCCACCCATCCGCAAACGGATGGGCAGACCGAGAGGATCAATAGAACAATGGAAGACATGCTCCGCATGTGTGTCTTGGATTTTGGGAAGCAATGGGAAGACCACCTTTATTTGGTGGAGTTCGCATACAACAACAGCTACCAAGCGAGTATTCAGATGGCGCCCTTCGAGGCCCTATATGGTAGAAGATGTCGCACGCCGTTGTCTTGGTTAGAAACGGGTGAGTCAAAGTTGTATAAGCGATCGGAAGTGGAGGATGCTACTTCTTTGGTGAGAACAATTCGGGAGAGGTTGCTTATCGCTCAGGACCGGCAAGCAAAGTACTATAATGCCAAGCACAGGAACGTGGAGTTCGCTGTGGGCGATTATGTATACTTAAAGATCAAGCCGTTCAAGGGTGTCTCGCGGGTGCGACGAGTGAAAAAGCTAAGCCCGAGGTACCTTTGGCCGTTTGAGGTTCTGGAGCGAGTTGGTGAAGCGGCCTATAGGTTGAAGCTTTCAGTGGAGCTAAGTGGTTCACATGATGTATTCCATATTTCGGTGCTTCGGAAGGTGGTGCAAGAGCCTACGCAAGTGATCGCGGTTGATCAAGTGCCGGTGGATAGTGGGCTAACGACAAAAGTCAAGCCCGTGCGGACCAAGGACTCGGAGGTCAAGCGGCTACGCAATAAAGAGATCAGGATGGTCAAGATCCGGTGGGACAATTGCGGTCGTGAGGAGCTCTCTTGGGAGCGAGAGCAGACTATGCTTGACGAGTATCCGGAGTTGTTCCGCTCAGGTACAAGTTTTGTTTTTGTATGCCTTTCCTTATGTAATTTCGTGGGCGAAATTCTTTTAAGAGGGGGAGAGTTGTAACGCCCCGAAACTCAAAAGAGAGAAGGGGGAGGTTTTGGGCCAGTTTGGGTTCTGGCTGCAGGCACACGGCCTGGGACACGGGCGTGTCCCAGGGCGTGTCAATCCTGTGTCGACACTAAGACGGGGTATCGACACTTTGGTCTCGAAATTGTGTCAAGACTGGGCACACGACCTACGACACGAGCGTGTCGCAGGGCGTGTCGACCCGTGTCGATACTTAGCCGCGAAGTCGTCGAGCTTTACTCGACGATTCGTCGAGACAAGGCACACGGCCTGCGACACGGGCGTGTCGCAGGGCGTGTCGACCTGCCTCGACGATCGACCCGGGGAGTCGACGAGAATGTCTCGACGATCGTCGAGACAAGGCACACGGCCTAGGACATGGGCGTGTCCAAGGCCGTGTCATCAAGTCGTCGATCTTCACTCGACGAAGTGTCCCGTGTACACGGCCTGGGGTCCAGGCTTGTCAAAGTGACACGGGCAAGGACACGGGCGTGTCCTAGAACCCGTGCAGTGCTCGGGTTAATTTTGGGGGAAAAATCATGGGGTACATGGCCGGTCACACGACCGTGTCAGGTGGAACACGGGCGTGTCAGCTCGAACACGGGCGTGTCAGCTCGAACACGGGCGTGTTCGATACCCGTGTGAGGTTCCAGGTGATTCAATTTTGACGGCGAATGCGGCACACGGCCCTGAACACGGGCGTGTGCCCGGCCGTGTTCGGTCCAGATTGGGCATTTCAGTCCCGAATCGAAGCTGTTCATTTCCTTGACTGAAGATCCAACGGCTGGGGGTTGTTCCTGAAGGGATATACCCGTGAGTGGACTTAGAAAACCCTCACTTTTCATACCTTATCATCTTTCTAAATCCTTGGAGAGAGAGGAGAGCCAAGGGAGGAAGAAGGAGCTAGATCTGCCATTGGAGGAGCTTCGGAGCTTCGAATCGCAAGCCGACTCCGGATCCACGGAGGCAACGCTAGTGCGGTGATTTTCATCCGATTACTTTTCAATGGCGCCAAAGAGGAACTCAAGGGTAACGATCCTCATCTTGAGCATGAATAGCTCTCTTTCTTTGCATAGGAAGCCCGCTCTCGCGAGTTTGCGGAGAGTTGGAGGCGTTCCTTCGGGTAGATATGTGTAGTCCCCGTTGTGTAGAGTCCGTGAGCGAGAACGGACATAGGCATAATGTGTGAAGCCTACCCGGACATGTTGGTCCGCATCGGTGATGTTGCATTGCATAAATGCCGGAGAAGACTCCGTGCTATTGGTTGTTTTCGGGTTTTCTATGCGGTAGTTTGCAGCAGGGAGCCTTGGGGACTAACCCAAAGGTGCACCCAGAAAACTGGGCGGATACGAGATCTTGCCAACTTGGTGGCCTGAGGCGAACTTTAACATAACCGAGTTATGTGACTTGCCATAGAATGGGACTCGGTGAAAGTTTGACCCGCGCAAATGGCTTAAATTGTCGTTGCGATGTGAGCACGGGTTAGATGGAACCGTACCCGCTCTATGTCGTTCGGTTAAAGAGACCTAAGGTTACGTGGCACTTGCCGTTGGCATAGATGTGAGTCTTCGGCGGTCAATGACTTAAATTGACGTGACCCATGCCAAGAAGACAAATTGCTCATAGGTTTGGCCGTCTTAGTGGCGGTGGTGAGTCCGGAATGTCAATGGCTTTAATTGACGTGACATCGACCAGTTCACCGAGAATGTGCCCTGAGTGCACGGGGTGTGTGGCTGTACGAGCCAACGTCTGTGATGTTATGGCTATGGTTATAAATTACTCGCTTATGCTAATGAAATGCAGGGAAGGAGCATCGCCGCCCCGAGTTGGGGGCGGGATCGTTATAATTTGGTCAGCATTGCTGACCGTTGCTTTGTTTTGCCACCGTGCGGTGGTTTGTTGCCTGCAGGTGCAGCTGGACCAAGCGGTCAATAGCGGGCTAAAGCCCTTTTTGCGAAGCCGGCCCTCGAAGGCCCAAGTAGAAGTGTTTACTGTTTTATTCATGTATGATCGGCCTGCGCGCCGTGGTTTGTAAAACATGTAATATTCAAGTGAAACATTTTGTAAGGCCTTAAGACTTGTTTTGAGTATTTTGTATAACATTCCTATTTTGTATTAGTGGACATTCGTGCTTTGATGCTGGGTTCTTGTTTACAACTTTATAAACTGCTTCCGCTAGAATGCTCTGTGTAGGACGTTGAGATTGGTTGGATGGTTTCCATAAGTAACCACCCGGTCTTTCTGTGGTTTATGGCGTCGGGCCCCGGCCGGACCTACTGATATATGCTATGCGACGGATAGGGGGTGTTACATGTGGTGGTGGAGGCAACGCAGGCGGCTGCGGAACCGGATGCTCCACTCTATAGTTTCGGTGGACACACCCTCCACCTCTTTGATATCCTCTTCCTCCTCTGAAGTCTCGCCTCCTTCTATTCCATGGGCCGACTTCCATCACGTCCTCTGTAGGCCTCTTATTGCATCCCAACTGGTCCGCCTCCAATCTTTTCGCCATATCAATGATCTCCGCCAAGCTACCATCCGCTATAAACAAAAGGGACTGCCTTAGGGGATCCCGCAGCCCTTTGTAGAAGCGTTTGGCATAACCTCTGTCATCCAACTCATAAGAATCCACAAACCTTATGAGATGCTGGAATTCCCGCTGGTATTCCGTAACCGACTTTGATCCCTGCTTTATTAGAAGAAACCTCTGCTTAAGCTCATCTTGGGCCGATGTAGGGATAAAGTGCTCCAAGAAAACACCCGAGAATTCACTCCAACTTTTCTCTGTGTATACCCGGCATTGGAAGGTAGAGCCCATGAGGGACTTCCACCACCTCTTAGCATGTGAGTCCAAGACGGACACCACCAATGTCACTGCCATGTTGGCCGGGCAACGGAAACCAACCAACAACTCCTGTACCGTGTCTAGCCATTCCTCTGTACGTACGGCTGACTCCGTCCCAAGGTCAGCGGGAGTGTAGAGAGCCCGGAAGGTGCACAGCCAGTTGGAGCTCGGGTCCTGTTGTTGCACCGGGGGCTGCTGCAGCCTAAAAGCATCGAGGATGGCAGTGAGCGTCAGCCCCAACTCAGATTGTTGGAACTGAGTGGGAGTGGGTAAAGAGGGCGCAGGAGTGCCTCCCACCTGCTCAACAAGCGCTGGAATCTACACATAAAACACAAACGTATGGTCAGGTTGGCTAATCTTAAGGTCAAAGTTGGACATACTTAGCGTGAATTACATATGGGCACACCACTACTTCCGCTAAGTCAGCTTGTCCCCAAACTGAGTAATCAAACGGGGGTGGCACCATTGTTGAATGACTTCTTTAGTTGAGGATCATGGCAAACTGATACCATTTGTAAGACCCCCCCTCCTAGATCTCAAAACACGGCATGAAGGGGGATCTTATGCCCGGAACAGCCGCCTTGCGATAGCATTAGCACACGGGCTAACATGTACCACAAGACGCCTATTCCGCCGGCTACGACAATATCAATAGAACATGCCAACCCAACCAATTATAATAAGCAAGAGAAGTCAAAATCCACGCTAAGTAATAATGTCCAAATACATTAATAAAGGAGAAGCTAAACATGCTTCTACAATATATCAGAGTACAGCTAAACATTGCCCAAACGGGCTACTTCAGAGTATCAAGCTACTAACATCAGTAACCGACGGTATCGACGGCACCGTCACTTCAGGCCCTATCGTCCTGGCCTGGTTGTCCTGCTGCGTAGTCTGCGGCTGCTCTACCTGCGGCGTGACCTCCTAAAAAGGAATACGTAACAACCGTTAGTCGAAACGACAAAGTGGTTTCACATCCGCTCCCCCGGCGAATCCTCGACACCGGGCGGAGAGAAGGAACAAGGGTAATATATATATATATATATATATATACAAGTGATGAAGTATAAGCAGGTGGCAGTAGTGTAAGAGTAACAATAACATGATCTAGCAAATATTTAAGAGCTACAACAAACTAACAAGTATAGGTAACAAAAGAAAAGTAACTTAACTTATAAGAATGCCCATACAAACTTATAAGTTAAGGATCGAGTTACATAAAGGTAACTCATCGTATAAGAGTGCCCATACAAACTTATACGATGAGGGTCTTGTTGTGCAATGTTACGAAATGCTATGTATGCTATGCAATGACTCACCCATGATCACACACATGCAATTGCTATGTCGACACAGACTATAGTTCCCACTTTTCGAGCAGGTAGCTAACCTCTGAGGCATCAGCCGCCGTGGCCAGGCGGTGACAGTAGAACGGGCACTTCTACTACTAGGCAGGTATCCACACTACTTCACCTAGGCCTCCATATGCCTCAACGCTAAGAACACAACAGCGGAGCCCATGCGTACTATGGCCCAGCGGGGTCTTGGATATATGTGCACCAAAAACACAACCCGAACTGGCCTTGCGTGACCCGGAAGGGTCCTCGGAAGTGAGCATGAGGATGCAGCCCAATCGTTCACTTGACACAGAAGGGGCCCCGGGATGTGAACACCGAGGACACAGCCCAACCGCCCAAAGTCTAACTGTCGACTCCCGTCGGTGTGACAACTGGCGAGCCTGTAGACTTGCCACACTATCCTTAACCCAGGATTACGACACCGTGTGTCGACTCACACCGCATGCAAATGCCACATCAACATAACATGGAAGCAACCTCAGATGTAAGCATGAGGATACAGCCCAACTATCCATCCATACCCTATCACATCACAACCAAACAAGTGACAGTCAACACCGCACTTACATCCCTTCACAATACTACCCGTAGGGAGACGACGCTCTAAGTATTGGACTACTAAACTCATTTGATTAGTCAAACATACTCATGACCATGATTTATTCTTCTATATGACTCCCAGATGATGACAAAATGATATAAAAATGTTACGCACATGAAGATCTATCACACTTTCCATATGTTATCGACATATTATAAACATGATGCGCACAAATAACAATCTTTCAATTCATATCAAGTCAATTTGTTTAAATAAGATTGCTTCACAATTTGACTATATGAAATATGATTAGTAAGCTTCGTCTATCATGCAAAAAATGATTAATCATAAGAGTTCATCCAAGCCAAGTAACTTGCAATATTAATTCCACCGAATCCAAATTCATCTTATACAAAGCCCAGAATTTAGGTGCAGATTGAATCTGAACAGCAACTTCGACCGGAGATTCCTAAAGCTACAGGAATCCGGTGAAGACGTGTAACCCCACGATGGAAAGGTCTTTCCGTGGTCCACAACGTTCGTATTCAGACCTCAACCCAGATTTGATGTTATCCTATTTTAAATCGGACTTGAAGTTCGCTGCGCACAGAACACAATTTCTGCATGCAGGATTTATTGAACACCATGTTCATTTAGACTTTCCCGTGGCTACAGACTTCGCCTAAAGTCCGGCAACTATTCATTGGAAAGGTATTTTAAAGGGATTCAACTTTCGGGTTTAGCCGAAAGCCCAGAACTGGACATATCACACCCAAAAATGTCCACGAAGTTCGCTGCGTGCAGAATACAGATTCTGCACGCATCTTAAGGCGGAATGAACGACATCAGTTCGTCTTCCTCCTCAAGGCGATCCTCTCGGATCACCTCCAGAATTTCCTCCACCCTTATTCACCCTCATGAGACCTTTGCCCTTCACGAAACCATCCCCCATCTCCACATAGAAGATCCGAGAGGTTGAAGACACCACTAACCAAGAGCACAAGCCCCGGGATTGGCCTCACCCTAGAGAAAGCATCTTCTCACATGTTTAGACTCTTTTGAGTCGACATCTCGCCTAGATATCTACAGATCTAGCACCAAGGGAGATGGTAGGAAACTCACATCGATTCCAGCGGTTCCTCCATTTTCGGCCATGGATCTCGTAATTCTCCTTGGCGGCATCTTCTCCTTCATAGCGATGGCAGATTTTCCCTCCCTAGAACTTGCTCCTGCAGTTCTCCTTCTCTACAGGACTTATCTCAGAATTACGGCTCGGAAGAAGAGTGAAACCGCCAGGGTTTTTTCCCACTCCATATATATAACAAGTGACACGGGTAGGGACACGCCCGTGACCTTACCCGTGTCCTGCTCCAGCAAAGCGTTACGACGGTTTTTAGTGTCAGTTCAACACTTGATACGGGTAGGGACAAGCCCGTGTCACGACCCATGTCCACATGACACAGCCGTGTTCCTGGCCGTGTCCTTGGCTGTGTCCTTCTCTGGATACATCTCGACGAACTCAACACGACACACACAGAACACGGGTAGAGCCACGCCCATGTCTCTACCCTTGTCATACGATTCGTCGATCTCGACACGTAGT
Organism: Platanthera guangdongensis; assembly: GCA_039583875.1. Lineage (NCBI taxonomy): Eukaryota > Viridiplantae > Streptophyta > Magnoliopsida > Asparagales > Orchidaceae > Platanthera > Platanthera guangdongensis. The sequence continues at coordinate 109,744,630 of CM077162.1, forward strand.
CCGTCGATCTCGACATGCCTCGTCGAGTCCAACTCAACACACACGGGTAGGGACACGCCCCTCTCTCTACCCGTATCATACACTTTGTCGATCTCGACACAGATCGTCGATCTCAACACGCTTCGTCGAGTGTAACTCGACACACACGGGTATCGACACGCCCGTGTCGCTACCCGTGTCATATGATGTCGACACACTTCATCGATCTCGACACGCTTCGTCGAGCTCAACTCGACACATTGCCATACGGGTAGGGACACGCCCGTGTCTCTACCCGTGTCCAATTCACACAGGTAGTGACATGCCCGTGTCACTACCCGTGTCCTTCTTTGCACTGATTTCTCCACTCCTCCACAAGTGTAGTCCAATTCCTTACACTTCTCAGGACTCGAGTCAAACCTCCTGACTCAAAAACACACACGAGGGGCCTAGAGCGATTCAGGACGTTACATAGATTGACCTGGGTGATCCTAGTAGAATTCCTCATCAGACCTATCTAGCAGCCCATAGTAGCTGATGTCATCCTTTAATACTTTATCCACCTCTGAATCACGGTCTGATTATGATAGAGGGGCACTAATTCCTATCCTTACTATAGGATAGATTTCATCTTTATCTGCCTCAACACCAACTAGCCCTATATAGGCTTCTTATTCTTCATCTTCAGAATCTGATGAAGAAGAGTCAGTCCAACTCTTCTCCTTCTTTACAATGAAGGACCTCTCCTTCTCGCCTTTCTTATGATGGTGTTTTTTCTCACCAGCCTCCATCCTCTTCACTGGGCATCCAAGTACAACATGCCCTGACTTGCTACTGCAATAATAGACAACTTTATTAGAAATTTGTTTTCTATGTTTTGAGTCATACCTGTCCTCCTTGGAGGGTTTCTTCTTGGTTTTGTAGTAGTCCTCCTTGGGATGAGAGGATGATGAAGATCTACTCCTCCAACCCTTCCTCTTCATCAGATTTATAAACTACTTAGATAAGGCAACAAACTCCTCATCAGACATATTGCAGTCTGATATGTCTTGCTCTAAATTTTCTGACACATCCTGGCCTTCTTAGGAGAGAACGAATCTTCTCCTTGCCCCTCTTAGTGCTATCAGCCTTGAAGGCCACAGTCTTTTCTCTGGTCAGGACTTTGTTGGATTTCTCTTCCTGCTTCCTGACAGTCAACTGCATTTCATAAGGCAGCAAATTCCCAAAGAGAGTTGGAGGTGGAGTATAACCCAACTTTGCCACTTCCGTGATGGCACATATATTGATTTCCCAGTATATAGTAAGAGACCTTAGGAACTTATCATTTAGCTCATAATTGGTAAAGACCCGGCCAATAGTCCTTAGCTCATTGACTATTCTAAAAAATTTTTCATAGCAACTAGCTATGCTCTCCTCCTTGATTGCTTGAAAGCCTCATACTCTTGATTGAGCATGGACTTCCTATCATCTCTGAATTCTTTAGTACCCTCCAAATAGACCACCAAAGTATCCCACATTTCCTTTGTGTTCTAGCAGTGCAGCAGATTTTGAAAACTACAGTCATCTATGGCACTGACAATAATATTTTGTGCTCTCTTGTCCATAGTACCCAAGATGACTTCATCCTTAGTCATTTCAGCATAACTCTTTAGGGTTTAGACATTGGCATCATGGACAGATATCTTCATGGGGATGAAGGGTCCTTCTTGAACTGTTACATAGATCCTAGGGCCAGAATCCTCCATAAACAATCTAATCATTTCTTTCTAGATTCCAAAATTTTCCTTCCTGCAGAGAGGAAGCTTCATGGAACCTAGTTCCTTATGATTCTCTCCGTAACCCATAAGTATCTATTATCAACTACCTTTGGAGATCTACTCAGACTGTTAAGACTTTATTGAGCAACCTCTCTCTCTTACAACTTGAAAGACTTTGTTTTCTAGGGTAGCTAATCACCTAGAGGGGTGAATGGGTTATTAAGCCTTTTTTATTTCTTTTTGCCTTTAACAGTTTTTTGGGGATGTTGTGATTATTCAGTTAAGCTTTCAAGAAGATCACACACAGCACATAGATGGTTTATAGTGGTTCCCTAGAGTATAGGTACGCACACTGTCCCTCCCACCTTGCTAATAGTGTGTTAGACAAGGAACTTCTTTAAGAACTCGGCTCCTTAGAGCTTACAACATGATCCCGCGGGACCACTCATTGTCCTTCAAGACTTACAACACATGCATAAAGCCCAATCTCTCAGTAATCAATAAATTACCTACGTCAGGCCCAAAGACCCTACAACTCAGGCTAGAAGGACACCCCTACCAATCAGATCCAAGACAGGATCCTACAACTCAGGCTGAAGCCCGACCTCAGATTCAAGATTGAGTCCTACCACTTAGATCTACTCAAGATCCTATACTAAGCCTTTATAAACTAGGCTTACAACAGCGATCCTGAAAGATCCTATACCCAACCTTTATAAACTAGGCTTACAATACAGATCTTAAAAAATCCTACCATTTGGAAAGAAGATGTCGATGATGAAATTGACACCAGAGAATAAATCTCCGTGTCTGCCTACTTCTGCCCTGAGAATTCTTCAAGTTAGATGTCTTCTTCACAGATCTAGGAATTGATCTACAGGATTGGCTTTGCTTGGATTGTGAAGCAACTACAGGTAGGGCTTGCCTTTGTTATTCCTTCTACCTCAGAGATTTACTATGATCATGCTGATGGAGATGTTGATTGCAACATCTATCTTCAGAACATTCAAATTCTCCAAAACGATCTTCTTGTTTCTACAATAATGGCGGGAGAAGATGAAGTTCCGCCTCTCGTCTTTTTTGAAACGAGCTAATCCATTCAAAACATGTTTCATATTAGATGTCACCCCCTTTTTATAATCCTTCCGATCAATTAGCCGGTGGGACCCACTTTAATTACTGATTAACAACGTCTAATTTTCAGATTTAGAAGTATAGAAAACTGACAGCATCATTAGTGATGAATTGCAGCTTTCCAGCAATGAATTTGAAATTTGTTGACTTTTGTTGACTTTGCTGACGTCAGCCATTCTGTACTTAGAAAATTTCAGACAACTGACCAGGCATTGAGTGCGTTGAGTGAACAGGCTTCACTCAATGATTCTGGACTTAGCCATATATTCTGTACTTCTATGTGTTGAGAGCGTTGAGTTAGTAAGCTTCACTCAACGCTTTTGTACTTAGCAATCATTCTGCATCCATCTGCAACACTAGGCGTTGAGAGCATTCAGTGAACTAGCTTCAGTCAATGCTTTTGTACTTAGCCAAAGTTCCTTCTGCTTGAAGTCCTTGAGTGAGCTGGCCTCACTCAATGCTTTCTGCCTTTGCCTCTGAAATCTGGTGTTGAGTGCGTTGAGTGAACTTGCTTCACTCAATACTTCTTGACTTAGCGGATTTTTCTATTTCCACTTAAGCTCTTTGCATTAGCTTGACTCAAAGCCTTTTGATCTTGGAGTTAAGTGAACTGGCTTCACTCAATGCTTTTAGACTTAGTCGATTTTCTATTTCCTCTACTTAGGATCTGACTACATGAGCTTGTTTCAAACCTTTCTGTTATATGGCATTGAGTAAAATGGCTTCACTCAACGGTTGTGCACTTAGCCACATTTCTATCATTCTAGCCTTTTTCTTGGTCATCTAGCATTGAGTGTGCTTTACTCACTCAACACTTGTGGACTTAGAAAGATTCTTGTCTTTCTTCCATACTTTTATGAGTCCACCTAACATTGTTAATTGAACCACCTGTCCAATCATTATGACAAAGAACAACCTGCATGCATGAACTTGCATACACACATCAAATATAAGTATGTGTATACCATTGACTTGTTTGACTTCTTACAAATCTGGGATATTGGGCACAATGGATCCAACAAAAAGTAATCTCTGGGAAACAGAGTATCATATTTTCTACTGATACGTGCTCATCAACAGCAGCAGCAATAGAAGAAACGAAGGCCTCATCAACAACAACATCTTACATATCATATGCACTCTCATGCATAGAAGGAGCTAGAACCTCATCATCATCATCCTCATCCATATAAGTAGCAGATATAAGATCTGAGACAGCTTCCAGACCTATGACAGCAACTTCGAGACCAAAACAACTGACTCTTCCTTTGTAACTGGAGCAGCTGGGACTAGCACTGACACTAGAACTGTAATAACAACGTCTGGAACTTCTAACACTAATTCTGAAGAAACACTCATGGGAACTTTACGAGTGGCCACTTGTGTATCAGTTAGCTCCCCCTCCATTCCTGCACTCAAGCTATCAGGAATCTCACGGGTGGTGGACAACACATCCTGACCTTAGGAGCACGCTCTACCTCCTCCACAGGCAAATCTGGGGCTCCCCTTGCCTAAAGATCATCCTATCCCACCTTGAGAAGATGGTTGTTTCTATCTTCTTTAGGTGATGGATAGGCGCACCTTTGGTCATATCGAACTTGTCACTATCCATTTGATTCAGGTACAAGCTGATAATCCTACGAAAGTTGGGAGTGCGGAGAATGTCTTTGATTTTCTCAAAAAGTACAACACCATAGTCCATTCTCTTCCGGCAGATGATCGTCACTAGAATTTTGAACATTTCAGATGAAAGGTAGTCGTGTGATTTGGTTTTGCATAGCAGAACTTTTCGGATGATGTATGACAATAACTTTCCTTCTTCTTTCATCCCTTTCCTTTTGATGGCATTTGTACCTCTTGATAAAACACTGAACAACAGAGCCCTTTTAAAATCCTCTTCCTTGAGGAGAACTGCTTCTCCACACGCTGGAAGCCTCAAGAGCCGACTGAGGTGAAAGGACTTCATCTTAATGGAAGTTCCAAGAACTTTGCTCTTGATAACAAAATCTTCATGTCAGAGCATTGCATTCTGGAATAATTCGAGAATGTCTTTGTCCAACACCTTGCAAGGGTGTTATAGGACGAAGGATAGACCAGTAGTCTCAAGAATCTGGATCACATTCCAGAATTCATCTAAAGCAGAAACAAACCGAGTTCGAACTATTTCTCCTCCCCTTAGCAGACCACTGGTGCATCTAGGAGCCATGGAAAAAACTGTAATCTAGAAGGAACTGTCGATTGAAGCAAAATTCGGATACTATCGATACGACAAAAACAAGCTGTCAGAATCGCTAGAGGAAACCAAACTCTAGTGGAAATGCTTCTGGAAATCATAAAGACTTGTATGAATTGCTTTCTTTGACATAATGGAAGAGAACGGGAGCAGGGCCACGGAATATCATTATTTTTGTTTCGACAAAATGTGTTGTGATTTCCATGACTCTTGATTGTTTATATATATATAATTGTAAATTTGACATAGGAATCGGGCGTACCTGATTTACGGCGGCTCTTAGGATCCAATATAAAAAGAGAATTTTGACCTAAGTCCAATTCAGCGAGTTTCGCTGAAAGTCGAGTCAGATTCGGCGAGTATCCGTTGAATATCCGACGAATCGGCAACTTGGACGGAACGATACTTGATGAATTTGCCTTGGACACATTTCTTCCTTTCTATAGTATTTTTCGAGTGAGTTCAATGTCTTCTTGGCCATCTTCACGAGTCCTTGTTCAACATTCCTAGTTCTATTTTGAAAAATGAAAACTTGGCCTCGTCTAGTGGCTTTGTGAAAATATCTGCGACCTGCTTATCCGTCGGTAAATAACTGAAAGCTATGTCCTTGTTCTCCACATGCTCCCAGAAGAAGTGATATCGCACTTCGATGTGCTTTGTTTGGCTGTGAGAGACATGATTATTCGTGATCTCTATTGCGCTGGATGAGTCACAATACATTGGAATCTCTTTAAACCTTAGGTTGTAGTCTTCAAGTTGATTCCTGATCCATAGAAGCTGTGCAAAATAAGTGCCCGCAGAGATATACTCTGACTCGGTAGTAGAAGTTGCCACACAGTTCTGCTTCTTACTGCTCCATGAAATAAGTCATCTTTTGAGGAATTGACACGTCCCGGAAGTGCTTTTCTTATCATCCCAACTTCCTGCAAAATCAACATCTGAAAAACCAATTAGCTCGACATCATTACTTCTTGGGAATCATAAGACAAGATTAGGTATTCCCTTAAGGTGTATTAAAATCCGCTTTGCAGCGATGTAATGAGTGTTAGAGATCAGTAGTTTGATAATCTAGTCGGGCAGGTAGCTATTCGGGCGGTCTAGGGGACAGTCCAAAGGTCTGGTGATTGGATGGTTTATCTTTGCAGTTGGGTCTGAGGGCTTCCTGCAAATGCAGTCTCATGTTCTAGTCGGGCAGCTAGATATTCAGGTGGTCTGTCGGTTAGTCCAGCGGTCTGGTGGTTTGATGGCTTATCTTAGCAGTTGTTGTCTGGGGGCTTCCCGTAACTGTGGTATAGATGATTAACTGCAGCTGTGGTCAGGCTTCTAGTATTGGTTGTTAGATGCTACCAAGTGAACTGACGGTTTTCTAGAGAAGTCCGGCAGTTAGCTAGCAGACAGGCGGTTAGCGGTCGGTCAGACGGATAGGAGTGGGGGATTCATATTTGTCCCACATCTCTTATTATATTATCTCATCTCCCCCGAAGACGGCTTTCAGCTCGCGTTATGGGTTATACAAGTTCACGGTGATGCCTTTTGGGCTCACGAATGCCCCTGCCGCATTCATGAGTCTAATGAACCGTGTATTTGAGCCCTTCTTGGACCGCTTCGTGATCGTATTCATCGACGACATTTTGAACTATTCCCGAACTAAGGAGGAGCATACCAAGCATTCAGCACAGGTTTTACAGAGGCTGAGGGAGTCCCAGATGTATGCAAAGTTCTCAAAGTGAAAGTTCTGGCTATAGGAGGTGGCCTTCTTGGGGCACATGATCAGTGGAGCTGGATTGGCGGTGGATCCAACCAAAATAGACATAGTGAGGGATTGGCCACGGCCGAAGACAGCATTTGACATTCACAGTTTCTTGGGACTAGCAGGTTATTATCATAAGTTCATGGAGGGGTTCTCGAGGATAGCACTCCCCCCTCATAACCTTGACGAGGAAGGATGCAGAGTTTATATGGACAGAGAAGTACGAGACGACATTTCAGGAGTTGAAGGACCGACTTACCTCATCCCCTATCCTTGCACTCCAATCTGGGAGTGAGGGATTTCAGATTTATACGGATGCCTCATACAAAGGGATGGGTGCTGTACTGATGCAGCACGGATATGTTATCGCTTATGCTTCGAGACAGTTGAAGAAGCACGAGCATAACTATCCGGTACACGATTTAGAGCTCGTGGCTGTTGTATTTGCACTAAAGATATGACAACATTATCTGTATGGGATTCATTGTGACATTTTCTCAGATCACAAGAATCTCAAATACATCGATACGCAGAAGGATCTAAACCTGCGACAGAGGCGATGGCTAGAGTTCCTCTGCGACTATGATTACGAGATTCACTACCACCCGGGGAAGCCAAATACAGTAGCAGATGTATTGAGCAGGAGGGCCGGCAGCTCTCGACAGGAGCCTCGGATGATGGCTATGGTGCTGATACAGATGATGGACGACCTGCATATTACTATGGTTTCTGAGGCCAAACCAGTTGGATAGCGAGAGCACCTGAGCTCTATGATCAGTGATGATGACATTCGGGAGCGCATTATGGCACATCAGAGGCTGGATGCTGCATTAGAGCCGATTTTCAGTGCCCTGGAAAGGGGCAAGGTTGAGGACTACACGCTGCAGGATGATCTCCTTCGATTCCGTGGATGAATGTATATACCAGCAGGGGGCGGTATCCGGGATGATATACTTAGAGATGCACATTGCTCCAGATATTCAGTACATCCCGTCATCACCAAGATGTGGGCAGATTTGCGGAGGACTATGTATTAGCCAGGGATGAAGAGGGAGATCACCCACTTTGTGACACATTGTGAGACGTGCCAGCGTGTTAAGGCAGAATACAAGAGCCCGGGAGGTTTATTATAGCCATTGCCAGTCCCAGAGTGGAAGTTCGAGGACATTACTATGGACTTTATACACGGACTACCTCGCTCCCACTCTGGGCACGATTCTAAATGGGTCATAGTAGACAGACTGACCAAGCTAGCGCGCTTTATTCCAGTCAAGAAGGAATCTCCAGTTATAGTTTTGGTGAGACTATTCGTGGAGCAGTTTGTCAGATACCGTGGCATCCCCAAGACGATTGTTTCGGACCGTGATGGTCGGTTCACTTCGAGCGAGTGGAGGGATGTGCATGCTTACTTATGCTCTCGACTTACTTTTAGTACCGCCTTCCACCCGCAGACCGACGGACAGACTGAGCGGACCATCCGGACCATGGAGGATCTACTCCGCCTGTGTATATTCGATACGGGGAAGCCTTGGGAGAGGCTACTACCACTGATCGAGTTCTCCTACAATAACCTCTCTCTAGTTCAATTGTTTCTTATCTACAAGAGAACCCATCAAGCATAGCTGATACCTGGAGATGGTATCATGGGCTGAGTGTTTGGCCAATAACACCTTTCCTACAACATCAGCCAAAAATCTGTAGTCTATAGATAAATTCTTCTTCAGCAGTTTGCTAGGGTTTGCATTTGAATGTCCCATTATCTCAAGCATAGTAGAAAATTCTTCTCCAGACATCTCAGCAGAATCCTCTCCATAATGTAATTGAAAAACCTCTGTCAAGATAGTAGGTGTCAGAGGTACCTGGGTTCCTGATATTGATCCAACAACTGTATTCTGATCCTGGTTGTGGGAAGTATATACCCATTCCTTTATTTCATCAACAGCTAACTTGATCCTGGTAGTCATTATTGTAACTAGCTTTTGTTCCTTGAAAAGTTCGAGAATATCTTGGAAGATTTGATCACTGGTGCTAAAAGAATCCATGTCAATGTCAAAACCTGCATCAAATTTCATTCCGGCCAGGACTGCAACTGAGACGGCCATTGATCCCTGCAAAAATCAACAACCAAATGACCAAGTGTAGAGAAATTTGGAGGGAAGGAGAAAATTTGCAGAGAGAATGAAGCCGCAAAGAGAGAACGACGGCCGAAAAAATGAATTTTATATTAGGGTTCGACGCAGAAAAGGAAAGATCGTTGAACTCAATTCGACGATCGGGGCTTCTAAAGGAAACTGAAAGGTCATCAACATCGTCGATCTCCATTTGACGATATTGGAGAGCGTCGAGCTCCGTTCGACGATAGTTCAGAGAACAAAATCGTCGAGCTTCGTTCGACGATCGCTGACCTGGAGAGATAGTTGAGCACTATCTGAGAAGCGCTCAACTCTGGTCGACGATTTCGGAAAGCGTCGATCTCCGTTCGATGATCTGGGGGAAAATCGTCGAGCGCAGTTCAGAGACCAGAAACACTCAATACACTAGAAAAATCAAGATGTTTGCCTAGTTTTGGTCAATTTTTAGAGTTTTAAAATCTTGGATATTATTTTAGACTTCCTCCAACTAACATTCCTAACTGATTTAGGAAGAGGGTATGTTTTTTTTCATCCAAGGGTTTGGTGAAAATATCTCCCCTTTGCAAATCAGTTGGGATATATTGAAGTTCAATTTTATTTTTCTCAACATTATCCCTTAAGAAGTGATGCCTAATTTCTATATGTTTTGTCCTACTATGGAGGACTGGATTTTGTGCTATAGAAATAGCACTGGTATTATCACAAAAGATTTTAAACTTCTCTAAGTTGTAGCCATAGTCTAGGAGTTGGTTTTGAATCCACAAGATTTATGAACAACAACTACCTGCAGCATATATTCAGCTTCAGCAGTTGAAGTTGACACAGATGTTTGTTTCTTGCAAAACTAAGAGACAAGTCTGTCACCAAGAAACTGACAAGTTCCACTGGTGCTTTTCCTGTCAATTCTGCATCCAGCATAATCAGCATCAGAAAATCTAGTTAAGTCAAATGCTGAGTCTTTTGGATACCAGAGACCTAGATTTGGACAACTTTTTACATACCTGAGAATCCTTTTTACTAATGTTAGGTGTGACCCTCTAGGGCTCACTTGGAATCTAGCATATATGCATGTAGCAAACATTATGTCAGGTCTACTAGCTGTAAGGTACAATAAAGAGCCAATCATTGCTCTATATGTTGTCTGATCAACAGGTTTCCCATGTTCATCAGCATCTAATACAACATTAGTAGGCATAGGTGTTTTCATACAAGATGCTTCAGACATACCAAATTTCTTGACCAATTCCTTTGCATACTTGGTTTGAGAAATAAATATGACTTCAGCATGTTGTTTGATTTGCAATCCTAGAAAGAAGGATAGCTCACCCATGCTACTCATTTCAAATTTGGAATGCATTAGATTGGAGAACCTTCTGCATAAATTTAAATCAGTAGAACCAAAATTAATATCATCTACATAGATTTGTACTAGTAGAGTATGGGACTTATGGGTTCTAATAAAAAGTGTTTGGTCTACTCTACCCCTTATAAATTCATTTTTCAGAAGCAAGCATGCTAGGGTCTCATACCATGCTCTAGGAGCTTGCTTGAGACCATATAATGTTTTGTGCAATTTAAAAACAAAATTAGGATGAGATGAAGAGATAAAACCTGAAGGTTGTCTGACATAGACTTCTTCGTTGATGTATCCATTGAGAAAAGCGCTCTTTATATCAATCTGGTATACTTTGAAGCCTTTGTGTGCTGCATATGCTAAGAAGATTCTTATGACCTCCAACCTTGCAACTGGTGCAAAAGTCTGGTCATAATCTATGCCTTCTTCTTGAGAGTACCCTTGACCAACTAGCCTTGCCTTTTTCCTTACAATTACTCCTGATCATCCAATTTGTTTCTGAACACCCACTTTGTTCCAACAATGGAGTGATCCTTAGGCCTTGGTACTAGTTCCCAAACTTTGTTCCTTTCAAATTGATGCAACTCTTCGTGCATTGCAATGATCCAGTGAGGATCCTGCTCTGCATCTTGAATGGATTGAGGTTCAATTTGAGAAAGAAAGCAGGTGTGCATCAGGTTTTGGTTGACCTGATTTCTGGTTTGCACAACAGCTGAGATGTCTCCAATTACTTGGGAAATGAGATGTTCTCTTAATGTTACTAAATCAACAGGAGGTGTTGATTGTTCACCAACTTGTGTTGTTGTTTCCTCTTGTGGTAAAACAACTGGCTCTTCAAGAGGTTTCTCTATAGGATGTTGAATGTCTTCTTCATCTTCACTGCTTTCCTCTTTTTGAATGATTTGTAATCTGTCCAAGACTTCCGCAAGAGAATGTACCTGCAAAGGTTCTGTGGTAGAAGTGTTCTTCTCCTTGAAAGACATGTTAGATTCATCAAAAGATATATGCACAGATTTTTCAATTTTAAGAGTTGATTTATTATATACCCTATAAGCCTTACTGATCATGGAGTATCCCAGAAACACTCATTCATCAGCTTTAGGTTGAAATTTTGCTAAGTATTTCTTGTGATTATTATGAATATAACAAATACAACCAAAAATTCTAAAATAATCCAATTTAGGTTTCTTCCCTTTGAGTAATTCATAGGGAGTCTTGCCCTTCAGTTTATGTATTAAACTTCTATTCAACACATAGTTGGAGGTGTTCACTGCCTCTGCCCAAAAAGATAGAGGAAGGTGAGCATCTGACAACAATGTAGTGGCAGATTGAATAAGGGTTCTATTATTCCTTCCAGCTACCCCATTTTGTTGAGGAGTTCTAGGAGCTGAGAAAGTGTGCCTGATCCCTTCACTCTGACAGAACTCTTGCATAAGAAGAGAATCAAACTCTGTCCCATGATCACTTCTGATCAGGGCAATGTGAGTATTGAACTCAGTCTGTATGCATTTGAGAAACTCTGTCAAACACTTAAAGTTATCAGACTTCTTCCTCAGAAAGAACACGCATGTGAATCTAGATAAGTCATCTACAACCACTAAAGTGTAAGATTTCCCTCCTAAGCTTTGTACTGTAATGGGTCCAAAAGATCCATATGCAACAGATACAAAATCATAGGTGAATCACTCTTATTAAGTGACTTGAAACTATTTTTGGTTTGCTTGCCTAATTGACAAGCCCTGCAGAGTTCTTCCTTCTTGTACGGGCCAGAAGGTAGTCCTCTGACAAGGTTGTCCTTGGATAGCCTAACAATGGTTCTAAGGTTTATATGCCCTAATCTCTTATGCCATAATACCTTAGGTCTACTAATAGAGTTAAACAGGCAAATATCTACTTCAGTTGAAAGAAAGTCTACTAAATAGACGTTACCTTTCCTTTTACCTGTCAACACAGTTGTGTTGTCCTCTGATTTGATCCTGCATAAGGATTTGTTGAAAGTCACCTGGTAGCCTTAATCACATAGCTGACTGATGTTGATCAAGTTGTGCTTCAGTCCTTCCACATAGGCTACCTTCTTGAATGTGACTGTCCCAATTTGGACTGCACCATATCCTTTGTTAGTCCAAAGTTTGAATAGCTTGGCTTTAAAGGATGTGAGATTATCCTTGCTTCCTGTCATGTGCTTTGAGCACCCAATATCCAGATACCATTGTTGGTTTGATGTTGGATAGGTCTTCACCTGCACATAAAATAATTTACTTGTTTTTGACCTAGTTTACCTTGGGCCTAGGTTGATAACCTTTAAATTCAGAAATAAATGACATGTCTGGTTGACTCTTATAACCTTCAGGATGATATCTCCTTGGAGGTATTGTCCATTCAGTATAAGGGTTAAATCTGGATGAAGGACCCCTAGGATTGGAATTTGATTTACCCTTGAAGAAGTTTTCAAATCTCTGATCTCTGCTCGACGATCGTTGAGCTGCGTTCGACGATCTTGGGTCAGATCGTCGAGCTCCGTTCGACGATCGACTGTGGCAGAGTTCAGGGTTTAGAGATCGTCGACCTGAGTTCGACGATTTTGCCTGAGTTCGTCGATCTGTATTCGACGATCGTCTAGCTCCGTTCGACGATTTCTGTTGAACACTTGATTTCTTGGATAAGTCAGAATTCTTCCTAACTACCTCTACAACTCCCTTCCCTTTATCAGAAATAAACTTAATTGGGGTTGTTAGTACTATAGGTTGGCTGGATGAAGCACCCAAGCCCAGTGTATTGTTGAATCTAGAGTTCACTGTGCTTGTGATGTCCATTAGCTTGATGCTTCTCCCATTAAGGGATTCTTCAAGCTTTTTGGCCTATGATAGCTCACTTTTCAGTGAAGCTATCTGCTCCCTACAACACTCCAACTCCTCAGAGAGTTTGAGGTTTTCTGATTTTAAGGTACTATGTTCAGACAATTGTTTTCTGAGAGAAATGATTTCCTTCTCAGATTTTAATAAGTCTAAACATAGTGCTTTAAATTCATACTTAAAGTCCTCAGAATTAAAATCAAAAGTACTTATCACCTAGTCCTCTTCAAGTTGAGTCTCTGAGTCTGACTCTGAATCTTCTGCATCAGAATTGTGTTATGAGGCATTGATAGCCATCATGCAGAATTCTTTTTCTTCAGCATCATCCTCATCATCACTTGTGCTAGATGAAGCTTCTGATTCCTCTTCAGTCTCACTCCAAGATTCAGCAACAAATCCCTTCCTTGTGTGTTTGTTCTTGCTTGAGGAGGGTTTGCCATTGCTGTTCTTCTTGAAGTCCTTGTCTTTTCTTCTTTCTCTCTTGTCCTTTTTGTCCTTGTTTTTTTTCTCTGGACCGTCAGGAACAATGTGGCCTGCTTTCCTGCAACCAAAGCAAACAATTTCTTTATTGTTTGATTTATCATACCTTGACTTGTCATGCTCTTTGTATGATCTCTTCCTGAAGTCCTTTCTGGCCATTTTGTAAAATATTTTGGCCAGTAGACTAAGCAGCTCATCATTGCATGTGACCTTGTCTTCAGGCTGATCTTCAGTGGCTTTGAAAGCTATTGACTTTTCCTTTCTTGTGGCTGGTGAGGCAGCCTTCTGTTCTTCTTCTCTATTTTTGATGATCAGCTCATAAGACTTGAGCTTGCCCAAGAGAGCTTCTGTTGTGATTTCATTGAGACTTTTGGCATCCTTGATTGACCAGATCCTTTAGTCCCAAATGCTTGGGAAGGACATTAGGATTTTATCATTTAGCTTAGTCAATGAGATCTCTTTATGCAAAGTTTTCAGTTCATTGACTATCAGGCTGAGTCTATTATACATTTCTGCTACTGACTCAGCTTCTCCTTTCTTGAAATTCTCATATTGGGTTATGAGGTGAGATCTTCTGTCTTTTCTTTCATCAGCAGATCCTGAGACTATTTCAGATAGCTTGTCCCAGATTTCCTTTGCCGAGTTGCATTCAGCTATCTTTTGGAAAATTTCATTAGACATAGTCTGAGCAAGAATGTTCATAGCTTTTGCATCTGCAACTTTCCATTTCTTGATGTCAGCATCTGTTCCTGATGGAGGTGGAACAGCACTTGTGCTTGTATTCTCTGGAGGTCTTGGACACACTATCAAAATAGAATTGAAGATGTCCTCATCAATAGAATTCATATAGAGTCTAATCCTTGCCTTCGAAAGTGCAAACTTGGATAGATTGCACACTAGAGGTCTGGTGCTAGCATAATCTTTATTTTGGGCCATGTTTTGTGAAGAAATAATCCTAATAACCAAATCAAGATAAGCAGATCTAACTATAGGAATCTTTGGGTTCAGGTGTTAGCCTGTGCAACCACTGAGATGTGGTATTTTTAACCAACCTCGCTTTGATACCAATTGAAAGTGCAAGTTAGATCTGATATACTCTAGAGGGGGGGTGAATAGAGTATGGTGTTTTCTAAAAACTTTTACAACAGTTGTTGTATTCTTATGTGAACAGGGAAGCAAATAATATAAAGTAAATCTAGCCACAGAATAATCACAAAGCAATCACAAATCACAGCCAGAAACAAAAAAAAACACAAGCAACCAGAAGACACAAGGAGCTATAGTGCTTCCCCAATCAATCTGGGTACATCCACTCTTATACCACCCTAGGTAGGAATCCACAGCAGGATGAGTTGATCAGGTGTCCTGGGCACCAATGAGCTTTTGATAAGCTGCTCAAAAACCAAACCAGATTTTTGATCAGGTGTCTTGCCACCAATGAGCTTTTGATAAGGTGCTCAAAAACCAAACACAAACTTTTGAAGGGAGTTTGAAATACCCTTTACAGCAGAGTGAAAGAGAGAGAGGGAAAGAGATGATCTTCTCTGTCAACAGTCAGAGAGAAGATAATGGATGTTGTCAAAGCTCCCCCTGAGATCTGTAGCTGTTCAGGAAGTGAAGCTTTGCAGTAGGGTGATAGGCCTTCAGAAAATTGATCTCCAACAAATGATGATTTCAGCAACAGCTGAAATGTGAGGTGTCTGGAGTCTTGAATGATGATGGCCTTTGAACACTTGAATCAAAAGAGATTTGAAGATTTCAGTTTGTTGATCTCCTTTGGTGATGGTGTTTTTGTATAAATCTTTGAGACTGAGAATGTCTGCAACTCTTTCTCTTTCTCTTGTATAATTGTTGTTGTGAGAGCTGTTATTGCAGAGAATATTTTTCTAACTTCTTGTTCTCCTTTTTCAGGGATGAAAAATCTCATCTTTTATTCCTTTTGTCTGAATAGAAATGATCCACTGTCCAAGATAGCCGTTAGCCTGTCATTAATTACTTCCTTAATTGCTTTTGTCTTCTAGAGAAAAGTCCAATAAAACATTCCTTGATAATTCCTTGAAACTTGCTCCAGATTAAATGAAAAACGACTCCAAGATTTCTGAATTAAATGCTGACAATAATTCCTTAACTGTCTGAATTTGAATCTTGAAAATCGTTGAACTCTTCAGAGAAACGTCTAACTGAGCTCCACTATCGTTGAACTGATCTCAGAGATAGAATTAAACTGGAGTCAAGATCGTCGATCTGAGCTCGAAGATCGTCGAATGGAGTTCGACGACTTGTTGAAGTTGAGCTCAGAGATCGTCGAATGGAGTTCGATGATTCGTCGAAGTGAGCTCAACGATCGTCGAATGGAGTTCGACGATTCGTCGAATGGAGTTCGACGATTCGTCGAAGTGAGCTCAACGATCGTCGAATGGAGTTCGACGATTCGTCGTACTGAGCTCGACGAAATGACTTAGTCTTCTGAAACTGAAAATCTTGGTCTTGAGGGCAGCTTCCAAACCTAAGTACTAACCCTTAGACTCAATTCTAATTGACCTTTAGATCTATACAATGA
This sequence comes from Platanthera guangdongensis, assembly GCA_039583875.1. NCBI lineage: Eukaryota > Viridiplantae > Streptophyta > Magnoliopsida > Asparagales > Orchidaceae > Platanthera > Platanthera guangdongensis. The sequence goes on from CM077162.1 coordinate 109,760,861, forward strand.
GGTCAAAACAGTTTTCCTAAAAGACATATTGATCCTGACCCAAATGAATAATAAGGTGTTCTAACATCGAGGATGCGAGTCTACCACTACGTTTCTTTGCCAACGCTGCCATCGCTACATGTTTTTGCTCGTCGTCCGCCGCCGCCAATATATGAAATATATTATTATAAATTACATAATTATAATTATATATTTTATCATTTATATTTTAGCGTTTATATTTCCAAGAATTTCATTATTATTTTAATTTCATGTAATGATGGGTGCCTATAACCATCAAGAGTATTTTAATTTTATGCATTTAAATTTCACATTGTTTTTTATTTCATGATGGGTGCATATAATCATCATAGTATCATTTTGAATTTTGAATTTTGAAATTTGAATTTTTAATTTTGAATTGGAGGAGATGGAGTGGTGTAAGCCTATATATAGGGCATGATATTTGTCATATTTTAGAGAGAAGAAGAATAAGAAAATAATCCCCCTAAAGATCCTTTGAGATCCTCCTTCCCCCTTGGCAAAATTCGGCCACCTCCCTCCCCCTCCTCCTCTTGGCCGCCGGCCTTCTATCTCTCCCCCTCTTAGTGGCTCGACCACCTTCCCCCTCCCCTCCTCCTCCTCCTCCCTCTCCAAGTGTTTGCCAAAAGGAGAAAATGGTGAGCGTCTTCATCGTCCGGTGCGGATCCAAGGATTTCTGCGTGGAAATAGAGAATATGCCACCCTCGTGTGCGCCTCCACCATTCATCTTGTGGACGGATACATATTTGGATTTGGGTAACGCTTTTCTAAACTAACCTCGTTGAGTGCTTCTTCTATACATCATGTGAGAATTGGTGGAATAGAAGCCTGTTAATTTGTTTTGATTTATATTGAATTTTGTGCTTGATATAATCTAATTTTCAAAGCATTTATTTCTCGAATTTTTTTCGTATTAATTGGAATGGGTGGATCTCGTGAACACTAGAAGTAATCGGCTTCATCACCCTTGATTTCCCCTTGAGTTCAAGTGATTTGGTAAATGCTCTGTTAATTAATGTCGGGATCGATCAGGACTTGATTTTAAATCACTTATTTAGCCTGGATATTCTCTTCTTGGATGTATGAATGTTTGCGCATAATTTAATTTGAATTGCTAATTTTCTGGATCGGGTGGGTCCATTTCTCTTGAGCGAACATTGGCATATAACACTTGTTCATTCTAAAATAAGGGGTAGTGTCCATTTACGTTGAATGTTTTGGAATTTGTGCCTTTTAATGCTTGAGTATTCGATAATGCTAAGTAGAGAAACCACACGTTAGATATTTAATTAAATTGTCGAACATATGAATGCGTAGTTTAATCCGTAGAAACCATGGGCCTGCATCAATTTGGTATCAGAGTCAGGTTGTGCTAATTCTTAATTAGTACCATCCTAGGAAAAAAAATTCTTCAACATGCCGACACGCACTTGCACGTTTCATTGCACACATATAAATCAATTTTTAAATTTTTGGTCTGCAAATAGCGACATAAAATTTTCATTTTTTCTCAGAATTCAAATAATAAAATTCTGGAGTTTCTCCATCATTTTATTAGTAGGAAATCAAAAAATATTTTATTTTTATTAATCCATTATTTTTATTAAATCATTACAAAATTTTAATTTTGGTCCGTCAATAGCGTCCTATAATTTTTTTTTTCAGCAAAGAAATATCAAAATTTTTGTTTAATAATATCTCATTTATGGTCAGTAATAAAATCCCAAAAAATATTTTATTACCTTAGTTATTAAGCGGGAACAAATACATCAATTGCATTTTATATAGGGTCAGGTTCATTATTCATTGCATGTGCACCAGTTTCGGGTGAGTTTTCTCTTTGGTTCTCATTATTATGGCCTATGACATTTATGCTTCCCATTTATATTACTGGTATGTTAATACCATGGCTAAACATACCTCAGCCTTGCCTTCATACCATGAGAATACCAACCGTCCCCATGCTTATCCTCCCACTAGAATTGAGGCACCTACTTATGACGGTTTGGGGTATCGCCAAAATTTTAAAGACTAGCTTAAGGGAATAGAAAATTATTTTAATTGTCACTTATGGGACGACCACCAAAAGGTTAACATAGCCCGAGATCGATTAGTAGGTCAAGCCCGCGTGTTTTAGCTAAATGAAGAGCGTCGTGTTGGTAGTTATAAACATGCTTGGCCGACAATGCGTAGCCTACTCTCGGATCAATTTGATCCCGCCTATCTCTGCACTACTAACACCAAGTCTGTGAGTGAGTATCGTTATGGCGCTAGTCCCATACCTGCCTATAGGAATGATTATATACATAACGCTAGATCATTTTTCCCCAAAGGTCGGCCTGCTCACAGTGTACCTACTACCACCTTTAGGGAAACCATTCCTAATAGATATTATGTCGTGGACTCAAAAGATGTTACTCCTAGAGTTTTGACTCCTTTATCCTCGACGCCTAGGCCTCCTGATATAGTGATTGATACCCATGAGGATGCTGATGTAGATATGGTATCTCTTGATCTTGAGGATGACCAACAAGGTGAGTGTATTCCATCTTGTACGTTAGTGACCGATGATTCTAATGAGTCTAAAGTTGAGATTGGATACCCTAGTGATTTAGAAGATGATGTATGAGATGATTACGTTCTGATCTGTGAGAGTATTATGTTGCCTATTACGTTCCCTACTAGCGTTATGTCTGTTCACCCTAGTATTGAGTGTCCTCTCCATGATACGATCCCCATCGCGTAGATCCTACGATCGCACCCACTAAGATTATATCTGAGTTATCTGAGGAGTTTGAGAGTGAGGATGTCCCAAGTGTTATTGAGGATGAGTTACCATCTAAGGGAAGGGTATTTTTGGACAATTCATTGGTTGTACACCCGGATGAGAGTTCTTTGATGATATCACTGTTGTGTGAAAATTATACTAATTTGGATGTTATCCCGGGTATTATTTTACCGATCCTTCCTCCTATTTATTTGCCTATCTTAAATAACTTTTTAGGACATGGAGCCGGTAGACCTAGTCTGAGTTATTATGTCATGCCCATTTTATTAACTCCTACATTGGCATTGTATCAATGTTTAGATATTACTATGTTGAGTGCACTAGTATTTGGACTTTTCACCACACCTCATAGATATGACTACGCGTCACTTTTGACCGCTCATTTTTCTGTGTGCCCGTCTACGGTTCTGTCCTCTACTATGACTGATTCTGATTCTTCGGCAATTGTGCCCCTAGATGTGGTGTCCCTTATACATACTTATATACCACACCCGATCGCACGCATTTACCAGCCGCCATTTGTTGACCCTAATTTCCCCACTTTAGCGACTATAGTTGGGTCTCTTGAGTTGTTTCACTCGCATACCTTTGCACATTCGGGGGCATCCAATTATATTGGTTATAATGTGCGGTTCACCTTGGCATATCTTCATGCCAAGCGTGAAAATAATAAAATTGAAATTAACACTATGGTGTCGGAGCCCATAAAAATTATCTCTGATTAGAAGGCTCCCGTGCCACCTGACTTATCCCCCTTATCCTCTTCTTTTGGGTCAAGTCATGTAGCACATGGATTCTCTCGTCATGTATCTAGGCCATTAGTGATTCATTTTTAGTTTTATCGCATGTACTTCTACTCCTTTTTGAGACTGTCTGATGCTAGATATAGTGATTTGGGTTTAGTCTGGTCAGTCCCCGAGCGGATGCCTTCTGGCTCCGTTAATAAATTAATATGTAGGAACGCCGACCCATCCATGATTTTGAAAAACGTCAGATTTTATGCTTTTATTTTATATTTTTATATAGCACAGGGTGTTTCACATTATTTCAAGTTTCTAGACATTTTACTATACGTCTATGTTCCACCTGAGTGCCTTTCTCCATCGTCTCTTCCTACCACTAAATATTCTCTTGGGATGGGGAGTGTTAGTACTGTCGTGTCTATTTTCCATGTTGACTCATTGGTTCTTGAACCGGTTGGTAAGATTCTTGTTTATTTTTTTTGCTTGACACCCTTTCGAGTTTTCTCAAAAGTCTTGTTGTTTGTGTGCCAGACAGGTTCTCAGTGCTATGGGATGTTCATGCTATGACGACATGGATTGCGGGGCCAGATTTTCCCCATGTTGCTGCTGCTTTTGACGGTTCCCCCTCACAGGCCACTCACCGGTGATGAGTGATTTTGAGCGGGGGAGGATTGATGGCGACGATGCTAATGCGGCCGTGGATCTACGACATCGAGAGTTCGTTGTTTGGGATGGTCGTTGCCGCAAGCTCGAGGATTCGAGTCTACCACGACGTTTCTTCGCCAATGCCGCCGCCGCTAAATGTTTTTGCTCGTCGTCCGCCGCCGCCAATAAATGAAATATATAATTATAAATCACATAATTATAATTATATATTTTATTATTTATATTTTAGCATCTTTATTTCCAAGAATTTCATTATTATTTTAATTTCATGTAATGATGGGTGCCTACAAGCATCAAGAGTATTTTAATTTCATGCATTTAAAATTCGTATTATTTTTTTATTTCATGATGGGTTCATATAACCATCATAGTATCCTTTTGAATTTTGAATTTTGAATTGGAGGAGATGGAGTGGTGTAAGCCTATATATAGGCCATGATATTTGTCATATTTTAGAGAGAAGAAGAATAAGAAAATAATCCCCCTAAAGATCTTTTGAGATCTTCCTTCCCCCTTGGCAAAATTCGGCCACCTCCCTCCCCCTCCTCCTCTTGGCCACCGACCTTCTATCTCTCCCCTGCTTAGTGGCTCGGCCACCTTCCCCCTCCCATCCTCCTCCTCCTCCCTCTCCAAGGGTTTGTCAAGAGGAGAAAACGGTGAGCATCTTCATCGTCCGGTGAGGATCCGAGAATTTCTGCGTGGAAATACAGAATATACCACCATCGTGTGCTCCTCCACCATTCATCTTGTGGATACATAATGGGATTTGGGTAACGCTTTTCTAAACTAACCTCGTTAAGTGCTTCTTCTATACATCTTGTGAGAATTGGTGGAATAGAAGGTTGGTAATTTTTTCTGATTTATATTTAATATTGTGCTTGTTAAAATCTAATTTTCAAAGCGTTTATTTCCCAAATATTTTTCATATTAATTGTAACGGGTGGATCTCGTGAACACTAGAAGAAATTGGGTTCATCACCCTTGATTTCCCCTTTAGTTCAAGTGATTTGGTAAACCCTCTATTAATTAATTTTAGGATCGATTAGGACTTGATTTTAAATCACTTATTTAGTCTGGATATTCTCTTATTGGATGTATGAACGTTTACGCATAATTTAATTTGAATTGCTAATTGTCCGGATCGGGTGGGTCCATTTCGCTTGAGCGAACATTAGCATATAGCCCTTGTTCAGTCTAAAATAAGGGGTAGCGTCCCTTTGCGTTGAATGTTGTTGAATTTGTGCCTTTTAATGCTTGAGTATTCGATAGTGCTAAGTAGAGAAACCGCGCGTTAGATATTTAATTAAATTGTCGTACATAAGAATGCGTAGTTTAATCCATAGAAACCATGAGCCTGTATCACCAGCAGCAGGTTCTCACCCGGGGGGGGGGGTGAATCGACTCAGTATCTGCCGGAGGGTTCTCGACAGTAGTTTCCGGGACCTATCGGAGAGAAGGGGAATGTGTTAGACGCAACAAAGCAGGATTACACCAAAAAGTGATGTGAGTGGAGTACCTACGGCAGGAAGAAGGTTTCTCGGCCTGATCGGGAGTCGGGGAGGGTGAGGCCAGATCAATCCTTGAGTGGTCCCACCTAACCATCTATGCTTTCCTCTTCTTCTTCGGTCGGGAAGGCTCGCTGGCCGGCTTCTCGTGGATGAGCCAGGGGGCAACCCCGACGTAGTTGGCATGGGCTCTCGCCTGAGTTGAGGTGAGTTGCGCTTTGAGTCCTTCGAGAGTGGCTTCTCGCTAAGCTTGACATACATATTGACTGCCTTGCGAGAGCTGAAACGGAAGGTGACGGCAATAACAGGGGCCTGAGAAATGGCCCGACGACATATTTATACAGGACAGGGGGTTGCCGAAACAAGATTCCCTTCCAGGTCAGCAAGCGTTTAGCGAATATCTGGTGTTGGACATGCCTTTCCGGGTGCAAGGCTAGCTCGCAAAGAGCGGGGATTGTGTACAACTCCATATTCACTGAGTGGGACAAAGATGCTCCTGGGACCCGAATTAGGAAATTCTTTGGCTAGCTTTGGGCTGAAAATGGATCAGATAAGTAAGTTGGCGAGAAGGTTCCCGTCCAGGCCAGGCAAAAGGTCTTGTGCCTTGGGTAGGCGGGAGCCTTTTGGCTCTTGGCATTTAGTGATGATTCACCACTCAACGCCCCTTCGGTATTATGGCTCCCGCCCAGGGTAGGCAACAAGGCTCGCGCTCGAGACAAGTGGGAGGCCCGTAGAGTTCAGCGGAAGGGCTTCCGCCAGGTAGGGTCCAGAGGTGAAATTACCTGGATGCCCCTTAGTCTGCATTTAGCTCCTCAGAATAGTGGATTTTGGATGTTAGCAGACCATCCCATGGAATTTCAGTAATTTTATAGTAGCGCAATCATGTTTTTTGTAGACTGGATGTTGGAAATCTATAAATAGACACGCAAAGTTCCTCATAAAGCCAGCTTTTCACCATTTCTCAAATCTTCTAGTGCTTTCTGAGGTACTCCTAGCACAACGATTGGCTTTTGAGGGAAACCGCTCAGAGATCTTTCGGGTTAGTGGAGGGACCTCCCAGCTAAGGCTCAGGGTCAGTTTCTAGTTCTTTGTTACCAGTTAGAGGTCTGGGTTTGGGAGAAATAGGTGTTAGCTACCCCCCAAGGTCCGAACTCTCGTTGAGGCCAGTTTTTTGCTTCAACACAATCCTATTCCTTTTCCCCTTCCATTGGAAGGTACCTTTGCATTCTTATAGGAATAATTCTCATGCTTCCAGTGACCATACATGTTGTCCTAGTCATACCAATTAGAAGGTTTTATTACCTTCTTAAAAGGGATAGGAGTCTTTGATGACAGGGGCTGAATTTGAACTTTGCCTTTCCCTTTAGGGTGGGCAAATCTAGTGTTCCCTTTGAATCCTAAACCTCTCTTATCCCTTTGAGAGGTAAATGAGTCAATCAAAGGCAGCACTGACTTAGGCTTAGAGTAACTAGCCACTATTTGTTTCTCCCTCTCGAGTTTCTCTTCAAAATCTCCAATGAGACTGTTCGTGTATTTGATGGTGCCAATCTGAATGATTGTAGTGGTTTTTAGTTGGCTTACTTCCCTCACTTTCAGATCCAGCAATAAAACTGACTCAAACTGCAGGGATGCAACAAGCTAAAGTGAGGTAATCTCCTCAGACAGCTTTTTGGCCAGCTTCTTGCTTCTTTTCGGAGCATCTAGAATTTCACCATACTTGACAGTAAATATATTGACATCTTTCTCATATTTTGAGCACTCTTCACCACTGGATGAAAATGCACTAGAATTGGGACTTGTCTCATATTCTGAATTAGATGATGAGCTAGATAAGGAGTGCACCTTGACTGGACTAGGCTGATCCTGTCAGGATTCTTCATGAGACATGGACATCAGTACATAACTGCTGTTGGCATCATCATCCTCTTCATCGACCTCTGAGCCACTATCTGAATGTGACATAGGGGCCCTGATTCCTATCATATCAGCATGATAATCTTCAGCATTTTCAGCTACAAACAACCTAATGTAGGCCTCCTCTTCTTCTTCAGAATCTGATGAAGCAGAGTCACTCTCACTCCAGCTTCTCTCATTCTTGGCAATTAAGGGCTTTTCCTTCTTTCCCTTGAGATGGTGGTGCATCATCTCACCATTCTCCTTTCTCTTGACTGGGCTGTCAGCTATTACATTCCCAGGCTTGCGGTAGCAGTAACAAACTATTTTAGAATAAACAAGTTTACTAGGTTTAGATTTATACCTGTCCCCCTTGGGGTGTTTCTTCTCAGTCCTGTAGTGGTCCTTCTTGTGATGGGCTATGCATTTGTGGTAAGCTTTCCCCGATTCCTCTATTTTTATACGTTAGGGTTAAGGTTTTTGACTCCTTTTCCCCTCCCAAAGTTTCAAGAAAAGTTGTTAGGGCCTTTTTATGGCCGATCCATAAAGCAGTACGAACGGGCGGCGTTTCTATGGAGTTACGAGGCAAGTGGATTTTCCCCTCTTGCATGTCCATTTTGTTGTTCATTTTCTTCCCTTTTTCTCATTCCTTAGAGATTAGGAGCAGTGTAGGTGAATCAGGAAAAGAACAACTAACTTAGGGCTCGTTTTCGCCAAAACCATGTAAACTAGGTTTAGCGGACAAGTAATATTCACCGAGTTTAGGTGAGTCAGTTCTTCGATTATCAGCAGTAGGGTTCGCCGAATATGGTAGGTTAACCAGGTAAGAATTTGTCATAAGGACATTAAGTACAATTCAGGAAGTATTGGGGTTAGATTCATTGAATATCATAGCTTAGCCTGTAACACCCCGAAACTCAAAAGAGCGACGGGTGGCATTTTGAGCCAAGTTTGGAACTTGGTAGGGGTCACACAGCCTAGGACATGGTTGTTTCCCAGGGACGTGTCATGCTCGGGTTCGACAATGGCCGTGTGGGTGACGAATTTCAGTCGACGATTGTCGAGCAGCGAACACGACCAGAGACACGGGCGTGCCCAGGCCATATCCTACTCGGGTGGTTAGCTGAGTTGTGTCGGGGGTGAAACATGACCTGGAGCCCAGGCGTGTTCGGGTATGACACTGACGTGTCATTTGGGACATGGGCGTGTCCAATACCCGTGTTCTTCATGGGTTGGTGTTGGTCCCGTGTCGATGTTGGAACACGGCCCGCTACAAGGTCGTGTATTGGATGACACGGGCGTGTCAAGTCAGATACGGGCGTGTCGAGAGCCCGTGTGATTTTTGGGGTACGATGGTTTCAGCATTGAATGGGGCACACGATCTTGGACACGGGTGTGTCACAAGCCGTGTTCGGTCCGGGTTTTCGATTTGAAGCCCGAATCGTGGCCGTCCATTTCTTTTTTTTCGAGATCCAATGATTCAGGGTCGTTCCTGCTGTGTTATACCCAGGAACAGGGTTGGAAACCCTCATTCTCTTTTGGTTATTCTCTTTCTAAAGTTCTAGAGAGAGGTGAGAGCAAGGAGAAGAAGGGAGATAGATCCGGCCGCCGACGGAGCTTCGGAGCCCCAAATCGCGAGCCGACTTTGGATCTACGTAAGCAAGGACATTACGATGCTTTTCATCTGCATAGATTTCCATGGTGCCAAAGAGGAATGCTAGGGTGACGATTCTCATCCTAGGACATGTGAAGTCCTCTTTTCCTTTGCATAGGAAGCCCGCTCTTGCGAGTTTGCAGTGACTGTGAGACGTTCCTTCGGGTAGACATGAATTATCCCCGTTGTTTAGCATGTAGAGTCCGTAATCGAGAAACAGACATAGGCATGATGTGTGAAGCCTACCCGGATAAGTTGGTCTGGATTGGTGATGTTGCATTGCATGAATGGCCGGAGAAGGCTCCGTGCGAATGTTTGTTTTTCGGGTTTTCTATGGGGTAGATTGCAACAGGGAGTCTTGGGGACTAACTCTAAGGTGCACCCGGAAAACTAGGCAGATGCGTGATTCTGCCAACTTGGTGGCCTGGGAGCCAACTTGCACATAACTGGGTTATGTGAAGTGTGTGATTCAGATTGGGACTCAGGGAAGTTTGACCAGTGCCAATATCTTAAGGTGACATGGTGGTGTGAGCAACGGGTTAGGCGGAACCGTACCCGCTCTATGTCATTTAGTTAAAGAGACCAAAAGGTACGTGGTACTTGCCGTTGGCATAGATGGAGGGTCTTAGGCATTGGCCGGAAATACCATAATGCTCACGAGAATTTGTCGTCGTAGGTGTGGTGGTGAGTCAGCAGACTTTGACCGTGTTCACCGAGAATGTGCCCTGAGAGCACGGGGTGTGTGGTCATGCGTGCCTACGCCTGTTATGAAGTGTTTTTACACTATTCTGCTTGCTTATGCTAACAAAGTGCAGGGAAGGAGCATCGCCGCCCCATGTTTGGTGGCAGGGTCGTTATAATTTGGTAAGCATAGATGACAGTTGCTTTTGTTTGCCACCGTTGCGGTGGATTGTTGCTTGCAGGTGCTGCAGAGCCAAGTGGTAAATAGCGGGCAGAAGCTCATGTTGCTGAGCCGGCCCTCGAAGGATTAAAAATAAATGTTTACTTATATTATTCATGTGTGATCGGCCTGCGTGCCGAGGTTTGGAAAACACTTTAATTTGAGTAAACTATAGTACGACCATAAGGCCAAGTACTGATGTACTGTACGTTCATTTCTTCTGGGTTTGTTTAGTGGACATTCATGCTTTTGGCTGGGTTCTATTTTATTACAACTTTTAAATTGCTTCCGCTAGAATGCACTCTGTGTAGTACGTTGATTCTTAGTTGGATGGTTTCCATTTAGTAACCTTCCGGTCTGTCTGTGGTATATGAAATCGGGCCCCGGTCGGACGTACTGCTACATGCTATGCGACAGATAGGGTGTGTTACAATTTGGTATCATACTTCTGGTTTCGATCAACTTAAATGAATATATGGATGAATTCTTTTAAGTGGTCGTGAGCACATGTGTGTGCGTCATCGTTATAACATAAAAGATCCCATGAATGTCCACTTATGAATGAAAATACACATGTTTGAGGAACCTGCGTGTTCCTATAAATATTTTTTGCAATTTTGTTTGGTCGCTTAATAGTGTTTTGTACAACTATAGGTGACCAGAAGTGGTGCAGGTCCGTCACAATGCCCTGTTTCTGAGGCTAGTAGTGCACCAAATGATGCTCCTGCAACACCTCCCTCAGCAGAAACCATACGATTGGTGGTCGAAGCGGTGTTTGCTATGATCAACGCACAGCCTGTAAGGAAAATGCAGCAACCCGCTCCTACGATAGAGCAGGTACCGCTTCAAACGGATGAACCAAGAACGGTGGAGCAGGTGGTAGTGGAGCCTTTAGTTCCTAGGAGAGCAACTGAATGGCAGCTCAAACATGTTATGGGCTTCAATCCTCTGGTGTTCTCGGGGACGGGAACCCCATCCCAAGCAGAGGATTGACTCTCCCGAGTGAAGAGAGTGTTGATAGCTACTGAATCAGAAGAGTGGTAGATGACCACTATAGCTACATTCTTGTTGAACGGAGATGCTAGGCTGTTGTGGGAAGGTTTGGAGCTACATCACTTCAGGGGAAGGCAACTTACGGATATCTCGATGAAGGAGTTTTTGAGACTGTTCTTGGCAAGGTACCTTCCCTCGGCTCTGAGGATATAATTGGAGAATGAGTTCCAGAAGCTGACACAAGGAGAGAGTAGTGTGGATGAGTATCTCCACTAATTTACTCGGTTGGGTCGGTACGCTAGCTCTACGTTCGCGGATGAGGAGCGTAAGACAAATCGATTCTATGAAGGTTTGAGAGATCACTTAAGGCTACTGCTCTCGGGGCCTATGACACAGGGCTTCTTGACCCTGGTCAATACGGCTCAGTCGCTGGAAAAGGATTTGAAGAATGTGCAAGCGAAGAAAAACTCTGGTGGTGAGAAAACTGAGTTCAAGGTGACGACTAACTCAAAGCCTGCGTTCCGTAGTTGGTCTAAGAAGGCTAGGACTTCGGGTTCAGCCCCTTCTTCCAGTGCTTCTGGGGAGACTACGGGTCGGACCCCGGGCGCATGCTTTACTTGTGGAAAGCCGGGACACTTTGCCCGGGACTACTGGAGCAGACGTCCAAAGTCCGAGAGGAAGCCGGGACCAACATATGGGGAAAAGGGCAAGGCGGTGGAGTCAACCGCATCCCATAATATAAACCTAGAGTCTACAATCTTGGCCAGCAGGAGGCCATCAAGCAAGCGGATGTGGTGACATGTATGTTTTAAATTTATAGCAAGTTAATTTTTAAATACTTGTTATGCGCGTGTTACCTTACCACTACTTGTATAGGATTTGTTTTGATTTGTGATAATTCAGCGAGAGCACTCTTTGATACGAGAGCTTCACACTCCTTTTTGTCTGAAGGATTCATATCGCGCATCAGAGTACTTTCTTCGATGACAAAGGACAAACTGGATGTGTTTTTGTCGAATGGATGTTCGATGCGCGCGGATAAAATCTGTGGCATTAAGATTCATATTAGGAGTCAAGAGTTCGATTTGTAAGCGTCGTTACTACCACTGGTGGAGTTCGATGTTATATTTGGCATGTACTGGCTCTCGGAGCAGCAAGCTTATATTGATTGCAGTCCCAAGGAGGTCAAGTTGGGAACAGGTCATGAGACAACTTTTACGGGCTTGAAAGGGGTGAGCAAGACTTTGATGTTTGCTCTTCAGGTGGTGAAGGTGGTTTGTTTTGGAGAAGAATTGTTCTTCATGCTAGTGGAGGTTGCAAAGCCTAAGCCTATGTTGGACAGTATTTTAGTGGTATCTGAGTACCCTGATATGTTCCCTGGCAATCTTCCTGGAGCCCCGCCTCAACGGGAGATTGAATTCACCATCGAGCTAGTGTTAGGTGCGAAAACTGTATCACGCTCTCCGTATCGGCTAGCGCCTACGGAAATGGCAGAGCTGAATGTTCAACTTCAAGAGTTGTTGGTGCGGGGGGATGTGCGTCCAAGCTCGTCGCCTTGGAGCGCACCGGTCCTTTTTGTTAAGAAGAAGGACGAAAGCTTGAGACTTTTTATTGATTACCGAGAACTGAACTAGCTAACGAAGAAGAACAAGTACCTGATCCCGAGGATTGATGATCTGTTCGATCAGTTAGTTGGGTCATCAGTGTACTTGAAATTGGATCTCAAGTCCGGTTATTATCAGCTGAGGATAAGGGAGAGTGATATCCCCAAGACAACTTTTAGTACGAGAAACGGGCATTACGAGTTATGGTCATGCCGTTTGGGCTGACGAATGCGCCGTCAGTGTTCATGGATCTGATGAACATGAATTTCAGGGAGTACCTAGACCACTTTGTGATCGTCTTCATCGACGACATATTAGTGGAGAGGGAATTGGGATGGATCCGACGAAGATTGTTGTGATACGAGAGTGGCCTGTGCTGTCTACGGTAGCGGAAGTCCGGAGTTTTCTGGGGCTTGCCAGCTATTACAGGTGCTTCGTGGAGAAATGCTCGCGGATAGCGTTACCCCTCACGACTCTGATGAGGAAAGAGCAGAAGTCTGTTTGGAAGTTGGAATGCGCAAATGATTTTGAGGTGCTGAAGAGTCGATTGACCACGACGCTTGTGCTGAGTTCGCCGAGTGGGACCGAAGGTTTTGAGATCTATAGTATTGATTCAGGCAGTGGATTGGGTTTTGTCCTACTGCAGCATGGAAGTGTGATAGCATATGGCTCGCGACATCTGAAAGTGCATGAGAGGAATTATCCGGTCCATGACTTGGAGTTAGCGGCCGTGATTTTTGCCTTGAAGCTGTGGAGGAACTACTTGTATGGGGTGAAGGTCGATATCTATACCGACCACAAGAGCCTGAAATACTTGTTGGATCAGAAGGATTTGAACATGCGATAGTGGAGATGGATGGAGTTCCAAGGGGACTACACATTCAAGGTCCATTATGTGCCTGGGAAAGGCAATGCAGTTGGGGATGCATTGAGTCGCAGGGCCCCAGCTCAAGCCAATTGGCTGTCGGTCCATGACGAGCGGCTGGTTCGGGAGTTGGAGGTATTGGAGATCTCTTGCATAGACAAGCAGACAAGTGCTGAAGCGTTATTGAATTGGACAGAAGTTCAGTATGACCTGCCTGATCGGATTCGATAGGCTTTGGATTTGGATGGCTGAATGAAGCAAATCATGGTTGAGGCTTTGGATGGGTCAAATTCCCAATTTGAGGTTGTGGATGGATTGCTATGGAAGGACGGTCATCTATGCATCCCAAGTGTGGGAAAACTGCAGGTGGAATTGATGTACGAGGCGCATCACACCAAGTACTCGATTCACCCAGGGAGCACGAAGATGTACCGCGATATGAAGAAACTGTTCTGGTGGCCAGGACTTAAGAAGGATGTGGCACTCTATGCGGCGAAGTGTCAAACATGCGCCTTGGTGAAGGCAGAATGCCAAAAGCCTGGAGGTTTCTTGAAGTTCTTACCTATTCCGGAGTGGAAATTCGACGACATTACTATGGACTTTGTCCATGGTTTGCCTAGGTCGCAAAAGGGCAACGACGCCATCTAGGTGGTCGTGGATCGTTTGACGAAAGTGTCGCACTTCATTCCGTATAGGAAGGATGAGTCTGTGGAGAAATTGGCAAAGTTATATGTGGATAAAATTGTATGGCTTGACGGTGTGCCCCACAACATCGTGAGTGATCGTGATGGACAGTTTACATCCAATGATTGGAGGTTAGTGCAGCAGATGTTGGGAACAAAGCTGAGTTTCAGCAAAGCCTTTCATCCGCAGACGGATGGTCAAACTGAGAGGGTCAATAGGATGATGAAAGACATGCTTCGCATGTGCGTTCTGGATTTCGGGAAGCAGTGGGAAGATCACCTATACTTGGTGGAATTCGCTTACAACAATAGCTACCAGGCGAGCATACAAATGGCGCCCTTCGAGACCCTTTATGGTAGAAGATGTCGCATGCCGTTGTCTTGGTTGGAAACGGGTGAGTCAAATTTGTACAAGCGCCAAGAGGTGGAAGATGCAATGTCATTGGTTCGAACGATTCGAGAGAGATTGCTAATCGCTCAGGACTGCCTAGCTAAGTACTATAACGACAAGCATAGGAACGTGGAGTTTGCTGTCGGCGACTAGGTGTACCTGAAGATCAAGCCTTTCAAGTGTGTCTCGCGTGTGTGGCGCTTGAAGAAGCTAAGCCCGAGATACCTTGGACCGTTTGAGGTTATGGAGCAGATTGGCGAAGCATCTTATCGATTGAGGATATCAGTGGAGCTAAGTGGTCTATTCGACGTATTCCACATATCGGTGCTACGGAAGGTGGTGCAAGAGTCTTCGCAAGTGATTGCTGTCGATCAAGTGCCAGTTGATAATGAGTTGACAACGAAGGTTAAGCCCGTTCGCATTGAGGACTCGGAAGTCAAGTGGTTGCGTAACAAAGAGATTATGATGGTCAAGGTCTGTCGGGACAACTGCAGTTCGGAGGAGCTCTCGTGGGAGCGAGAGAAGACCATGCTTGAGGAGTACCCGGAGTTATTCCACTCATGTACCGTTTAAGTTTGTTTTTATCTTTCTTTATGAAATTTCAGGACGAAATTATTTTAAGAGGCAGAGAGTTGTAATGCCCCAAAACTCAAAAGAGCGACGGGTGGTGTTTTTAGACAAGTTTGGAACTTGTAAGGGTCACACGACCTGGGACACGGGCGTGTCCCGGGGACATGTCGTGCTCGGGTTTGATGATGGCCGTGTAGTCGACGAATTTCAGTCGACGATCATCGAGCAGCGAACACGGCCTGAGACACGGGCGTGTCCCAGGCCCTGTCCTACTCGGGTGGTTAGCCGAGTTGTGGTCGGGGTGAAACATGGCCTGGAGCACAGGCGTTTTCGGGTATAACACAGGCGTGTCATTTGGGACACGGGCGTGTCCAATACCCGTGTTCTTCACGGGTTGGTGTTGGTCCTGTGTCGATGTAGGAACACGGACCACTACACGGCCGTGTACTAGATGACATGGGCGTGTGAAGTCGGACACAGGCGTGTCGAGAGCCTGTGTACTTTTTGGGACGCGACAGTTTCGACGTCAAATGGGGCACACAGTCTTGGACGCGGGCGTGTCACAAGCCGTGTTTGTCCCAGGTTTTGGATTTCAAGCCCAAATCGTGGCCGTCCATTCCATTCTTTTCGGGATCCAACGGTTTAGGGCTGTTCCTACTGTGTTATACCCAGGAATAGGGTTGGAAACCCTCAATCTCCTTAGTTTATTCTCTATCTAGAGTTCTAGAGAGAGGGGAGAGCAAGGAAGAAGAAGGGAGATAGATCCGGCCGCCAGCGGAGCTTCAGAGCTCCAAATCGTGAGCCAACTTCGGATCTACGGAGGCGAGGTCATTGCGGTGTTTTTCATCCGCATAGATTTCCATGGCGCCAAAGAGAAATGCTAGGGTAACGATTCTTATCCTAGGACATGTGAAGTCCTCTTTTCCTTTGCATTGGAAGCCTGCTCTCGCGATTTTGTGGTGAGTGTGAGGCGTTCCTTCAGGTAGACATGAATAGTCCCCGTTGTTTAGTATGTAGAGTCCGTAATCGAGAAACGAACATAGGCATGATGTGTGAAGCCTACCCGGACAGGTTGGTCTGGATCGGTGATGTTGCATTGCATGAATGGCTAGAGAAGACTCCGTGTGTATGTTTGTTTTTCGGGTTTTCTACTGGTAGATTGCAACAGGGAGCATAGGGGACTAACTCCAAGGTGCACCCGAAAAACTGGGCAAATGCGTGATTCTGCCAACTTTGTGGCCTGGGATCCAACTTGCATATAACTGGGTTATTTGAAGTGTGTGATTCGGATTGGGACTCGGGGAAGTTTGATCCGCGCCCATGTCTTAAGGTGATAGGGTGGTGTGAGCAATGCATTAGGCGGAACCGTACCCACTCTATGTCTTTCGGTTAAAGAGACCTAAAGGTGCGTGGCACTTGACGTTGACATAGATGGAGGGTCTTAGGCATTGACCGGAAAGACCATAATGCTCACGAGAATTTGCCGTCCTAGGGGCAGTGGTGAGTCAGCGGACTTTTATCTTGTTCACCGAGAATGTGCCCTGAGAGCACGTGGTCTATGGACGTGCATGCCTACACCTGTGATGAAGTGTTTTTACACTATACTGCTTGGTTATGCTAATAAAGTGCAGGGAAGTAGCATCGCCGCCACAAGTTTGGCGGCAGGGTCATTATAATTTGGTCAGCATAGCTGTCCGTTGCTTTTATTTTCTACCGTTGTGATGGATTGTTGCTTTCAGCTGCTGCGGAGCCAAGTGGTAAATAGCGGGCAGAAGCCCATGTTGCTGATCCAGCCCTCGAAGGCCTAAAAATAAATGTTTACTTATATTATTCATGTATGACCGGCCTTCGTGCCGAGGTTTGGAAAACAATTTAATTTTAGTAAACTATTGTAAGGCCATAAGGCCAAGTACTGGTGTATTGTACGTTCATTCCTTCTGGTTTTGTTTAGTGGATATTCATGCTTTTGGCTGGGTTCTATTTTATTGCAACTTTTAAATTGCTTCCACCAGAATGCACTCTGTGTAGGACATTGATTCTTAGTTGGATGGTAAGTAACTTTCTGTTCTATCTGTGGTATATGGCGTCGGGCCCCTGCCGGGCATAGTGTTATATGCTATATGACGGATAGGCGGTGTTACATAGCCTAGGTTGAATTTAGTGAGTTTTAGTTAGGACTCGGCAGGCACCGCCTGATTCCGTTGAGTCTTTTTCGGCGAGTATCGCTAGCTAGTTTGTAGAGTATCATTAGCTATTCATCGAGTATAGCCGATCGTCGCTAGTTATTTCTATCGAACATAGAAGGATTTACCGAGTATAGCCTTGGAATTCGTCGAGTATCCATGTATGTCGTTGGGTACACTCGTCGAATTTTCCAAGACTTGGAGTTTTTCATCGTTTTTGGTCCGGTTCGTCGAGTTTGGTACTTAGGGTATATTTTGAGTATTTTTATCCCGTAAGTTGTGGAAAGTGGTTATACTTACGTATATGGTTTTTGTTGGGTCTCTAGGTTGTGTTTTACGGCTAGATTGGCAGTGGATAAAGGACCGCCAATTGGACGTCGTATCGTGAATCATTGCACGTGGTAGTTTTGATTTGGGTCTCTATTTACAGGCTGTTATAGGTGTCTTAGACCTAGTGGCAGCAACTGTGTTGCCTTTGAAACATTAGGGTCTTTGCTTACAGGCTGTTTTGGTGTGTTGGACCTAGTGGCTGTCACCGTTGTGCCTTTGAGATATTTGGGTAAGGTGGTTTGGTTTTGGACGTTTTGGTCACCTACACAGATACGTGGTTCAACCAGCATTAATGATTCACATGTTTAGGACTATTTAGTTCCTTTACTTCTATTATTTTGGCACATGTTTTTCATTTTCTTCTACAGGTTTAAGCAAAGCTTGGTGACTTCTCACACTTTGTGCAACTTTTCTCGTTTTGTTGATGAATACTTTCTTACTTGTCTCTTTTGTTAATTATATCAGCTGAGGTTGTCAACATTTCTTTTAGTTGGGTTTGGTAACCCCTTTTTGTTATTCACTTGATTATATCTTAATGCTTCTTTTCCACTTGTATTTTCTTGCTGAGGTGTTCTTCTTTTGAATGCCTCAGGTTTAGGGCAGTAGCCGGTTGAGCGGCTAGGTTGGGAGCTTGCTAGTGGACTGCTATGTTGTAGAGGTTTTCCTCACTGTAGTGAGGTAGTTTTGTTATTTTCTTATTAGTGCAAACATACAGACTTTCCAGTGGGTTTGTGTCAGGTTGTTGACGCGCGCTGGTGGTTTTCAATTGAGGTGCAAAGTATTTTGCTAAGTTGTTATTTTGCCTATTTTGCGGTGGTTTTTTACTTGCTCTCTGGGATGGTTTTATGCTAGGTTGAACTGTTAGGTATTTTATAGTATAAAATCTATTATTCTTACATCATGCATTCCATATTTGAAAAACTAAACCACTATATTTAAACAGTCGTAAAAACTATTTTCACTACTATTATAAATCTTAAGTCTTGCATACCATGAGTTGTTCTTCGGGGATATTTGTACTCATGTACGATGTTAAATCACATAATCAAAGTATCTTTGCAGCATGTAACAATACTTTTACTCGTGGACTAGTTGATCCACTGTGTCAAGGGATACGACCATCTAACTTAAACTGGTTTTCTCTTAACAACTTGTGAATTTCTTGTAAATGGTAGAGTTTTGGGGTTTGTCTGAGCGTCTGCAGTTATCCCTTGCATGGCGTGGCATCATGACACATATTTTCTCTTACTCTAATATAAGTTTAAATGCTGAGAAAATGCGGGTTGTCACAGTTGGAATCAGAGGGATAGGTTGTTTGACAATTTCGTCGAATAGCTATCTCAGGTTTTTTTTAAGTCTTCTAGCGTCATTTCATACACACACCGATGTATCATCATTATGTCTTGGCTGAGGCATGAACACTACACTCATAAGCATGATAGGAAGTATACGGGGGCATATTATGAAGTATGGGATACATAATATGTGTTTGTATATGGATCCACCATAGGTGGCAACATGTGACGGTTATGTAGTATGGGATGTTTAACCATCACCACATGGATGCTCATTAGCGTGTTTTCTCATTCGTTGCATGAGATGTTATGTAGTATTGGATGCATAACATTTCATGTATACGCTGCTCATAACATGCATTAAGGTCTTTATTAGAATGCATAGAACAACATGCATTGCATAACATAGCATTAACACACGTGTCAAGCTAAAGGTATGCATGATGACATATGCACACACATGGTTTTGAAGTAAAAAGAATGAAAATTCATGCATTCAAGGTTTATGTACACGAGTCAATAGGTTGATGGAATATCATCCTGAGTTAAGCATGAC
This sequence comes from Platanthera guangdongensis, assembly GCA_039583875.1. Lineage (NCBI taxonomy): Eukaryota > Viridiplantae > Streptophyta > Magnoliopsida > Asparagales > Orchidaceae > Platanthera > Platanthera guangdongensis. The sequence goes on from CM077162.1 coordinate 109,780,502, forward strand.
ATCATTATTGAAAATCCTAGAGCAAGTTAGCAGCTTTATCAAGTACTTAACCATGTATTTTTTGGACTGTGTTGTTTAGTTCTAGCGGTTCGTCTAGGTTTTGATTAGTTGTTTGTTGATCTTGTAGGTTGGCACCTAAGCACGTAGCGACTAGGTTGACTGCCCAGTCAGAGGGCGAGTCTTCGGGTGCGCAGAGTAATGTAGTGATCGAAAGTCTGCGGTAGAGTAATGAGACTTTGTCTGGACAATTGGTGGAGATGCAGACGCAGATCCAAGTGTTATTATCTGTTGTGTTAGGACAACTGTGGAGAGTGCAGGACCCTATTATGGGTCTAACTGTTCTTGCTCTCCCTTCTCCTCTGGTGCCTCTGGTCTTGTTGCCACCAAAGAAGACTTTTATCTAGCATTTCCAGCAATTAGGACCACCTTCATACGATGGTCGAGCGGATTTCATGGTTTTGGACGATTAGCTTATAACATTCGAGGAGATGTTCTCATACTCAGGAGTTTCTGACGATCAGTTAGTATTGATTGTTGCATATCAGCTGAAGGGCTTGGAAAAGAATTGGTGGCTGAGAGAAAAGGAAAATTTAAAGGATGGTTGTACTTGAGAATCTTTCAATGAGCTGTTGTTAAAGAAGTTTCTGCCATCGGTCGAGCGGGACGGTCTGATGGATGAATTTATACACTAAATGCAAAGACAACTCACTGTGAGTGAGTATGAAGTGGAGTTTAGTAAGCTGAGCCGGTTCGCTTCAGATTTAGTTATTTCTGAAGCCAGTAGGGTTAAACATTTTTTGGGTGGTATAAGGAGTGACATGATGCAGCTAGCTAGTGCATACAGATCAACAAGTTATGCTGAAGTGGTAGAGTCCGCGTTGAAGGTCGAGGCGATTGATAACGCCAAGAATATAGGCCAGCAAATAAGAAAAGATAAGAGAAAGCCTGACGAGGGCAAGAGTATTCGGGAATAGAGTTTTGCTTCAAGGAAGAAAAGCAATGAAGCATGCAGTTTTTATGGTCGACCGGGCCATCAGTTCGAGAAGTGCTTTAAGAGGATAGGGGCTCAGAAGCAAGAGCAGGTGCATGTGATACAAAGTGTTCCTAAAGGGGATTTAGTATGTTTTGTGTGTAAGCAGAAGGGGCACGATGCTACCCATTGTTGGGTAAAGAAAATAGGCTGCTTTCAGTGCAGACAAGAAGGACATTTCAAGTTACAGTTCCTGCAGACTCAGCCACTGTTGCAACCAGTTCCACTTCAGGCTTTGCCACCGCCGTAAAAGTTGGACAAGGGAAAGGGCAAGCTGAATGTGGTTTCGTTGGAGGAAGCTCATACATCTACTCAAGTGATATCAGGTTAGATCCTTCCCTAGTTTTATTAGAGTGTCATCTCTTGACTCTCGATCTGGTTGGTGACGCGTTTAGTGTCAAGTTTCCTTTTGGTGATTCTGTGGTATTGGACCAATGTAGTCAGAGTTTTCTGATTCTCTTAGGTGATTTTCTAGCAGCTGCAGATTTGAAGGTGTTAGACCTGAACAATTTTGATGTGATCTTGGGCATGGACTGGTTGTCCAGATATGATGTTGTTATCCAGTGCAAGGTTAAGCACTTGTACTTCAAGATGGACAACGGTCAACCGAGGAATGTTTATGGTAACCTATGCCAGGTTTATCCGTTTATTTCTGTGGTATGTGTTGGGAGGTTTTAGATTTCGGATGTTTTGCTTGTTTGGTTTCTGTTTTGGAAACCGTTGTTAGCTTGCCACGATTAGAGGAGATTTTGGTGGTGCGTGAGTTTCCGGATGTTTTTCCAGCTAATCTTCCTGGCCTTTCACCTGAGATAGATGTGGAGTTCGTCATAGATCTTGAGCCGGGTACCCATCCTATTGCTAAGGAATCGTACTGTATGGCTCTGCGTGAGCTGGAGGAGTTACGTACCCAGTTGGATGGGTTGCTTCACAATGTGTTCATTAGACCGAGTTCTTCACCGTGGGTTGCACCCGTTTTATTTGTGAAGAAAAAGGATGGATCAATGAGGCTGCGTATTGATTATAGAGAGCTGAATAGGGTGAACATTAAGAACAAGTACCCCCTGCTGAGAATTGATGATTTGTTTGACCAGTTCTGTGGTAGTTCTATATTTTCGAAGATTTACCTTTGTTTAGGCTACCAACAGTTGAGGATTCATGAGACGGATATCCCATGGACTGCCTTTCATTCCCGGCATGGACATTTTGAGTTCTTGGTGATGTCCTTTGGTTTGACTAATTCACCCTCTATCTTTATGGATATTATGAACAGAGTGTTCAAGGATTTTCTAGATTGTTTCGTGGTCGTGTTTATAGATGATGTTCTAATGTACTCCCATAGTGCTGTGGAGCATGCGCAACACTTGTAGTTAGTTTTGTCCCGCTTTGACTACTTGTCCCGCTTGACCTTCGTCGCAGACATTGCGTACTTGTCATGCTTGACTTCAGTCGCAGACGTTGCGTACTTGTCCCGCTTGACATCGGTCGTGGATATTAAGAATTTCAATCCCGCTTATGTGTTCTTTGTATGGAAAGCACTGCCGCACGCACCTGCCCACATTGACACATAAGTGCATGTCTTCATCTATTTTTGCAGGACAACACGAGCCTATCCGCTACCTCGCGGTTTTATTAAACGGCATGAACAGGTTGTATTACACAGGCCGCCCAGTTACATATTCCGGCTTAAATTATTTGCTAACCCGCCGGATTATTATTACTATATTTGGGAACTCGGCCGACTTACGTCCGCCTATCCGCTATTCAGTATCTTATTTGGCTTTCATATATCAATTGCCGGTTTATGTTTGATATGGACAGGAAGTCGGCCGACCTGCATCTGGCACTTAATTCCTGGCTTTGATCCGCCGACTTCTATGGTATTAATTCTCGGCTTCCATATGCCTATATCGGTCTGTATTGTCGGAAGCCGAAGATTGTTTCTCTATTCTTGTTCCTTGTATCAAATGGGCAATTCGCTTCAGAGTTCTCCCTAGCCGCGATCTTATACTTCAATGTTATGGTTGTTTGGCGACTGCGACGGGTAGCCGCGCGGCTTAGCAGTCACGGTTTATCTATAAGCAAGCCGCGGTCAATCAGCTCTTCCAACAGTTAACATTGAGTGATTCATTAAGGCAAATTGCGGTTTAATTGGTTAGCCGTTCGGCTTATTGTCGACCTGCATTCCGGAATAAACCGCAGGGAAATATATCTCTCTTGCGGATAACTTTGTTAAAGTCGCAGCGTAAACTCAGCCGGTTTATATGCTTATATTTAAAATTGGAAGTTATACTGAGACCGCGCGGACTTAATCAAGTAAGAAAAGTAAGATATAGTAAAGAAAGGTAAAATTGCCTTCATTTCTATTTCATTAAGTACTACAAAGTTTTAATCGCGCGGTTACAAAAACAATACCGCCGATTTCCAAAAAGTTCAAAATACAAAAAATAAGTTACAGATTTTCTAATCGCTCGATTTAAGCTTCTTAGTCGCAGGAGAATCCAAATCACCGCCATTGCCGATATCGACGGGGGATTCAGTGTATCCGCTGTTGGTCGCTGAGCTCCCTGAACCGCCAGAAGTTGTCGAGTCTGGCCGCGCGGTCTCAGATTCTTGACCGCCGGACTCAGACGATGTGCGTGCACTTGGGCTTCCCTGGCCGCCCTCTACCTCGACGTCTTCCTCCACCTCGCCGACTTCTTCCCCGACCTTGCTCTTGCCCTTGATCGGCCTGTAGACGTCGGCCACCTGCTCTTTCAGGGTGGGGTAGATGTCGGCGCAAGTAAAATCGGTGAAGCCGGTCGCGAAGCCGCCAAGGTCCCGGAGGCGGTTAAGCGCTCCATCAATTCCCTGGACGAGTTGCGGGAAGACTTGGTCTTGGAAGATGGGGTTGGCCGGGTTGTACATTTCCTGCAAACAAAAGATAAATGTAAGGCCGCGCGGTTACATAATGCTAACCGCACGAGTAACGGTAATGTCTTACCGCCTCCCTTTCCTTTAGTCGCTTGTTCTCTTCTTGTTGTTCCTTTAACTGCCCCTTCAGGCCGATGTTTTCCTTCATTAGTTGCTTGTAGGCAAGGCCCATGAAGTGACTTGTCACGAAGCTCCTTGCCCCGACTTGCGCGGCTAGCCGCGGCAGGTCGTCTGGTGGAACTCGCCGCATCGCCTTCAAGTTGCGCTTGCCGTACATCGCGCCGCCAACCACGCTCGCGTGGCGGCTTACTTCTTCTCCCCCCCAGTAGGGGAGGGCGGTGGAGATCGTCACTGACTTGCCGTCCGGACTCCACTGCAAGGCCGGATCGCCGTGAAGGTCCTTCAGGCTGCTGCCAGTTCCTTGCAGCATAAACTCTCCAGAGGAGGCCGACTCCTCCTCCTCCACAACCCGCGCCGGCTTGGCACGCCTCGCTCTCTTCTCTCTTTGAGCAAGAGTCAGGCCGCCAGGAGTTTTGCGGCTTGTTCAGCGGGACCGCCACAGCAGCTGCAAAGATAAAGGCAAAGTTAGTTTCCAGTCCGTGCGGCTAAGATATCAGGTCGGCCGGCTTGGAGCTTACTGTCTTCCGCCTCTATTCCTACTAGCGACGGCAATAGCGGGATGTAGTGGTTTACATCAAGCCGCTCACCTTTGAAGAAGTTATAGATCTCCTTCTCAATGCCGTCCAAGCCGCTGCTGCCAAAGGCGGCCTCTTCGCGGATCTGGGGGTCGACTGGCAGCAACCCCAGGTTTCCCTCGAATATGAGAAACCGCTCGGACCAGTTCGCGATCTTGTTCGCCAGGTTCACTATCTTCAGCCCTCTGCAGCCGAAGTAGAGGTGCCCCCGGAAGATCTTTGACCCGCAGTCCGGGATAGACCGCACCGAAAAGCATTCTCGGAAGAGCCTCATAGAGAAGCGGACTCTTTCCGACCTCAGGTAGGAGATGAAGCTGTATATGGCGGCTATCGAGTTTGGGGGTAGTTGTCCGGGCACAACTCTGCAGTGGTCGAAGACCGCTACGGCCTCCATCATGACCGGGAAGCTGAAGCCGCAGTCAAAGTGGTCGATCGGGACCGCTATCTGGTTTGTGTGCGAGGAGTTAATCCGCTCGTCCTGTCGGGGAAGCCGCGCGACCAGCGGACTTCCCTGCATGTGCTTTTTAACGAAATCCTCCAGCTCGGCTTTTGTAAGCCAGCATTCCTTGTGATCAGCAGAGTGGAAAGCGGAGGCCGCGTCAGTCCTAACCGCAGTGGCCTTGTCAGACTGCGACGACTTGGACTTAGCCCGCATCCTTTTAGATTTGTGATGAAATCTCCGGGGTCAGCGCTATTTATAGAAAATCTGTGAATGTACAGTGCCCAACGTCAAATCGCGGCTAGTCGTTACGCCGCGCGGCCTAAGCCCGCTGGAAGTACCGATCAACTTAATGACCAAACCGCAGTTTAGTCCGTCAGTCCGCACGGCTATATACCTGTACTTAGAATAATTCTATGGCGAATCATGTGGGCATCAAATATTCAAGCCGACGCTCTGTTCGCCAGACCGCGCGGCTACTATCCTATACTTGAAATTTTTCAGAACCAAGCAGCAGGCATGTGGATTATAAATACAAACCGCATAGGCCGCATTCAGTTCGCAGCATAATAAAATACAGCAGTTTACAACAATCAAATAGTTCAACATCCAGAGAAAAAATATATATTACAACATAATATTCAAATGTCCGCGCGGCTTGGTTCACTCAAGTCGCTCAGGATCGCTTGTCGTCTTCCGGCCTGTCTCGTCCTATGTGAGCGACCTGTTCACCGGTCTGAACAATCGCAACGTACACCTGGCTAACCAGATTATGAAGCGCATGCAGAGACCGATGAACCCGCACCGTGTCGCGTTCCACTCTCGCAAATGGGATCATTGGGATCCCCTGACCCCCCGAGCCCTCTAGGAACTGCGAACTGTCTAGGCGCCGCGGCCTCCGGTGGATTTGAAGTCTCGCCAGAGGCCGGGCGGCCAGTACCCGGCAACTCTCCAGAAGTTGGTAGAGCAGGCCGCTGTTCTCCGCCGGTCTCTGCTTGCAGGTCTTGGTTCTCGCCGCCTTCAGCATGTGGGATCTCTTCTCTGTCTCCTTCCAGCCGCGTGGCCATCAGCAAATACTTCTCCGCCCTTTCCTTCTCCAAGGCGACCTACATCTCAGCAATCTTCGCCTCCGCGGTTTCTATCGCGGTCTGGAACCTGGCGGTCTCTTCTTCCCTCGCGGTCTGGAGCCTGGCAGTCTCTTGCTCCATCGCTGACTTCAACCTCATGGTTTCCTGCTCGAACGCAGTTTGCAACCTTGTGGTGTCTTGCTCCAGGGTGGTTTGCAACTCTTGTATCCTTTTTTCCGCGGCCTCCTGAACAACCCGCTGCTCTTTGTCTTTAATCCGCAGGGTTTCCGTGGCCGCGTTCAAAGCCTCCTGCAGAGTACTGACGTCTTTCTGGAAGTCGGCCATCTCCTTCTCGCGAACACTTGGAGGCGGAGGCGGTGGCAGCATAGACAAAAATGACGTCAAGTCGCCCGGTTGCATCTCGGTCTCCGGTACACTTGTAGAAGAGAAACCGCAGTCAGGTTCAGCCGGATTGTTGCGAGGTTCTAGTAAGGAAATCGGTTGGATAGGACCGCCGGTTTGATGTTTATCTCCTCCAGAGGCCGCGGTTTCGATTTTAATCACTGGCCGCCGGAGCCGTTCAGGATCTATCCTCTGTAGCTTTTCTTTCCATAGCTGCTCGGCTTCCTTAGCTCGGCTTTTCAGTTGAGCCATGGTCAGGAAAAAGCTGGCCGGCGGATTTAATATTATATTCGCCCCCTTCTTCCTTGACCGCGACTTGTAGAATTTAATAATTCGCCTAACGCCCCGGTGTTTACCTTGCAGCAATGGAAGTGTGGTCGCCACCGGCTTCTCGGCGATCAGTTTCTTCATCTCCTCCATCTTCTCGCGAAGCTTCAGTTTCTCGGCTCCTTCAGAAGCCGCAGAAGCCGGTTCGCCAGGCTTCTCCCCAATAACCTGGATATCGGGGCGGTCAACCTCCTCAGAAGCCGCTGGTGTCGACAATAGCGCGTCTTGCCGCTGGAGGGTCTCCATACCCTTCAGGAGCTCACTGAGCGAGTCGCTAACCGCAGGCGTACTCTCCAGTTCGCTCGGCTTGTAATCCGGTGTATTCGGGTTCTCGGGTACCTCCTTCTCGCGCGGCCTGTGTTGTAGACTGTCCGCTCCGGTCTTTTCAGAAATGTTCCGGTTTCTGACGTGCAACTTCCTCATCTTCCTCTTCATCCTTTCTTCAAGGGTTTCGCGCCTCTCCTTCTGTCGTTTCAAGGAACCGAAAACCTTTTCAGTCCGCTTGTGCTGTTCGCCCAAAATCTGTTCGGTCTCCAGCACCTTCTCCGGCACGTTGTCGTCCACAACGATTACGTCGACCTTCTCCTGCAATTCGGACGGTTTCCCAGATTCAACACTTTTCTCCTCCGTCCCACCGATTTTTAGCAGTGGTTCTCCTGATGGAGAGAAAGTCAGGTCGAAGGATTTGGCAATTCCGGCTTGTGATGAAGCAGTCTTTGAAACCGCTTTGGGATCTACTGCGGCCTGCGATGATCCGCCGACGGTCTCTGTCGGCCTCTTTTTAGGTCCAGAAGCCGTTGAAGTCTCCGGCTTCTCAATCTTCTTGGCAGGCTGCCGGGCAGAATCATGCGAGTTCTCGCTCCAGCTTTGCTTCTTTTCTGGCGGTTTCTTGTTGCGTGCTAACATTGAAGACATAACGTCCATCTTGTGAAAGATCGCGTCGGCTTGCAAAATGCTGACCGCAAGTGGCGAGTAGCGACCTGTGGCTCGGCAGGGATCTTGAAGAATGTCAAGGGCCAGGGGATTTTATAGACGACGATGAGGCAGTCGCGGTCTCCGGCTTAGTTCTACATTTTCGAAGTTTTTTGGAAACTTAAAAATGTGCGGGGATTATGATAAGCCCGGAATCCGCGACCTGTCCGCGCAGCTTTCCAGACCGGGCGGACTGAGTGTTCAAGCCGCCAAGCCTCCCAAGCCGGGCGGTCTCCATGCTAGTCCGCTGCCAACGGCGACCCTGCTCAACAACAAGGCTCCAGGACCCAGCCGTCAGCTCGCCAGGAGGAATCCGCCAGGCTGCGCGGCTACCTTCCTTTCTTGTTTCTTTCTCTTTTGTTTCCCCTCACCTCTGCCCGGTTCTCCTGTACCCCGGGCAACCGGTAACTTTAGCCCTGCCCGCTTGGGCAGGCCCCCGAGCCTATAAATAGGGGGAGGGTGCACTCTCCAAGACACGCTGACTGGGATCCAGGAGCTCGCCTGTTAAGAGTTGCGGTCTCAAGTCTAATGTTTTGCGGCTTGTAGTCCGGCCGGCTTCCTCTTTTCCCTTTCGTGTAACTGTTTCCCATTTTAAGTAAAGGAAAGCCCGCCGCAAGAGTGGCATTTAAGCCGCGGCGGGCGAACTCTGCTGTTGCCGCTGCCAGCGGCCCCCTTTTCCGGTCCTTTAGCCGCGACCGCTAGTAACCGATTGGTCGACAGTCTTCTCCTTTCCTCCCCTATTCCCCGGTGTTCGAACCGTTAGCTGGTGGTGCCCGGCTCCCTGTCCGTTTTCGTGCATCAACATGAGTTACCTGAGGAGCCTGAAAGTGAGGATGTCCCAAGTGTTATTGTCGATGAATTAGCTTATGAGTGGCAAATATATTTGGATGATTTTATTGTTGAGAACCTGAAAACTATTTCTTTAACGTTATCACCAGTTCATAAAGCTCAAATTGAATTAGAAATTTTGTCGGGTTCGATTTTGCCAATTTCTGAGACTTTTACTGACTCTGATTCGGATGTCGTTTCTAGTGTGTTGGAAGAAATTCCAATCAAGGAAGTTCTATTTTTGGACGATTCTTTGGTTTTACACCCGGACGAGAATTCTTCGATGTCGTCACCATTGGGTGAAATTTATACTGTTTTGGATGTTATCTCGGGATTGATTTTGCCGACCCTTCCTCCTGACTATTTGCCGACATTAGTTGACTTACTAGTACATGGAACCGATAGTCCTTGTCTGAATTATTGTGTCACGCCCACTTTATTAGTTCCTACATTGGCGTTGTCTCATTGTATAAATATTCCTAACTTGAGCGCAGTGGTATTTGGACTGTACACCGCACCCCGTAGATCTACCTACGTGTTAAATTTGACTTTTCATTATTATGCATGTACATCTATGATTCTATCCTCGACTACGACTTATTTTGATTCTTTGGCAATTGTGCCTCTGGATGTAGTGTCCCCTAGATATACTTATATACCACCCCCGGTTGCACGTATTTACCCACCGCCTTATGATGACCCATATTTCCATACATTAGTGACCACAGTAAGGCACCTTGAGTTATATCGTTCGCACATCTTTTCACATACGGGAGCGTCCAACTTTATTATTTTCGATGAGCAGTTCTCCTTGGCATATCTTCATGCCAAGCGTGAAAATATTAAATATAAAATTAGAACTGCAAATTTGGAGCCTACAAAAATCATCCTTAATTATAAGGCTCCTATGCCCCCTCACTTAACCCCTTTGTCCTTCGTATTTGGGTTGAGTCATGTAGAACATGGGCTCACTCCTCACGGTAGTAAGATACTTAGGCGCACATTTAAAAAAGTAATCACTCAATTTGCATCCTATTTCTTACATGCAAGCTTATCACCAAATGAGATCGTCCACATGTATAAAACACCTGTGCATGTTGACTTGCTTTTGTTATCGCCATATTATAGGTCAAGTAAATTCGCACAAGATTTTGCCTCTCATGTTCAAAATTTTTATAAGCACATTAGTGAAGCGCTAGACTCACATTATACATCTTATCAATTTCATGCTAACATACATAAAAGAGAGTCTCACTTTAAGGTTGACGATTTAGTTTTGGTGCGTTTCGTCCCTGAACGGATGCCTTCGGGCACTATAGAAAAGTTGGCGAATCGGCGAGCTAGACCTTTTCAGATATTAAATATATTAGGAGAAAACACATATCTTATGAAGTTATCCACTGATTGGGATATTTTCCCTATTTTTAATGTTTCTGATTTAACGCCACATGTTTCTCCACCACTTGAATTATTTGCTTGTCAGTTTAGTTCTACAACATTTCCTAATGGGTTGGGGGTGAGTTTGTTTTTGGATCGCTCTCGTCATCGGTCTTCACTGGAGATACGTTGGTTGTTGATGTAGTAATTTTTGTCCTTTTTTGCCTAATGCTTTTCCAAGGATCCCCAGGACCACCTTTTTGCATGAAAGGATACTCCAAGATGAAGTGATCTCCTCCCCACGTGGTGATGTTTGCCGCTACTTGATTCGATGGCGTCATCGTCCGGCCTCCGAAGACACTTGGTTTCTTGATTCGGAGGTGGCTATTATGGATGATGCTCTCCTGCACCGGTACATTCAGATCAACGCATCGGAGATGAGTACTTTTGAGCTGGGGAGAATTGATTGAGACGTTGCTAATGCGGCCGCCAATGATCCCCGTATAAGAGAGTTCGTGGATTGGGACGATCGTTGCCGCAAGCTTGAGGATGGAACTCTACCACGACGCCAATGCCGCTGTCACTATTAAATAAAATATATAGTTATAAATTAAATAATTATAATTATATATCTTATCAAATTATTATTATTTTATCAATTTGTATTTTAGCAATTTTATTTTAAAATATTTTATTTCATGCATTTTATTATATTGCATTTTTTGTATTGTTTAAATTTCATGTAATGATGGGTGCCTATTACCATCATAATATCATTTTGAATTTTGAATAGAGGAAATTGAGTGGTGTAGGCTATATATAGCCATGTATTGTATCATTTTGATTGGAGAATGAATGATAAGAATTTGAATACCTAAATCTTTCTTGACATCTTTTCCCCCTATGTCCCCTCTCTCCCTCTTGGAAATTTCGGCTCCTCCTCCTCCTCCCCTATCTTTGGCCGCTGGCCACCTCTCTTCCCCTCCCTCTATTCGGCCTCCTCTCTACCACCTCCTCCCTCTCCTTTCATCTTTAAGGAAAAAAAACCCCCCTCCTTGCATCATCAAGTTTGGCCAACCCCAAGCCACCAACCACCATCACCTTCACAAAAGCCGACCACCATCACCCTCACAAGAAAACCGACCACTCTCCTTCCTTCTAAATCCAACCACCCATACCTATCACAACCCGCATTTTCACAGTAAATAAGGCTTATCAGAGTAAGGGAAAATGCGCATCATGATGCCACGTCAGCAGGGGATAACTGCGGACACTCAGGCAGACACCAAGCTGATCATGAAGAAAGTTTCCTTTTTTAAGTTATTTTAAGGAAAATCAGTTAAGTGCAAAAGTTAGTCGTATCCATCTGCTTAGTGGCTCATCTAGTACACAAATTAAAATATATTATACGCTGCAGAAAAATACTTGTTTAGATTAACCCAAACTTCCTACATGAGTTTAAATGTCCCTAAAGGACAACTCATGCCATGCAACACTCTAAATTTATTATAGTAGGAAAAATAGCTTTTACGGTCGCAAAAAATAACATGTTAGAGTTTCAAAATTATGCGATGCATGAAATATTAGTAGTAGATTTTATATTTGAAAATACCTAACGTGCATTCCTAACATAAATCCTCCCAGAGAACAAGTAAGCCACATCCCCATTTAAATAAATGAGAAACTAGCAAGTATTGAACAACTAACAAATCTGTGGGCACCAACAAGCTGACACGAACCCACGAACAAAAGTATGTCTGAACTAGTAAACTAAACCAACAACAAACTACCTCGCTTTGACGAGGCAACAACCACGGCCAACACTGCCACCAGAAACCCAACACCAGCACTGCTAACTGCTACTGCTCTGAACCTGAGGCATTCCAAAAACAGAACACCTCAGCAAGAAGGTACAAGCGGTGGCAGGAAAAGTAATAAACCAAAATAAACAAAGGGTCAACAAGGGTACCAACCCAAGACCAAAAGTACTGAAGTAAAGTACAAAAGAAAACAGGGCATCAACAGGAAAAGAACTCCTACGTAACTTGTCACGTTCAACAAGGGTGCACTAGATGCACAAGGCTATAAGGTGACTACATAAATATTTCTCAAGAAAGAAAATACAAAACCTTCATTGAAAGAAAATACAAAACCTTCATTAGGCACCTATGGTCGACTCTACCCAAAAAAATGGCGAAGTGGTCACTCTTGGACACACCACCCAAAAACACAGGCGAAGTGGTCACTCTTGGACACACCACCCAAAAATACAGGCGTAGTGGTCACTCTTGGACACACCACCCAAAAACAAACGGAAATATTATCCGTCTAACTGCGAGGGAGTCTCATACTCTCCACCATACACCGCAGACATCCAAAAACCAGGTAGACTTCCACAGGGCACAAATGAAGGTAACAAACACCGCGGAGGTGGAATCGTCCACTAACTCCCGCATTCAAGAAACCCGAAGAAACCACAACACAAATACCTCGAGATTTGGCTCGACGGATTCTACTTGACATTACCGAACTCAAGACGCGGTTGATCAACCTTTAGGAGCAATTTACAGTACTAGATAAATTCTAACGTGCTAAATAATGAAAGCTAAAACATGCATAGCCATCATTAAACCATACCAGGAACAATTAACCAAACCAGTCAAAATCGGGCTTTCCAAGACAACACCTTACAACAACAAGGGATCGTTGAAACGATTAAGCATAACAGCGATTTGGAAGAATAAGCGCAGAGAATTTAAAGAACATGAAAGTATAGTCGTTACCATCAGATCGGACAAAGACAAATGAGGGGAAAACCACCACTTGCCTTAGTTTTCCAGAAAAGTCCTCTGAATCGCTCCACGTCGTAGATCGGGGCAAAAGACTGCTGGAGGAGTTGAAATCTAGGCAAAAAGGGTCGAAAAGGGGATTAGGGCCGAAAAACCATAGCGAGAAAATCTCAGGAAACGGGGAAGAAATTACCACGAGGGCGAAGCTCTCGACAAGAGCTTTCCAAATCTACAACCGGTTTGAAATTTCGAGCACCGGAGCACCGCCAACGGCCACAGGAAGGAATAAGGACGAACAACCTCTATCTCGCTCATGCCGCTCTGGTTCGGTATGGAAAAGAATCGGAGAGGAAGATGAAGAAGGTATTTATACTAAAGGTGATAACAAGAAGAACAACAAAATAAACCGGGTTTGGCTGAACTAGATTTTTTGAGACAGGAGGGAAAGAGTTACTCGAGTAACAGAAGACCTACTCGTGTAGCTCACTACGACCACCCGAGTAACAGAGATATACTTGAGTAGTACATTACAACTACTCGAGTAACGGAGACCTACTCGTGTAGTTCATTCCAACTACTCGAGGAACAGGCAAAAAATTACTTGGGTAAATCAATGCAACCACTCGAGTATAGAAGACCTAGTCGAGTAGTTCAATACCACTACTCGAGTGACAGAAGTCCAACTCGTGTAGTCACAACCACTCGAGTAACAAAAACCTACTCGTGTAGCTCATTACATCCACTCGAGTAACAAAGAAGGAGTACCCGTGTATAAGGGAATTATACGAGTAAGGCACTGGGATTACTCGAGTACAAGGCAATTACACGAGTATCAGCATGGGAAAATAACTCGAGTACAAGGGAAGATCCACTCGACGAAATCTGTTCGAAAATCATCGAACTCAAATTGAAAATCGTCGAACTCAACACGAAGATCCGCTAGACCTACAGCAAGCTCCGCTCGATGATTCGTCGAGCTCAGCATGACAATCGTCGACCTCAACACAGCGCCCAAAGACAATGACAATCGTCGAGCTCTGCTCGACGATCGTCGACCGCACCACAGCGCCCAGAGAAAATGACAATCGTCGAGCTCCGCTCGACGATCGTCGAACGCACCACAACGCCGAGAGAAAATGACAATCGTCGATCTCCGCTTGACGATCGTCGAACCCGACACAGCGCTCAGGAAAAATCGGAAAAACTCGGTTGGACGAAAACCCACACCTTAGGAGGACTTCCCGAGAATCAACACAAGCAGACAAATAATATAGAAATTATCATGTTCAAATAGTTGGGCAGGGAACTATGAGATCAAAACAAAGGCTCAAACGCGCCGAATTAAACGAAACTCATGCCGTAGGCGAAAACTACAGCTACGGACACAACGGCGAAGTCAAAACCTAAATCCTACGAGCCATTCCCGAGATATTAACCGCCAAAACATGCGGCGAACAAAAACAAAACCCAAAACTTCGATCGCACGCCGAGACTTCAAAAATGCTCGGGTTGCGAAGAAACTGGACGAGCACGTCCAAAACCACTCAAATCCAACCCTCGACGTTAAAAGTAATTCCACGACGTCATAAATCTGACGTTGCCCAAACAAATAAAATTCTCAAAAAATTGGGGGCGTTACAGTCACTCCCCCTAAAAAGAAGTTTCGTCTCGGAACTTATCACAACTCCAAAACCAAACCAAAAAAAACAAAATCCAACATACTGAAAACATAGCAACATACCCGAAGCTAAGATAAGAGGTGCGGATGAGATTCTCTCATGGCTGACTCCAATTCCCACGTCGCGCTCTCGACGTCTTGATTCTTGACCATAGGGATGGTCTTTCTCCGCAACACACGCTCTTGATAATCCAGAACACGAATAGGTTCTTCCACATATGTAAGGTTGGGCTGAATCTGGGGTATCGAGTCGAGGACTTGACGATCACTACGAACACACTTCCGCAACTGGCTCATATGGAACACATCATGGACATCAGGGAAGGTCGCAGGCAAATCCAGCTTATAAGCTGACACTCCGATGCGCTCAAGAATCTGGAAAGGTCCCACATACCGGGGTCTAACTTGTGGTTCCTTCCAAACCTTTTAACACCAGACATCGAAGAAACCTTCAGAAAAACCAAGTGTCCAACCGCATACTTCTCATAGCTCTCCTGAGCCACACGAATCTTTTCCCAAATATGGGCCACGACACAATTCATCTCTTCAAGAGTTTCCGGACCTAACAACGGTCTCTCACCAACTTCAGCCCAAAATAAAGGAGTTCTACAACGCCTCCCATACAAGGCCTCAAACGGAGCCATCTGCAGACTCTCTTGATAACTATTATTGTATGCAAACTCCATGAGCCTGAGACACTCATTCCAAGCACCGCCATGATCCAAAATATAACACCTGATCGTATCCTCTACAATCTGATTTACCCTTTTCGTCTGACCATTAGTCTGCGGATGATAGGCGGTGGAATACGTTAAGTCAGTACCCAACCCCTCCTGTAAACTCTTCCAAAAGCAAGATGTAAATCTAGAGTCCCGATCTGATACGATGCTAATAGGCACACCATGCAACCTGATGACCTCTTGAAGATATAGCTCAGCTATCTTCTTCATCGAGTACCCAATCTTAAATGGAGCAAAGTGAAAACACTTTGTCAATCTGTCGACTATCACCCAAACAGAGTCGTGCCCACAAGGAGATTTTGGGAGAACGGTGATAAAATCCATTGAAATACTCTCCCATTTCCAACTTGGTATATCAAGCCGTGTCAATTTACCACCAGGCCTTCTGTGATCAGCCTTAACACGCTGACATGTATAACATTCATATACAAACTTTGCGATGTCATTCTTCATCCCTGACCACCAAACAATTTGCTTTAGATCTTTATACATCTTCGTGGAACCAGGGTGGTAGGCTATGCTGGAACCATGAGCTTCAGCACAGATCTTAGCTCGAATATCGCCAAGGGCGGGGACGCAAAATCTACCCTGATACTTCAAGGTGTCCAACTCGTCCACAGAGAAATCATGTATCTCTCCCTTCATAGTTCTATTCCGAAGGTGCAACAAATCAGGATCATCCTTCTGATGTGCTCGAGTAATGGAAATCCAAGAGGGTTCTTCTGCTTCTAGACTAGCAGGCACAGTACTACTCCCAACCTCAATATCCATCAACAAAAATTCTTCTATCGAGGACTGCACCGACAGATTAAAAATCTTAGCGGTCTTTCTACTCAAGGCATCGGCTACTACATTAGCCTTTCCTGGATGATAAAGAATTTCCACTTCATAATCCGCCACATATTCTAACCACCGACGCTGGCTCATATTTAGTTCTTTCTGTGTGAAGACGTACTTCAAACTCTTATGGTCCGTATAGATCTTGGACAACGCGCCATATAATAAGTGTCTCCAAAGCTTCAATGCATAAATTATGACAGCAAACTCCAAATCGTGCGTAGGATAGTTTCTGTCGTGGATCTTTAGTTGTCTCGATCCGTACGTGATCACCTTGCCATCTTGCATTAAAACACAACCAAGCCCGATGTGTGACGCATCAACATACACCGCATACTCAACTCCTTCAGTATGTAAGGTTAAAATCGGAGCAGTACATAATCTTTTCTTCAGCTCTTGAAAAGCCTCTTCGCACTAATCACTCCAAATGAATGCAGTATTCTTCTGAGTAAGTCTAGTTAGAGGAGCCGACAAAACCAAAAATCCATCCACGAATCTTCTATAATAGCCGGCTAGGCCTAAGAAACTTCTAATCTCCTTAGGTGTAGAAGGTCTCTCCCATTCCATTACAGCAGAAATCTTGGTCGGGTCTACAGAAATACCGTCCTTGCTTACAACATGACCCAGATAGGACACCTGAGGTAGCCAGAACTCACACTTGCGCAACTTCGCATTTAACTTATGCTCCCTCAGGGTCGACAAAACCAGACGCAAATGACGAGTATGCTCCTCAACATTGCGGGAATACACCAAGACATCGTCTATGAACACAATAACAAATCGGTCCAAGAAATCTTTAAACACCTGATTCATCAAATCCATGAAAGCAGAGGGTGCATTGGTTAAACCAAAATACATCACCACAAGCTCATAATGTCCATGCCGTGAACGGAATGCGGTTCGAGGAATATCTGCCTCACGAATCCTCAACTGGTGGTTGCCTGAATGAAGATTGATCTTTGAAAACACCGAGCTACCACGCAATTGGTCGAACAAATCATCAATCCATGGCAGGGGATATCAATTCTTAATGGTTACCTTGTTCAATTCCCTATAATCGATGCAAAGCCTCATCGATCCATCTTTCTTCTTTACGAACAAAACAGGAGCACCCCACGGAGAAGAACTTGGACTAATAAAACAACACCTAAGCAACTCATCGGGCTGAGTACGCAACTCATCCAACTCATACGGAGCCATACGGTACGGTGCTTTAGCAATAGGACGAGTACCTGGTTTGAGGTCTATCTCAAACTCTATCTCCCTTTCAGGAGGAAGTCCTGGAAGACTATCAGGAAAAAAATCTGGAAACTCTCGCACCACCGAGACATCCTCAAGACGTGGTGTAACAAAAGCTGTCTCCAGAGCAGAAATAGAAACCAAAAACGCCTCGCAACTAGAATCTATAGCACGACAAGCACGTACCGCAGAAATGACTGGGGAAACTCTGTCCTGAAATCCATAGAGGCTCATAGGTTGTCCGTCGTCCATTCTGAAATCCAATCGCTTAGCCTTGCACTGGATGACCGCATCATACTTGGACAGCCAGTCCATGCCCAGAATCACGTCAAAATCAGACAGATCCAAAATCATCAGATCCGCATATGCCAGAAAATTGCCAAGATAAATAGGGCATCTCAGAACTCCTTGGTTAGATATCACAAAATCGTCGGAAGGGAGCTTGACATTGAAGGAGCCTAATAATTGGTCCACACTCTGACAGTGCTTATCAACGAATCTCCGGGCCACAAGGAATTGGTGGCACCCGAATCGAAAAGGGCTTCAATGATAACTAGGGCAACAATGATAACTAACAAGGATAAATTAAACTGAGGCTATCCTGATATCACTTGCGTAGAGGTTTGAGCTTCCTCACTGGTCATCACTTTCAGCTTTCCCTTTCCTTTATCCAGGTTTGGTGGCGGCGGCAGAGCTCGAAGTGGGGCAGGCTGCAGCGGGTACTGAGCCTAGGGGCACGTAGACTTTTGGTGTCCCTTCTGCCCACACTGGAAGCAAATCCTTTACTTCGTCCAGCAGCGAGTCACGTCATGACCCTTCCTTGCACAGAACGAGCACACAAGCTCTCCCTTAGGTGAACCTTGGATGGCATGCACCTACTGCTGCTTCAGGGTGGCAGTCCTCTTGAAGCACCTTTCATAGGGGTGGCCAGGACGACTACAGAAGCTACACACTTCCTTACTTTTCTTCTTCGAAGAAGGGCCAGATGCCCTGGAGCTACCATCCTCAACACTTTTTCTTTTCTCCTTCCTTGCAGCAGCACCGCGGTTCTTGGAGTTTTCAATTGCCTCCACTTTTAAAGCGGCTTCCACTGCTTCAGCATAACTTCCAGCTTGGTAAGTGCATGCTAACTGCTAGACATCGCTTCTTAATCATCCCAAGAAACGTTTCACTTTACCCTCCTCAGAAGCTATCAAATCAGGAGCAAACATGCTCAGTTTGCTAAACTCAATCTCGTACTCGCTTACGGTGAGCTTTCTCTACTTCAGATGCAGGAAGTTATTCATCAGGCAGTCTTGCTCAACCGAGGGGAGAAACCTTTTCAGCAGTATCTTCTTAAAAGATTCGCAAGTACAGCATTCCTTCAGGCTCTCTCTTTCCCGAATCCACCAACTCTTTGGCAGTCCTTTTAACTGATAGGCTGCAATCATCACCTTCTGGGCTTCTAGAATTCCAGAATACGAAAAATCTCCTCGATGGAGATGATCCAATCATCTATAACCACAAAGTCAGCACTCCCGTCGAAGGTTGGAGGCCCCAACCACTGGAAATGCGATATGAAATTCATTTCTGGTGGTATCGCCATCGGGGGAACTAGAAGAGCAGGGGTATCGGGCACGACTTGGGCCAAGGAGGGCTCTTGCACTGAATGTTGCTGTGCGGGGGCGGCAGACAACAAAGACTCAATTTGCGATTGCATCGCTACCACTTGTCTCGACAGAGCATCATTACTCTGACGCAGACTCTCGATAATCGCATCACTTTACGCACCTGACGACTCACCCTCCGACTGGGGAGTCGACCTCGTCGCAGGATGCTTTGGCAGCATATCAAAAAGCAAACGAACAACTCATCAAAATCCTAGCTTACAACAAAGCCACACAACTAGTTCAGACCATACTTAAAAGACACTTGCTTACGCTGCAACTTGCTCTGGGATTTTATAATGATGCTATGTCCTACTTAGGATGATATCCTCTCATCATATTAACTCTTGTGCCTATGACATGAATGCATGTATTTATATTCGTTTTCTGATTTAAAACCATGTGTGTACATATGTCATCCCGCAAATCTTTAGCTTGGCACGTTGTGCTTATGCAATGTTATGCTATGCATGATTGTGCTATGCATTCTAAAAAGGCCCTAATGCATGTTATGAGCGGCGTACGCATGAAAATGTTATGCATCCCATACTACATGACATTCTCATGCAACGAAAAAGAAACGTGCTAGTGGCATTCATGTGGTGAGGTTATGCATCTCATACTACATAACCCTCACATGTTGCCCCTATGGTGGATCCATATACAGACACATATTATGCATCTCACACTACATAATATGCCCTGTATACTTCATGTTATGCTATGAGTGTAGTGTTCGTGCTTCAGCCAAGACGTGTTGATGACATATCGGTGTGTGTATGATATGATGCTAAATACCTAATACCAACAAGGAAAGGTTGCCCGACAAATTGTCAAGCAACCTCCCTCTGACACCAACTGTCACAACCCGCATTTTCACCGCAAATAAGGCTTATCAGAGTAAGGGAAAATGCGCGTCATGATGCCACGTCAGTAGGGGATAACTGCGGATGCTCAGACAGACACCAAACTAATCATGAAGAAAGTTTCCTTTTTTAAGTTATTTTGAGGAAAATCAGTTAAGTGCAAAAGTTAGCCGTATCCCTCAGCTTAGTGGCTCATCTAGTCTACGAATTAAAATATATTATACGCTGCAGAAAAATACTTGATTAGATTAACCCAAACATCCTACATGAGTATAAATGTCCCTAAAGGACAACTCATGCCATGCAAGACTCTAAATTTATTATAGTATGAAAAATAGTTTTTACGGTCGCTAAAAATAACATGTTAGAGTTTCAAAATTATGCGATGCATGAAGTATTAGTAGTAGATTTTATAGTTGAAAATACTAACGTGCATTCCTAACATAAATCCTCCCAGAGAACAAGTAATCTACATCCACATTTAAATAAATGAGCAGCTAGCAAATATTAAACAACTAACAAATCTGTGGGCGCCAACAAGCTGACACGAACCCACGAACAAAAGTATGTCTGAACTAGTAAAACTAAACCAACAACAAACTACCTCGCTATGATGAGGTAACAATCACGGCCAACACTGCCGTCAGAAATCCAACACCAGCACTGCTAACTGCTACTGCTCTGAACCTGAGGCATTCCAAAAATAGAACACATCAGCAAGAAGGTACAAGCAGTGGCAGGAAAAGTAATAAACCAAAATAAACAAAGGGTCAACAGGGGTACCAACCCAAGACCAAAAGTACTGAAGTAAAGTACAAAAGAAAACAGGGCATCAACAGGAAAAGAACTACGTAACTTATCACGTTCCACAAGGGTGCACCAGATGCACAAGGCTATAAGGTGACTACGTAAATATTTCTCCAGAAAGAAAATACAAAACCTTCATTGAAAGAAAATACAAAACCTTCATTAGGCACCTGTGGTCGACTCTACCCAAAAACACGACGAAGTGGTCACTCTTGGACACACCACCCAAAAACACAGGCGAAGTGGTCACTCTTGGACACACCACCCAAAAACACAGGCATAGTGGTCACTCTTGGACACACCACCCAAAAACAAACGGATATATAATCCGTCTAATTGTGAGGGAGTCTCATACTCTCCACAATACACCGCAGACATCCAAAAACCAGGTAGACTTCCACAGGGCACTAATGAACGTAACAAACACTGCGGAGGTGGAATCATCCACTAACTCCCGCATTCAAGAAACCCGAAGAAAGCACAACAAAAATACCTCGAGATTTGGCTCGACAGATTCTACTTGACATTACCGAACTCAAGATGCGGTTGATCAACCTCTAGGAACAATTTACAGTCCTAGATAAATTCTAATGTGCTAAATAACGAAAGATAAAACACGCATAGCCATCATTAAACCATACCAAGAACAATTAACCAAAACCAGTCAAAATCGGGCTTTCCAAGACAACACCTTACAATAACAAGGGATTGTTGAAACGATTAAGCATTACAATGATTTGGAAGAATAACCGCAGAGAATTTAAAGAACATGAAGGTATAGTCGTTACCATCAGATCGGACAAAGAGAAACGAGGGGAAAACCACAACTTGCCTTGGTTTTACCAGAAAATTCCTCTGAATCGCTCCACGTCGTAGATCGGGGCAAAAGACTGCGGGAGGAGTTGAAATCTAGACAAAAAGGGTCGAAAGGGGGATTAGCGCCGAAAAACCCTAGCGAGAAAATCTCAAGAAACGGGGAAGAAATTACCACGAGGGCGAAGCTCTCGACGAGAGCTTTCCAGATCTACAACCAGTTTGAAATTCCGAGCACCGGAGCACCGCCAACGGCCACCGGAAGGAATAAGGATGAACAACCTCTATCTCGCTCACGCCGCTCTGGTTCAGGAGGGAAAAGAATCGGAGAGGAAGATGAAGAAGGTATTTATACCAAAGGTGATAACAGGAAGAACAACAAAATAAACCGGGTTTGGCCGAACCAGATTTCCCGAGACAGGAGGGGAAGAGTTAATCGAGTAACAGAAGACCTACTCGTGTAGCTCACTATGACCACCCAAGTAACAGAGACCTATTCGAGTAGTTCATTACAACTACTCGAGTAACAGAAACCTACTCGTGTAGTTCGTTCCAACTACTCGAGTAACAGGCAAAAACTTACTCTGGTAAATCAATTCAACCACTCGAGTACAGAAGACCTACTAGAGTAGTTCAATACAACTACTCGAGTGACAAAAGGCCTACTCGTGTAGCTCACCACAACCACTCGTGTAACAGAAACATACTCATGTAGCTCATTACATCCACTCGAGCAACAGAGAAGGAGTACCCGTGTATAAGGGAATTACACGAGTAAGGCAATGGGATTACTCGAGTACAAGGAAATTACACGAGTATCAGCATGGGAAAACAACTCGAGTACAAGGGAGGATCCACTCGTCGAAATCTGTTCGAAAATCATCGAACTCAAATTGAAAATCGTTGAACTCAACACGAAGATCCTCTAGACCTACAGCAAGCTCTGCTCGACGATTCGTCAAGCTCAACACGAAAATCATCAATCTCCGCTCGACAATCGTCGACCTCAACACAGCGCCCAGAGATAATGACAATCGTCGAGCTCCGCTCGACGATCGTGGAACGCACCACAGTGCCTAGGGAAAATGACAATCGTCGATCTTCGCTCGACGATCGTCGAACGCACCACAGTGCCCACAGAAAATGACAATCGTCGAGCTTAGCTCGACGATCGTCGAACCCGACACAGCGCTCAGGAAAAACCGGAAAACTCAGTTCGACGAAAACCCACACCTTAGGAGGACTTCCCGAGAATCAACACAAGCAGACAAATAATATAGCAATTATCGTGTTCAAATAGTTGGACAGGGAATTATGAGATCAAAACAAAGGCTCAAACGCGTCGAATTAAACGAAACTCACGCCGTAGGCTAAAACTGCAGCTATGGACACAACGACGAAGTCAAAACCAAAATCCTATGAGCCATTCCCAAGATATTAACCTCCAAACCATGCGGCGAACAAAAACAAAACACAAAACTTTGATCGCGCTCCGAGACTCCAAAAACGCTCGGGTTGTGACGAAACTGGACGAGCACGTCCAAAACCACTCAAATCCAACCCTCGACGTTAAAAGTAATGCCACGACATCGTAAATCTGACGTTGCCCAAACAAATAAAATAATCAAAAAATCGGGGGCGTTACAATACTCTTTTGGTAAAATTCGGCCAAGGCAAAGAAATTCTTCCTTAAGAATATAACACCGGCATGAAGCGATGAAGGCGGTCGATTTTCTCTCAATCCGGCGTAACTCTGGCGGAGCCGTTGAAGAGCAATCCAAGATAGTGATATCAGAATCATTCATTCTGATTGGTTAACGAGAACTTCTACCTTCGTGTGTTATTCTTTTTCCTAGATTATTCATGTGGTGGTAAATTATAGCGTTGATTCTTGATTGCCTTAAAAAAATAAGGTTTTCTTCGATCGATTTTGTGTCTATCTTGATTGATTTAATTTTTGAGAGGATTGGAGAACATCATTTAATTTTTTGTTGGGAGAGATCTACCGTTTTCGTATCGTAATTTTTTGGTAGATCTCTTTTGGTACAAC
Source organism: Platanthera guangdongensis (assembly GCA_039583875.1). NCBI lineage: Eukaryota > Viridiplantae > Streptophyta > Magnoliopsida > Asparagales > Orchidaceae > Platanthera > Platanthera guangdongensis. The sequence continues at coordinate 109,804,014 of CM077162.1, forward strand.
TTTCGCTCGATCGGACCGGGTGGGTCCTTTTAGCCGGAAAGAATATTTGCTTATAGCCTTTATTCTATCCTAATCGGTTTGGCTATCTATACGTTAGCATCTAATTGATATAATTGTAGAATGTGTGTGCCGCATTGTAGTTTTCTGTGATTGTAGATTTTGATCGTGGTGAGGAAATCGTGTTCAGTCCGTAGATTTTAAGGTGTAATTGTGAGTGCCTGCATCACTAACAAAGATTGGGACACCAAAGTCGTAGCCATTAGGGAATTTGGGAATTTTCTTGAGATTGACCCTCAGAACTTTTTTGGAAAATTTCTCTCCAACGAACTTCAAATGAACACCAGAAATAAGGTGGAGCAAAGCAATAGGACTTCAAGCAGAGACAAGTTAATTGCTCTTAAGGTCGAAGGTTCGAGAAAATGTAGAGTTGTATCACCAGTAAGGACACGAGCTCTAGATACTCCTGAAGACTCTGAGCCAAGCACGTCAGGCTCTGAGCTATTTGACAGAGTGTTCTCCCTCATCTCTAAGAAGTTCGAAAAATTACTGAGCAAAAGAAGGCAAATGAGAAATCAGTCATCCTCATATGATTTCAGGAGATCACATCGTGATGGTGATCGAGATAAGAAAAGCTACAACAAAGAGGACAGGTATAAATCTAAACCAAGTAAATAGTTTTCCTTTGACGTTGTTTGTTACTGTTATAATAAACCAGGACACAAGATTGCTGACTGTCCCTACAAGAAGTAGGAAGACTCCAAGAAAGAGGAGACGTGATCCTTCAAGGGAAAGAGAAAAGAAGAAAAGTTCTTCATTATCAAGAAGTCCAAGACTCTCAACGACAGTGACTCAAGTGAATCAAGCACAAAAACTGAGGAAGCTTACTTCGGGCTTATGGCTCGATCAGACGAGGATGTTGGCGACTCAGCGTATCACGGGAAGGTAAACTCGTACACGATACTCTCAGAATCAGACACTTCAACTAATGTTCATAAAGGCCATTCTTTTGAAGAGGAAGGCAATTTTGAATTGATGGTTCATCATGAGAACCTATTAAAAGCATTTGACAAATGCCGCAAGGTCGTCAAAAAGCAATTGAAAGAGATTGCCTCCCTTAATGCCATGGAAAAAAATCTGAAGGAGGAAATTTCACAATTACTTCCTCTCAGAGATGAAGTCCACTCATTGAAGGAGGAACTCAAATGCTCTGCTAAAACATTGAGTCTAAAGGAGAAATATCTTGATGAGCTAAATGAAAAGCTTGTGGTGGAGAGGAAACTTGTCGAAAGCTACTCCAAGCCGAGGACTATTGTTCCTCTCATCGATGAGTTTTCAACTCCTAAGAAGGGCAGTGGTCTTGTCCATATAGTTGGAAAGGTAAGGCTGCGAAGAAATACAGTGCCAAAGAAAAGGGGAAGGCACCCCAAGGTCAATCCTCATTTAGGAAGGTAATCTTCCCGATGAATAATTTTGACCTTGAGTCATCCTACCGTCATCTTGCTAGGCCTACCTATGTAGAACCTAAGAAGCGATACCTGGGATGGACCCGTCCTTGAGACTATGGTGCCACTTTTTTCAAATCATCTTACAAAGAGATTCAACTGAAAAATTATGGCCCTTATGTTCATGGACATAATATAAGAAGGCACCAAAAGCCCAATCTTTTGTACCTAAGGCAAAGGAGATGGAGAATCCCTGTGTCTGTCACAATCAAGAGGCTTCTACCTCCAAGTACGTTGCCCCTGCTAGACCTCAGTTTTAAATTGTAAAGTAGTAATATAAGAGGAGGTACAACTGGTTTGACTGTTGGTGCTGTGAAAAAATTGGTCATTTTGGCGCAGATTGTTGGTTTAGCCCATTAATTTTGAAGCTCTACGAGTTAATAATGCGAGACCAACCACTCGCAAAGTTAATGTTCCCAGTGGTGTTAAACTGATAAGGAACCAAGGACCCAAATCTATTTGGGTTCCAAAGGTAAAGTGATTTATGTTTGCAGGTATGTCCAAAGGCCAAAAAAAATCTGATCGGGTACTTGAACAGTGGATGCTCTCGGCATATGACTAAGACAAGAAGCCTTTTTCTTGAGTATACCCCAATCAAAGACGGACCAAAAGTCCTCTTTGGAGGTTCAGATAGGGGAACTACTAAAGTCTATGGTATGATATCCAACGGTATAGTTTCTTTCACTAAAGTGGCTTATATTGAAGGATTACACCATAATCTCATGAGCATAAGTCAATTACGTGACACAGGATACATCATTGAGTTCAGCAAGGACAAGTGTTTGATAAAATCGTTTGCAAATTTGGACACAGACTTAGCAGGCACTCGAAGCATAAATATTTTCTGTGTAAATTTTCTATGCTTAGACAATTCCACACCATTATGTTTTCTTGCAAAATTTAGAGCATCTCTCTGTGACCAATGACACAAGAGATTAGCACATATTAATTTCAAAACAAAAAACATGTTATTTGTCTAAGGACATATTAATTTCAAAATTTAGAGCATCTTCCCTATCACGCGTGTCAAATGGGAAAGCAGGCAAGGGCTACCTTCAAGGGTATTGCTAAATGGATTCTTCGAGAAGTTTATATTTACTTCATATGGACTTATTCTATCCTATATCAATTCACAATTTAGGATGTAAGGTCCACACGTTAGTAATTATTGATGACTACTCTCGATTTACTTGGGTCTTCTTTCTGAAACACAAGTCAGACACATTTGACATATTCACTAAATTTGTTCGGCAAATTCAGAACGAATTGAACTGTTCAATGTCAAAATCAGAAGTGATCATGTAACAGAATTTGAGAACTGGCGCCATGATAGAATTCTATGAAAGTCAAGAATATTTCATGAGTTTTTCTCACCACATACTCCACAATAAAATGGATTTGCTGAGAGAAGGAATAGAACCCTAATTGAAGAATGTACAAATATGTTGAATGACGCGTCACTTCAGGAGTACTTCTGGGCTGGAGCAGTCAACACAGCTTGCCACGTGCAAAATAGAGATCTTATCAACAAAAGCTATCGCATAATGCCCTATGAACTGTTGAAGGGAAGAAAACTGACAGTGTCCTACTTTAGGATCTTTGGAAGTAAATGTTTCGTACTTAATAATGGGAAATATTACCACACAAAGTTTAGTGAAAAAAATGTTTTGAAGGTATTTTTTTAGGATATAGTAGTCATAGTAGAGCATATAGGATTTTTAATAAGAAACCCTGGTGGTAGAAGAGCCAATGAATGTTGAATTTGATGAGACAAGCCTACACCAAAGCTACAACGCTACAAAAAAAACGTTATGAGACCGACTGAGACAGTTTAAGCCTAAGGAGAAATAGGCTGACCATGTGCCTAAGTCCACAGGCGTTGAGCTTCGTGTACTCACTTAACGCCATACAACATTAATCATTGAGTATGACTTAGTCAGTCAAAGCCATAGAAATTCTGTGTAGAATTTTGACTAAGTCCACAGGCATTAAGTGAATCTTACTCACTCAACACCATGAGACAAAAAATCTGTCTAAGTGGTTACGCATTGAGTGTTGCTCACTCACTTAATGTCATTCGACAAAATCTGTCCATGTAGTTAGGCATTGGGTGATGCTTACTCACTCAATCTCAAGGGGAAATAGCATTGACTGAATCATAGTCAGTTAGAGCCACTGTGTTTTTAGACACAAAAAATTGGGTAATGGTGTAGGGCTGTACGTGACACGGACGTGCTTACGCTAACGGAAGCTTACCCATCACAGAACATAAAAAAATAAAGAGAGTGCTCCGACCAAAAGCGAACGTAAAGGGGTCGCTTGTCTCTCAAAAATACGGGACTTGATACCACATCCTTAGGACCTAATTCTCCAACAAGCACATAACTCGCTCTTAGCCGGAATCGATACCACGTCCTTAGGACCTACCTCTCCAACAAGAACACACCTCACCGCACCTACACAAGCATCTATTCTTTTCACTATAAGCCGTCAATCGCAGCAATAATATATTTAGGAGCGGCGGTAAACGATAAAGAGCGATCAAGAACAAGTTGAGATTAACTCCCCTGTTAGCACAAAGTGTGCCCAAACTTGGAGAACAATTCAAGGCTAGGCCTAGTTTGTTCTCCAACGGATCTTCCCAATCCGGATAATAAGAGGATCAATAACAACGTTTCGATTCAGATTTTTGCACGTGGAAAACACTTTAAAATCGCAGAAAATACGGTTGTATAACCTCCACAAAATCTCACAGCAAGAAACACAAAGAAAGGAAGGAGATTACCCAACCAAGAAGATGATCACACAAGATTTGTTGGAGAATCACTCTCTCCACGGTTCCACCGGTTTCACACCGAATAGGGCTGCTTCCTTCTTCCACGGAGTCGCACCGATAAAAGCCACGCTAGAGTCGCAACGAACGGGGATGGAGGAGGCAAGGTTTGGCTTCACACCAAGGGGGTGGGCAGCTATTGGATTCTCTCCATGGTGGCCGAAATTCTCAAGGGAGTTTTGGTTTTCTTTTCCAATCCTTTAACTCCTCATAATAGCCTCCTTTAAATAGGAGTTACAAAAGAGATCCAACCGTCCATGATGGAGATGAAATCTCATCCATCCGGGCGGTTAAATACACACCAAATGTTTAGTAGCACACCAACATGAAAATAAAAATTAATACAAGCCATATTTTTAAAAGCAATTAAAATAAAACTAATTAAAACTTTTAAGCAAGCTTTGCGCGCCGCGGACGGAGGTTGTATCGCAGCTTTCCATTAGCGTCCGTGGCGTTGTCATGACGTCGCAAATCTTTAAATTGTTGCGCCACGGCAACCGGGTTATCATCAGGAAGTGTTGGAGGGGCCGCACCATCAATCCTCCCCCACTCAAAATCTCGCATCTCCGAGGCGTAGTCCGAGAGAAAGCGGCGGAGAAGCTCGGCATCCAAACGTTGAAGCTCTGTTGCGAGTACCCATGAGTCGTTCGAAGGTGGGCGGTCATGCCAACGGATGAGGAAGCGGTAGGTAGCACCGTCTGGAGTAGTAAGTGGCTCAGCAGCTAGTATCATATCTAGATGGAGAAACATCTTGGGAAACCTAGGAAACATGTCAGCAGTAGGAAAAAAAGAAGTCAACGTACCATCCGATGTTATACCTGCGGGGACCGAAGGAGAGAGATCATCCGAACTACCACTCCCCAACCCATTAGAAATTTTAGTGGAGGGAGAAGACGATAAAGAAACCAACTCTTGTGGAGGCGCAACAAACAACATCAAATCCGAGACATTAAAAATAGGGGAGATACCTCATTCAGCGGGCAAATACAATACGAAAGTGTTGTCACCTAGCTTCTTTATAATCTGAAAAGGACTGGCGCGCTTTGGAGCTAACTTTTTAACGGTGCCAGTTGACATTCGTTCGGGAACTAACCGTACTAAAACCAGATCGCCGACTTTAAAGTGTGACACCCTCCTATGTAGATTAGCGTGCGCTTGATAAGACTCATATTGAGCAGTCAAGTGAGCTCGTATAAGTGCATGTAAGTCGTGAATATGTTGGGCGAAGAATTGTGCAAACTGACTTGTTTTGTATGTGGGAGGTAAGGGGACCAAGTCAAGTGGCACAAGGGCCTTATACCCGTGAACAATTTCATTCGGAGACATACCCGTGGACCGATTTTTAGAATTATTGTAAGCCAGTTGTGCATGTGGAAGAAGTAAATCCCAAGTGCCTTTATGATCACTCACTAGACTTCTAAGAAGATTTCCTAGGCTCCGATTGACTACTTCCGTCTGGCCATCAGTTTGTGGATGATAAGCCGTGAAGAATAATAATTTTGTTCCCATAAGAACCCACAAGGTTTTCCAAAAGTAGCTAGTGAACTTGACGTCCCTATCCGAGACAATAGTCTTCGGAACTCCACGGTGACTAACGACATCCTTAAAATACAGTTTCGCAATGTGAGAAGCGTCATTGGTCTTACTACATGGGAGGAAGTACGCCATCTTGGAGAACCTATCCACAACAACGAGTATAGAATCATGACGTCGAAGGGTGGGGGGAAGGCCTAATACGAAGTCCATGCTCACGTCTTCCCACGGAACAGACGGAATAGGTAGAGGGGTGTATAAACCTACATTGGACTTAGTACCCTTTGAAACTTGACACGTACAACAACTGCTCACTACTTTCCCAACCATCGCCGTTAGTTTAGGCCAAAAGAACTTCTCCTCTACGAGCGTAATCGTTTTGTCTCTTCCAAAGTGACCACTCAAGCCACCACTATGTAACTCCCAAATGATGTGGAGTCGCAAAGAGGAGTGAGGGATACACAATTTTCCATGTTTGAATAAATATCCGTCTCTAAGTGAAAAGGCTGTGATGGTCGCGGGAGAGCTATCCTGGGCAGATAAGTATGGCTCCTGAAAATCAGGGCATGTGGCGTATTCATCCTTTATGTGCTCGAACCTAACCACGTGGACTTGCATGGAGGAAAGTAAGAGGGTGAGGCGACTGAGTGCATCGACAACTCGATTGTCGGACCCCTTAAGGTGCTTGAGAGTAAATGTGTATTCTTGCAAGAAGGATACCCATTTAGCGTGGCGCAGGCTGATTTTGTGCTGACCATTGATGAATCGTAAAGCTTCATGACCAGAGAGGATCACGAACTCCTTATGAAGGAGATAGTGCCTCCAATGATGCAAACATCTAATGACCGCGTAAAACTCCGTATCGTAATTGGAATAATTTAATTTAGCACCCGCTAACTTCTCACTAAAATAACTAACCGGGCGACCCTCGTGACTCAAGACACCTCCAATCCCAACGCCAGATGCATCACAAGTAAGCTCGAAGACCTTGGTGAAGTCTGGGAGACGTAACACCGGTGCTTCGGTCATAAGCTCCTTAATACGATGGAATGCAAACGTGGCAGATTTGGACCATGTGAATTCACCTTTCTTCATGCAGTCCGTAATGGGTGCCATAATACTACTAAAATCGCGTATGAAACGACGATAAAAGGTAGCTAACCCGTGGAAACTACGCACCTCACGAAGGCTAGTGGGCTCGGGCTAGTCTCTAATCACTTGAACCTTTCCTGGGTCAACACGAATTCCTTCGGAGCCAACTATGTAACCTAAGAATTCAACCTTTGAAACATAAAACGTGCATTTCTTAAGATTTAGATATAAGGTTTCAGTCCTTAAGGTGGAGAGGACTACTTTGATGTGGGAGAGTTGTTCGGCGGGGGAGGTACTAAAGACTAGGATGTCGCCGAAGTATACTACAACAAACTTCCCCATATATGGCCTAAAGATGTGCGTCATCATCCGGGAGAAGGTGCTGGGGGCATTGGATAACCCAAAGGAAATCACAAGCCATTCATACAACCCGTCCTTAGACTTGAACGTCGTCTTCCACTCATCCCCCTCTCGGATCCTAATCTGGTGGTAACCACTCTATAAGCCCAATTTTGAGAAGATAGTGGCACCCGATAGGACATCCAAGAGATCATCTAGTCACGGAATTGGAAACCTATATTTTATAGTAATTTTGTTGAGAGCTCGTCTATCAACACACATGCGCCAGGTGTCATCCTTCTTAGGGGCAAGAAGAGCGGGGACAGCACATGGGCTCATACTCGTCCTAATAAATCCCTTATTTAGCAAATCCTCTATCTGGGTTTGTAACTCTTTGTGGGCAGTAGGATTAAGCCTATAGTGTGGTTGATTGGGTAAGGACGATCCGGGGATAAGGTCTATTGCGTGTTGTATATCTCTAAGCAGTGGTAACGACGAAGGCAACTCTTCCGGGTATACATCCCTAAACACATCCAACAATACCCGTAGCTCTCGGGGTAAATCTTCCAACACGCCACTACCAGTCTTTGCACTCAGGAGAACGAGAGCGTACATTCTACCCCCAATGAAGGGATCCTTCACAAATTTCTTCCTACCAACTAAACTCAACGCTTTCCTCTCTACTGGGACGGTGGTATCCTTAGCCAACACTACCAGCTCTTTTGGCATAGTCGGTCTCAAGGTGACGATCTTGCCATTGAATTTGAACTCATAAGTGTTTGCAAGACCATAGTGCGTCACATCACGGTCGTATAGCCAAGGGCGGCCTAATAACACATGACAAACGTCCATCGGTAGGACGTCGCACCAAACCTCATCCGTGTAGGATTTGAAAGACAGGGGGACTAGACATCGTTCGGTAACCTTAATAGTAACCTTAATAATCCAAGCGTTCGTGTAGGGGGTCGGGTGTGGCTCGGCAGTCAAGGACATACGCTTAACAACGTTCTCAGAAACGACGTTTACGCAACTACCACCATCGATAACTAATTTGCAAAGTTTTTCTCCACTCTTAAAGATCAGGGAAAATATGCTCGTCCTCTTCCAGTTGTCTACGGGACGAGGAGTGGTCATAATGCAACGCATCACCATAAGGCGGTGATCGTCCTCCAAGTCACTAGGGACTCCTTCGGGGTCGCTCTCCTCTTCGGCCTCATAGACATAATCGTCAGGGTCGGTAGAGGACTCTAACAAGGCTATGGCATTCGTCTTAGTGGGGCATTCGTAGGCATAGCGGCCTTGAACGCCGCATGAGTAACAAGTGGTGTTAGCCTTGCTAACCTTTCCAACGGGGATACGCTCACTAGCGAGGTTCTTGGTATTTCTAGCGGTGATCACTACGGATTTCGACTCAGAGGATCTAAATTTGCGCTTATCAGGAAATTTGGAAGAAGATGCCCCGGCGGTGGACTTATTCTTCGTATTAGAATAATGGGAGTGAGCCTTAGATGTTAGGTGCCTTTCAATGTCCAAGGCGGCATTGAAAGTAGTATTCAAGTCCATATGACCGTAACGCAAGAGTTTCCGTTGAATGTCGTGGTGAAGTCCCTTTCGAAATCTAGATAAAGTGACTTCGGGGAGCTCTCGAAGGCCACATCTTACCATACGGTCCATAAGTTCTCCCATATAGTCTGCAACAGACATTGAGCCTTGCGAAGAGTGGCAAGCTCGTCGAACATCTGCGTCCGATGGTACGCGGGAACGTACTGATCGGTCAGCAGGTTCTTCATCATAGCCCATCCAATGAGTGGGACCCCGTGCCCAGCTCCTAACCTACGTTCTTCATTCAGCCAATAAGTTTTGGCACGTCCCGTTAATTTCATCCTAGCAACTTGAACCTTTTGGGGGTCCGTGAGGTTGTGCCATTCGAAATAGCACTCCATGTCTATAGCCCAATCGAGGAAGATCTGGGGATCTCCCATGCCATCATAGGTGGGGGCATTTATCTTGATGGACCTCGTGATATCAAATCCTCGCTCGGGGAGGGGTTCTCGAGGGGGCACATGGGGAGAGTTTCCCTCATAATCCGAGTCAAAGTTCGGTTCGTGCCGGTTGGGCTGCCCAACATTAACGGGAGGTGGGGGTGGCCTTTCCTGATTTTCTAGGATCCGGGCTAAGACGTTCCTAAGCTCAGCCATTTCGGAACGAAGACCCGCTATAGCCTCAGTGTTGGGATCACCATGCTCATTCGCAGCCATCCTAGACGTAGACAGGGTTGTGTACTCCGTTCCTAGCCAAGTGCGCATTCAGGTTTGGGAGACCCCGGGCAAGATGAATTTTCCTAGGGTTGAAGCTATACTGGAAATGGAATATTTTTAGATATTCCCAGTGGGAGTAAGGCGTAGATCATTAAAAAATTTTGTTTTTCAGATTTCGCATAAAATTACAGATTTTAGACCGTTATTGGCAGACCACAAATTTGTTTTTTTGATTTTTTTTGTTTTTGTCTAACATTTGATGGACCGACAAGGAACGCAACGAGTATGTTTGCAACGTAGAAGTTGAAATGACCTGCTTTGATACCAAATTGGTGTAGGGGTGTACGTGACACGGACGTGCTTACGCTAACGGAAGCTTACCCATCACAGAACATAAAAAAAATAAATAGAGTGCTCCGACCAAAAGCGAACGTAAAGGGGTCGGTTGGCTCTCAAAAATACGGGACTCGATACCACGTCCTTAGGACCTAACTCTCCAACAAGCACACAACTCGCTCTTAGCCGGACTCGATACCACGTCCTTAGGACCTACCTCTCCAACAAGCACACACCTCACCGCACCTACACAAGCATCTATTCTTTTCACTATAAGCCGTCAATCACAGCAATAATATATTTAGGAGCGGCGGTAAACGATAAAGAGCGATCAAGAACAAGTTGACATGAACTCCCTTGTTAGCACAAAGTGTGCCCAAACTTGGAGAACAAGTCAAGGCTAGGCATAGTTTGTTCTCCAACGGATCTTCCCAATCCGGATAACAAGAGGATCAATAACAACGTTTCGATTAAGATTTTTGCAAGCGGAAAACACTTTAAAATCGCAGAAAAGACGGTTGTATAACCTCCACAAAATCTCACAGCAAGAAACACAAAGAAAGGAAGGATATTACCTAACCAAGAAGATGATCACACAAGATTTGTGGGAGAATCACTCTCTCCACAGTTCCACCGTTTCACACCGAATGGGGTTGCTTCCTTCTTCCACGGAGTCGCACCGATAGAAGCCACGCCGGAGTCGCACCGAACGGGGATGGAGGAGGCAAGGTTTGGCTTCACACCAAGGGAGTGGGCAGCTATTGGATTCTCTCCATGGTGGCCGAAATTCTCAAGGGAGTTTAGGTTTTCTTTTCCAATCCTTTAACTCCTCATAATAGCCTCCTTTAAATAGGAGTTACAAAAGAGATCCAACCGTCCATGATGGAGATGAAATCTCATCCATCCGGGCGGTTAAATACACACCAAATGTTTAGTAGCACACCAACATGAAAATAAAAATTAATACAAGTCATATTTTTAAAAGCAATTAAAATAAAACTAATTAAAACTTTTAAGCAAGCTTTGCGCGCCGCGGACGGAGGTTGTATCGCAGCTTTCCGTTAGCATCCGTGGCGTTGTCATGACGTCGCAAATCTTTAAATTGTTGCGCCGAGGCAACCGGGTCATCATCAGGAAGTGTTGGAGGGGCCGCGCCATCAGGTAAGTCCAAAAGCGTTGAGTGTAGCTTCCTCACTCAATGCCAGATAACAGAAGAAAATCTGTTAAGTAGTTTGTCATAGAGTGAAGCTTACTCACTCAATGCCAAGTAGTAGAAAACTGCTTAAGTGCTTTGGCGTTGTGTGATGAATGTTCACTCAACGCCTAAGAAGCACAAATATTTACTAAGGAAAAAAGTGTTTAGTGATGAAGACACACTCAACGCTCTCAACGCCTTGTGGCAGAAAAGTGGGCCAAGGAAAAAAGAATTGAGTGGACTCAACACTCTCAATGCCAAACATACATAAAAGGCTGAAAAAAAAACTAAGGAAAAAAGCATTGAGTGAGGCATGTTCACTCAACACTCTCAACGCCTAGACAGACATAATTTTGCCTAAGTATTTTGGTGTTGAGTGGTGCTTCCTCACTCAACTCCTACACTACTGATGCTTGATTTTGGTTAAGCCCATACCTATTGATGTCAGCGAAGTCAACAAAGTCAAAAAAAATTCAAATGTTACGAGAATGCTTCTGGAGGTGCTGGTGGCCAGCTGTCATGATTTTCTACACTAAGAAAGAGATTTTTCATTCTTTATTGTTGGGGCCCACACAAAGCAAAGAGCTGTTGAATCAGCCATCAATGGAAAGAAGGTTGTTGAGTGGCGTAATCACAGCCACCAATCCTGGTTGTGGTCCCACTGCTTAATTGGCCGTTGATCGACAAATAATAAGAAGGAAGATATCGACCATGGAGAGAATCAATCGTTTTTCTTTCTAGGTTTTCTGAACACAAAAGTGCGGCCGAACTTCATCTTATTTGTCGTCTTTCTTGTCGAGCCTGAAGAAGTTGTTCAACACAGAAATCTTGGAAGAGGAAAGAGATAGCTGAGCAATCATCATCTGCGATAAAAGGTTCAGAAGCAAATTCTAAGGACTCAAATCATACAAGCTCTCCAAGAGAAGGTTGCTGATTGAAGAAGAATCTAACTGTCAACTCCATTGTCTTCATCAACAGAAGCTTGGACTGATATTTACTAAGTCCAAGAAGAGATGGACAAAGAGTACTTACTCTGGTGTCAATTCAAAACAAACACCTTTAATTCATTTTGTAGGATCTCGTCTAGGATATAAGTTATAAGCCTTTCTTTATATGGCTGAGTGGTAGGATTCAGTGTTGAGCCTGAGGTTGTAAACCTGATTTATAAAGGATGAGTGGTAGGATTCAGTGAGGAATCTGAGTGAGTAAGCACGTATTATAAAGTCCGAGTGGAGGATCCTTTTTGGATCTGAGTGTAGGGCTGACCACCTAACCTAAGTGGTAGGGTCGTTGGCCTGAGATATGTGGTTGTTTGGCCACTGAGTTGTAGGGTCTTGTGCCTGAGGTGTAAGTCTTGGAGGAGACTAAGAGGTCCTGCTGGATCAAGTTGTAAGCTCATAAGGAGCCAAGGTTTTGGGGAAGAGCCTGGAATAACACATAGTTAGAAAGGCGCAGAGGGACAGTGGACGTAGCCAAGATTGGGGAACCACTATAAACAGCTGTGTCGTCTGTGATTAATCTTGAAAGCTACAAATAACCTAATCACTAGGAATAGCAATCGGGTAATAGTCTAAAAGTTTTAAAGAGAATGACCAAAAACCTATTCAACCCCCCCCCCCCCCCTCTAGATGTTTAGTTAACCATGAAAACAATACATTTAGGAAGTAAAAAAGCAAGATTCTGCTAGTGCAAATCTATGTCAAAGATATTATTTTTGGCTCTACAGAAGATAAACTTCGCAAGAATTTCTCCAAACTTATGCAAGGGAAGTTTGAAATTAGCAGTATGGGAGAGCTGATGTATTTCTTAGGACTTCAGGAGATGCAACCTGAAGATGTAATTTTAATCTCTCAGACAAATTTCACCAAAGAGTTGCTAAAGAAATTTGGAATGGAGAACGCAACCTCTATGAGGACTCCAATGGATTCAACTGTGTCTTTGGACAAGGATGAGAAAGGGATACCTTTTGGTGAAACTAAGCATAGAAGTATAATTGGATCCTTGCTCTACCTCACTACCAGTAGACTCGACATAATTTTTTCAACATGTGTCTGCGCTAGATTTCAGGAGAACTCTAAGGAATATTATTGTGAGAAATGAGCGAGAAGACGCCAAAAAATAAAAAAATCACAAATTTTATTGCTCCAAAAAGATAGTTATTATATAGGTATGCACCCATATTTATATTAAACAAGGAAGATGAGAGAATACAATAAGAGATGTGGGACTAAATATGAATCTGCCACTCCTATCCGCCTGACTGCCAGCTAACCGCCTGTTCGCTAGCTAACCGCCGGACTCCTCCAGCTAACTGCTAGTTCTCCTGCTAGCCTCCAATCGCCAACACTAGAAGCCTGACCATAGGAGCAGTTAATTGTCCAAACCATAGTTGCGGGAAGCCCTCATACTGCAACTGCTAAGATAAGCCATCAAACCACTAGACAGCTGGACTAACCGCCAAACTACCTGAATATCTAGCCGCCCGACTAGAATGTCAGACCGCAATTGCCGGAAGCCCTTGGACTGCAACTACTAAGATAAGCCATCAGATCACCAGACCTCTGGACTGACCGCTAGACCGCCCGGATAGCTAGTTGCCCTACTAAACTGTCAGACCATCGAGCCCTAACACTCCCCCTCAAGCTGGAGCGTATATATCAGTCTTGCCCAGCTTGCTGCAAAATCTGAAGAGGAAACTGGTTTTGTAAGGAAGTCTGCCAGTTCTCTTTCTGAGGTAACAAATGGAGTGTAGATCTGATTCTTCAAAATCTCTTCTCTGATAAAGTTACAATCCACCTCTATGTGCTTCATTCTCTCATGGAACACATGATTCCTGTAGATGTATATAGTTGTCTTATTATCACAGAACATTGCTAGAGGATGATCATAAACTTCCCCAAAGTCAAGCATTAGTGTCTGTAACCACTTCAGCTCGCATGTAGTAAGGGTCATGCCCCTATACTCTACTTCTGCACTTGACTTGGACACTACATCCTGCTTCTTGCCCTTCTAGCTAACCAGATTTCATCCAATAATGTGTACAACCCCGTGTCCGGCGAGCGAGTCCCGCCAGGGAAGTCGAGCAGACCTAGCCCCGCGACCCGCACCCAAGCGGCAAACAGATATACGGCAGGAAGGCTGGCCCGCTCCCGCCCATTTCAGGCAAGCGGGTAGGGCGAGGCGAGCGAGCGGGTCGCGCAGAGAACCGCTGGCCAAAGCGGATGGGTTTGGCGACCCGCGATTAGCGAGCCGATCGGGGGGGTCGCGGTGGCCGCCTGCCAGCCCCTACACGCGACCGGGCCGCCGGCCCGCCCCGGCAGAAGACAGGCAGGTCGCGGTGGTTCGGCTCGCGCTCGCCCAGGAAGAATAGGCGGACCGCTGGAGCCAGGTCGTGCCCGCGTCCCGCGGAGGGGGATTGGAGGCGAGCTGACTCCCCAGGGGTGTGAATAGCCCCTTAGAACGCGGAGCCACGCTGTTGGTAGACCAGGTTGGACTGCGCATAGCTACTCAGGACAGCGGAGTTTGTCTGTTTGCAGACCCAACCAGGGGCTTTTTGGTATTTTCAGGTCAGTTCTTTTGGTTATCGGCAGTTTAGATTCCAAAAAACTATAAATAAGACCCAAGGGGTACCTCAGAGGGCACATTTTTAGTACCTCCTTATTCTCGTTTTCAAGTGCTCTCTGAGGGTACCTTAGCTCGGCTTCTGGCTAAGGAGGGGAAGCGCTCAAAGATCTTTCGGGTTTGTGGTGGCACCTCCCTGCCGAGCCCTTGGGTCTGTTTCTTCTTGTCTTCTTCGTTGTTTTTCTTGCAGGAGCAAAGTAGGCGCGAGACCACCCCTTCCCAAAGGGTCGAACTCCACAAGAGGCCGGATTCCGGTTTCAACATTTTGGTGCGGTGAGCGTGGACAGTGGTCAGTGCAGAAAAGCTTCGGCGAGCTCAATGATGGGAGGACAAGGATCTGACAGGCAGGACTCGCCGCCCCCCCCCCCCCCCCCCCCCCGCCTCTCTCAACAGTAGGGATGTTGGAGGACTTCAGGAACAAGGTGCTGGGCCTCGTCAAGATCGCACTCGGGGCGCGGGCCGAGTACTCGACTCCGGTAGCCCAGATCGCGGCTGCCCCCTCTTTGGGCGAGGACGCCCCTGGCCGGCGAGCTAGAAAGGAAGTGGCCGAGGAAGGCCGAGGGTGCGAACTCTCGGGGCGCGAGCTTTTCCCCGGCTCGACAAGCCGAGGCAGGTTCGACGAGTTGGGCTCACGAGACTCGCCAGCTCTCCCAGTGGGGGGGGGGCAGTCCTTTCAGCGAGCTGGTCTCCTCAGCTCCAGTCCCAGATGGGTTTAGGGAACCCGAGATGTCTTACTACACTGGGAAGGGAGACCCGGTCCAGCATATCCAATGATTCGAGGATGTGGTCTCCATCCGACAGATGTCGGACGGATTCAAATGCCAACTCTTCGCCATCACTCTCCGGGAGAAGACGAGGGAGTGGTTCCACCAGCTGCCGGCTAGTTCCATCTACTGCTTCGAGGACTTGCGCCGAGGGTTCATGCTGAGGTTCACTACTTCGAAGAAGAGGAAGAAGGAGTCTGATTCTTTGTTCCACATTAAGCAAGGAGTGAACGAGACGTTGGGGAGCTACGTGGATCGATTCCAGGAGGAAGTTACCCAGGTCCAAGAGATGCCGGGCCATAGTCTGATGATGGCCTTTACCCTGGGCCTGCAGCAGGTGTTCTTCCGAATGGAGCTGAAGAGAGTTCCCCCTCTCTCCTACGAGGAGTTGATGGAGAGGGCGGCGAGAGAGGTCGACGGGGAGGCGTCGAATCCGGAGTTCGCAAGAAAGCTAGCCAGGTGGGCCACCGAGGAAGAGAAAGAGTCAAGAAGAGAAAAGGCACAGGAGGAGAGAAGGGGAGAACCTAGGCAGAGGGAGCAAAGGCAGCTCCAGTGGCAACAACAGCCGAGGTGGGGGCACAAGGAGCCCGACCGCCAGCTGGGTTGGAGACCTGAGTGGCAGGGACAAGGGGCACCAAGAGGATACTACGGAAGGGGTCACCATCAGGGGAGGCAAGATCAGTTCCACCCACCGGGCTGGAGGCAGGGCCAGAGGCCCCGGCTCCCCGATCAGGAGGAGGCCATGGTCATAGCTTTGGGAGCAAGGAGGGGGATCATGAGGAGGAGGAGAAGGGAGGTCAGGGTGGAGCTGCCCTATTGCGACTTCCATCAGGAGGAGGGGCACGCGACGGCCACGTGCCCGGAATTCTTGGAGATGAGAGGGAATAGGGAGTGGCAGCAGCAGCAGCAGGAGGCGCGGCAGGAAGTAAGGATCGAGGAAGTTCTACCTCGGGCGGAGGAGGATCGTTGCGAGGACCGGTTGGATGTCGGGACCCGAGGAGGGATCAGAGTGATCCATGGGGGAGTGGGGATCGAGGCTTCCCGCAAGGCAAGCCTCCACACCATGTACCAGCGGAGCGTCGCCTCTACATCCCAAACCCCGCCACCGAAGGAGAGGATCACCTTCTCCAGGAGTGATATGCCAGACCACGAGGATCCGTTCTGTGATGCGCTGGTCATCAAGGCCGCCATCGAGAATTTCACTGTCTCTCGGATCCTCGTGGACAATGGGAGCTCCGTCAACGTCGTCTTCAAAAAGGCGTTTGACGCGATGAAGGTGGAGGCTAAGAGGGTGCTGGCCTCGGACGGGCCCTTGTTCGGGTTCTCGGGAGAAAGGAAGGAAGTAGAGGGAGGAGTTGGCCTCCATGTCACCCTGGGGGGGGCAGTCCCGAAACTACGAGTTCGTCATTGTGGACGCCCCCAGCAGCTACAGCGCCATCTTCGGGAGGCCTCTCATCAGCGCCTTCCGCTGCGTCCCCTCGTCTTTCCATCAGTGTTTGAAGTTCAACGCTGAGGGGGTCCAGGTCAGGGTCAGGGGGGACCAAAGATGGCGCGGGAGTGTTATGTCACCGCGGTGAACACCATCTCTTGGAAGGAAGGAGCCGAGGAGATGGGACGGAGGATGGAGGAGGTCGAGCAGGAGGCAGGAGGGGAGGAGCCAGGAGTTAAGGACCGCGCAGGAGAGGCGGAAGGAGGAGATCTAGAGGAGGTAGCCGAAGTGAGGGGCGCGGGAGAAGAGATGGAGGTAGAGGTCCCTGTCTCGGAGGAAGGGGATGCTGAAGGATGGGCAGAACAATCCAGGCTGGAGGTAGCAGAGGAAGTGGTGGAGCTGGAGGTGCTCACCCGAGGGGGCAGGATGGAGAAGGTTCGTGTCAGCGGAGGGCTGACCCCGGAGGACCAAGGCAGGATGCTGGAGTGCATCCAGAAGAACGTGGACATCTTCGCCTGGAACTCCGCGGAGATGCCGGGGGTTGACGCGGATGTGGCCTGCCACCGCCTCAACCTGGACCCGGGAACTCGCCCCGCTCAATAGAAAAAGAGGTCCACGACGGATAAGCTGGCGGAGCCCATCAGGGAGGAGGTGGCAAAGCTTCTCAAGGCTGGCTTCGTGTCCGAGATTCAGTACCCCGGCTGGGTCTCCAACGTTGTGATGGTTAAAAAAGGAGACGGCCGATGACGATTGTGTATCGATTTTTCCTTACTTAATAAAGCTTGTCCTAAGGACTGTTATCCTTTGCCTCGGATCGACGCGCTGGTTGACTCAGCCGCCGGCTTTTCTGTAATGAGTTTTTTAGATGCCTTTTCAGGTTACCATCAGATCAGGATGCACCCCCCGGACATCAAGGAAGTCTCATTCATCACGGGGGATGGATGCTACTGCTACAAGATGATGCTGTTCGGACTGAAGAATGCTGGGGCCACCTACCAAAAAAATGATGGATAGGGTCTTCAAGGAGCAGAGGGGAAGGAATTTGGAGGTATACGTGGACGACCTCATGATCAAAAGTCGGGATGTGAACACCCACCTCCGAGACCTAGAGGAGACCTTCGCCACCCTACGCAGATACAAGATGCGGTTGAATCCCCTTACGTGTCTCTTTGGGGCCAGGAGGGGAAAGTTCTTGGGGCACCTCCTCACCCCCGCGGGGGTCGAGCCGAATCCAGACAAGGTCAAGGCTATCCTGGAGCTGGGGTCCCCGCGGAATGCAAAGGAGGTCCAACGATTGACGGGGAAGCTAGCAGGGCTGAGTCGCTTCCTTTCTCGGGCATGGGAGAAGTGCTCCCCCTTCTTCAAAACGCTAAGGGGAGGTCAGAGGTTTGAATGGACGAAGGAGTGCGAGGAGGCGTTCCAGGCCCTCAAAGTGCAGTTGACACACGCTCCGCTGCTCCAAGGGCCAAAGGAGAGGGAGGACCTTTTCCTATACCTCGGGGTCGGGGCAGAGGCCTTGAGCTCCGTATTGGTTCGTGAAGAAGGGAAGAGGCAGCTCCCTATTTATTACGTCAGCCGGGTCCTAAGGAAGGACGAGCTCCGGTATCCGATCTTGGAGAAGCTTGCATTCGCACTAATCATCTCGGCTCGGAGGCTGCGACCTTACTTCTAGTCACACTCAATCCGAGTGGTGACCGACCATCCTCTCCGCAACATCTTCGAGGGGGTGGAGCATTCAGGCCGGCTGGCCAAGTGGTCGGTGGAGCTGAGCGAGTTCGATGTCTCCTTCGTTTCGCGGCTCTCGATCAAAGCTCAGGCGATGGCCGACTTCCTGGCCGACTACGTGGTAGAAGTAGCGGAGGAGGAGCTCACCCGCCCGACTCCTTGGAAGGTGAGGGTGGATGGAGCCTCAGGGAGGCATTCTCTTGGAGTGTGGATGGTCCTGGAAAGCCCTCAAGGGACTCAGATTGAGCAGACGGTGGTGGTGCACTTTCCCATTACCAACAACCAGGCCGAGTACGAGGCAGTGATAGTGGGGCTGCTCCTGGCCAGGGAGCTGGGGGTGCGGGATGTGGAGGTCCTAACCGACTCCATGGTGGTGACTTCCCAGATCAACGGGGAGTTCGAAGCAAGGGAACCCACCCTGAAGTTGTACTTTGCCAAAGTGAAGGGGGTCATAGGCACCTTCTAGACCTTCTCCATCCGACACGTGCCAAGGGGAGAGAACGAACAAGCCGACCAGTTAGCAAAACATGGTCCCCGGGCAGGGGGCACCATCACCGACCTGTTCCGCCCCTCCATCGAAGAAGGAGAGCTCATGGAAATCGACCAACAAGCTTCATGGATGGATCCAGTAGTATTTTTCCTCTCCATAGGAGAATATCCGGAGGGGGTAGACAGGAAGAAGCTGAGGCACAAGTCAGCTTACTACCTCCTCAAAGACGGGCAGCTATACAGGAAGACCCTCTCCGGGATGCTGGCTCGCTGCGTGGCCGAGGGCGAGGCGCAGAGGATCTTGGAGGAAGTCCACTCCGGGGAATGCAGGAGTCATTCCGGGAGCCGGACCCTGGAGGGAAGGATAGTCAGGCAAGGGTATTTCTGGCCCACCCTGGGCCGAGACGCCGCGGAGTTCGCAAGAAGATGTCATAAGTGCCAGCTGTTCGCCCCCCTCCAGCTACAGCCGGCCCAACAACTCAAGAGTATCAGGGCCCCCTGGCCCTTTGCAATCTGGGGAATGGATTTGGTTGGACCGTTTCCCCAGGGCAGCGGTCAGAGAAGGTTCCTCATAGTGATGATCGACTACTTCTCGAAGTGGATGAAGGTGAAGGCGTTGGCCAAGGTGACCTACCAAGTGATCAGGAACTTTGTTTGGGGGGAGATCATCTATCGCCATGGGCTGCCCCAGGCCATCATCACAGACAACGGACCCCAGTTCGCTAGTGCCGAGTTCACCAGCTTCTGCGAGCAGCTTGGAATCGACCTCAGGTTCGCCTCGGTCCACCACCCCAGGAGTAACGAGCAGGTGGAGGCCGCGAACAAGATCATCGTCAATCTCCTCAAGAAGAAGGTGGAGAATTTGAGGGGGAGCTGGGTAGAGCAGCTCCCCGCAGTTCTTTGGGCCCTAAGAACCACCCCTAACACGGCTACGGGGGAGACCCCCTTCAAGCTCTCCCATGGGTGCGAGGCGGTGCTTCCCGTAGAATTTGAAGTCCAAACGCCGCGAGTTGGGGCGGCCAGAGAGGGCCGAGAGGAATGGCGAGCCGAGAACGAGGTGGAGCTGAGACTCTCCCTTGACATGGTGGAAGAATTGAGGGACCTTTCGGCCATCCGACAGGAGGAGGTAAAAAGATGGATGGTCAAATACTTTGACAAGCATGTCAGGGTCAAGCAGTTCGCGGAAGGAGACCTGGTGCTGAAGAAGGTAGACGCGGCAGGAAGGTCAGCGACCGTAGGGAAGCTCAACCCCAGTTGGGAGGGGCCGTTTATTGTGAAGGAAGTTTTGAAGTCGGGGGGCTATCGGCTCCAAAATGTAGAGGGCGAGACCCTGAGTCTCACCTGGAGTGGAGACGACCTGAAAAGGTTTTTTCCCTAAACGCCTGTAAGCTACACGTTGGTTATAATAAATTCCTTCCCCCCCAGTATTGTCCATAAAATTTCAGAATTTTGATTCGCACTCTGTAGGAGAACCTAGGAAATTTCAATTAAACAAACTCGACGAGTGGTACTCCAATGCCTACGAGAGCAATAAAATCTATATAGAGCAGACAAAATTATATCATGATAAAAATATTCGACATCCAAAAATGTTTCAACCGGGCGATCAAGTCCTTCTTGTTAATTCACAATTGCGGTTATTCCTAGGAAAACTTAAGTCGCACTGGTCTGGACCATTTGTGGTAAAGCAGGTTTTTCCATATGGCACGATTCTGGTTTCGCACCCAGATAAGGGTGAATTCAAAGTAAACGGTCATCGGTCAAAACTCTATTTGTCAAACGATTTAATTACCACTACGACGGAAAAAGTAGTGTTATTGAACACTTGAACTATTTTTATTTATTTGGACTTTAATAATAATTTAAGACTTCTTATTGTTGGAAAATATTCTTTTTGGTCGAGCTCAAACGACCTTTTAAACAAAGGACGCTCTTGGGAGGCAACGCAAGGTTTTTTTTTCTGTTTTCTTTATTTTTCACTTTTTGCCCCGGGCAGCTCTGACATGCTGAGGTTTCCGATTGTCGGCTCCAACATTGCTAATTCCACCAGAAATTCGGGATAATATTTCGAGAAATTCCAAAGCGCAAGCTTGGGGGAGCGACATCACCCAGGCATTCGTAACTCGCAAATCTGGGGAAGTACCTATTTTATTTTATTTAATTTCAGTTTACTTTATTAGCTTCTCTCTCTCCTTATCCTCCTTCTCCATTGAGGATAATGTTTAACATTAAGTGTGGGGGAGTGTTTCCTTAAATAGTTTACTTTAGAAAAATTTAAAATATATATATGTAATCTTTTGAAAAATCCCAAATAAAATTGAGTTAATTTTTTCAAAATAAATTAATACCCCTCCAATTTACATTTTATTGTTTTTAAGCACATGTCTACTTGCTTAGTTAGAATAAATAAGATTAATTTTCTGTTTAAATATGTTTATCGAGTAGTATGTTGACTGTTGCAGTGTTCCTATTTAGGGTTGTATGTTGTTTTTGAAAATATATTTTGAATCTTTTTCACTTTTTTCTAGCCTTTCTTTTTATTTCTTTTACTTTTATAAAACCTATAATCCTTTATTTTTCCTGACTAAAATATTATTAAACATTAATCAGTATTAAGTGTAGTAGACACAAACTGGTCTTGACGCTTATTATCACTGTTTTCATGAAAACAAATTCTTCATTTTCTATTTTAGTGATTATCTTTTTTTCAAAATTTCAAAGCTTTACGTTGAGTAGATTTAGGAAGCATGAAAATGATCTAGACATTTCTTTTAGAAACATTTGAGCCTTTTCACCCCGCCTAACAACAATCGTTAGTAGCCATTTTGTGCCTTTTCATTTCCTTTTTGTATCCCCACTTTTTATTATTACCACGACAAAAAAGCTTACCAATATGCACACTTTAAAATTTTTTTTTGAGTTTTAATTGCTAAAGCGCATATTTTTGAAAAAATGTGGAATATCATTATATTATCTTTTGCTACAAAAGTAGAAAGGTTTAAGTATGAAAAATGGAAAAAATGTATTTTATGGAAAAAGTAAAAGAAATAAAAAAATGTGAAAAATATTTTTTTTGGCTAGCATTATTTTGGCAAAGCTCACTTCGTTTTGTTTTAAGCCCTAGTGATTCATACTTCTTACGTTTACTTTTTTAGTATAGTAGCGAGAAACTAGATAGAGTAAGTGTTTTTTTATAGAAATATTGATCTTTGTCTTGATTGACTATGGTTTTAATTTGTCTCTTAGAATTTAGTAGTGACTCAATGAGCTTTTTACTCGCTACTTTATTAAGTTTTAATTTTGTAAAAATTTGGGATGATTTTTTTATATTTAGTAAAAATTATAAAATTTCGTGCTAAGTTAAAGTAGGAATTTTAAGTTCTTTTTAAAAATTCCTATACCTCTAAATTCATGTCTTTCTCGTTTATAGCATTTTTAAACTTTTCAATTAATCTTGTTTAATTTTGCTAACTCGTAGTCCATGCTTGAGGACAAGCAAGATAATTAGTATGGGGGAATTTGATGAAACATAATTTATCTTAGTTTAATAGGGCAAAAATATGAATATTCTCCTTTAAATTTTCTATCTTTTGTAATTTTTAGTTTCTTTTTAGTTTCTTATCTTAATTATTGTTCTAACTTTGTTTAATTTCTGTTTTTTCAGTTCTTTAGATTCTCTCCTGTTACACACCCCCTGGTCATGCCCTCCCAGGGCGTGTACTTAGGGCGTATAACCCAAATGGAATGAAGCTATTGATCCGAAGTCAGATTCCAGGAAAATTCAGCATACACGCCTTCGGTCACGCCTGTGTACCACCACCATGGGCGTGTCTCTGGGGTGTGTCTCGCAAAGTCTTGAAAAATCAATGCAGCTTGACTTTGCCCACTCCATCGTCACACCGAATCTAACATGCCCCTCGTACAAGGGCGTGTCATCTGGGCGTGTAACCCAACCACCATGCCAGTCACTTCCACACTTTAATTTTAGCCATAAAATTCATGCTGGATCTGACATGGCTGACCCGAGCATGTAAGGGGGCGTGTACTTCCCAAAAGATTTCTATAAATAGCCACAAGCTCCAAGAATTGGGTGCAGATTGGAAGCCTTGTAGAGGGCTGTTGAGAGTTTATTTTTAGAATATTTTAGCATAATGTTTTCAATTCCTAACATTCTTGTAATCATGTTTATCATTTTTGTAGTCTTTTTGGAAACTCTCTTTGTAATGTCCTTTGGTCCTTTAGGTAGTTTCTTTCCAATAAGAAACAAAATACTTTGCTATTCCTTTTCTCTCTCTCTCTTTCTTATTATGCATATTCTTAACATGATTTTTATTCACTACTTCCTCATGAGTAACTAAATCCTCCTGATACTCGATCTTCATGATCCGAGGTTGAGTTTATTAAGTTATGATGCATTAGTTTACTTTCTCTTTTTAAGATTTTGGCCTTAAATTTTCTCTTGAAATATCATGTTTGTAATATATAATAAATATATAATCCCCATCTAGGTTTTCACTCTTAGCTAGCCAAGAGGCTCATGGTTTGAATTGAACACTCAAGAGTAAAGAGGGGATGACATAAATCTCACGGTTTGGAGTGAAATCCAATAGCATGGTTCACTACTTAATGCGAGCTTTAGATATTAAAACACGGATGAGAGTCCGGTCTGATTTTCCTAACCTCAATTGGGGACGTCTTCGAGAGAAGCATGTTAAAGCATTGGGAACCCCCACAGTCAAGGACCTTTACCTTATTATGTTTTAGATTGTTATCCTATCTTTGAGCAATTTAAGCCGAGGTGATTCATAATCGCGTACTATCCCTCAACCAACGTTCAACCCTCTTTTTAATCATTAGCAGTTGTCTTTCTTAATAGTTTCAAGTAATTTCATTTTTCTAATTTAGTAATCAAACCTTAAATCCTTCGTTAAGATAATAGAAATTTGTGTGAGTATAAGTACTCAACGGTTCCTGAATTTAAATACGACACTTGTGTCCCCCTACTATAAATTGATTGGTATAATTGCCTTTATTTGATTGTCAGTTCGAATTTCTTTTTGTAACGATTTGAGGACATCAATCACCATACATGCAAGAGAATGTGGTAATCTGTAACTCTTCTTATATCATACTGTCACTTTATAGCTTGTGTATATCATTTACAATGAATTATTGAATTAGTGTTTTAAATTCTTCAAATAAGGGGAGATTGTTGGGTCCATTGTGCCCAATGTACTACATTAGTAAGAGGTCAAACAAGTCAATGGTATACACAAACTTGTATTTGATGTGTGTGTGCAAGTTCATGCATGCAGGTTGTTTTTTGTCACAATTTTTGGATAGATGGTTGAAGTATCAATGCCAGGTGGAGTCATAAAAGTATGGAGGAAAGAAATGAATCTATGTCTACAAGCATTGAGTGAGTCAAGCTCATTCAATGCCAGATGTCCAGGAAGAAGTCTATAATGACATAATGTGTCCACATGCATTGAGTGAAGCCAGTTCACTCAACGCCATATAATAGAAAGCTTTGAAACATGCTCAAGCAGTTAGAGCCTAAGCAAAGGAGACAGAAATCGACTAAGTCTAGAAGCATTGAGTGAAGCCAGTTCACTCAATGCCAAGATCAAAGGGCTTTGAGTCAAGCTAATGCAAAAACTTAAGAGAAAACAAGAAAATTGGCTAAGTACAGAAGCGTTGAGTAAAACAAGTTCACTCATTGCATTCAACTCCATATTTCAGAGACAAAGGCAGAAAGAATTGATTGAGGCCAGCTCACTCAACACCTTTTGACAGAAGGAACTTTAGCTATGTACAAAAGCATTGAGTGAAACTAGTTCACTCAACACTCTCAACACTTAGAGTTGCAGAAGTATGTAGAATTTTGACTAAGTACAAATGTGTTGAGTGAAGTTTACTCACTCAATGCTCTCAACGCCTAGAAGTACAAAATATCTGGCTAATTCCAAAATCGTTGAGTGGAGCCAGTTCACTCAACGCACTCAACGCCTGGTCAGTTGTCTGAAATTTTCTAAGTCCACAATGGCTAACGTCAGCAAAGTCAACAATAGTCAACAAAATTCAAATTTGTTGCGGGAAAGCTGCAATTCAGCACCAATGACGTTGTTAGTCTTCTATACTTCTTAATCTGAATATTAGACAGTGTTATTCAGTTATTAAAGTGGGACCCACATGCTAATTGATTAGAATGATTATAAAAAGGGGGTGAGATCTAATCTGAACTAAGTTTTGAAGGGATTAACTTTTTTCAAAAAAGATAAGACGCAGAACTTCGTCTACTTCTCCCGCCATTGTTGCAGAAACAAGAAGATTGTTTTGGCGAATCTGAATGTTCTGAAGATAGCTGCTGCAATCAAGATCGTATTCAGTAAGATCAGAGTAAATCTCCGAGGAAGAATGAACAGCAAAGGCAAGCCTGAACTGTAGTTGCTTCACAATCCAAGCAGACCCAATCCTGTAGATCAATTCCTGGATCTGTGAAGATGACATCTGACCTGAAGAATTCTCATAGAAGAAAGAGGCAAACACAAAGATTTATTCTTTGGTGTCAATTTCATCATCGACATCTTCTTTCCAACTGGTAGGATCTTTCAAAATCTGCATTGTAAGCCTAGTTTATACAGCTGGGTGTAGGATCTGTCAGGATCTGAGTTATAAGCCTAGTTTATAAAGGCTGAGTGTAGGATTTTCAGCAGATCTAAGTGGTAGGATTCAATCTTGAATCCGAGGTAGGGATTTGGCCTGAGTTATTGGATCCAGTATGGATCTGAGTAGCTGGGTTCTCCTTCTAGCCTGAGTTGTAGGGTCATTGGGCCTGAGGTAGGTAATCTGTTGATTACTAAGAGATAGGGCTTGGTGCTCGTGTTATAAGTCTTGAAGGAGAGTGAGTGGTCTTGCGGGATCGTGTTGTAAGCTCTGAGGAGCCGAGTTCTTGAATAAGTGCCCTGTCTAACACACAGTTAGAAAGACAGGAGGGACTGTGGACGTACCCATAATCTAGGGAACCACTATAAACCATATGTGTGTTGTGTGTGATCTTCTTGAAAGCTTAACTAAATAATGACAATAGACCCAAAAACTATTAAAGGAAAAAAGAAATCAAAAAGATCTAATAACCTATTCACCCCCCCCCCCTTATACGTGATTAGCTACCCTTGAAAAAAAATACTTTCACTCCTGCTTCAACTACTACGTGGGAGGCAACTCAGTCCTTAATATCTATCTCGGCCCAGGTTGATCGGTTTATTCACAACCATGAGAAGAGATTTGGTAAGATGCCAGTAGTGCCCGAGGACTTGGTTACCATTTTTGATGAGCAAGGAGATGCAGATGAGCATCCTCCTGTCCTACATGCTGAGGAATCTACTTTGAACCCAAAAGCTAATCTCTTTCTATCAGTAGAGTCCTTCAATGACTCTTATGATCAAGAGGATGTTTTGTTTCCAGAGCCTGTAATCATTCCCAGTTCCATCTCAGATAGCTCTATGTTGAAAGCTTTTGATATGATGTTGGCTAAGTAACAAGCACAGTTTGAAGCTTCATTGCAAAAAGTGGTGAAGAGAGTAAAAGGATTTGAGAATGTGATGTCGCGGCCCCTCTGCCACTACTTGATGATGACCCGGTTGCCGAGGCACAATGACACAAAGATCTTAGGTGTCGTGATGATGCTGAAGGAAGACCGCGTTACAACCTCCGCCCACAGCGTGCCAAATCCGCCGTGAATAATAATTACGTTATTTCATGCATTTTTATTTTATAATGATTAATATAAAATTATTCCATGTGTGGATGATAATTTTATATTCATAAATGTTATGTAATTTTTATTTTTGGACATTTCATGGTTTGTGGTGTGTACTTAACCATACGGATGGATGAGATTACATCTCCATCATGGATGGTTAAGGGCTTGTTGTAACTCCTATGTGTTTGTAACTCCTATGTGTTTGTAACTCCTATATAAGGAGACCTCTTTATGAGAATTAATAGAGAAGAAGAAGAATTTGAATCCAAAGAAACTCCCTAAGAGAAATTCGGCAAAGGAGAGACTCCAAGCCGCCGTCCTTGTGGTGTGAAGCCGCCCCCTTGCTTCCTTCCTCCCCTCTTCGGTGCGACGCCGGCGTGGCTTCCTTCGGTGCGACTCCAAGGAAGAAAGATTGCAGTCCCATTCGGTGTGACGCCGGTGGTTCCGTGGAGTGACTGAATCTCCCACCTATCTTGTGTGATTGAGGTTCTTGGTTGGGTAATCTCTTCATCTTTAGTGATTCTTGCTTTTAGTTTGTGGAGGCTTTTGCGAACCGTCTTTTCCATGATTTTAAAATACATCGCTTGCAAAATCTGATCCGGCTTCATTGTTATTGAATCTCTTGTATTCCGGATTGGGAAGATCCATTGTGGGAGTGAGACTTGGCCTAGCCTTGACTTGCTCTCCAAGATTGGAACACTTTGTGTCAACAAGGGAATTAATCTCAACTGGAACACGACCGCCATTTGAAGTTTGTAGCTGTTCCGAAATAAATTATTGCTGCGTTTGAAACGGCTCAAGTTGGTACAATAGATAATTGTGTAGGTGCGGTGAGTTGTGTGCTTGTTGGAGAGGTAGGTCTTAAGTACGTTGTATCGAGTCCGGA
Organism: Platanthera guangdongensis; assembly: GCA_039583875.1. NCBI lineage: Eukaryota > Viridiplantae > Streptophyta > Magnoliopsida > Asparagales > Orchidaceae > Platanthera > Platanthera guangdongensis. The sequence goes on from CM077162.1 coordinate 109,831,781, forward strand.
TGGAATCTTCTATATTGATTTTATCATTCGGATTTGGGAGCCAACCCGACCCCTTTTCGTTCTCTTTGGTCGGAGCCCTCCTATCTTGCTTTTATGCTTTGTGACGATAGTTTCCGTTAGTGTAGTCGGCCACGTATCACGGTCTCCCCTACACCAGAAAGTATTGCTGGAAGGCCTTGCAGATGTCAAAGTTCAGATTGACAAGCTTGACAAGAAGCGTGATTCATGGTTTATGCAGGGTGGAGAGGCCATTGTTCACACAATGGCCGGCTTAAAGAGCAACTTAGATGTTCTAAAGAATGTGGATTCGAACGCTCATATGATGTTTGATGCACACAATGGTTTGATGGCCCATTTTGACAGTTTTATGCTGAACTATGCAAATTCGATAGCCGTAAAATCCAAAAAGGGGGAGTATGCCCTGACAGCAATGGTGAATGTTGTGGTAACTACTCTGGTGGAAAACTTCAAGAGATCGAATGATTTCAGTTATGATAATTGTGCATTACTTCATAGTTATTTGACAGGATTTCATGTACCTGTTGTGCATGTACCATCATAAGATGAGGTTCATCCTTCACATGATTACTCTCAGTATTAGTCAGACATACAGGACTTCTCCTAGATTGCTGTTGCTGTTGTAATTCTGGAAACTCAGGTGACTGAAGACATACCCCCTGTAATTTACAAGAGAAGAAGATATGTTGAAGGCTCGTTTGCAGTCAAGTCAGAACCAGTTAGAGAAGAGCCTAACAGAGAGATCGAGGAGGTGTGGAGTCCAATTTCCAGAGGGATTATCTTGGACAACTTCTCCTTAGTCCTTCTTGGAGGAGAAAATCGAGAACTCCACTAAGATCAAGAGGCATGGAACAAATTTAAGCTGGCATGTACCAAGAGGAGAATACATTTCAGAAATGACCAGAATGCCATCCCATACCTCCAACACATCCTCGATATTATCCAAAGCCAAGGGCGTATTTTTGCTAGGGAGCAATCGAAGAGGAAGGGCAGCAGATCTAATTATTACATGTTATATGTTGAGTGTTGTGGGTTGCCACCAAAACAATGAACTCTATTGATATATATATATATATATATATATGATTTTTTATATCTTGACTGGGAATGCGCATGTTTCTATTTTTTAATTATCTTTTCAAATCTTAATGTTTTACCATTTATTATGTGCAATTCTCTAATCTTGCAGGATTTTGGCTTCTTCAAATAGTGTGAGATTGTTTGGTATTGCATCCACAATAACTCTGATTTGAAGAAGGGTCCCGCTAAGCTAAGATGAATTGAGATTTTATTTAATGCTGCTCTTTTAGGTATGTACTTTCAGGTCTACATTGCTAAGTACACACCAATTTCAGATTATAGTGGGTCAATAAACATAGGACTATACAATGTAATCCCCCATTGTGTGGCCAATGTGTTGACTCATATGTAATATTTCTATTGGGGTGTACTCTATCCCAAGTACAGGAGAAGGATCAAGGAAGGACAAAGGCTTGGATTCAGAAGGATAGGAATTTTACCTAAGTAAAATTCGTCGAGTATGATGAGGAATATTCCTCGAATTCATCGAGTGTACTCGTTGATACTCGTCAAATTTGTCGTGTATACTCACCAGCACTCGTAGAATTCATCATGTGTACTTTGGATAAATTCTCTGAGAGTTGGAAAATACGCCAAAGAAAGTTCGCCGAGTATCATCGTGTATAATCGTAGAATTTGTCGAATATATCTAACGATATTCGAGGAATTCATCGAATATACTAAATAATACACGCTGAATTTGTTGAGTCCATACGACACTACTTATCTGGATTTTCTAAGTCATATTCGTCGTTTATCCATTAGTCAGGCATCGAGGGCATTGAGTCAATCGACTGAAACTCGACGAATTCGTTGAGTATTCCAGTCAATACACGTCGAATTCGTCGAGTATGACTTGAGCGTTTGCGTTGAGTGTCTTGCCAGATTTATATGAAGCTCACCAAGTCATTCTTGTCGTATATCAACATCTATTCGGTGAGTATACCAGTGATACTCGGCGATACTCGCCGAAATTGACTTATCTCATTTTCTCCGACAAATTTTTCCAGGCTCGGGTCGTGGCAACCATGCACAATATTTTTGGAAGTTCTGAATTTTGGAAATTCCAATATAGTCGTTGCTATTGATGATGGCTATATATATATTTAGGGTGGATTTCTAATTCTACCAATTTTGCTAATCGTGCTAATTTGCTCTCTCTCATTCAAATCGAAATTTTCTAATAACATCAAACCCATACTCCTAAGCGATACACGACATCTCCGATCGGCCGTCAAAAATGAACGTTGCATGATTCAATCTTCATCGATATCTATGACTTGATTTCTAGTCTCTGAACATTTCAATTCTTCCAGATCTAGGCGATTGACGATTCAAGATTCATGGTCTTCAAAGATTTCTATTTTCCGAGTTCTCCAAAACTTCAAGATCTACCTTTTCGAAGAACGACTTATTGAAGACTTGTAATATTTATTATATTGTAATATTCATTTACATTTGTAGGAGATTTGTCTTCGAGTTGTAGATCCGGTTTTTGGATCAAGTTGTAGATCAGTTTGTGGATCGAGTTGTAGATCTGGTTGTGGATCTAGTCGTAGGAGAGATATTTCTCCGAGTGGTAGGAGTGTTGTCTCCGAGTTGTAGGACTTGTGGCTCCAGGGTGTAGGATTTGTAGAAATCTGAGAAAGGAGAAGAAGGAAAATCTAGCCATTTGTAGTAGATAGGCGAGGCGGGAAAGTAGACGTACACAACTAGGGGAACCACTATAGATCTCGGTGTTTGTGTGCTTAATTTTTCAAGTATTTTTATTCTGCGAAAAAACACAGACATCACCTATTCAACACCCTCTAGGTGATTTAGGTGGATGCTTTTATACTGGATCTGACCTGATAGCAGGAATGACTTCACCATTTCTTCTTCTTTTGTGCTCTGGAGGAGGTAAGTCTTTAGTAACCTGAACATTTGGAAAAACTTCAGCAACAGCAGCTGTCCTGAGAAAAATCCTTTGAGTCTGAGCAGTATTGAGAGTAATTCTAATCAGTAAGAACTTCAACATTTACTGGTGCAAGCCTAACATGTACTGGAAAACTTGCATTATCATGACTTGGCCTCCAAACATCTGACCATGTAGCCAGGTAAAATTTTCATAACTGTAGTCATTGACTTGTTTGAAATTCCCAACCATTGCAGCCTCAACCGCATCCACCTTAGCTTTAAGGGCATCCTCCCCCATTCTTGCTTCAATATCTATAGTATTTTCATATGCAGCCATTGTTGTGTCAAAATGTTCCATTGATCTATTGTGAGCATCAATCATCGTAAGAGCGTTAATATTAACATTCTTCAGAACAGTCAGATTATGCTTAAGACCGGCCATCAAGTGAACTATGGCCTCGCCACACTGGACAAACCAACTATCAAGCTTAGAACCAAGCTTGTCAATTTGGACCTTTACTTCTATAAGGTCATTGAGCATATACTTTTCTGATTCCTTGACCTTTTTCAAAACGTTTTGCAAGGAGGCTTCAAACTGAGCTTGCTGTCTCGCGAACATAGCTTCTACAGACTTGAGAATTGAAATATCAGCACTGGTACTAGGAACATCTTAAAGCTCTAGAATTGGAACATCAGCATGAACCACAAAGTCACTAGAGGACTCTGCTAATGAAGATAAGCTAGCAGAAGAGGTAAAACCTGGAACTAAAGCAGGTAGGACATTAGTATGCACCTCTGCATCTCATTCCTCATCAGAAATTTTAACCACATTGTTGGGTTCACTGCCCACAATGTCCTAGATTTGAGGAAGTCAATTTTGTCAATGATATACATATATCAATAGATGACAATGATGGGATAGGTATCCTAAGTGGTTAAGTCAAGAAAACTCTTACCTAAGATATGGTTTTAGAAATTTGGCTAAGTCCAAATTCGTCGAAATAAGTTCAGAGTTCGTCAAGCTGAGCCAATCATTCGTTGAACTAATCTCAAAGTTTGATAAATTTGGCCAAGTCTAAATTCGTTGAACTGAGTTCAGAGTTCGTCGAGCTGAGCTCACTGTTTGTCTAACTGTGTTCAACATTCGTCGAACTTAGTTCAGAGTTGAGTGAGGCCGGCTGAGACAATCTACGCCTAAGTATTAAGAGACAGAAATGTGGCTAAGTACACTGGTATTGAGTGAAGGACATTCACTCTACGTCATAGCCTCTTAAGTGTTGAGTAACAATCAGTCAGTCAAAACTAGTACTTTTAAAGAATATAGAAATTTGGCTAAGGCAGAAAGCGTTGAGTGAGGCGTGGTCACTCAACGCTCTCAATGCCATGACTCAGAATTTGTTAAAGAAAAAAGCGTTGAGTGAGGCATGCTCACTCAATGCAGTCAATGCTTAAGATGCTGAAGAAGCATAAATGGCTAAGGAAGAAAGCATTGAGTGAGGCATGTTCACTCAACGCTCCAAGGCCATATATGCAGAAGAGGCTGCAAAAATTGTTAAGGTAAAAAGTATTGAGTGTGCATTACTCACTCAACGCTATCATCGCCTAGTAAAGACAGAATTTTGTCTAAGGAATTTGTCTTTGAGTGATGTGCACTCACTCAATGCCAAGCAACAGAAAGCTGAGAAAGCTTAGAAAGCAAGTTGGCATTGAATGAAGCTGAATCAGTCAACACCTAGAAATAAATTTATGTTCTAAGTAGTTTGGCGTTGAGAGAAGGTAACTAACTCAACGCCAAGAGACAGTAAATCTGTCTAAGTGATTTGGCCTTGCGTGAAGCTCATTCACTCAATACTTATACTACTAATGCTCAATTTTGGCCAAGTCCACAGGTGCTGACGTCAGCAAAATTGACAAAGTATCCATATTCAAATTGTGAGCTGCAAAGCCACAGTACATGACAAAAGGCGCCGCTGGCCTAATGTATGTCTTCTTCCATTAAAGAAAGGCGCAACTGGATGTTGCAGGTGGGGTCCACTAATCACTAACAGTCATTGATCAGTGAACTACAAAAGGAGGTGATGGACCAAGACACAAGAAAACTTTTAGGGCATTATCAACTAAAAAGATTAGCAGCCAACTTCATCTACTTTGTCATTGCTACATGCAAAAAGCTTGAAGCTCTCCTGCAAGATTGCTCTGATCTAGGGCTATCTTCCATAGCCTAAGTGGTGGGGTTTAATTACCTGAGGTATGTGATACTTGTATCACTAAGTGTAGGCCTTTGTGGCTGAGGTTTAAGTCTTGGAGGAGATTGAGAGATCATAAGGGATCTGAGGTATAAGCTCCTTGGTGTACTGCTTTGGATAAGTGCCTTGACTAACAGGAATTTAGCATGGTGGGAGGAGAGTGGATGTACCCATAATTTTAGGGAACCACTATAAAATACTAGTCTGCTTTTCTGTCTTTGATTTCTTCTTACAGGTACATAAAAATCTCTCAATCACATAGTAACTAAAGAAGAAATAAAAAGAAATCAAAATACCTTGATAAACCCATTCTCCCACCCATCTAGGTTGCTAGCTACCTTAAAAACAAGAACTTTCACACATCCTCGTCCACTACTGGCATCTTGCCAAGTCTCTTCTCTAGGTTGTGGATGAATCAGTCAAACCCGTGAAGAGATTAATATAAAATTCTGAGAAGCCTCACCCTCAGAAACTGCAGTGGGGATCATCTGTGGGAGAGGAACTATCACGTTATCAACTGAATTTGGCTCACCCATATCATTAGCATCATCAACAATTTTGGTTTCATCAGCAGCAATCATTACCTCAACATGATCTATCTCGTAATCAACAACATCTAACTCATCGTCAGTAATAGCATCCATATCATCAGAAGAATCAAGAATGTCACATCATAAGCCTCATCCTCAGGCTCCTCAGACACTATCTCAGCAACAGCAGCACGGCTAATATCAAAAACCTCTGTAAGGAGATCTACTATCTCCTTATCTAGAACCACAGCAACTGGAACTGAAACCTATGTCTCTGTACTGACTAGAACAACTACAACAGGGATATCTGTAATTGTCTCAGAAGAAATACTTAAGGGCACTTGTTCAGTTTCCACTTGTGTATCAGCAGACTCCCCCTCATTTCTTGCACTCAGACTATCAAGAATCTCACTGGGGGTGGAGAAGGAATCTTAACCTTAGGAACATGTTCGTCCTCCTCCAAAGGCAAATCCTATCTGCCCATGGCCTAATGATCCTCCAATCCCACCTTGAGAAGATTGAAGAATCAATTTTCTTCAAGTGATGGATTGGTACTCCTTTGGACATATTAAATTAGTACTTGTCCATCTGATTCAGATATAAGCTGAGAATCCATCCAAATTTTAGTGTGTGTAGACTATCCTTGATCTTGTAAAACAACACATCACCCCCAATTCAATATCTTTTTGTAGATGATCGCTACCAGTATCTTGAATATCTCCACGGAGAGGGAGTCATGAGATCATGTCATGCACAACAACACTTTACCAATGATATCTGAAAGAAGCTTGCCTTCATCATTCATGCATTTTCTCTTAACTGCCTTAGTGCCTTTGGGCAGACCAAAGAACATCTGAGCCCTAAAGAAGTCATCCTCATCGAGGTAGTCGGCTTATTCACAAGTAGGATGCCTCAAATACCTTGCAGGAGGGATGTCATCACCTTGACCTTAGTCTGATGAACTTTTCTATTAACAACATTATCCTCACTACGGATTTTAGCATTCTGAAAGATCTCCTTGACGACTTTATCCAAAATCTTGCATGGGTGTTCTAGGACAAAAGATAGTCCGGCTATTTCAAACAAAAGTAAGATGTTCCTGAGCTCATCTGACACAGAAGCAAAACCAATGCGAACCAATTCTCCACTGCATGACAATCTGATGGTGCTTTGAGGAGCCATGGAGAGTGGGTAATCAAAAAAGTTGTAGAAATTTCTCTAGAGGACTAGAAGATGTGGTTATACGAAAAAATGGCGGCAATCTCCGGGATTCATGGAGCGGCAGCTGCAAAGTTTGTGACGAGCTTGGTCATCTCGGCATCTTGGAATGCGATCTGTAGATGAGGAATCGACAGGAGGAGGGTGAATTATTGCTAGAGTCGAACTGTCGGGAAGAATAGTTCGACCATTTCTGCTTGGTTTCGACGAAATGAAGTGAGGTTTGCCTCTTAACGCGTGATATATATTTTAAATTTGACTTAGAAAATGACGCGTACCTGGAAGCCTTGCCTCTTCGGATCAATATATAAAACAATTTGACCAAAGTAAAATTCGGTGAGATTCACCGAATGCAAAGTCAGATTCGTTGAGTTTAGGCGTGTATATTCAACGAATCGCCGAGTTTCAGCATGTATATCCCACGAATCACCGAGTTTTGCTGACCGATATTCGACGAATTTGCCTTGGGCAAATTTTCTGTCTTTTAAGCATTTCCCAAGTAACTTTTTGTATTCTTAGTCCTCTTTGAGTCCATATTTACCATCCCCAGTTCCATTTTGAAAAATGATAAGCTCTGCGCAACAACTACCCGCAGAGATATACTCTGACTAGGCAGTTGATGTTGCCACATACTTCTGCTTCTTGCAGCTCCAAGAAATAAGCCTTCTTCCAAGGAATTGGCACGACTCGGAAGTGTTTTTCCTGTTGTCCTTGCTTCCTGCAAAATCGGCATCTGAAAAACCTATTAGCTCGACATCATTATTTCTTGGGTACCATAAGCCAAGATTTGGTGTACCCTTAAGGTATCTTAAAATATGCTTACAGCGACGTAGTGAGATTCCTTTGAGTTCACCTAAAATATAGTGCAAACACATGTTGAGTACATTATGTCGGGTCCATTGGCAGTGAGGTACAACAAGAATCCAATTATGCTTCTGTACTTGGTTTCATCAAAAGGTTTCCCTTTCTCATCCTTGTCCAGAGACATAGTTGAACCCATTGGAGTCCTCATCAAGGTTGTGTTTGCCATTCTGAATTCCTTTAGTAACTCTTTGGTGAACTTCATATGTGAGATGAAAATTCCATCGTCAGACAGCTTCACTTGAAGTCCTAAGAAATACTTCAGCTCTCCCATACTGCTCATTTCAAACTTCCCTTGCATAAGTTTAGAAAACTTATTGCAAAGATTGTCTTCCATAGAACCAAAAATAATGTCATCGATATAGATTTGCACCAGCAAAATCTTGCCCTTTACTTCCCTAAAAAATAATGTTTTTTCTATCTTTCCTCTTGTGAATTTCTTCTCAAGAAGAAAGCTAGAAAACATCTCATACCAAGCTCGATGAGCTTGCTTTAAGCCGTATAGAGCTTTATTTAAAAAGTAAATATATTCAGGGAAAGTAGAGTTGACAAAACTTGGGGGCTGTGCAACGTATAATTCCTCTTTTTGATTCCCATTGAGCAATGTTGACTTCACGTCCATTTGATAGACCTTGAAGCCTTTGAGGGAAACATACACAAGAAATAACCTGATCGCCTCGAGCCTGGCCACTGGATCAAAGGTCTGGTCTATGTCTATCCCTTCTTCTTGTCAATGTCCTTGAGCTACAAGTCTTGCTTTGTTCTTTATAATAACTCCTTTTTCATCTAGATTATTTCTGAAAATCCATTTGGTGTCGATCACATTCTGTCCTTTGTGTCTGGGAACCAACATCCAGACTTTACATCTTTCAAACTGGTTGTGCTCCTCTTACATAGACAAGATCCAAGAGGCATCCTTGTTTGCTTCTTCAATCTTCATTGTCTGAACCTGAGATAGAAAACTGAGATGAAATATATCATTAGCTGTACCTCTTCTGGTTCTTACACCATCATTTGGCTCTCCAATGATTTGATCTGTTGGATAATCTCTTAGGTGTCTGAACCCTAGATTTCTTGCTCTTTTGCCAGCAGGTTCTGCAACATCTGGTACAGCCTCTATAGGTTGAAGCAGTTCTTCCTCTAATGGTTCTTTATCCACCAAACTTGTATCAGCGACCCTAATTTAGCTTGGAGCATCTTCCTTGATTGCTTCATCCAAGCTTAGCTCCTTGAACCTGGTACCTGCATCTGCACCAACAATACTATACAAGCTGCTATGGAGCATGCTTGTCTCAGCAAATACAATATTTATAGACTCTTCTACCACTAGGTTTTTTATTAAAAATCTTATTTCTATTGCAATGGCTACTATAGCCTAGAAAAATACATTCAAAAAAGTTTTCACTAAACTTTGTTCGATAATACTTCCCATTTTTAAGTCGAAGCATTTGTTGCTAAAGATCTCAAAGTAGGACACAGTCAGTTTTCTGCCCTTCAATAGTTCACAGGCAATCATACGATGGCTTTTGTTGATTAGTGCTCTGTTTTGCATGTGACATGTTGTATCGAATGCTTCAGCCTATAAGTACTCCAGAAGTGAAGCGTCGTTCAACATAGTTATACATGCTTCAATTATGGTTTTATTCATTCTCTTAGCAACTCCATTTTGTTGTAGAGTACGTGGGGAGGAAAACACATGAAAGATACCTTGACTTCAACAAAACTCTGTCATGCCACCTTACTCAAATTTTGTAATGTGATCAATTCTGATTTTGACCACTGAGTAGTTTAATTCATTATGAATTTGCCCGACAAAATTAGTGAAAGCATCGAAGGTGTCTGACTTGTGTTTCAGAAAAAACACCCAAGTAAAACGAGAGTAGTCATCAACAATTACCAATATATATTTTACCTCCTAAACTATGAATTGGCATGGGACCAAATAAGTCCATATGAAGTAATTATAAACTTCTCGAAGTGTCTTTTTCAGTAATACCTTTGAAGTTAACCCTTGTCTGCTTACCCATTTGGCATTCATGACATGGACTCTCTTTAAGACACTTAATGTTGGTGGCATCACACACCAATTTATTCGAAAATAACATACTTAAGATTTTGAAATTAATATGTGTTAATCCCATGTGTCATTGACCACATACAGAGGCACTATCTTTAGCCAAAAAGCACACTGGTGTAGAATTATCTAAACATAGAAAATTTAAACAAAAGATAATTGACTTATCCTTAGAGAACTCAACAATATAGCCTTTGTCATATAATTGACTTATGCTTATAAGATTATGTTGTAATCCTTCAACATAAGCCACTTCAGTGAAAGAAACTATACGTTTTGGAAATTATATAGTAGCCTTTAGTGATTCCCCGGTCTAACCCTCCAAATATAATTTTGGTCCATCTTTGACTGGGGTAAATTCAAGTAATAGGCTTCTTGTCCCGGTCATAAGCCGAGAGCATCCATTGTCTAAATACCAGATCAGATTTTTATTGGCCTTTTAACATACCTGCAAACATAAATCATTTTACCTTAGGAACCCAAACTGATTTGGGTCCTTGGTTCATTGTCATCTTAACACCACTGAGAATATTAACGTTGTGGGTGATCGGTCCCACATTGTTAACACAAGGAGTTTTAACTTTTATCAGGTTAAACTAACAGTCTATGCCAAAATGTCCAATTTTGTCGCAGCACCAATAATCAAACATATAGTACCTCCTCTTGTACTCCTGCATTAACTTCTGAAATAGAGGTCTAGCAGGGGCTACATACTTGGAGTTGGAAGGCTCCTGATTACAACAGACACATGGCTTCTCCATCTCCTTTGACTTAGGTATAAAAGTTTTGGATTTCGGTACCTTCTTAAAATAATGTCCATGAACATTAGGACCATACACTTTTAGAGTTTTCTCTTCGTAAGGAGCCTTGAAAACACTGTCCCCAAAGTCTCACGGACAGATCCATCCTTGATAGAGTTTCTTAAGATCAACATATGTTGGCTTTGAAAAGTGCCCATAGGATGTCTTAGAGTCATATCTATTCGTGGGGAAGATAACCTTCTTAAAAGAGGGTTGACTCTGAGGTGCCTTCCATTTACCTTTACCGATGGCTCTCTTAGCTGCCTCACCTATTTTAGCTACGTGTCCAAGACCACTACCCTTCTTCGGAGTAGAAAACTCATCGATGAAAGGGAGAAAAATTCTCATCTTGGAGTAAATTTCCACAAGTTTTCTCTCCACCAAGATATTTTCTTCTAACTCATCAAGGTATTTTTCTCCTTTAGACTTAAAATTTTAGCAAAGCTTTTCAATTCCTCTTTCAAGGAGTGGACTTCATCTCTAAGAGGAAGTAATTTTGAAATTTCCTCCTCCAGACTTGTTTCCACTGCCTTGAGGGATGCAATCTATTTTGATTGCTTTTGACTACATTGCGGCATTAGTCAAAAGCCTTCAAGAATTATTGATGTGATTCATCATGTCTGAATCATCTTCTTCAGAAGAATAGCCTTCATGACCATTAGTTGACGTTTCAGATTCAGAGAGCATTGTGTGCGAGTTTAACTTCCCATGATACTCTGAGTCGCCAACTTCCTCGTCAGATCGAGCCATAAGCCCAAAGTAAGCTTGTTTATTTTCAGGACTGGATTCACTGGAATAACAATCATATGAAGTCTTCTACTTCTTAGCAACGAATCTCTTTTCTTCCTTCCTTTTGCCTTTGAAGGATCTCTTTTCTTCCTTCTTAGAACATTCCTTCTTCTTGTAGGAACACTCCGCAATCTTGTGTCCTAGCTTATTACAACAATAACATACAACGTCAAAGGAAAATGTTTATTTGGTATAGATTTATACCTATCCTCTATGTTGTAGCTTGTGTTATCTCTATCACCATCACGATGTGATCTTTAGAAATCAAATGAGGAGGACTGATTTTCATTTGCCTCCTCTTGTTGAGCAATCTTTTGAACTGATTGGGGATGAGTGAAAACTCTCCATCAGATAGCTCGGAGCCTGATGTGCTTGGCTCAGAGTCTTCAGGTGTATCTAGAGCTCGTGTCCTTATGGGTGACACAGCTTTAGATTTCCTCGAACCTTCAGCCTTCAGAGCAACTGACTTCTCTGTTCTTGAAGTCTTACTTCTTTTCTCCTCCTTTTTAGTATTCTTTTGAAAATCGTAAGGGAGCAGCTTTCGGAAGAGGTTTCGGGGGTCAATCTCCGACAGCTTCCCAAACTCCTTAATGGCTACTATTTTTGTGTCCCAGTCCTTTTTCAGGGATCTAAGAAACTTGTCATTAAGTTCAACATTAGAGAAGTTGCGGTCGTAGTTTCTGAGCCCGTTCACGATCTTGAAGAACTTCTCAAATCTATCAGTAATTGTATCATTTGCACCTTGCTTGAACGCCTTGTATTCTTGATTCATCAATGATCTACGATAGTCTCTAACTTCTTTAGTATCATCCATGAGAATTATAAGGTAAACCCACATCTCCTTTGCAGATTTGCAGTTGAATAAGTTTTGAGGCATTGAGTCATCCACTACACTTGCTATAATGCTCTTAGCCTTTTTGTCCAAGGAGACGGGGGCAATTTCATCCTTGGCCAAGTCCATCATTTTCTTTGGAATCATGATAGCTAGATTCAGAGCTGAGGCTTGTGTATGTATATAAGGTCCTTCTTCCACAATCTGAAAAATCCTCAGATCTGCTGTTTCCATGAAGAACCTTACTCGTTCTTTCCACATAGGAAAGTTCTCATTAGTGCACACTGATAACTTCATAAAAGTCATGTCCTTACTTCTATCCATGGTAACTGAGTGAAATATCATGACACTAGATATGGGATATTATTCAATGTGTTAACCTTATGCCACACAACATCCCTATGATACCAATTGAAAGTATCTAGAGTCAACATAAATCACCTAGAGGGGGGAGGGGTGAATAGGTGATTTTTGTGTTTTTTCGCGGAATAAAAATTACTAAAAAATGCAAGCACACAAAACACGTAGATCTATCTTGGTTACCCGTATTGGGTTCACCCACTATCCTGCCTTGACTATCTACCACGAAGGGCTAGATTCAGTTACTTAACCTTTCTCAGATTTCAACAAATCTTACACCTCGGAGCATCAACTCCTACAACTTGGAGACGACGCTCCTACCACTTGGAAAATAACCTCTCCTACTACCCGATCCACAACTGGATCTACAACTCGATCAACAAACGGATCTACAATACAGAGATAATCCTCCTATAAATGTAAAAGAGTTTTACAAATAGGTGTTACACACAATCTTAAAAAGATCTGAAGTCTTCTATCCGTCGTTCTTCGATTAGGTTGAACTTGGATGACTTGGAGAACACGGAAAGTTAGAATTCTTTAAATACCTTGAATCTCAAATCTTGAATCAACTAGATCTTGGAATATGAGAACTTTTTGCAAGAAACGATCAAGTAGAATCAGAAGATGAAGATCAGAACATACACTGTTGTCGTCGGCCGATCAGAATTTGTGAGAGAAGCACAGAAGCCGATGGTTTTAATTTTGGAAACTTCTTTATTTAAAGTTGAGAACAAAAGCACGACTAGTGTTGATGAAAAATCAACCCATGGTATTTATAAAGAACCTCTCAAGCAACAGTTATAAAAGAATTTCCAAAAACAAAAACCTCGAAATCACTCTACATGGTTGTCGTTCAACCTGAGCTGTAATTTGAAAAACAGACGGAAAAATAACCCAAGTTATTTTCATCACGTATCGTCGAGTAAAACAGAGTATACTCGCCGAACAGTATTGATAGTCGACGAATTTCACTTAAAGAAAGATAGCTCATTCCAACTGTCCACTCGACGCAAGGAAGAAGTCGTACTCGCCGAATTCGATGAGTATCAGCTAGTATACTGGACGAATTCAATGAGTATCGGCTTGCTAACTCGATTCCTAACCCAGTGATAGTCGACGAAAAAGACTTAGAAAATTCAGGGAAGTAAAGTCGAATTTACCCGACTAATTAGACATGTATCGTCTAGTATATTCGACGAATTCGGCGAGTATCGTTAGATATATTCTACGAATTCGACGAGTATACATGATGATACTCGATGATTTTTACTTGGTGGATTTTCTAACTCACTAAGAATTTACCCAAAATACATAAGATGAATTCGACGAGTGCTAGTAAGTATACACTACATATTTGACGAGTATCAATGAGTATAATCGATGAATTCGATGAATATTCCTTACAATACTTGACGAATTTTACTTGGGAAAAATTTCTGTTCTCCTGATTCCAAGTTCTTCTCCCTCCTTGATCTACCGCATGCACTTTGGATAGAATTACACCTATTAGAGAGATTACACATGAGTCAATACATTGGCATGCACAATGAAGTATTACATTGTATAGTCTCGTGTTTTCACCGCCTGTTTGAGATCTGAAGTTCGTGTGTTAACTGTTGATGCGCGAAATGCGCCTCTGTGATAGAGAGGTGACAGAGAACATGTTCGATCCGGAAATGCTGGGGTAAAAGGAGGTTGATGAGGAACTATCGTGCAGTCGGTTACTTTAACGGTTAGCGATTAGCGATTGATGCTGAGAGAGGGGAGAAGAAGAGAGTGGGGGGGGGGGGCTCTCGCAGTGAAAACAATAGACTTTCCCCGCCGCGGCCTAAATGTCACTCTTGTGACGGGCTTTCCTTTGATATACACAATGAAGTATTACATTGCATAGTCTCGTGTTTTTTGATCCACTATAACCTGACATTGGTGTGTACTTAGTAATATAGACCTGCAAGTACATAAATGGAAACACAACATTAAAAACATTCTCAATTCATCTTAGCTTAATGGGACCCTTCTTCAAATCAGGGTTATTGTGGATACAATACCCAACACTTTCAGACTGAAATTCTGTAACATGATCATTTATGATTTTGACCACAATGCAACCCTTTTCGTTCTGAATCTGCTTGACAAATTTTATAATGTTGATGTGCGGAAATGGCACCGGGGCAGCTAACATGGAGGGAGTGTTCGATCTCACAAGCTAGGAGAGGAAGAGGAAGGAAGATTGCGGGGATAGAGGAGAAGAGGGAAGCTTCTGAGTGCTCGAGAGTGGAGCAAGCGCTTGTCAAAGGGGTTGCGGGGATAGAGGAAAGGGTGCGGAGCAGAGGAGAAGCTTGATCAACAGAAAAATTCGATCAAGAGAGGAGGAGGTTGATCAGAAGTTGTCGAGCAGACGGTTAATATGACGGTTGTGCTTGCAGGTTGGTTGCCGAGAGGAGCTGAGCGGAGCCATGAAGAAGGGAGAGAGGAGGGGCCGCTAGCAGCGGCAACAGCAGACTTCGCCCGCCGCGGCTTAAATGCCACCCTTGCGACGGGCTTTCCTTTTATTAATAGCGAGAGTTACAAGCTTGCATATACACCTTTACAACAAAGCAATAAAGGGGTACAAAAGGAAGCTGGCAGCTAAGGGAGAAGAATGCCAGAAGAGGACGCGCGGACTGAAGAGCAAAGCTGGCAGGCCGCACGGTTAAGCAATGGAAGCAGACCGCGCAGACTGGAAATCCAGGTCGGCAGGCCGCGCGACTAAAGCCGCAGAGATGGGTGCGGTCTGAAAATCAGAGTCCGCAGGAGCTAGGCTGGCTGGCTGACTTCGAGCGCGAGAGCGATCCTCCGAGCCTAGTGCGTCCCCCGAATAAGAGGCATGGGGGGCTATTTATAGGCCCAAAGAGGTAACGGCGTGCGGTGACGTTACCCTCGGTGAGACGGTAACTTGAGCGAGATGCAGACGGAGTCCGCCAAGTCCGCAACAGGCCGCACGGACTGGGAGACGGTTCTGGAGCTGGTGCTGCTGATGGCGAATTGAATGGCGGACTTCAAGGTGAGTCCGCAGACCCCGATGGTGCTGAGTTGAGATTGTCCGCATGCTGCTGGAGTGGCGGACGCTGGAGGACAAGTGGCGAACTGCAAGGGGAATCCGCTGAGTCCGCCCCTATCGAGTTGGGCTGCCCGCTGCTGGAAAGCGCTGGAAGCTAGGTGGCGGACTGCGAGGGAAACTGCGAAGTCCGCCACAGCTAAACTGAATGAGCAAAGGGAATGCGAGCGGAGGAGCGCCCGCTGAGTCCGCAGAGTCCGCAGAAGACTGGGCGGTCTGGGACTGCTTTAAGGGAGTTCTGGCTGTTGGTGTTGGGGTTCACCGATGGAGGCGGACTGGAAGCCTTGACCACACTTTGAGTCCGCCGAGCTCGCAATGAACAGGGTATTGTTGCTGTTGTTTTCTGTGAGTAGTGGCGGAGTTGGAGTCCGCACTCCTTAGGCAGACTGGCGAAAGGGGTTGCCCACGCTGCTGGGCGAAAAAGGACATGTGACCTGTTGCCGACCTTGGGCGGACAAGAGCCCGAGTTCTGTAAAAGAGCATCTGTTGACCGAGTTCTGTGACTAAATTCAAACCAGCTCGCCGACTTCCGGCGCGTCCCAACCAAGGCTAAGTCAAACATCGCAATATTTTACTTGAATAACGCATGTCCAAGAATATTCTAAAAGCTACTTATTATAGAAACCAAGTTCAGGAATGAAAAATCAGGGCGCGCGAGCAGGGAGAGCATCAGGATGGGAGTACCGGTCGGCTCGGCAAAGGAGCCACCCTCTTACCTACCCCGGCCTCGCAGCTCCTGCCCCCCAGGCTGTCGCGCGCGGAGCAGCTCGCGGATCTTCCCCGAATTCCTCTGCGCCACTAAGAGGCCATCATCTATCTCATCCAGAAGCCGGGATGGGGACATCAGCTCGCTAGCCCGGCCGTTTCGCACCTCGTCGGCGAGACGCGCGTAGTCGCGTTGTAGCGTCTCGCTGACCCCCTGCACCTCGCGCAGCCCGCACACCAGCTTCTTGAGGAGCTTGACCTCCCTCCTCATCAGCTCGCCCTGATCCACTTCATGGCCTAGGTAAGAGTCCAGCGAGCTTGGGGAGGGGAGGGGAGAGTAGTGGGGTGCCCGTGAAACTCCTCGGCAGCGGATTGGCTTGGTGGAGCTATGAAGACAAATGTCAGCAAGCAGAGGAATACGAGAAAAGCTCATGGGGCAAGAATCCAAGAAAGATTGACCTGACGAGCTCGGCAACTCGAAGGAGATGCAGGGAGGGATGAACCTCAGATCCTTCCCGCGACCTGGGCCGCGAGCCCCCGACGAAAGGAGCTCGAATACTAGGGTGGGGATGGTTCCCAGGCCCGCCCCCGCGGCCACATCAGTTTGCCAAGGAGAGGGGGCGCGCACCAGCGAGCTCGGCCTCTGCGAGCTCAGCCCCAAGGTCCCAAAGGGAGGGGACGGCTCCCGGTGACAGTTTTCCGGAGTCATGAAGCGCGAGTCCCCGATAGTGGTCTTGGCTCGCAGGGTGGTATCCCGTAGTGCGGTGTCTTCTACACCACCAGGGCGACTGTAAGGTCTGTTGCAGACCTCGACGGCGTTCCTCCCTCTTTCAGAGGCAGGCAGAGTGGAGGAGCCGATCTCGTGCTCCAAGGTGGCCCTTAGGTCGTTGTAGATGGGCTCGGCCTCCTGCGGGAATGGTTTCATCTTCTTGGAGTTGGGCTTGGCAGAGCCACCCTTCGGCACAGTAGCAGGGACCGCCGTCAAGGCAGCTACGCGAGCTGCAGAATCCTGGAGAGCTCGGTCTAGACGCTCTTGAATCTCCTTAGGGAGTGGCATCTTGGCAGGATTAGAGCAAAGGGAATGTCAAGGGTCAGGCAGGTGAGCAGGTGCATATATATAGCCGCATATGGACCCCACCCAAAGATTCCCTCCAACTCACCAACCCGCGCTCGCCTCACACTTGGGGTTGGATGTTTCTTTCCGAGCTTTGTCAAGCTCAAAAGGAGCTGGGATTGTGTACAACCCCCCCGTGTCCAGCGAAAAAGGTCGCCAGGGACTAGACAGATCGGGCTGAAGATAGTGGGCGAGCTCGGTAGTAGAGAAGCCGAGCCCGAGCTCGGCATTCGTCGACCAAAGATCAGGCATTCGTCGACCCCGAGCTCGGCATTCGCCGAGCTTGTCCAAGAATCGTCAAAGCTCAGGTCGACTGATGGAGACTAGTGGATGGGCGAGCTCACCATCCCAGCTCGCGCCCTCGCAACGGAGCTCGGCAACAGCAGGTGAGCAGGACCTGCCGAGGTGATTAAGCTCCCCAGCTCGCCTGGATATGTGAGGTACTTTTTACTGTTTTGTCCCCGCAGGTCTGCCTATAGCCCTTCAAAACAGCGGAGTCTGGATATTGGCAGACCCAGCCATGGGTTTTCTGGTAACTTCAGGTCAGTTTATTTGGTTATTGGCAGTTCAGATTCCAAAGACTATAAATAGGACCCAAGGGGTACCCCAGAAAGCAAGGCTTCATGTGTCTTCCTGCTTCAGTTTTCAAGCACTTTCTGATGGTACCTTAGCTCAGCCTCTGGCTAAGGAGGGGAAGCGCTCTTAGATCTTCTGGCTGTGTGGTGGGATCTCCCCGCCGAGCCCTTGGGTCGGTCTTTCCTTGTTTCCTTGTTATTTTGCTTGCAGGAGCGAAGTAGGCGCAAGACCACGTCTTTCCCCAAGGGTGAACTCCACAAGAGACCGAATTTCGGTTTCAACAATCAGATTTCACGGGGTACGAGTTAGCATCATTTCGGATCGGGACTCCCATTTTACATCTCACTTCTGGAGGACTCTGTAAGAGGGTTTGGGTACAGATTTGAGGTATTCTACAGCTTACCACTCGCAGACCAATGGTCAGACTGAACGAGTGAACCAGATAGTTGAGGATATAATCAGGTGCTACATCTTGGACCACAGAGGAGCGTGGGATGAGCGTTTGCAGCTTATGGAATTCGCATACAATAACAGTTACCAGGAGAGCTTTCAAATGGCTCCATTTGAAGCCTTGTATGGGAGGCGCTGCAGAACTCCCTTGTTTTGGACCCAGGTCGGTGAGAGGCCTGTGCTGGGTCCGGATGCGCTCGAGGAAATGGAAGTCGCAGTGAAGCTTATTTGAGAGAAACTTCTTATTGCTCAGGAGAGATATAAGAAGAACGCCAACCGGCATAGGTCTGACTTGGAATTTTTTGTATGGGACCTTGTGTTTCTTAAGGTTTCCTCGATGGTTGTTGTTAAGAGGTTCGGTAAAAACCGGAAGTTGGATCCGAGGTTTGTGCGCCCGTTTAAGATTGATGAACGGATTGGCGTGTCAGTATATAGATTGGATTTGCCGGCAAATTTTCCAGGTATTCATAATGTGTTTCATGTAAGCCAATTGCAGAAGTGTGTGTGAAGCAGTGGGCAAGTATTGGATGTTGTGCCCCAGTTGGAGCCTAATTTTCATATGTTGAGGTGCCGGTCTGCATCTTGGATACTCAACATCGGGTGCTGCGGACGAAGTCTATCGCGATGGTGAAAGTTCTGTGGAAGAATTAGGATTTGGAAAGCGCGACTTGGGAGCTAGAGTCGGCTATGAGGGAGGCTCACCCTCATCTGTTCCCTTAATTTGATTGGTACATTTCCTTTCTAGTACTCTTGCTTTTTACTTTCCTTCTATAGTAGAAGTTGTGTATGTAAAGTTTCGGGACGAAACTTTCTTCTAGGGGGAGTGACTGTAACGCCCCTGATTTTTCTGCGATTATTTAATTCTCGTTGGGTGTTACGTTGACGCATTTCCGGCATGTGTCGTTTGTTAGAGCGTGGTCTTAGCTCTTTAGGTTCCTTGTGTGGATTATCGGTAGCCTTGTTGGCAAGATCCCCTAGCAAGTCGGGTCTGTTTTGGTGACCGGTGAGGCCTCTCGGGGCATGCTTGTGTTTTGGCTTCGGGTAGTGATAACCCGAGTTTTGATCGTCGAAAGTTGATTTCGACTTCGCCGTTGCGTTCGTAGCATGGGTGTTTAGCTACGGTGCAAATTTCGTCGGATTCCGAGGGGGTTCGGTTTCTGCGTCGTTTTGATGTGTTGATAATAAAAATGCAAATAATTAATTAATGAAACTTGAATTGAATCCAGTGGCGGTAGGGCTGATTAGACGCATCCATGCATCTATATAAAGCCTTAGACAAAATCTAGACTTTTCATTGTCTCCTTCCTTGAGGTTATAACCATCGCTTGTTCGAGAGGAAGTAAAACCGCCAACCCTGCTACCCTTCAGACGCAGATTCTGGGAGTGTTAGTGGACGGAATTCGATTCTGAAAGCGGATTTGGAGTGCTCTCACCTATACCTTCGTTCCTACGGTAAGAGATTCAATTTTCGTGGTGTTTCTTGGGGTCTCGGAATTTTTAGTTTGCCCCTTTTTTGCCATTAAAGCTTTAGAATCCTGTTTAGGTGTTGTTGTGGCTGGAGCCGAGAGAGAGAGTAAGGGTTGTGCAAGATAATCGCTGGAATTTGAGGCAAGTGGTGCTCCTACCTTCCCAAGTTTTTCCTCTCCTATTCATGTCAATATTGTTGCTATCACTTATGTTTCCTAAGATTATTATTTTGCTCTGTTTTCCTGTAAAAAATCATGAAGACCTTGAACCAGGAATGTCCCTTTATGTTTCTTTTTGGCATTCTCTCAAGTTCTGAAACTCAAATTTCTGATGTGTTGTTGTAGGCTTGTTTTCTTTTATCAAAGTGTTCCCTGTTAAACCTCTGTTTGGGTAGTATCTAGCCTTTCAACCTTAGAACAAGTGGCAGTGGGTTTTCCTCTTATATTTCGAGTAATAGGATCGATTTAGGCTAAGAAGTTTGGTCGGATATGAAGTTGGAGGTACAGGATTTCTGTGCACTCAATGCAGCCAGTTCGACGGAAATCATCGATCTGGGTTCGACGATTATCATCGAGCTGAGCTCGACGATGTGCCTTAGTTCTTGGTCCGACGAAAATCGTCGAATGGAGTTCAGTGATTCTCCCGTGGCCAGTGTTTGGCGTAAGGAAAATCATCGAACGGCGTTCGATGATTTTTCCCATGCTCTTTGTTCGATGAAAGGAAAATCGTCGAACAGCGTTCGACGATTTGTCCCGTGGCCTATATTCGACGATTTTTTGTGGCCTGCATTTAATGCAAAATCGTCGAACGGAACTCGATAATTTCCTTTCGCCTGCGTTTATCGGAAAATCGTCGAACGGCATTCGACAATTTTTTTCCCGTGGCCAGTATTCGACGACTTCCTGTGGTCTGCCTTTAATGGCAAATCGTCGAACGGAGTTCGACGATTTCCCGTGGCCTGTGTTCGACGAAAATTGTCGAGTTGCGTTCGACGATTTTCCTGCGTTCGACGATTTTGTTGCAGCGCTCGACGAAAATCGTCGAGCTGCGTTGGACGATTCCTGTAATTATGTTTGTTTATTCCTGTAGGCTGAGATTTATTTCTCTTCAGTTACTTTCCTTCCTGAGTGATTACCTCCTAGGGGGAATGTCCTGTCGGCCTTTCGTTCTTCCTTTGTTTTGAGGGCCGAATCGTGGTTTATGGCAGGTAGTGGTATTTTGACGCTCTAAAGGAGCGGGATGTTTTGTGTGCGAGCCGTGGCTGCAACTTTTTAGTCCCAGGTACGGGTTGGGTGTTGCTGTGGCCGTCACCCTTTTTATCCCAGGTACGGGCTGGGTTTGTGGTGAATTTGTGCTGACATAGTGAAATTTTCTTTTGGAACTGATTGGCTTGGGGGACTGTTTTTGGTCACCAACTCAGGTCCATTTTATTTACTACTGCCATTAACTCACAAAATAGGATTGTTAGGTGTTTCTTCCTGGTTAAATGCAACATATTATGGCAAGTTTTCTTGTCTTTTGCCTTGTAGCCTCTGCAGGATTTGGGCAGAGCTCGTTATTGTTACTTGGTACTTGGTGTACTTTTGTTTACTTTGGACAGTGTTTGCTTTTACTGTCTTGTTTACTTACACTCCAGTTCCATTTTGATTTAATTCCCTAGTTCAGATTTTCTTGATTCACTTGCTGAGGTATTCTTTCCTTTTCTGGATGCCTCAGGTTCTGATTAGTAGCCGGGTAGGCGGCTAGTTTTGCTGTGGTGTTGCTGGTGATCCCTTGAGTTGTAGGGATCTTTCCCTTACTATTGTGAGGTAGTTTTTCCTGCTTTTTCTTACAGACATGCATGATTGCCAGTGGGTTCGTGTCAGTTTGTTGGCGTCCACTGGTAGTTTTACCTTATGATACTGGATATGTTTTCTTTTACTACTACCTTTCTGGTGATAGTCTACTTGCTCTTGGGAAGATTTATGCTAGGTTGCTAGTTATTTTTAAACCTAAAAATACTATTACTATTATATTTCATGACCAGCATGTTTTTAAAATTCATACATTACTTTCCAAGCAACGTAAAAAGATCTCTTTCCTACTTATAATATAACATAAATATAGAGTCTTGTATGGTATAAGATGACCTCGGGGGTCACTTATGCACTCTCATAGGATGTCAAATATAAATAAAGTATTTTTCGCTGCGTATAAATATAGTTTTTAAACTGTGGACTAGATGATCCACTGAGTCGAGGGATACGGCCTATAAAATATAGCAGATTTTCTAATCATTAAACTTATGAGTTTTTCCTAGTATAGTCAGATGGTGTTCGCCTGAGCGTTGACTGTTATCCCCTGCTCGACATGGCATCACAACGCTGTTTTCTCATACTCTGATACTTCTTAAATTCGGAGAAAATGCGGGTTGTGACATAAGTATACTTTCATTCCTTCGTCAAAAAATTACAAAAGTTTAACCGTGCGGTTAACAAAATCAAACCACCAGATTCATATAAAGCAAAAAATTACAAGTTAATTTCATCAATGTTTAATCGCTTGGCTTGAGTTTCTTGGCCGCAGGAGTGCTAGAATCAGTCTCTCCATCCACATCGACTTCATATGGTGAGTAGCCACTGCTGTCTGATGGGGAATTGCTCGAACCAGGTGTCTCCTCAGTCTCTGATTTCTGAACATCAACCCGCGCGTTCTCTGACTCTTGGCCGCCGGTTTCTAAAGTGGCCTTCTCACTGCGGCTTTCATGGCTTTTTTGCTTCTTCCTCGTCTTCCTCCTCTTCCTTGACCTTATCGTTGCCTTTGGCTGCATGGTTTATAGCGCCCACTTTCTTTTTAAAGGTTAGATAAAGGTTTAGGAGGTGGTTAAGCGCTCCATCAATCCCTTGGACAACATGCGGGAAGACGATATCTTGGAAAACCGGTTTCTCCGGGTCATACTTCTTTTGCAAAAGAAACAAAGTTCAGACAGCTCGGATTCAATGGTAACTGCAAGAATATCAGGTGATAGATAACCGATTTTACCTCCTTAACTCGCGCATTCTCATCCTCTTTCTCGGGAAGTTTCCACTGCAGCTCGCTTTGATTTTTGATTAGCCGCTTGTAGGCTAGGCCCATAAAGTGGTTAGTCACGAAGCTTCTGGCGCTAACTTGTATGGATAGCCGCGACAAGTCTCCTCAGGAACTTTCCTTAGCGCTATGCGGTTGCGCTTTCCATATAAGGCTGCGCCGGCTATGGTGGCGTGGAGACTAATTTTCTCCCGCCCCCAGTTAGGGAGGGTGGTGGAGACCTGAACAAAGTTACCTTCTGGTCCCCACTGTATAGGTGGGTTGCCGTGGACATCCTTCAGGCCGTTGCCCATGCCTCGCAGTGTGAACTCACTTGAGGAAGCCAATTCTTCTTCCTCCTCAACCAGCTGCAGCATAAGCCTTTTGGCCCTCGTTTCCCTTTGAGTAAGGGTCAGGCCACCTGGGGTTAGCGGTTTGTTCAGTGGGATCGCCACGACAGCTACAACAAAGAAGCAAGAAGTCAGTTTGAAGGCCGTGTGGCAAACATATTCCAATCGGTTGGAGTTAATACTTACTGTCCTCAAACTGAACACATTCTAGAAATGGGAGCAGCGGGATGTAGTGATTAACATTAAGCCGTTTATCTTTGAAGAACTTATATATGTTCTTCTCCAGGACTTTCAGCTCGCTGTTGTCGAAGGCGGTTTTATCGCGAAATTGCGGGTTGACCGGAAGAAGTCCGAACTGTCCCTCAAATATCAAATACCGCTCTGACCAACCCGACATTTTGTTCTCCATGTTCACCACCTTCAGCCCTCGACAGCCGAAGTGCTAGTGCCCTGGGAAGATCTTCATTCTAGAGTCCAGGATAGACTATATAGAGAAGAACTTCCTTTAAAGATTCATAGAGAAGAAGACTATCTCAGACCGCAGGTAGGATATGAAGTTGTATATTGCAGTTATTGACTTCGGCGCTAGTAGTCCGGGAATAACCCCATAGTGGTTAAAGATGTCTACAACTTCCATCAGGATCGAAAATCAGAAGCCGCAGTTAAAGTGGTCTACTAGGATAACGATCTGGTGGGTGACATAAGAGTTGATTCTTTCATGCGGTAGTGGAAGCCGCACGTGTAGCGGACTGCCAGCATGTTCTTCTTGGTGAAGTCTTCTAGCTCGGATTGTGTAAGCCAGCATTCCTTATGGTCAAAGGAATGGAAAGCCAAAGCCGTGTCGGTTCTAACCGCTGCTACCCTGTCAGACCGCATCGACCTGGCCTTAGCTCGCGTCTTGAATTTTCATGCAGAACTCTCTGGAATCATTTCTATTTATAGAGTTCCTACGATGTGAGGTGATCAATGTGAAATCATAGCTAGGCATGCAAGTTGCGCGACCTCAACCTATTGAGTAGACAGTTATTTTGATACTATCAAGCCGCTATTCAGTTCGCCGATTCGCGCATCTAAGTTCCTGCGCTTATGAAATTTTCGTAAAGCAAAACAGAGGTGGCGACTAGAAATTATAACCGCACAAACCACAAACAGTTCGTAGTAACATCAAGCAATTACATAGGAAATAAACATAACAAATATTTATCCAACATCATCCATCAACACACAATGTATTATTACACAACAAATCAAATCGCTCATGGTTGCTTGTCATTTTTCGGCCCCTCTCTCACTATTCGAGCGACCTGATCTCCGGTTTGCAGAAGATCGACATAGATCTGACTCATGAGATGTTGGATTGAGGTAGAGACCGGTGAACATGTGAGATATCATGCTCCGCACGGATGAACAGGATTGTCTGTAGAGTTCGAACCTCTAGATTGCCAGAAGCAGCGACCTGGCCAGCCACCGGGACCTCTAAAGGATTTATGGTCTCTCTAGTAGTCTGGTGGCTTAGTTGTTGCGACTTTTCAATAGTCAACCCAACAGGCCTCTCGTCTATGCCGACCTCCTGTGGTAGATCAAGATATATCCCTCTATAGAATTGTAGGTCGGCATCAAGTCGGCGGATGGTCTCTTCATACCTCTCAAGTCGGGTGACCATCTCAGCAACTTGATCTTGCAGCGCCTTCTGCCGCTCCAGATTCTCTGTTCTCTCCAACTCTAGAGAGGCCTGCATCTCCTGCATCTTTTTCTCGATGGCCTCGAGGACAAACCACTGATGTTCTCTTTCAACCTACCGCTCCTCCTCATTAACCCGCAGAGCCTCACCATGCTCCCTCGGCCTCGCCTCCAAAGCATCGACTTTCCACTGGAACTCGATCATCCTGCCATCATGTATACTTGGCAGGGATGGAGGCAGCAGAGGCAGGAAGTTGGTCTGATCGCCCGGTTTCATCGCGGATTCTGGTTCAACTGCAGCGAAAAAACATACAGTCAGAATCGGTTAGATAATGATGACTTATTCTAAGGAGTCTTGGTAGAAGGAGACCGACGGTCTGAGTTTTTTCTCCTTCAATAGCCGCGGTAAAGAATCTAAACACTAGCAATCTGGATTGTTCGAAGTCCATAAACAATAGATGTTCTTTCCATAGTCGAGCGATCTCTTGACCCTTGATTTTCAACTGAGCTGTGGTCTGGAAAAAGCCGGCCAAAGGATTCAAGATTATATCTGCCCCCTTCTTCTGTCATCATGACTTATAAATGTTTATAGTTTGCTTAACATCTCCTTATTCACCTTGCAGGAGGGGAAGTGGGATTGTCAGCTTCTTCGCGGCTACTACCTTTTTAATTTCCTCTATTGTTTCTCTAAGTTATGGCTTTTGTTCTCCTTCAGAGACTGTAGAAGCCGGCTTTCCAGCTATCTCCCCAATTACTTCGATATCGGGGAGGGCGGCCTCTTTTGAAGCAGTAGGAGTTGTTAAAAGCTTATGTTGTTGACGGACCATCTCCATGTTCTCAAAGATGTCGCTCAAAGACTCACAAGCCGCTGAAGTATTTTTGGGCTCCTTCAACTTAGAAGATGGTGTCGACGTGTAACACCTCTCCTGTAATGACCATATAATTTAGGTCCGGTCGGAGCTCCCAACATATAAATGCCACAGCTTTAGCATTAAAAAGTGATATAAAAGAACTACGTATCTCAAAACTCAAAACACAAACAACGGAAACCCACAAACACTAGAAGTTATCCACTAACACAGGAGTATAAAAACGGCATTAAGGCCTTACAACAAATATGCGTACAAAAAGAAAAATAACAACAAGCATAGTAACGTGTTTTATCACTCCTAGGCTACCTCGGTATGCAAGCCAGATTACAGTTCATGGAGCAAAGCATTCAATAAAACATAAGTCGCTAAATAAAGAGTTCACTTCATGAGGCTTAGGCCTTTTTGGCCGGCGAGCTTGCTCCTACTTGCGATCATGGCCCTGTAAAAGTTTTTTGTAACGTGGGTCAGCAAATGCTGACCTCAACTATGTAACCAACACCTCTCCTACTGGTCCTCCCTAGCAGACCCCGGGGAACTGCATCACCCTGCAGGTCAGCACTTCATATGTAAATATACATGAACATAGAAAGCAATAAAGCAGGTTTAGATGTCTCATACAACAAACACATTTCTATGTTGAGCAGGTAAAATGAAAGGGTTCTACAATGCAGTATTTATGCAATCCTGGGTTTCACCCAAGGCACCATATAGTGCATGAATCTAACACATCATCACGTATCATCAAACAGGTACATGTAATTTCCCCACCGACGTTCAAGCCGTAAACACACGGGTACTCCCAATTTCCCCAAGTGGCATACAAGCCACCATACGGAACTCTTGCCAATGCCCCACCCAATCGTGAGTCTCAAAACCTGGGCTTGCCTGCAAGGTCTGACTTCTCATGTCAGGATTCTGACTCAAACAACAAACTTGTTAACCCAGAAATTGGCGATCCTTCCCATGGTAGTCAGCTTGCAGTCGTGGTCTGCTCTAAGTTCCCGCTGGAGGCCGCAACCAGTCCAAGGGTTTGTGAACAGACTTATCTGTCCGCTCAGGCCGCGTGGCTAGGGCGGTCTCCTCGGTCTGACCGCCCAGGTCATGCAGCAGCCTCTTGTTATGCAAGGGCTGCAGACTGCTTCCTCAGTCCACCCCTCCAGGCCACGCAGTTTGATCAGCTAACCGCACCATGATTCTCCGTTCCGACAGGTGGACTAGCAAACTATGGCGGACTCAGATTCCTATCCCTCAGACCACCAGATAGCCGCATGCTCGGCAGGAGTCACAGTCTTCACCAGCCCACTCCTGCAAGTTGCGCAGCAAGCAAAGCAAACTGCCACTTCACTAGGCGACCTGCCTCCAGGTCGCTCAATGTCATGAGACCTGCTTCCAGGTCACTCAACGACAGGCGACCTGCCTCCAGGTCGCTCAACAATGCGACAACTCTGAAGGTTGCCCCCCAGAGGGAGACAACCTCCAGGCCGCCCAGCAGGTGCGGCAAGCCTGACCATTCCAACAGAAAGACAGACTACAATAAAGGTGGTGACCTGCCTCTTCAGTATGCCAAGTCACCCAGTCAACCAGCTCGCCCGCCTACAGTTTGCGGACTCTAGCTCAGTCCGCCCAACGAGCATGGACTTGCTACAGCTCTCCGTCAAACTGCACAACATTCAACGAATCCATCCCGTCCGCCACAGGCTAGGCGGACTCGTTATGCTATTCAACCCTTCAGTCTGACCGCAGTAGACGGACTCCCCCAGCAGCAAAGGGGACCTACTCTATTCAGGTCTCCAACCTCTGACCCAGCGACAAGCCTCCAGCAGAGGTGGATTGTCTCGTCGGTCGCGGGCTGGGCAGACTCTTTCACTCCGCTATTGAGCCCTTAACTTTCCATCAACACGCTTCCCTGCATTAGAGGCAGACTCACTACGTAGTTCGCCAATCAGCTTTCCAACACCCGCTTCTTCCCAGCAGTGGGAAGATAACTCCCCAGTCCACATATACTGGCATGAGCTTGCTCAACATAGAAGAGGAGGACTCGTCCCAGTCCGCCAACATCAGAATCAACATTAGAAGATAAGTCCCTTGACCGCACAACAGGGTGCAGACTCGGCAGACTTCCTGTTCTACTCGCACAAACTAGCGACTCACCGGGGTTGACATTACCAAAAGACGTTACCTCCACGGCCCTATAAATAGCCCCCCATACCTCTCATTCTGGGGGGATAGACACAATGACAACTAACGACAAGGTCAAGGCATCAGATCTTGCGGACTCCACTTCTAGGTCCGCGCGACCTCACCTGTCCTCTCTGCCTGATCGCGTAATCTGCTTTGCTTACCCAAGTGAGCTGCGGGTTCAGCTACCTGCGCAGTCTGCCGACCTCTCCTCTCAGTACACGCGACCTCCTCTGGCAACTTCTTTCCTTAGCCGCCAACTTCCGCCTATGTACCCATTATTTTCTTTCCATGTAAAGGTGCAACTCAAGCTGTAATAACATAATATTTATCAAAGGAAATCCCGTCGCAAGAGTGGAATTTAAGCCGTGGCTGGCGAAGTCTGCTATTTTCTTTCCATGTAAAGGTACAACTGATTTCTCCTGAGTGTCTCCAACACCAAATGAAGATGCTTGAAGTGATCTTCCTCACTTTGCGAGTACACCAAAATATCGTCGATGAAGACGATCACGAAATGGTCCAAGTACTCCCTGAAAGTCCTGTTCATCAAATCCATGAACACTGACGGCGCGTTAGTCAGCCCAAATGGCATGCCCGTAAACTCATAATGCTCGTACCTCATACTAAACGCTGTCTTCGGGATATCACTCTCCCTTATCTGCAGCTGATAGTACCCAGCCTTGAGATCCAACTTCGAGTACACCGTCGACCCGACTAACTGATCGAAGAGATCATCAATCCGAGGGATCGGGTACTTGTTCTTCTCAGTTAGCTTGTTTAGCTCCCGATAATCAATACATAGCCTCAAGCTTCCGTCTTTCTTCTTAACAAAGAGGACCGGTGCGCTCCAAGGTGAAGAACTCGGGCGCACATACCCTTGCTCCAACAACTCTTGCAGTTGAACTTTCAGCTCCGCCATTTCCTTAGGCGCTAGCCGATACGGTGATCATGACACAGGCTTTGCACCTGGCACTAGCTCGATCGTAAAATCTATCTCCCATTGAGGCGAGGCTCCAGGAAGATCTGCGGGGAACACATCAGGGTATTCTGATACCACTGAAATACAATCCAACGCGGGCTTCGGCTTTGCAACCTCAACTAGTGTGAAGAACAGTTCTGCTCCGGCACGAACCGCCTTCACCACCTGAAGAGCAGACATCAACGTCTTGCTCGACCCCTTTAAGCCCGTAAAAGTCGTCTCACGACTTGCTCCCAGCTTGACTTCCTTGCTACCGCAATCTATATGGGCCTGCTGCTCCGAGAGCCAGTCCATGCCAAATATGACGTCGAACTCCACCAACGGAAGTAAGGACGCCCGCAGGTCAAACTCCTGCTACCCAATACGAATCTTAACATTGCAGATCCTATCCGCTCGCATCGAACACCCATTGGGCAACAACACATCCAACTTGTCCTTCTCCATCGAAGAAGGGGCTCCGATGCGTGATACAAATCCTTCGGACAAGAAGGAGTGTGAAGCTCCCGTATCGAAGAGTGCTCGTGCCGGATTTTCACAAATCAATACAAATCCTAAACAAGTAGTGGTAAGGTAACATGTGCATAACAAGTATTTAAAGAAATTGACTTGCTATAAATTAAATCATACCGGTCACCACATCAGCTTGTTTGATGGCCTCCTGTTGGCCAAGATTATAGACCCTTGGTTGGGCCGGAGCATAGTGGGATGCGGTCGACTCCACCGCCTTTCCCTTCTCTTCATAAGTAGCTCTCGGCCTTCTTTCGGACTTAGGACGTCCGCTCCAACAAACACGGGCGAAATGCCCCGTCTTTCCACAAGTAAAACACGCGCCCGGGGTCCGACCCGTAGTCGCCCCAGAAGCACCAGAAGGAGCTGGACCCGAAGTCCTATGCTTCTTGAAAGACCTCCGATAGCCGGACTTTGAAGTAGTCGGCACTCTGAACTCAGATTTCTTCTCACCCAAGCTTTTCTTCGCTTGCACGCTCTTCATGTCCTTCTCCGAGGACTGGGCAGTATTGACCAAGGTTAGGAAACCCTGCGTCATCGGCCCCGAGAGTAGTAATCTCAACTCATCCCTCAGGCCTTCATAGAAGCGATTTGTCTTGCGCTCCTCATCCATGATGGTGGAGCAAGCATATCGACTCAGACGAGTAAACTCGTGGAGATATTCATCCACGCTCCTCTCACCCTGTACCAACTTCAGGAACTCATTCTCCAACTCTATCTTCTGCGTCGAAGGGAGGTATCTTGCTAAGAACAATCCCGAGAACACTTCCATCGGAACGTCTATCAGTTGTCTACCTCTCAAATGATGTAGCTCCAATCCTTCCCACCACATCCTCGCTTCACCGTCCAGCAGGAACGTAGCGATGGTGGTCATTTGCCACTCCTCCGTCTCCCTCACTGTCATGACTTTCTTCACCCTGGAGAGCCAGTCTTCAGCCTGAGATGGGGTTCCCAACCCCGAGAATAACGGAGGGTTAAAGCTCATTACATGCTTCAGCTGCCTCTCATTTGCCCTCCTTGGCGCCACCGGTTCCACAACCACTTGCTCCACCCTCCTCGACTCAGCCTCTTGAAGAGGTACTTGCTCCATCACAGGAGCGGGCTGCTGCGCTTGCCTTCCAGGCTGCGCATTTATCACGGCCAACACCGCTTCAGCCACCAATCGTATATTTTCAGCCGACAGAGGTGTTGCAGGAGCAACATCCGGTGCACTACTAGCCTCAAAAACTCGGCGTTCTGATGGCCCAACACCACTTCTGGTCACCTATAGTGGTACAAAACACCGTTAAGCGACCAAATAAATTGCAAACAGCAATTATAGGAACACGCAGGTTCCTCAAACACGAGTATTTTCATTCCTAAGTGGACATTCATGGGTTCTTTTACCATTATAACGATGACGCACACAATGTGCTCACCACCCCTTAAAAAGAATTCTCCCACGAATTCACTTTAAGCCCGACCAAAACCAGTAGTCTGATACCAAATTGTAACACCCCCTATCCGTCGCATAGCATATAGCAGTAGGTCCGGCCGGGGCCCGACGTCATATACCACAGACAGACCGGGTGGTTACTTATGGAAACCATCCAACCAATCTCAACGTCCTACACAGAGTATACTAGCGGAAGCAGTTTATAAAAGTTGTAACAAAGAACCCAGCATTAGAGCATGAATGTCCACTAGTACATAATAGGAATGTTATACAAAATACTCAAAATAAGCCTTAATGCCTTACGAAATGTTCCACTTTAAATTACATGTTTTACAAACCACGGCACACAGGCCGGTCACACATGAATAAAGCAGTAAACACTTCCACTTGGGCCTTCGAGGGCCGCCTTCGCAAAAAGGGCTTTAGCCCGCTATTGACCGCTTGGTCCAGCTGCACCTGCAAGCAACAAACCACCACACGGTGGCAAAACAAGGCAACGGTCAGCAATGCTGACCAAATTATAATGATCCCGCCCCCAACTCGGGGCGGCGATGCTCCTTCCCTGCATTTCATTAGCATAAGCGAGCAATTTATAACAATAGCCATTTCATCACAGACGTTGGCTCGCTCGGCCACACGCCCCGTGCACTCAGGGCTAATTCTCGGTGAACCGGTCGATGTCACGTCAATTAAAGCCATTAACATTCCGGACTCACCACCGCCACTTAGACGGCCAAACCTATGAGCAATTTGTCTTCCTGACCTGGGTCACGACAATTTAAGTCATTGACCGCCGAAGACCCTAATCTATGCCAACGATAAGTGTCACGTGCCTTTAGGTCTCTTTAACCGAACGACATAGAACGGGTACGGTTCCATCTAACCCGTGCTCACATCGCAACGGCAATTTAAGCCATTTGCGCGGGTCAAACTTCCACCGAGTCCCATTTCCATCACAAGTCACATAACCCCGTTATGTTCAAGTTGGCTCTCAAGCCACCGAGTTGGCAAGATCTCGTATCCGCCCAGTTATCCGGGTGCACCTTTGGGTTAGTCCCCAAGGCTCCCTGCTGCAATCTACCGCGTAGAAAACCCGAAAAACAACCAATAGCATGGAGTCTTCTCCAGCATTATGCAATGCAACATCACCGATCCAGACCAACATGTCCGGGTAGGCTTCACACATCATGCCTATATCCGTTCTCGCATACGGATTCTAAACAACGGGGACTTCACATATCTACCCGAAGGAACGCCTCCAACTCTCCGCAAACTCGCGAGAGCGGGCTTCCTATGCTAAGAAAGAGAGCTATTCACGCTCAAGATGAGGATCGTTACCCTTGCGTTCCTCTTTGGCGCCATTGAAAAGTAATCGGATGAAAACAACCGCACTAGCGTTGCCTTCGTGTATCCGGAGTCGGCTCGCGATTCGGAGCTCCGAAGCTCCTCCAATGGCGGATCTAGCTCCTTCTTCTTCCCTTAGCTCTCCTCTCTTTCCAAGGATTTAGAAAGAGAACACTTAAGAAAAGTGAGGGTTTTCTAAGTCCATCCATGGGTATATCCCTTCAGGAACATCCCCCAGCCGTTGGATCTCAAAACAAGGAAACGAACGGCTTTGATTCGGGGCTGAAATGCCCAATCTGGACCGAACACGGCCTGGCACACGCCTGTGTCCAGGGCCGTGTGCCTCATTCTCCGTCAAAATTGAATCACCTGGAACCTCACACGGGTATCGAACACGCCCGTGTCCCTACCCGGGTCACCTTGACACGCCTGGGATCCAAGCCGTGTACTCGGTCTCGACACTTCGTCGAGCGAAGATCGTCGATCTGATGACACAGCCTTGGACACGCCCGTGTCTTAGGCTGTGTGCCTTGTCTCGACACCGTGTCGAGACCAAAGTGTCGACTTCACGGCTAAGTGTCGACACGGGTCGACACGCCCTGCGACACGCCCGTGTCGCAGGCCGTGTGCTATGTCTCGACACATTGTCGACACCAAACTGTCGACTTCGCGGGACGAGTGTCGACATGGGCTGACACGCCCTACCACATGCCCGTGTCGCGGGCCGTGTGTCATGTCTCGACACATCGTCAAAGCACAGTGTCGACTTCGCGGCTAAGTGTCGACACGGGTCGACACGCCCTGCGACACGCCCGTGTCGCAGGCCGTGTGCCCAGTCTCGACACAATATTGAGATCAAAGTGTCGACTTCCCGTCTTAGTATCGACACAGGCTTGACACGCCCTGGGACACGCCCGTGTCCCAGGCCGCGTGCCTGCAGCCAGAACTCAAACTGGCCCAAAACATCCCCCTTTTCACCTTTGAGTTTCGGGGCGTTACACAGGAGGTCAAGCATTGTTTCCTAGAGACATAGTGATCCTGACCCAAATTAGTAATAGGGTGTTCCAACAATCTCCCCCTATTTGGGTTAGGATTACTATTTACAAGCTTTGGAAAAATTAAAATAACAACAATCAGCAAAACAGAAAAACAACAAGCTAGACATAGCAGAACCACAGAAATATATAGCATCCAGATAATCAGAAATCAGAGAATGTCACCTTACAATATCATTTCTTTTCCTTGCCCTTAACAATTTTAATCTCTCTGTTGGGATTGAGGGCTTCTTTGTTTGATCTGGTATCATCTGCTGCACCCAAATATGTTTGCTTTTTAGGCCTGGGAACTACAGCTTCAAGATGTAATTCCATATACCTGTCAGAATCAAAGAATTTACTTGATGCATATCTCTCTAGCTCTTTCTGTCTCTGTTCAGACATAGTTGAAATGTTGGAAGAATCTTTTCCTTGCTCTCTAGCCTTTTTAATCTGATCCAGTGTAGCTAGTTCCTTTAATCTGGCAGTCCAAACAGCTGGATTGTTTTCAGGATCCTCAAAAGGTACAGGTGGCTCATATCTGTTAGAGGGATTGTCTTGAGGAGGCCTGTCAGACATAGTTTCTTTCAGCTTATAAGGGAAAGGACCAGATGTTGTATCAGTTGAAAATTGTCTTTCCCTGGAATATGGGTGTTGCCTTGAGTACCCTTTGGAGTAGACTTGAAGATCTCTTTAATTTCCTCTGTATCCTCCTCTCCTTGATTGAGATCCCCTGGATTGGCTTCCCCTATTGTAAGATCTGGCATGAGGCTGATAGGGGGCCTGACTTCTGGCTGGGGGTTGAGCTGCAGAGCTTCCACCTGCACCTGCATCAGGAGGAGGTGGTGGAGGAGGATGAGAGTGTTGAAATTGAAAGGAGCCCTTCTCATATTTTCCCTTCTTCTTCATTGCCTTCAGCTGATTCTTGGAGTACTGCATCCAATGCTCAGTAATAGGGCAGTCATGTAGAATGTAATATGGGATATCATTGTTATCCTTAACTTTGGCAGGAGGTACCCTCTTCATGGCTTTGCTCCTTGCCTTTCTTTTCCTGGCAATGGTAGCAGAAGAGTCATCAGAGTCTGTTCTAAATTCATCACTTTCAGAACTCTGGTCATCATAGAGAGCATCAATTTTCTTCATTAAGTCCTTCTTGAGCTGTACAGAAGCAGATGAGGTAGAGGTTGTAGCAGCAGGTGTTGAAGTAGTAACAGCAGAAATGACAGCAGCAGATGTAGTAGAAGCAGTAACAACAACAGTAGCAACAGTAGGCTCTGGAGAGGTGGCAGCAGCAACAACTTCACTAACAGCAACAACAACAACAACAACAACAGAAGAAATATCATCAGAAACTGCAGAAGGCTCAAATTCAGGTGCCTCTGACATCAGAATTTCCTTGGAAATTGGTTCATCAGTAATGACAGACACTTCAACAGTAGTATCAACATTCTCAGAAGCAACAACAATGCTTTCTTCAGAAGAAGCAGCAGCATACACTGAGTTGACAAAGGAGGTTATAATGCTTGGGTCACAGCAAGAAAATGGCACAAGGGCCTTGGATAGATCCTCTGGAGGCTGGACAGCATTTATCTCTGGCAGACAACTGAAGTATGCAGAATCAAAAGTTGAAAGCAAAGACCTGAGGTCTATTGCAAGGATTGCAGCAGGAGGACTTTGTGCTTGAGGCACAGCAACAACAGCAAGAGGAGGAGCTGAAGAAGCAGTAAAGACAGCAGTAGCAGCAGCAGACAGGCTCACAGAAGCAGCAGCAGCAACAGCAGCAGCATGAAGACTCACTTCATATGGCATCTCCCCCTGCCTAGATTCAGACAAGTCTGGATCAAGGCACACTGCTGTAGGAGCTGCCTGAGGGAAGAGGGAAGAGAGCCTGGCAGAGAGAGCTGCCACTGACAGGTGTAGTGGAGCCAAGGAGGTCTCCAACAGCAGAGAGAGCCTGGGGGAAAGCAACTCATATCGCCTGTCAGCAAGGGCTGGGAGGTCTACTTGCTCAAGGGTGACTGGAGCAGAGGTAGAAGATATAGGAGCAGCTGATGGTGATGGTAGTGAAGAGCTGGTGAATGGTGGAAGGGATGGCTGAGGTGTTGGTAAGGTGGATATGGAGGACATGGGAATGGAGATAGATGGGGTGAAAGTTGGTTGGTCAATGATTTGGTGGAGAAGATCTTGAAAGGAAGTGGAGGATGAGGGTAACTTAGGAGCAGATGATGGGGAATCATCCATAAAGGAATCATCAATTAGGGTGAAGGATGGATGGGAGAGTGATAAAGTGACATCTGATGGAGGGTAGGAGAATAATGGGTGGAAATGTTCGTCTGGTGTTGGAAGAATAGGTACTGGAGATGGTGTGGATGTTGGAGAGGGGCTGGATATGATGATGGTGGATGGAGCTGGAGTGGTAGAGGGTAGGGGAAGGGATGGAAGTGGAGGAGGAGGAGCAGAGGCAACAACAGCAGGCAGGTCATCTGCAGGGGCAGAGACCTGTGGAGGAGTGACTCTTAGAGTCCTTGTGCCTGAAGGAGTGCGTGAGGAGGGCCTGCTGGGCTTGCTGATTTGTCTGTCCCACTTTCCAAAGAGGGCACAAGATAGTCTCTTGGAGGCATTTATATGAATTCCAGAGGAGACCAGCAAGGCAGGGCACATGTGCTGCAGAAACACCCCAATGATCCTTCCAAAGTTTACAAAGCTTTTGTTGATTTTCTTCTTGATGAGATCAAAGAAAACTTCTCCCTAATTCAGATTTTTCTTGTCCACAAGAGCTCCCATGAGGCAGAGCTGATACCTTGAAATTGTATCATGGGCAGAGTGCTTAGCCAGTAGTACTTTCCCAACAACATCTGCCATAAATCTGTATTCTACAGAAAGGTTCCTTTTGAAGAGCTTGCTAGGGTTTCCCTCTGAATGACCCATTCTGGCAAGTAGTTTAGAATACTCTTCTCCAGATAAGTCAGCAGTATCTTCTCCATTTCTCAACTCAAAAACTTCTGTTAAAATTGCTGGGGTTAAGGGTACCTGTGTTCCAGATATAGACCCAACAATGGTGGAGTTATCTTGATTGTGGGCAGTATAGACCCACTCCTTTATCTCATCAGATGCCAGCTTTATCCTTGTGGTCATTATTGCTGTCAGATTCTGGTCTTTGAACAATCCCAAAATATCTTGAAAAACCTGGTCAGTTGTGCTGAATGATTCCATGTCGATGTCAAAACCAGCATCAAACTTCATAGCAGCAAGAACAGCAACTGACACAGCCATGGGTACCTGCAAAAATTTAACAAATAAAACGACCAATTGTAGAGCTGTTTGGAGGGAAAGAAAATTCTTGCAGAGAAATCGAAAGCGCAAGGGAGAACGACGGCGAAAACTGAATTTTATATTAGGGTTTGACGCAGAATTGGAAAGATCGTTGAACTCAGTTCGACGATCGAGGCTTCTAAAGGAATCTGAAGAGTCTTCAACATCGTCGATCTCCGTTCGACGATATTGGAGAGCGTCGAGCTCCGTTCGACGATCGTTTCAGCGAACAAAATCGTCGAGCGCCGTTCGACGATCGTTGACCGGAAGAGATAGTTCATACTATCTGAGAGACGCTGAACTCAGTTCAACGATTTCGGAAATCGTCGATCTCCGTTTGACGATCTGGGAGAAAATCGTCGAGCGCAGTTCAGAGATCAGAAAAACTCTAGACACTAAGAAAAATCAGAATGTTTGCCTATTCTTGGTCAATTTTTAAGCTTTCAAAATCTTGGATATTATTAAAGACTTCCTCCATCTAACATTCCTAACTGATTTAAGAAGAAGGTGTGTTTCTTTTCATCCAATGGCTTGGTGAAAATATCTCCCCTTTGTAAATTAGTTGGGATATATTGTAGTTCAATTTTATTCTTTTCAACATTATCTCTTAAGAAATGATGCCTAATCTCTATGTGTTTTGTCCTACTATGGAGGAATGGATTTTGAGCTATAGAAATAGCACTGGTGTTATCACAAAAGATTTTAGACTTCTCTAAGTTGTAGCCATAGTCTAGGAGTTGGTTTTGAATCCACAAGATTTGTGAACAATAACTACCTGCAGCCATATATTCAGCTTCAGCAGTTGAAGTTGACACAGATGTTTGTTTCTTACAAAACCAAGAGAAAAGTCTGTCACCAAGGAACTGACAAGTTCCACTGGTGCTTTTCCTGTCAATTCTGCATCCAGCATAGTCAGCATCAGAGAATCCAGTTAAATCAAATGCTGAATCTTTTGGATACCAGAGACCTAGATTTGGACAACTTTTAACATACCTGAGAATCCTCTTTACTAGTGTTTGGTGTGACTCTCTAGGGCTTACTTGGAACCTAGCACATATACATGTAGCAAACATTATATCTGGTCTACTAGCTGTAAGATACAGTAAAGAGCCAATCATTGCTCTATATGTTGTCTGATTAATAGGTTTCCCATGTTAATCAGCATCCAATATAGCATTAGTAGGCATAGGTGTTTTCATACAAGATGCTTCATACATACCAAATTTCTTAACCAATTCATTTGCATACTTGGTTTGAGAAATGAAAATGCCTTCAGCATGCTGTTTGACTTGCAATCCTAGGAAGAAGGATAGCTCACCCATGCTACTCATCTCAAATTTAGAATGCATTAGGTTGGAAAACCTTCTGCACAATTTGGAGTCAGTAGAACCAAAAATAATATCGTCTACATAAATTTGTACTAGTAGGGTATGGGACTTATGGGTTCTAATGAAGAGTTTGGTCTACTCTACCCCTTATAAAACCATTTTCCAAGAGAAAGCATGCTAGGGTCTCATACCATGCTCTAGGAGCTTGCTTGAGACCATATAATGCTTTGTTCAGTCTAAAAACATAATCAGGAAAAGTTGGAGAGATAAAACCTGGAGGTTGTCTGACATAAACTTCCTCTTTGATGTCTCCATTTAGGAATGCACTTTTGACATCCATCTGATATACCTTGAAGCCTTTGTGTGCTGCATAAGCTAGAAATATTCTGATGGCTTCTAATCTTGCAACTAGTGCAAAGGTCTGGTCGTAGTTTATTCCTTCTTCTTGAGAGTATCCCTGAGCAACTAGCCTTGCCTTGTTCCTTATAATTACTCCTTGATCATCCAACTTGTTTCTGAATACCCATTTTGTTCCAACAATGGAGTGATCCTTAGGCTTTGGCACTAGTTCCCATACTTTGTTCCTCTCAAATTGATGCAACTCCTCTTGCATTGCAATGATCCAGTGTGGATCTTGCTCTGCATCTTGAATGGAATGAGGTTCAATTTGAGATAGGAAGCAGGTGTGCAACAGGTTTTGGTTGACCTGATTTCTGGTTTGCACACAAGCTGAGATTTCTCCAATTATTTGGGAAATTGGATGGTCTCTTGATGTTACTAAATCAACAGGGGGTGTTGATTGTTCACCAACCTGTGTTGTTGTTTCCTCTTGTGGTACAACAACTGGCTCTTCAAGTTGTTCTTCAATATGTTGAGCATTTTCTTCATCTCCACTGCTTTCATCCTCTTGAGTAACCTGTAGCTTGTTCAAGTCTTCAACTAGAGAATGTTCCTGCAAGGGTTCTATGGTAGAAGAAGTCTTCTCCTTGAAAGACATGTTAGTTTCATCAAATGAAATGTGAACAGATTCCTCAATTTTTAAAGATGATTTATGATAGACCCTATAAGCCTTGCTGATCATGGAGTATCCCAGAAACACTCCTTCATCAGCTTTGGCTTGAAATTTTGCTAAATATTTCTTGTCATTATTATGAATGTAGCAAATACAACCAAATACTCTAAAATAATCAACTTTAGGTTTCTTCCCTTTGAGTAATTCATAGGGAGTCTTTCCCTTTAGTTTATGTATCAGACTTCTATTCAGCACATAGTTGGAGGTGTTCACTGCCTCTGCCCAAAAGGATAGAGGTAGATGAGCATCTGACAACAATGTAGTGGCAGATTCAATAAGGGTTCTATTTTTCCTTTCAGCTACCCCATTTTGTTGAGGAGTTCTAGGAGCTGAGAAAGTATGCCTGATCCCTTCACTCTGACAGAACTCTTGTATAAGAAGAGAATCAAACTCTGTCCCATGATCACTTCTAATCAGGGCAATGTGAGTATTGAACTCAATCTGTATACATTTGAGAAACTCTGTCAGACACTTAAAGTTATCAGACTTCTTCCTTAGAAAGAACACCCAAGTGAATCTAGAGAAGTCATCTACAACTACTAAAGTGTAGGATTTCCCTCCTAGGCTTTGTACTGTGATGGGTCCAAAGAGGTCCATGTGCAACAGATACAATATCCTAGGTGAATCACTCTTATTAAGTGACTTAAAGCTGTTTTTAGTTTGCTTGCCTAATTGACAAGCCCTGCAGAGTCCTTCCTTCTTGTAGGGGTCAGAAGGTAATCCTCTAACAAGGTTGTCATTGGATAGCCTAGCAATAGTTCTAAGGTTTAGGTGTCCTAATCTCTTATGCCATAAAATATTTGGTCTACAGACAGAATTAAATAAGCAAATATCTACATTTGTTGAAAGAAAATCTACTAGATAGATGTTACCTTTCCTTTTACCTGTCAGCACAGTTGTGTTGTCCTCTGACTTGATTTTGCATAAGTCTTTGCTGAAGGTCACCTGTTAGCCTTCATCACACAGCTGACTGATGCTTATTAAGTTGTGCTTCAGTCCTTCCACATAAGCTACCTTCTTGAAGGTTACTGATCCAATCTGGACTGCACCATATCCTTTAGTCTGTCCAAAGTTTGAATCACCAAAGATAACTTTGGGTTCAAGCTTGGCTCTGAAGGATGTGAGGTTGTCCTTGTTCCCTGTCATGTGCTTAGAGCACCCACTATCCAAATAGCATTGCTGGTTAGATGTTGGATAGGTCTTCACCTGCACAAAAGACAATTCATTTGTTTTTGACCCAGTTTACCTTGGGCCTAGGTTGATAACCTTTAAATTCTGAAATGAAGGACATCCCAGGTTGACTCTTATAACCTTCAGGATGATATCTCCTTGGAGGTATAATCCATTCAGTATAAGGGTTAAAGATTTGGGATGAAAGACCCTTAGGATTGAATTTTGATTTGCCTTTGAAAAAATTTTCAGAGCTCTGACCTCTGTTCGACGATCTTGGAGCTGCGTTCGACGATCTTGGGTCAGATCGTCGAGCTCCGTTCGACGGTCGACTATGGCTGAGGTCAGGTATTTGAGATCGTCGACCTGCGTTCGACGACTTTGGCTGAGATCGTCGATCTGCGTTCGACGATTTTGCCTGAGATCGTCGAGTTGCGTTCGGCGATCGTCGATCATCATTCGGCGATCGTCGATCTCCGTTCGATGATTTCTGTTGGGACTTAGTTTTCTGCGACAGATCAGAATTTTTCCTAGCAACCTCTACAACTCCCTTTCCTTTGTCAGAAATGAATTTGATTGCAGTTGTTAGGACTATGGGTTGGCTGGATGAAGCACCCAAGCCCAGTGTACTGTTGAATCTGAAGTTCACTGTGCTTGTGATGTCCATCAGCTTGATGCTTCTCCCATTAAGGGATTCTTCAAGCTTCTTGGCCTCAGAGAGCTCACTTTTCAGTGAAGCTATCTATTCCCTACAGCACTCCAACTCCTGAGAGAGTTTAAGGTTTTCTGACTTTAAAGTATTGTGTTCAGATAATTGATTTCTGAGAGAGATAATTTCTTTCTCAGACTTTAGCAGGTCTAAACACAGTGCTTTAAATTCAGATTTAAAATCCTCTGAACTAAAATCAAAAGAACCAATTACCTGACCTTCTTCAGGTTGAGTCTCTGAGTCTGACTCTGACTCCTCTTCTTCTGAATTGTGTTGTGAGGCATTGATTGCCATCATGCAGAACTCTTTTTCTTCTGCATCATCCTCATCATCACTGGAGCTGGATGAGGCTTCTGACTCTTCTTCAGTCTCACTCCAGGATTCAGCAACAAACCCTTTTCTTGTATGTTTGTTTTTGCTTGATGAGGATTTGCCATTGTCATTCCTCTTGGAGTCTTTCTCCTTTCTTCTTTCTTTCCTGTCCCTTCTGTCCTTGTTCTTGTTCTCTGGACAGTCAGGAACTATGTGCCCTGGTTTCCTGCAACCAAAGCAAATAATATATTTATTATTGTTAATGGACTTGTCATACCTTGGCTTATCCTGCTCCTTGTATGATCTCCTTCTGAAGTCCTTTCTAGCCATCTTGTAGAATCTCTTGGCCAACAAACTGAGCAGTTCATCATTGCCTGTGGCTTTGTCTTCAGGCAGATCTTCAGTTGCCTTGAAGGCTATGGTCTTCTCTTTTCTTGTGGCTGGTGAGGCAGCCTTCTGTTCTTCCTCTCTATTTTTGATGAGTAGCTCATAAGATTTGAGCTTACCCAATAGAGCTTCAGTAGTGATCTCATTCAGACTTCTGGCATCCTTGATTGGCCAGATTCTTGAATCTCATGTGCTAGGGAAGCACATTAGGATCTTGTCATTAAGTTCAGTTAGTGAGATCTCTTTGTCCAATGTCCTGAGTTCACTGACAATTAAACTTAGCATGTTGTACATATCCCCCACTGACTCAGTTTCTCCCTTTTTGAAATTCTCATATTGAGAGATGAGATGGGATCTCCTATCCTTTCTCTCATCAGCTGAGCCTGAGACTATTTCTGAGAGTTTGTCCCAAATTTCCTTGGCTGAATTGCATTCAGCCACCTTTTGAAATATGTCATCAGACATTGTCTGGGCCAGGATGTTCATAGCTTTGGCATCAGCTACCTTCCATCTCTTGATATCAGCATCTGTTCCTGATGGAGGTGGAACAGCATTTGTACTTGTGTTCTCTGAAGGTCTTGGACATACTGTCAAAATAGAATTAAAAATATCTTCGTCAATAGAATTCATGTACAGTCTGATCCTTGCTTTCCAAAGTGCAAACTTGGATAGATTGCACACTGGAGGTCTGGTGCTAGCATAATCTTTGTTTTGGGCCATGATTTGTGAAAGCAAATCTAATAATAAAATACAAAAGAAAAACAGATCTAACTTGGGATCTTTGGGTTCAGGTGTTAGCATGTACAAC
This sequence comes from Platanthera guangdongensis, assembly GCA_039583875.1. NCBI lineage: Eukaryota > Viridiplantae > Streptophyta > Magnoliopsida > Asparagales > Orchidaceae > Platanthera > Platanthera guangdongensis. The sequence continues at coordinate 109,874,419 of CM077162.1, forward strand.
CAATCAAGTGTGGGATGTTTAACCAATCTGGCTCTGATACCAATTGAAAGTGCAGCTAGATCTGATATACTCTAGAGGGGGGTGAATAGAGTATATGGTGCTTTGAAACTTTTTACAACAGTTGTTGTAATATGTGTGAGCAGGGAAGCAGTAATAAATCTAATCACAGCACTAAGTTAAACAAAAGCTAATCACAGAGTAATCAAGGCCAGAAACAAACATAAAAACAAGCAAAACCAGAAGACACAAGGAAATATAGTGGTTCCCCTAAACCTGGGTACATCCACTCTTCTACCACCCTAGGTAGGAATCCGTTGCAGGAAGAGTTGATCAGGTGTCCTGGGCACCAATGAGCTTTTGATAAGGTGCTCAAAAACCAAAGCAGATTTTTTGATCAGGTGTCTTGCCACTAATGAGCTTTTGACAAGGTGCTCAAAAACCAAGCTCAAACTTTTGAAGGGAGTTTGAGAAACCCTTTACAGAGAGGGGATGAGAGAGTGATGGAAGTCTTCTCTTTCTCAATCAACTGAGAAGACTATATGGATTGTTGATGTCAAAGCTCCCCCTGAATCCTTGAGATCTTCAGGAAGAAAAGCTTTGCTGAGGGTGATAGGCCTTCAAAGATTGAACTCCAGCAATAGATGATTTCAGCAATAGCTGAAATGTTGAATGTCTGGAGTCTGGAAATATGTTGGTCTTGAACACTTTGAAACTAAAGAGATCTGAAGATTTCTGAAAAAGGTTGATCTCTTTGGATGAGTGTTCTTGAGATCTTTGGATGGTTGTTCTCTGTATTCTGTGTCTCTTTTTGTATTCTGTTAGAGAATCAAAAAATTCTATCTTTTATTCTCTGGTACAGAATAGAATAACATTCTCTGTCAAGTATAGTCGTTAACCTGCATTAATTGCATCCTTAATTGCAAAATCTCTTCTGGAGGAAAGTCCACAGAAATATTCCTTGAAAAATCCCTTGAAACTTGGTCCAGAAATGAATGAAAACGGCTAGGAAATCTCTGAATTAATTGCAGAATAACTTCTTAACTGATTTGAATTTGAATCTAGAAACATCCTTGAAGTTATCTGAAATCGTCGAACTGAGCTCTGCTATCGTCGAGCTGAGCTCAGCGATCTGGAAATATACAGCAGCAAAATATCGTCGATCTGAGCTCAAAGATCGTCAAACTGAGCTCAGAGATAAAGATCCAAAGCAGAGTCAAAATCGTCGACCTGAGCTCACCGATCGTCGAACGGAGTTCGACGATATAATGAAGTTGAGCTCAGCGATCGTCGAATGGAGTTCGACGATCTGTCGAAGTTGAGCTAGACGATCGTCGATCGGAGTTCGACTAATCGTTGTGCTGAGCTCGACGATATGACTTAGTCTCCAAACAGAAAATCCTGGTCTTGAGGGCAGCTTCCAAACCTAGACTTCTAACCCTTAGACTCAATTCTAATTGACCTATTAAGCTATACAGGAGGTCAAGCATTGTTTCCTAGAGACATAGTGATCCTGACCTAAATTAGTAATAGGGTGTTCCAACAGAAGCCAAACAAGATTTTTGAACTTTCAGGGAAGTCATCCTTACTCATCAGCTCCTGCCTTTGCTCCTGCTGCAGCAGCTTTTCTCATCTATCCACCTGCTCATTTTGCAGCTATAACTTATGCTCCCTTCTTTCCTTATGTTGTAGGAGAGCGGGAAGAGCCATCACCATTTTTAGAAAATGTTCGACATGAACCAACTCCACCCAAATTCAGAGAGCTGCGGTTACCAATTTACACTGGAGAGATTGATCCAATGAAGCACCTTCAAGCTTTTGAATCAGCCATAGCTCTCAAGACACTCTCAGACAATACTACTTGTAACTGTTGATGCACGAAAATAAAGAGTGATGAGCACCACCAGCTAACAGTTCGAGCACGGGGAAAGGAAGGGAAAAGAGGGGAGACTTTCGAATAATCGGTTACTAATGATTTGTAGTTGAGGGACAGAAAGAGAGGCCGCTGGCAGTACCAACAACAGATTTCTCACGTTGCGGCTTAAATGCCACTCCTGCGACGGGCTTTCCTTTTATTAAAAGTGAAGCGGTAATAACAAGGAGAAAAAGGGAAGCCAGGCGGATAGCAAGTCGCAAGGCATTAGGCTAGAGACTGCAGCTCTTAACAAGCGAGCTCCTGGATACGAGTAAGCGTGCTTTGGGGAGTGCAACCTCCCCCTATTTATAGGCTTGGGGGCCTGCCCAAACTTGCAGGGCTAAAGTTACCGGCTGCTCGGGGTACAGGAGAACCGGGCAAAGGTGAGGAGAAATAAATAAGCAAAAGAGAAGAAAGGAGGTAAACCACATGGCCTGGCAGATTCCTCCTTGAGAGTTGGGCATCTAGAACCTGGGACTTGGCGTTGAGTATGATTGGTATTAACGACGGCTTGATATGGAGATCGCCCGACTTCTCTGATAACTAGCCAACTTGACATGTGTGGCGGCTAGAAATCACTGGCTACCTGGTCTTGAAAGCTGTGAGAACTAAGCCAGAGACCGTGATTGCCTTTAATGCATCTGCGTCTATAAAATGCCCTGAACCTTGTCATTCTTTAAGATCTCTGCCAAGTCACAGGTCGATATTCGCCACTAGCGATCAGAATTTTCCAAGCCAAGTCGGCTTTCCGCAAGATGGATGGCATGTCCTCGATGTTAGCTCGTGACAAGAAATAAGCCGAGAAGAAAAAGAGCAGGAGTAGAAAACTGGAAAGCTCTGATCAACGGCCTGTGGAGAAGGCTGAGAAGCCAATTACACCAGCGGCTTCTGATTCTGCAAAGAAGCCGATGGAAACCGTCGGCCAATTTTCAAAGGCCGCGACTATAGTTGAAGCGGCTTTTAAGGATGCCACACCGCAAACCCGGACAACAAAATCCTTTGAGATAACTTACTCACCATCAGGTGAACCACTCTTAAAAATTGCAGAGACAGAGGAGAGGAGCGTTGAGTCTGGCAAGTCGGACGGACTGTCGACCATAGCTGACGTGGTCAACATTGAGGATACTGTTGGATCCCTTGTTGGATTTGGGCTAGGTTCACTAAATTAGGATGTTTGACCCAACATGTATAGCCAGGGTCATGTATGAGTTCTAGAGTCTAGGCCATGTTCTTAGAGTCAACACTACATGGATTAGCCATCAACAGACTGCAGAAGACACAAGACTTAGAGAAATCTCAAACTCAAAAAATGAGTACGATGTTCGTCAAATTCAGGTCGATGGAAGTCATGCTCAGCTCAACGAAATCAGAGAGAATTCTCTGAGTTGAGCTCGACGAACTTGAATCTTAGGTCGATGAATTCCAGAGTATACTTCAACATTCCAAGTCCAGAATTCTTCACTTAACTCCAGTTGATGAACTTAGTTCTTAGGTGGACGAACTTAGTTCTCAGGTCGACGATCTCTGGGTATTCTACTCCAACGTCTTATTCCAGAAACATCTAAGTATTTGAAGTCCAGCATCACACTCCAGTCGACGAAGTTAGAATATCAGCTCGATGAATTTGGATCTTAGTTCGACGATTTCTGGATCATCTACTTCAACACTAAAATTCCAGAAACAACTAAGTATTCTAAGTCCAGAATCACACTCCAGTCGACGAACTCACCTTCTCAGCTCGACGCAGTCACCACCTCAATCTCCACTACTTTCTTCTCCTCCACACTTCTCTCTTCTATATTCCTCTCTGCCACATTCAGCTCCACCTCAAATATCTCCAGCACAATCACCTATCTAGGAGGAAATCATTCCAGATGACATCCCCTATATCATTCCTCCTACCTCCATTCCTCAGGCATTCACTATCTATTCTACCTGTACAACCACATCCGCTCCATCTTCCTTTACTCAAATTCCATCCTCTACATTTGCTCAGGCCACTCCTAAATATATGCATTTGAATTTTTCTTCCATTGCTACTAATCTTCTTGATTTTATTACTCTAACACTCAAGAATTTACTGGATGACTCCCTTACTCCTGTACTTGCTTCCATCTCTGAACTTTCTTCAAGAATTGACACTCTCCAAATTGTACCTTCTTCTGGGGGCCTAGATTCAGGTTTCCCTTGATCTAGGCAGGGAGAGATGCTTTATGAAGAAGCTCCAGCAGTTCCAGTCCCAGCAGCAGTAGCTGTCTTTCAGGATACAGAGATGTTCGGTTCAGTTGAAGAAGTAGTAGCAGTAATTCCAGAAGTTGCTACTGTTGGTGATGCCTTTATTCATTCCACAGTCAACTTGCATTCTTTATTATCTTATTTTGATACTCTGCACAATGGTTTTCCAGTTTTTGAGCATGATCTTTCTAGATCCATAGTATGTTATATTGCCACTGTTGATCTTTTCATTTTAGAACAGCTAAGGAATAGCTTTAAAGATTTTTCTACCAGTAATAATCCAGTCTTTGAGACTGTAGTAGCTGATAATACAATAGATATTATAGAGCAAGTTTCTTCCCCTCCCACTTTTGCATGGGATGAATCTCCAATGCCCAATTTTGATGAAATTCTTTTTCAAGACATGGAACAAGAAGATGATAGTGCACATATACAAGTTGATACAGATTTTGTTCATACACAGCCAGAAGTTCAAGTTCATGATCATTCTGATTTGCTTAAGCAGTTAGATGATTTATATGATCTCCCTGCAGAAGATTCTAATTATGATGCAGAGTCAGATGATTCAAAGGATTCTGTATCTAAGAAAAGGAAATTAAAGAAAAAGGCTCCTGCTAAGGTTGCTCCCCAACCTTCAGCTACAACAGATGTTCCTTACTATGTTCTGCATGGAATTCCTCTCACTCCAGACCTACCTTACTGTATGAGATATTCCAAAAATGAAATGAAAAGGTGGAATAAGATGAAGAGATATTCATCACCACCAAGGTCTAGGAGAGGGCCTCCTCCTCTAGCAGCAGGAGCGGCAGGAAATGTTTCTCATTCTCAAAGGCCTACCTCTTCTCATTATTCTAGACCTTCTCAAGACAGAAAAGATAGACCTTTAAGGTCAGATTCTCAATGCAGTTAGTAGCAACAAACAAAGCAATGCAGCCAGCAGTCAAGTCAATGCAGTTTACAGCAATCAGATCAGGAGAGGCCTCCTTCACCAGTTTATGATCCAGAGATGGACCCAAATTTCAGAATGGCATGGTTTAGTGAGCTTGTTTCTTTATCACAAATTAAGAAAGCTAGAGCAGAAGGAAAGGACACCTCCCAGTTCTCAACCATGTCATATTATAGACAGAAGGAGCTTGACAGATATCCGGTAAAGAACTTGTTCAATGTGGACAAGTACATGATCTTGCATCTAGAGGCAGTTGTGCCAAGGACTACCTCTCTGAAGATCATTGGCTCTCAGGATTTAAAGAGGAGCCAAAGGGAAGCTGCAGATCCAAACTGGAAGTTAATCTTCACTAAACCATCTACAGTTTCTCCCTCTGATGCTCCTAAGAAAGACACTTGATTTCTGATCTCATGTTTTTAAAACTATGTTTATGTTTTTGAACTCTCAAAGCACTTTATTTTATATGTGCTGAAAGATTTTTTTTCTAGATATTTTCTGCTTTGTGTTTTTATATTGTAGACAGTATCCTCACCCAAATAGGGGGAGATTATTGAAACCCTTTTACTAATTTGGGCTACGATCACTATCATTTATTTAGAACGATTAGTTTGACCCAATATGTATAGTCTAGGGTTATATGTTATTCTTTCCAGGGTTGCTACTTCAGAAGAACTCCAGATAAATGTAGTTAGACGAATGTATAATTCAGTTCGACGAAAGCTAAGTGTCGTCCGACGATCGCCAAGCTCAGGTCGACGAACTCAGAGTTCTACCTCTGAGTTTAGCTCGACAAAAAATGAGTTTCGGTCGACGAACTCTGACCTCAACTCTGCATCTCAGCTTGACTATAGCCAACCTCAGTTAGACGAATGACATACTTAGCTCGACGAACTCCCGGCTCTAATCGACGATTTCTAGGTTCAGTTCGACTAATTCCTTTCAGTGTTTAGGCAGTTATATTTATTCAGAGGCAGAATGATTTCAGGGTTAATTTCAGTCAATTATACTCTGGTATATAATGTTAAATATTCTTAATGAATATAGCCATTTCTGACGGCATTAAATATGAAATTATCATAGAGTTATTATTCTAAATAATTGTCAGGGCAGTTAAGGAATGGTTTTATTCCAAATATTTGAAACTAGTTGTTACAAATCCCCAGAGATTCTTCAGACATTTCAAGGAATGTTTTTAAAAAACAAATGTTTGAATTCTTCTCAGAGAATATATATTCAGAAAATTACTGGTTATTGTAAAAAGGATATTTTGAGTTACTGACTGAGATACACACAGAAATTTTGGATAACTTGCTTCTGACTCTCCAAGAGACAATCAATTTCATATCAGTCTGAAATTTCAACTGGAGAGAAACAATATTCTTGAAGGCCTACACCCTGAAGAAAAGTCTCCCTCTCTTGATCATAATCTCTACACAAATTAGGGGGAGCTTTTTGCATCACCAATCCACTTAGTCTTCTCAGAGACTCTTGACAGAGAAGACAACATCTTTTCTTTTAGTTTATTTCATAAACTGTGTATAAGGTTTTTAAATCCCTTTAAAAGTTATCTTTTGGTTCCTAAGTAACCTGATCAAAACACTTAAATTTGGTTTTTAGGCACCTGATCAAAAGCTCAAAGGGTTACCAGATCTCCCTTAGAAAATAGATCTTCTTATGGCAGGGCAGCTGATCAAAAACCTGTAGTAGATTCCTACCAGGGTGGTAGAAGAGTGGATGTACCCAGATTTATTAGGGAACCACTATAAATTTTCTTGTGTTGTCTGTGATTGTTATTCTTCTTATGTGTGTTGTGGTTATTCTCTCTCTCTATATATATATATATATATATATATATATATATATATATATATATATATATATACTAGCATCTTCGAACGGGGTTCGCCCGTTCTCGATGCGTCGTTGCGGGCTTCGCCTGCTTGACCCCCCGGCGGGATTCGTCCGCCGAAGCCCGTTCTCAATGCGTTGTTGCGGGCTTCGCCCGCTTGACCCCCCGGCGGGTTTCGCCCGCCCCCCGGCGAGAGAAGCCTAATTATAAAAATATTTAAAAGCATTTTAATTATGTTATTAATTATAAAAACATATTAATTATTTTATTTAAAATCATTTTAATTATTAAATTAATTATTAAATAAAAAAAAAAGAAAAAGAAAAACCCAATCCCATCGTGCGCTCCCGCCCCCTCACGGGCTCACCCCCGCCGCCGCCGGCCTGCCCGGCGCCCACCGGCGGGTTCGCCGAAGGCCGGCAAACCCGCCGGGCAGGCCGCCGGCGGCAACGGGGGTGAGCTCGTGAGGGGGCGGGAGCGTACGATGGGTATCGGGGAAATTTTTGCAGTGAACATTGATTGTTTTGGGAGATTTTGATATTAGCAGGTCCTTTGTTCAGATCCAATGGCTAGAAGCAAATTTTTGGAGATCGGACGGTCCAGATCTGTTTGATGGTGTGATTGGAGATATGCATATTGTATTATATAATAAAGATATATATATACCACTACTTTTAGTCGGTTATAAAAATAAATTAAAGTTTTTAATATACACTATTCACCCCCCTCTAGTATAAAGTAGATTTATCCCTCACTTTCAGCCAGTTCACTCAACGCCTTATCAAAAAAACAGGTAAGGGAAGAAGCCTTGAGCGATGAAGGCTCACTCAATGTATTCATAAAGAGAGAAGCGGCTAAGTACAGAAGCATTAAGTGAAGGGAGTTCACTCAATGCCTTAGCAAGATGGCAGGCATTCAAAGAAGCAGCTAAGTCTAGAAGCGTTGAGTGATGAAGGTTCACTCAACCCACTCAACGCCTAACAGCGTAGAAGTAATTGGCTAAGTACAAATGTGTTGAGTGATGAAGGTTCACTCAACGCACTCAATGCGTGGAAGTGCAGATTATCTGACTAACGTTTTTTGCTCTAAGTGAAGGCTATTCACTCAACGCACTCAACGTGTAACGCCCTGAAACTCAAAAGAGGAACGGACAGCGTTTCGAGCCAAGTTTGGTGCCCGGTAAGGGTCATACGGCCTGGGATACGGGCGTGTCCAGGGTCGTGTTGTGCGCGGGTTCGACGAACTTTCCGAGTGGTCAACGAAAGACAGTCGATGATCGTGGAGACAGCGAACACAGCCTGAGACACGGTCGTGTCCAGGGCCGTGTCCAGGGCCGTGTCCTGCTCGGGCTATTAGCCAGGCTATGTTAGGGGAGGAACGCGGCCTGGAACTCAGGCGTGTCTGGTTGACACGGGAGTGTCAAAATTGACTCGGTCTTGTCGAGAACCCGTGTCCTCTTCGGGATGTTTTTGGTCCTGTGTCGATTAAGGAACATGCCCCGAAACATGGGCGTGTACTTATTAACACGGGTGTGTCATGGTTAACACGGGCGTATCCAAGCCCGTGTCCTGGTCAGGATGCGACGGTTTCGACGTCGATTGAGGCACACTATCTTGGACACGGGCGTGTCTCAAGCCGTGTTCGGCCTAGGAAATTAGTTTTAAGTGCGAATCATGGTCGTCTGTTTCCTTCTTTTGCGATACAAGGGCCCAGGGCTGTCCTTGCTGAGTTAAGTCCAGGAATAGGGTTTAAAACCCTCATTCCACTTAGAGCTTTCTCTTTCTAAAGCTTTAGAGAGAGGGGAGAGCAAGGAAGAAGGAGGAGGAGAGATCCGGCCGTCGGAGATGCTTCGGAGCCCCAAATCGCAAGCCGAGTCCAGATCTACGGAGGCAAGGCCGTTGCGGTGCTTTTCATCCATCTAGATCTTCATGGCGCCAAAGAGAAACCCAAGGGTAATGATTCTCTTCTTGGACATGTGAAGTCCTCTTTCTTTCTGCACAGAAAACCCACTATCGCGAGTATGCGGTAAGTGTGAGGTGTTCCTTCGGGTGGATATGAATAGTCCCCGTTATTTTGCATGTAGAGTCCGGAATCGAAGAACGGACATAGGCATGGTGTGTGAAGCCTACCCGGACAAGTTGGTCTGGATCGGTGATGTTTCATTATGCATGAATGGCCAGAGAAGACTCCGCGCCGATGGTTATTTTCGAGTTTTCTACGCGGTAGATTGCAATCGGGAACCTTGGGGACTAACTCCAAGGTGCACCCGGAAAACTGGGCAGAAGTATGATTCTGCCATCTTGGTGGCCTGGGAGCCAACTTGCACATAACTGGGTTATGTAAAGTGTGTGATCGAATTGGGACTCGGGGAATCTTGACACGTGCATATGGCTTAAATTGGTGTTGCGGTGTGAGCAACGGGTTAGGCAGAACCGTACCCGTTCTATGTCGTTCGGTAAAAGAGACCTAAGGTACGTTGTACTTGCCGTTGGCATAGATGGAGGGTATTAGGCTTAGGCCGGAAAGTCTAAAATGCTCACGAGATTTGCCGTCCAAGGGGCAGTGGTGCGACCGCGGATTTGACCGAGTTCACCGAGAATGTGCCCTGAGAGCACGGGGTGTGTGGCCGTGCGTGCCCATGCCTATGGTGTAGTGTAATTTTCATTATATTGTTTCTCCATGCTAATAAAGTTCAGGAAAGGAGCATCGCCGCCCCGAGTAAAGGTGCAGGGTCGTTATAATTTGGTCAGCTTTAGCTGACCGTTGCTTTTGTTTGCCACCACTGCAGTGGACTGTTGCTTGCAAGTGCTGCGGAGCCTATTGGCAAATAGCGGGCTGAAGCCCTAGTTGTTGAGCCGGCCCTCGAAGGCCAATGCAAATGTTTAATTATTATACTCATATGTGACCGGCCTGTGTACCGATGTTTGGAAGACACTGTTTATTTAAGTAAACTCTTGTAAGGCCATAAGGACAAGTACTTTGTGTATTTTGTACGCTCATTCCTAATTTGGGTATTTAGTGGACATTCATGTTGTGGTTGGGTTCTTTCTTTGCAACATTTAAAATGCTTCTGCTAGAATATACGCTGTGTAGGACGTGTGTTATTGGAAGGATGGTTTCATTTTGTAACCCTTCATTCTGTCTGTGGTATATGGCATCGGGCCCCGGCCAGACCTACTGCTATATGCTATGTGACGGATAGGGGTGTTAAAATTTGGTATCAGACTATCTGTTTCGGTCATGATTAAATGAATTTGGATGAATTCTTTTAAGGGGTGGTGAGCACATGTGTGTGCATCATCGTTATACAATAAAAAGAACTCATGCATGTCCATTTAGGAATGAAAATACACATGTTTGAGGAACATGCGTGTTCATATAATTGTTTTTTGCAATATTGTTCGGTCACTTAATGGTGTTTTGTACGACTATGGGTGACCAGGAGTGGTGCAGGGCCGTCAGAACGCCCGGTCTCTAAGGCAAGTAACATACCGAATGATGTGCCTGCAACACCTCCCTCGGCAAAAACCATAAGATTGGTGGCTGAAGCGGTGTTCGCTATGATAAATTCCCAGCCTGCAAGACATATGCAGCAGCCTTCCCCTGCAGTGGAGCAGGTACCGCTTCAAGCGGCGGAACCAAGAAGGGTGGAGCAAGTGGTGGTGGAGCCATTGGTACCTAGGAGAGCAACTGAAAAGCAGCTTAAGCATGTTATGGGCTTCAACCCTCCTGTGTTCTCAGGGATGAGAACCCCATCCCAAGCTGAGGATTGGCTCTCCCGAGTAAAGAGAGTCTTGACAGCTACGGAAACAGAGGAGTGGCAGAAGACCATCATAGCTACTTTCCTGTTGGACGGAGATGCAAGGTTGTGGTGGGAAGGTTTAGAGCTACATCACCTAAGGGGAGGGCAACTCACGGACGTCTCGATGGAAGAATTTTCGAGACTATTCTTGGCAAGGTACCTTCCCTTAGCTCAGAGGATCGCGATGAAGAATGAATTCCAGAAGTTGACGCAAGGAGAGAGTAGCGTGGATGAGTACCTTTACAAATTTACACTGTTGGGTCTGTACGCTAGCTCTACATTTGCTGATGAGGAGCGTAAGACAAACCGTTTCTATGAGGGTCTGAGGGATGACCTAAGGCTACTGTTCTCGGGGCCTATGACGCAGGGTTTCTTCACCCTGGTTAATACGGCCCGGTCTTTGGAGAAAGATCTAAGGAACGTACAAGCGAAGAAGGACTCTAGTGCAAAGAAGACAGAGTTCAAGGTGCCGACTACCTCAAAGTCTGGGTTTCGTAAGTTCCATAAGAAGGCTAGGACTTCGGGTCCAGCCCCTTCTTTTGGAGAATCTGGGGCGACTACGGGCCGAACTGCGGGCACATGCCATAACTGTGGAAAGCCGGGACACTTTGCCCGAGACTGTTGGAGCAGACGTCCAAAGTCCGAGAGGAAGCCGGGAGCAACCTATGAGGAGAAGGGTAAGGCGGTGGAGTCAACCGCATCCCACTATGCTCCAGCTCAACCTAGAGTCTATAACCTTGGTCAGCAGGAGGCCATAAAGCAAGCTGATGTGTTGATAGGTACGGTTTAAATTTATAGCAAGTTAGCTTTAAATACTTGTTACCTTGCGCATGTTAGCTTATTACTGCTTGTATAGGCTTTGTTCTAATTTTTGATAATCCGGCGAGAGCACTGTTTGATATAGGAGCTTCGCACTCCTTTTTGTCTGAAAGATTTGTATCGCGCATCAGAGTACCTACTTTGATGGCAAAGGACAAATTGGATGTGTTGTTGCCTAATGGGTATTCAATGCGCTCGGATAGAGTCTGTGGCGTGAAGATATGGATTGGGAGTCAGGAGTTCGACTTGTAAGCGTTGTTACTGCGTTGGACACTCGTGTTCATCAGGCTGCACAACCTCAAAATCACCCGATACTCATGCGGCCCTGGGACACGCTCGTTTTTCAGGCCGTGTACACCTAAACACACCCATGACCCGCAAACACGCCCCGGGACACGCCCGTGTCCCAGGTTGTGTACACTTACTCGACACTCGACGATCGTCACTCGACGATCAACGCTCGACGATCGCCGCTCAACGATCGATAAGCAAAATCGTCGAACTGATGGGACACGCCCCCTGTCACACCAGTGTTACAGGGCGTGACCACCCAAACACTTCGTCGATCGAAAATTCGTCGACCAGACACCCAACTCCTCAATCCAGGCACGACACGCCCTGTGACACGCCCGTGTCCCAGGCCGTGTCACCCCGCCTGAAACCCAAATCTCTTTTTGGGGTGTTACAATCCTCCCCTCCTTCAAAGAATTTCGTCCTCGAAATTTTTCTCACTCCGGTTTTTCACAACAAAAGGGCTCAACAGAACAAACACATCATTCGGACGATGGCACAATCAAACCAAAGAACAACACAGTCATATATCCATCTAAACCACCATTTCCCACTAGAGCACATATCATATGTCACAGATACAGATACATAACATTCACATACACACATGGAAGACGGGTCACACTTATTTCCGCTCATCCGTATTATTTTGCAGATAGCGTTTAAATTCTTCGGTAAAGGCCAAATTGAAAATACGAGGTTGAACTTCACCAAGTGCACTTTGCGGCTCTTGCACTTCCATATTATGCAATCGAGGCTGCGTCCTGGATGCAGATGACTCGGCCACTGCTTTACCCTTATCTTCATAAGACGCACCCGTCGTTTTCTCACTTCTAGGAGGGCCGCTTCGACAGTTAGAGGTTATATGCCCCTGTTTTCCGCATTTAAAACAGGTACGTGTCTCAACACGTCTTTGTCCATACGTTGCTTCTGACGCAGCATTCGAAGAGGTTTGTTCCGCGGGCTTGAACCTCTTCTTCTCTCATTTCTGAAAATCCAATTATTCCGACTGCGGAACTTTGAATTCTGGCTTCTCCACCGCTAGTCTCCTCGTTTCTTGCACTCGCTGCATATCCATCTCCAATGCACGGGCTGTGTCTACCAACGCTTGGAAGCCTTGGCTCACCGAACTCGGGAGTGCTAACCTTAACTCATCTCGAAGGCCCTCATAAAATCGATTCGTCTTTCGGGCTTCCTCAGTGAAAGTAGATCCTGCATACCGCCCCAGTCTGGTAAAGTCATGCAGGTACGTATCAATATCTGTCTCACCCTGTACCAGTCGTAAAAACTCATTCTCCATAGCAATCCGCTGGGACATTGGCAAGTGCTTGGCTAAAAACAAGCGGGAGAATTCTTCCATGGACACCTCCGCTAACCCTCGACCGGCCAAGTAATGCACCTCCATCTCATCCCACCATAATCTCGCATCTCCTTCCACCAGAAAAGTGGCTAACGTCACTTTCTGCTCTTCTGCCATCCTGATTGCAGTCATGATTCGTTTTACTCTCGCAAGCCAATCTTCCGCATGCGTTGTAGAAACCGCTCCGTCAAACGTAGGTGGATGAAATTCCATAAATATTTCAACTGCTCATCAACAGACTCTTGCCGAACACCAAGATGCACAGGTACCACTGCAGGCCTTGCAGGTTGTGTCTGTAATACTGCGAGCACTATTTCCGTCACCACCCAAATGGACTCCGCCAAGGGAGGTGTAGGCGCTTCAGCCGGTGCTATACTCTCATCAAACCGCTGGGGCTCAGATGGCCCAGCTCCACTCCTCGCCACCTATCAATGTACAGAACACCATTAATCATTCATATCATAACGGTACTTATACATTGACTACACACTCACGCACGTCACGTGCATGAAATACATTCCTAGTGGACATTCGTGAGTTCAATTCTGTTCTCTCCTCCCAAACAATCCCGACCTGGATCTGATACCACTTTGTAACGCCCCCACTCGTCACATGGCATATAACGGTGGGTCCCGCCGGGGCCCCACGCCATAGGTCACAGACAAGTGGCGGAATTACTTATGGTGATCAAATTCTATTCGTATTCGTAACTCAATCCATTCTAACACAGCATTTTTAAGTTGTATGAACTCAACTCCAGGAATGTCCACTAATACATAAATTCTACATTTATATATATATATATATATATATATATATATATATATATATATATATCCCAACCAGGAATGTATACAACCCACACACACATGGCCTTAAGGCCTTACAAGTTTCTCTTTTTACACATATACAGGTTCGTACATCGGCACGCAGGTCGGACACACATGAAATCCAACCACGATTCACTTGGCCTTCAAGGGCCTTAGCAGCAAGCTTTCAATCCGCTCATTTTATTTCAAGCCGCAGCACCTACACGTAGACATCCACCAAAGAGCGGCAAACAAAGTAACGGTCAGCTACAGCTAACCAATTATAACGACGCTACCCCATGCCCGGGGCAGTGGTTCCTTCCCTGTATGCATTTGCAAGTATAATAGCTAACAATCACGCACATCAAATCACAAACGCCGACCGCAGCCCGACGCTTCGTGCACTCAGGGCACCTTACGGTGTACCGGAAACCCGTGGTAACACCACCAATGAACGGTAATTAACTTGTTGGCTGGCCGGTCCTAGTCACCACAACATGCATGCTGGTTGCATTTAGCCCAAACCAAGCAAAGGAAGGTACCGCATGGCAAACATGAGTATTAATCCATCAGATCGACTTGCTTTTATTTCGGTGTAGCAAGTCGGGCTATCGCACGCTCCCGAAACACTGCCACCAATCGATCCCTCCAACATGCCCAGGTACAGGTTAGCCTTGCCCGTGCTCAAATCGTCACTGGCGCACCGTGACGCGGGTCGGTATTCCCTTCCTGGGTAGCCGCAGCTTTCCGCTTTCGCAGAGCAAACCATAAAGATCTTACGCAAAGCATCCAAGATCATATCCATGGCTAGCTCACGCATGAGCATACCATCCACACATAGCATTCATTCATCCAAGACACAAAGCATATAGCTCTTTGCAAACCCACAGAGTCTTCTCCGGTTTACCCATGATCATCACCAATCCAGACTAACGGTCCAAATGGGCTTCACACAGCATGCCTATGTCGTACTCCACAATTCCGGCTCTAGATGCAGACTCAACGACGGAATCACTTCGCTAATCCACCTTTTGGTGGAGGATTCCACGCATATGCATAAAGAAAGGACTTCAATGTCCAAGAAGGAGATCGTTACCCTTGAAGCTCGCTTTGGTGCCATGAAGTAGCCGGACGGAAGTCACCGCCTTGACTTAGCCTTCACGAATCCGCTCTCGGATCTTCGCTCCGCACTCCGCAGCTCCTCCAGCAGCTGGCTTCTCTTCCTCCTCCCTTCCCTTGCACTCCCCTCTTCTTTCTGTCTCTTGAAATGAGAAGAAGAAGAAGATGATGAAGAGGAAGGGTTTAAATCCCCTTTTCCCCGGCCTTAGCAACACATGGACAGAGCCTATCCATTGGATCCAGGAATAGGGAATCAAACGGCTCAGAATTGTCCATAAAAGCATGAACACGGCCTGATACGCCATGTGACATGCCCGTGTCATAGGTTGTGTCCCTTAAGCGGCAGTCAACCGACTTAAAGCCAGCCAGTACACGGCCGTGTGACACGCCCGTGTCACACCCTACACGCCTGTGTCATACCTAACATGCCCGTGTTGGATACCCATGTTCATCAGGCTGCACAACCTCAAAATCACCTGAGACTCACACAGCCCTGGGACACGCCCGTGTTCTAGGCCGTGTGCACCTAGACACACCCGTGTCCCGAAAACACACCATGGGACGCCCGTGTCCTAGGCCGTGTACACCTTACTCGACACTCGACGATCGTCACTCGACGATCGCCGCTTGACGATCAACAAGCAAAATCGTCGAACCGATGGGACATGCCCCCTGTCACGCCCGTGTTACAGGGCGTGACCACCCAAACACTTCGTCAATCGAGAATTCGTCAACCAGACACCCAACTCCTCAATCCAGGCACGACACGCCCTGGGACACGCCCGTGTCCCAGGCCGTGTCACCCCACCTGAAACCCAAATCTCTTTTTGGGGTGTTACAACCTGCCTCCAGGTCTCCCAATGATGACACAACTCTCAAGGTCGCCCACCAGAGGGCGACAACCTCCAGGTCACCCAGCAGGGGCGCCAAGCCTTTCCATCCAATAGAGAGGCGGACTTCAGCAAAGATGGCGGCCTACTTCTTCAGTCCGCCAGCTCACCCATTCAACCAGTTCGCCCGCCTACAGTTCGCGAGCTCTAGCTCAGTCCGCCAAAGGAGCGTGGATGCTCCCTCTCTCTACCAAACCGCACAACATTCAGCGAAACCATCCCGTCCACCGCAGGATAGGCGGACTCATTATGACGCTCAACCCACCAGTCCGCCTGCAGTAGACGGACTTCTTTAGTAGGAAGGCGACCTGCTTTATTCAGGTCGCCAACCTCTGACCCAGCGATAAGCCTCCAGCAAAGGCGGACTCGTCTTGTCCTCCGCGGGTTGGGCGGACTCTTCCATTCCGCCACTGAGCCCTCCAGCTTTCCACCACCAAGCTTCCCTGCAACAGAGGCAAACTCACTACGCAGCCCGCCAATCAGCTTTCCAACTGCTTCTTCTCAGCAGCAAGCGGATAACTCCTCAGCCCGCATATCTGGGCGCGGACTCACCAAGCATAGAAGAGGCAGACTCGTGCCAGTCCGCCAACATCAGAATCAACTCCAGAAGACAAGTCCCTAACCGCGCGACCTGGTGCAGGCTCGGCGGACTCCAACTTCTACTCGCACAAATCACCGACTCACTGGGGGTGACGTTACCAAAAGCCACTACCTCCTCGGGCCTATAAATAGCCCCCCATACCTCTCATTCAAGAGGACATAGACACGAGGGCAACCTTTGACAAGGTCAAGGCATCATACCTTGCGGACTCCACTCTCCAGTCCGCTCAACCTCACATGTCCTCTTTGCCTTATCGCGCAGTCCGCTCGGCTTACTTCAGCGAGCTGCGGGATCTGTTACCCACGCGGTCTGCTGACCTCTCCTTTCAGTCTGTGTGGCCTCCTCTGGCAACTTCGTTCCTTAGCCACCAGCTTCCCCCTTTGTACCCTTTATTTTCTTTCCATGTAAAGGTACAACTCAAGCTGTAATAACTGAATATTAATCAAACAAAAGCCCATCGTAAGAATGGCATTTACGCCACGACGGGCAAAGTCTGATGATGTCGCTGCTAGCGGCCCCTCCTCTTCTCAACTCACCTCTCTCGGCATCAACCTGCAAACACAACCATCAAAGTAACCGTCTGCTCGACAGTTCCTGATCAACCTTCTCGGTTATCTCCACACTCGGATCAATAACCTCCTTTCCTCTCCTCTATCCCCGCAACCCTTGATCAAGTGCTTTCTCCACTCTCAAGCACTCAGAAGCTTTTCCTTGCATCCTCAACAATCTCTATGTTATCCACGCAACCTTCTTCTTCAATCATCCTTGCTCGTGAGACTGAACACACCCATTAGCTATTGGTGCCCGCGACAACCCTCTCCTCTCTCCGTTTCCGTGCATCAACAGTTAACACGCGACCTTCAGATCTCGAATAGATGGTGAAAACCAACAGTTATCCATGTCAGACCATCAATCAGCCGAGAACATTGCTTTAAGTCCTGGTGAGGACTCACTTTGGGAAGCCTTGGAGCAATCATGTCGTGAAACCGCCCAACAATTTCAGTCAATCAACCGTACTCTGGCTGCAATTGCGCGGCGATTAGAGATGCAATCAACAACAGCACATGTTCCTCCAGTCAATCTAACACCAATATTGGAGAATCAGCAAGCATATCCTCTGACTTATCCACCGGTCTATCCTCCTCCTTACACACCAACCTTTCCTCAAGGGCATGCAGCCCCTTTGCGACCTCAAAATGATGAGTTTGCAGCTCGTCAAAACTTCTTCTCGGAAGCTTCCCGGGGAAGCCCAGCAAGATTTCTGAACTTTCAGGGAAGTCATCCTTACCCATAAGCTCCTGTCTTTGCTCCTCCTGCAGTAGCTTTTCCCTTCTATCCTCCTGCTCCTTTTGCATCCACAACTTATGCTCCCTTCTTTCCTTATATTGTAGGAGAGCAGGAAGAGCCATCCCCATTTTCAGAGAATGTTCGACATGAACCAACTCCAGCCAATTTCAGAGAGCTGGGGTTACCAACTTACACTGGAGATACTGATCCAATGAAGCATCTTCAAGCTTTTGAATCAGTCGTAGCTCTCAAGACTCTCTCAGATGCTTCCAAGTTCAAGCTCCTTGTAACAACCTTTGATTAACAAGTGAGGGATTGGTCTTATGGTCTGCGCCCTCATTCCATCACTTCCTTTACTGATCTGTGAAGGGAGTTTTTGCTCAGGTTTTCTACTTCAACAAAGAGAAAGGGCGGTCCAGAATGTAACGCCCCCGATTTTTTTTTGCGATTATTTAATTCTCGTTGGGCGTTACATTGACGCACTTCCAGCATGTGCCGTTTGTAGAGCGTGGTTTTAGCTCTTTAGGTTCCTTGTGTGGTTGTTGGCAGCCTTTTTGGCAAGATCCCCTAGTAAGTCGGGTCTGTTTTGGTGACCGGTGAGTCCTCTCGGGGGATGCTTGTGTTTTGGCTTCGGGTAGTGATAACCTGAGTTTTGATCGTCGAAAGTTGATTTCGACTTCGCCGTTGTGTTCGTAGCGTGGGTATTTAGCTATGGTGTGAATTTTGTCGGATTCCGAGGTGGTTTGGTTTTCGCGTCGTTTTGATGTGTTGATAATAATGATGCAAACAATTAATTTATAAAGTTTGAAGGAATCCAGTGATTTTTGGGTGTTTGTTAGGGCTGATAAGGCGTGTCCCTGCATAAATATATATAGTCTCTAGACAAAAAAACGAGTCTTTTCATCGTCTCCTTCCCGTGAGAGTATAACCGTCGCCTGTTCGAGAGGAAGAAAAAAACCGCCAACCCTGCTCCCCTTCAGACGCCGATTCTGGGAGCGTTAGTGGACGGAATTCGGTTCCGAAAGCGGATTTGGAGTGCTCTCGCCTAGACCTTCATTCCTACGGTAAGAAATTCAATTTTCGTGGTGTTTCTAGGGGTCTCGGAATTTTTTAGTTTGATCCTTTTCCGCCATTAAACTTTAGAATCCTGTTAGGTGCTGTTGCGGCTGGAGCCGAGAGAGAGAGGAAGGGTTGTGCAAGATAAATCGCTGGTATTTGAGGCAAGTGGTGCACCTACCCTTGCCAAGTTTTCTTCTCCTTTTCATGGACATATTTGCTATAATTTTCCCTGTTTCCCGAGATTGATATTTTTACTCTGCTTTTCCGTCAAAAGCATGTGAATCTTAAACCATAATGCCCCTTTATGTTTCTGTTTGCATTCTCTCAAGTTCTGAAACTCAAATCTTCGGCTGGAGTGTTGTAGTCTTGTTTGTTTTATCAAATGGTTCCCTATTAATCTCGATTTGGGTAGCAATTAGCCTATTAGCCCTAGAACTAGTAGCAGTGGGTTTCCATACTTACTTTGCGAGTAATAGGATCGAATTAGGCTAAGAGGATTGGTCGGAAATGGAGTTGGAGGTTCAGGAATGATGTACTCTCAATGCAGCCAGTTCGACGGAGATCGTCGATCTGTGTTCGACGATAATCATCGAACTGAGATCGACGATCTCTGGTTGCCTGAGATCGATGAAGATCGTCGACCTGGGTTCGACGATGATCGTCGAACTGAGATCGACGATCTCTGTCGAGCTGAGTTTGGCGAGGATCGTCGAGCTGAGTTCGACGAGGATCGTCGAGCTGAGTTCGACGAGGATCGTCGAGCTGAGTTCGACGAGGATCGTTGAACTGAGTTCGACGATTTTCTATGGCCTGCGTTTAACGCAAAATCGTCGAACGGAATTCGACAATTCCCTGTGGCCTGCGTTTATCGAAAAATTGTCGAACGGCGTTCGACGATTTTTCCCGTGACCTGTGTTTGGCGAATAGAAAATCGTCGAATGGCGTTCGACGATTTGTCCCGTGACCTGTGATCGACGAGCGAAAAATCATCGAACGGCGTTCGATGATTTTTCCCGTGCCTGCGTTCGACGAAAGCCAAATCGTCGAACGGAGTTCGACGATTTCCTGTGGCTGGAGATTTAAGATCCCTGTAAGATGGGATTTATTCCTTTTCAGATTCTTTCTTCCCGAGTGATTACCTCCTAGGGGGAAAGTCTTGTCGGCCTTTCGTTCTTCCTTTATTTTGAGGGCCGAATCGTGGGTTATGGCAGGTAGTGGTATTTTGACGCTCTAAAGGAGCGGGTTGTTTTGTGTGCGAGCCGTGGCCTCCACTTTTTAGTCCCAGGTACGGGCTGGGTATTGTTGTGACCATCACCCTTTTAATCCCAGGTACGGGCTGGATTTGTGGTGATTTTGTACTGACACAGTGAATTTTCTTTAGGAACTGTTTGGCTTGGGGGACTGTTTTTGGTCACCAACTCAGGTCCATTTTGTTTACTACTGTCATTAACTCACAAATTAGGATTGTTAGGTGTTTCTTCCTGGTTAAATGCAACATATTGTGGCAGGTTTTTCTTGTCTTTTGCCTTGTAGCCTCTGCAGGATTTGAGCAGGGCTTGGTGTTGTTACTTGGTACTTGGTGTACTTTTATTTACTTTGGACAGTGTTTGCTTTTATTGTCTTGTTTACTTACTCTCTTGTTCCATTTTGATTTAATGCCCTAATTCAGTTTTTTTTGTTTTACTTGCTGAGGTATTCTTTCTTTTCTGAATGCCTCAGGTTCTGATTAGTAGCCGGTAGGCGGCTAGTTTTGCTATGGTGTTGCTGGTGATCCCTTGAGTTGTAGGGATCTTTCTCTTGCTGTTGTGAGGTAGTTTTCCTGCTTTTCTTACAGACATACATGCTTGCCAGTGGGTTCTTGTCAGTTTGTTGGCGCCCATTGGTAGGTTTACCTTATGATACTAGATATGTTTCTTTTACTGCTACCTTTCTGGAGATAGTCTACTTTCTCTTGCGAAGATTTATGCTTGGTTGCTAGTTATTTTTAAATCTAAAAAAACACTATTACTATTATATTTCATGACCAGCATGTTTATAAAACTCATACATTACTTTCTAAGCAACGTAAAAAGATCATTTTTCTACATATAATATAATATAAATATAGAGTCTTGCATGATATAAGATGGCCTCGGGGGTCACTTATGCACTCTCATAGGATGTCAAATATAAATAAAGTATTTTCCGCTGCGTATAAATATAGTTTTTAAACTGTGAACTAAATGATCCACTGAGCCGAGGGATACGGCCTTTAAAATATATCTGATTTTCTAATCATTAAACTTATGAGATTTTCATAGTCTAGTCAGTTGGTGTTCTCCTGAGCGTCGACAGTTATCCCCTGCTCGACGTGGCATCATGATGCGTGTTTTCTCATACTCTGTTACTTCTTAAATTCAGAGAAAATGCGGGTTGTGACAGTTGGTATCAGAGCGAGGTTGCTTGACAATTTGTCGGGCAACCTTTCCTTGTAGGTATTAGGTGTTAGCATCATATCATACACACACCGATTTGTCATCAGCACGTCTTGGCTGAAGCACGAACACTACACTTATAGCATAACATGAAGTATACTGGGCATATTATGTAGTATGGGATGCATAATATGTGTTTGTATATGGATCCACCATAGGGGCAACATGTGAGGGTTATGTAGTATGGGATGCATAACCTCACCACATGAATGCGACTAGCACGTTTCTTTTTCGTTGCATGAGAATGTTATGTAGTATGGGATGCATAACATTTTCATGCGTTTGCCGCTCATGACATGCATTAGGGCCTTTTTAGAATGCATAACACAATCATGCATAGAATAACATTGCATAAGCACAACGTGCCAAGTTAAAGATTTGCAGGATGACATATATACACACGTGGTTTTTAAATAAGAAAAAGAATATAACTTCATGCCTTCCCGATCTAGGCACAAGAGTTAGATGATGGTGGTTAACCATAGTAGGTTAGGCATAACATCATTTTTTTTTGTTCAAATAAACTCTCAGAGCAAGTTTAGAAGTTTTAAGATCATATTTATGTATGTATTGTCTGTACGTGTAGTTAGTTCCAACTATTGTACCAGGATTTGACTAATGTTGATATGACTATAGGATGGCAAGGCGTCCTTCGACGAGGTCGACTCCCCTATCTGAGGGTGAGACTTCTGGAGCGCAGAGTGATGCGGTGATCGAGAGCTTGTGGTTGAGCAACGATTCCTTGACCAGACAGTTGGTGGAGATGCAGGTCCAGATCCAGTCTCTGGTGGCAGTTGTGACAGGACAGACTCAAGGAGTGCAAGACCCTGCAGGGGGGTCAGCTACCCCTCCCCCTCCTGCTCCCCTGAGACCTCCAGTGGTGGTGCCAGCGGAGATGGCCTTCATTTCTCAGTTTTAGAGACTTAGCCCTCCTACATATGATGGGAAGGCAAATTTCATGGTCATAGATGATTGGCTGATCTCCATAGAGGAGATGTTCTCATACTCCGGTGTTGCAGATGATCAGAGAGTGATGATAGCCGCCTATAAGCTAAAGGGTTTGGCTAAGAGCTGGTGGCTTAGAGAAAAGGAGAGCTTGGTGGCCGGTTGCTCTTGGGGATTGTTCAAGGAGTTGTTATTGAGAAAGATCTTGCCTTCGGTCGAGCGTGACCGACTAATGAACGACTTCCTTCCCCTGAAGCAGAGGCAACTCACAGTCAGTGAGTACGAGATAGAGTTCAGCAAGTTGAGCCGGTTTGCCCCTGGGTTGGTGAGTGTTGAAGCAGATCGAGTCAAGCGGTTCCTTGGTGGCTTGAGGAGCGAGATTCAGCAGTTAGCCAGTGCTTATGGATCAGTGACTTATGCAGGTGTAGTGGAGGCTGCTTTGAAAGTGGAGGCAATTGAGACCGCAAAGAACAGAGGCCAGCAAATGAGGAAGGACAAGAGGAAGTCTACTGAAGAGAAGAACCCCCAGGTACTCGATGCTGCTTCGGGAAAGAAGAGCAAGGTGGTGTGTAGCTTCTGTGGCCGGTCTGGCTACCCTGTTGAGAGGTGTTTCAAGAAGGCGGGAGCTCAGAAGAAGGAGCAAGTTCATGCTATTCAAGGTGCTCCTAGGAAGGATGTTTCCTGTTCTATTTGCAAGCGACCCGGGCATGATGCTGCCCAGTGCTGGTCCAAGGATAAGGTCTGCTTTCAGTGTGGCCAGAAGTGTCATATCAAGAATAGGTGTCCTCAGGTCCAGCCTATTCTTCAGGCAGTTCCACTTCAGGCTTTACCTCCGCCTCAGCCTGTGGATAAGGACAAAGGGAAGCTGAACATGATCTCTTCCGAGGAGGCTCAAGCTTCGACTCAGGTCATCTCTGTTGATGCACGAAAACACAAGGGGGGTCGAGCACAACCAGCTAACTGTTCGAACACAGGGGAATAGGGAGACTGCGAGTAGCGATCTACTAAGCGGATGAGAGCTGGAAGAAGAGCAGGGCCGTGAACCACGGCAACAACAGACTTCGCCCGTCACGACCTGAATGCCTCTCTTGCGACGGGCTTTCCCTTGATTGAAGAAGGATTCAGTTACAAGTGAAAGGAAAAGACTGAGGGAAGCAGAGCAAGGGGGAGTCCGCAAGGCACAGGATTCGAATCCGCAGCCTGTAACTAGTAGGCTCCTGGGTCCGAGTCAGCGTGCCTTGGGTGCACCACCTCCCCCCTATTTATAGGATAGGGGGCCTACCCAAACGGGCGGGGCTAAAATAACCGGCTGCCCGGGGTACAGGAGAACCGGGCAGTGGTGACAGGAAGCAAAAAGAAAGAACACGCCAGTCCGCACAGAAGTGGCGGACTGGGCTCGCGAGCTGGAGCTTCCACTGCTGCTGGGCGCGCCCACTGGAGGGCGGCGGCCTGGGAGGACGAGATACTGCGTCCGCCGCTGGAGAACCTGATACCCAAAGCGCCGGCGGACTGAGCGGACAGGTCCTTGCGTCCACTGCTGGAGAACCTGATACCCAAAGCGCAGGCGGACTGAGCGGACAGGTCCTTGCGTCCGCTGCTGGAATACCACCCTTGGCGCCCGACTGGTGATAATGCCGGACTGGGCGGACTGACAAATCTCGTCCGCGCCTGCTGAAAGCGGGGGCTTTGGAAACTTGCAGTATGTTGCGGACTGAGGGGTTAACATAATCCCCGCACATTTTTAAGTTTCCAGAAAACTTCGAAAATGTTTTCTTAACCGCCGAGTCCGCAAACCTCGAAAATGCCGCCAACGCTATAAATATCGCTGGAGGGTCTGGATCTGCTGAGAATCTCGATCGACACGGGGCGCTATTCACCACTTGCGGTCTCCACCTTCCAGTCCGGCATGGCTAGGCTTGGAGCTTTCTTATCTAGCGTTACTGCAAAAGGCGACCTGGAGCCGACAACGCCTATGAAGACCAAGAAGATTGTAAAGAGGTCGACAAGAAAAGATCCTGTCCGCTCCACAGGAGAGAGTTCCCAGAGCCAGAAGCCTGCGGAGAAAGCAGTCCGCCATGTCGATGTGTCTGCTCGCGGGGATGCCGTAGTCGACGCCGAACCATTGAGGAGTGAGAAGATGGCAACCTTGTCGGACTCCGCCCCTTCTCAGAAAACCGCAACCTCGGCGGACACTGCTGGCGAACACATGGAGACTGACATATCTTCCCCCAATGCCTCGGTGCAAATCGTTGACTTGGACGAAGAAGACCGGCGGACTGAGGTAGAGGACGACGCGCCCTCAAAGGCATTGTCTGCTGTGAATCCTGAACCTGTCCGCGCTGACCAGCCCGATTTAGGGGGGTCCGCCGCGGATGCTGCTGAGAAGACCGCCAAGAGGAAGAAGAGGAAGAGAGACGGAGCGACCGTCGCCGAGCGGGTTGAGAAGAAGCTCCGCGCAATGAAGGAGAAGAACGTCTCCAAGCGGACTGGGGAAGCGGACTTACAACACAGGCCGCGCAATAAAGAAGTTCCAGACGGCGATCTGGTTACTCCGGAGGCCCAAATCCAGGGAGAGAATTCCCTCTCAACGGTCAGTCTATCCACGAATGAGATAATTGATTCCATAGACGTTGGTCGACTTGACTTAATCAACGACTCCTTGCTGGTTGTACTGCAGCAGAATGAGGCGGAGACTACTGGAGATAAGGGTGACGAACTCCCTTCCTTGTCCGCTGCGGAGGAAGAGGAGAGGGAGAGGCTGAAGGAGAAGATAGAGGAGCAAAAGAAACAAATCGTTGCTCATGTTGCTGCGGTCGGGGCAGCCTCGCAGCAGGCCGCGGCGGACAAAGCCGCTGAGGATCTACGGATTGCTGCGGAGCTGATGCGGTCAGGTAAACTTCAGTCGGCGCCCAAATACTTTCAGCGCAAGTGGCTTTACAGGTCGCCGCCGCGGACGTCAAGACCGATCAAAATTATCACCAAGACGGACGATATCGTGGTCTCAACAAGTGCGGCTGTCGAGATAAGAGCAAGGGTTCACCGCGAATGGAAAAAGCGGTTAAGCGCCTTTGACCGGATAGAGAAAATCAGTCCGCTAAAGATAACCAGCTTGCAATCCCAAGGAAACTACCAAACTGTGGATAATGAATCCAGTCCGCCAAAGATAGAAGTGATCTATAGCTTGCGACCAGGCGGGGAGGTGAGCCTGAGCGGCATACTTTTCTCACCGGGCTACAAGTTATAAGATCAACCCAAATAGGCGGACTCTGTGGATAGAGAAAAAATCAGTCCGCTAAAGATAGAAATGACCCATAACTCGCGACCAGGTGGGCAGGTGAGCCTGGGCGGCATACTTTCCTCACCGGGCTACAAGCTATAAGATCAACCCAAATTGGCGGACTGAGCGGACAGAGAAAACCAGTCCGCATACTATTTCCTGCAAAAAGCAAGATGCTCACTTGGCGGAATGGTTCCCTGCCCTATTGCCTGGAGTACAGTCTAAGCTGTGAGTCTCCTGCAGGCACTGCTTGAGGGTACCATGGAGTGTTCGAGGGTTACAAGCTAAGATGACCCGCGGGCAGGTGAGCCGGAACGGCATACTTTCCTCATGTGATCATCGAAGTTGTAACAATATCCCTAAAGCGGCATGGTAGAGCTTTACACCCACCTTTCCCTCCATAATGCAAAGGTGGGGTCAGGTACCTGCCGGGATCCGAAGTCCAGAATCCAACCGCGCTAGAGCCTGCAAGCTCCCACTACACGGTGCGAAATCTCCTCGCAACACGTGGTCTTCGTGGTGTTATGCTAATGACAACGGCTCTAGGGGAGGTCTAGCTGAACTCGGCGATGTCTCCTGGTATCAGGGAACCGTTATAGGTCTTTGGGAGAGAGAGAAAACACTAGAAAAAATGTCAGTATGGATTCTTTGATTAAGAAAATGCATTTGCAAAGGAAGCATAAGAAAGAAAAAGGGAGTTCGGGTGTAGAACCGTTTTTGAAATCTCTCTTAGCGCCTTATCTGTTATGATTACAACAAAACACTCGAAGAAGTGTTAGCAAGCAGTTTCTATTCATAATAATTCTTGAAGAGGATACACAAAGTATAAAAAGGAAGTTTAAGAATAGAACCGCTTGAGATCATCACCACTCCACGTGTGTGGTATATCCTCTCCTTCGTGAGTCTGCAAGCGGTAAGCGCCGCTTTTTAACGCTTCTTTGACGACAAAAGGGCCGGCCCAATTTGGATTAAGCTTTCCAACTGAACCAGCTCTTGCAGCGGCATCAACCTTCTTTAGAACTAGATCTCCCACTTGGAAGTGTTTGATCCTTATATTCTGATCGAAGTAACGGGCCATCCTCCTTTTGACCTCTTCCTGTCTTATGGCTGCTTGATCTCTGACCTCCTCGATGTGTTCCAAGCTGAACCTCATCTCCTCGTTATTCAACTCAACCCAATCATCAACACCTTCTCTTGCAAGCAGTACTCTGGGTGACGGGACTTCAAACTCAATCGGGATGAGTGCCTCTGAGCCATGAGAGAGTTTGAATGGAGTCTCCCCGGTTGCGGATGATGGCGTTGTCCTAAGGGACCAGAGGACTGATGGGAGCTGATCAGCCCAACTGCCCTTGAGATTCTGCACTTTCTTTTTGAGCAAGTTGAGGATCTGCTTGTTGGCAGCTTCCACCTGGCCATTGCTTCTGGGATGATGAACTGATGCAAAACGCAGCTCTGTTCCGATCTGCCCGCAAAAATCTATCATCTCTGAGTTGTTGAATTGTGGCCCATTGTCAGTGATTATTGCCATTGGTATCCCGTGCCGGCAGACAATTTCTCCCCAAATGAAGTTCTTGATGATCTGAGTAGTTGTCTTAGCCAATGCCTTGGCTTCGATCCACTTGCTGAAGTAGTCGATCATTACGATGATAAAACGCCGTTGCCCGCTTGCCAAGGGAAAAGGACCAATGAGATCCATTCCCCAAACCGCAAAGGGCCAAGGAGTTGCAATCGACCTGAGGGACTGAGCTGCTTGGTGCTGAAGTGGAGCAAACTTCTGGCATTGAACACACCTTCTGGCGTAGATCTCTGAGTCTTTCTTCATTGTGGGCCAGAAATACCCTTGTCGCAGGACTCGTTTTTCAAGAGTTCTTGCTCCAGAGTGGCTTCCACACTCTCCTGAGTGAACCTCTTGCAAAACAGTGTGAGCTTCTTCTTCTGAAACACACCGGGCCATGGTTGAGAGGAAGGTCTTTCTATAAAGGATTCCCGCCACTAGGAAGTAGTGAGCTGCTTTTATTCTGAACTTTTTCTTGTCTCTAACTGTATGATGATAATTTCCTGTTGATAGATATAGGATGAATGGGTCCATCCAAGAGACGCGTTGATCTACTTGCATCAGATCTCCTTCCACCACTGCCGGACGGAAGAGCTCGGAAGTTGTTCCTCCTGAAGGCATCCCATGCTTAGAGAGAAAATCGGCCTCCTCATTCTCTGTTCTGGGGATATGTTCGATGGTGAAGCTTTTAAACCTTCCGACTTCTATTTTCACAAGAGCTAGATATTTTTTCAAGACTGGCTCCCTTGCTTCGAAGTTGCCGAGGACTTGCGACGCCATTACCAGAGAATCGGTTTTGATGTGGACATGATCGATTCCTAATTCCCATGCGAGCCTCAAGCCTGCTAGCATGGATTCATATTCGGCCTGGTTGTTGGTTACTGGAAAGTAAAACTTGATGGCCTGCTCCAATTTGACTCTGTTTGGATTGATGAGAGCCACTCCTGCTCCAGAAGAACTTCTGTCTGAGGCACCATCAACATAGATGGTCCAAGCCAAAGGTGACCTTTCTGCTTGATCAGAACTGGACTTTGGCATGTCGATCAGAAAATCTGCTAGGACTTGAGCTTTAATGGCTGTCTTGGGCACATAAGAAATTTCAAATTCACTTAGCTCTATTGCCCACTTAGCTAGTCTTCCGGAATGCTCGGGCTTTTCCAACACACCCTTCAAAGGTTGATCGGTGATGACTTGAATTGAATGTGCTTGGAAGTACGGGCGAAGCCGGCGAGCTGACATGACCAGTGCCAAGGCTAACTTCTCCAGGATCGGATACCGCGTCTCTGCACTCTTCAGAATATGGCTGACATAGTAGATTGGGAATTGCTTTCTGCCTTCTTCCCGAAGAAGAACGGAGCTAACGGCCTCAGGGCCAACCCCTAGGTACAAGAAAAGAACCTCTCCTGGGCGGGGGCTCTGAAGCAGAGGCGATGAGGTAAGTTGCATCTTTAACTGTTCAAAAGCCTGGGAGCACTCTTCTGTCCACTCAAACTTGGAAGCACGTCGGAGGGTCTTAAAGAAGGGGGCACTCCTATCTCCAACCCGAGAAAGAAATCTTGCAAGACCTGCTAGCCTTCCCCCTAACTGCTGAACTTCCTTCGGTGAATGAGGGGTAGGCATTTCAAGAATAGCTTTTACCTTGTCAGGATTGGGGGCAAGTCCCTCCGGAGTAAGGAGATGACCAAGAAACTTCCCCTTACTCGCTCCAAAAGTACACTTCAAAGGATTGAGCTTCATCTTGTATCTACGCAGAGTAGCGAACGTCTCTGCTAGATCTAGCAAGTGCAGCGAAAACGATTTACTCTTAATCAAGAGATCGTCTACATACACTTCTAGGTTTCTCCCTTTCTGATGGTTAAACACACGGTCCATCATCCGTTGATAGGTTGCGCCAGCATTCTTAAGCCCAAAGGGCATCACAAGGTAGCAATAACATCCATCGTTAGTAATGAACGACGTGTGAGGAACGTCGGGCTTATGCATTCTTATCTGATGATAACCAGAAAACGCATCTAAAAAACTCATGTAAGAGTACCCTACCGCGGAATCAACTAAAGAATCTATCCGAGGCAAGGGGTAGCAATCTTTAGGACATGCTTTATTAAGTTTAGTAAAGTCTACACACATTCGCCACTTTCCCCCTGGTTTTTTAACCATTACAACATTTGAAATCCATGTGGGATATTGCACTTCTTTAATAAAATTTGCCTTGAGGAGCTTCGCAACCTCCTCCCTTATTGGTTCTGCAAGCTTTGTTGCCACGTCCCTCTTCTTCTGCTGGATAGGCTTGCAGCCGGGATCAACATTCAGGTGGTGGCAAGCAACATCAGGATCCACCCCCGGCATGTCTTCTGCTGACCAGGCAAAGACATTCAGGTTCTTTAGCAGGCAGGAAATCAACTCAGCCTTTTGGTCTTCAGGTAGCTCCGAGTTGATGGAGAGTTTCCTCTCCTCCCCTTCAGCAATGGGGACTCCTTGCGTCACCTGGGCAGGTTCCAGGTGAGCACCTTCATCAGCAGCAACTTTCGAACTGGGAGAGGCTTCTGCAGCTTCTGTTGGAGCAAGGGAAGGGCTGGCTTCAACCATGTTGACAGTGCGGACGTAGTACTCCCTTGCTCTCCTTGGGTCACTACGGACCCGGCACATCCTCCCATCGGCGAAGAACTTGATGGCTAGGTGGTAAGTGGAAATCACTGCTCGATACTTGTTCAGCGGGGGCCTGCCTAAGATGGCATGGTAGCTGCTGGGGGCGTCGACTACTATGAACTGTATCTACTTTGTTGCCCCTCCAAGCTTCACTGGCAAGGTGACGCTGCCCTCCACTTCTTTCCTCTCTCCTGAGAAACCATAGAGTGGCCCCTCAGTGGAAAGCAGAGGCTTTCCGGTCCTCAGGGCCTCAAAAGTAGACTTAAAGAGGAGGTTAACCGAACTGCCCGTGTCAAACAGAATCCTATCCACCGTGAAGTCCCCAATACCAGCCTGGATTACGACTGCATCATCAAATGGATTGGCTGTTCGAGGAAGATCTTCTGGACCAAAGGTGACGACTTCCCTTGGAGGAGCAACGGAAGAAGAGGCCACCTCTGCCTGGGTGACCCTTGAAATTGACGATTTCCGGGTGGACTCGGTCCCAGCTCCACCATGGATGAAGAAGAGGCGTCCCAGAATCCCCTCATCATTTGCATCGAAGCACTCTACCGGGACGTTGATTGGCCCCAGACGGCCTTCATCTTCTATATCCACGCATTCTTGGTATGCCTCGGCTACCTCTTTGCCCTTTGAGGTGGATGGCTTCGAAGAGGAAGGAGAATCCTTCTTGGCCAGGTCAATCTTGCCCTCGGTACGCAACTTATCTATCAGCGCGCGAAGGGCCTTGCATTCTTCAGTCAGATGACCCTTTACCTTGTGGAACTGGCAGTATTGTGAATTATTCCTCGGCTTCCACATCTTCTGAGGCTCTTGCCTCTTCTCTTCTGATCTCCTTTGCAGGATCTGGATGACTTCGTCAAGGTCCAGATCTGCAGGGTCCTCCATGGGGCTCTCATCAAATTGGGTCGGAGCAGGCAAGGCTGCTTGCTGATGGATGGGAAGAGCTTGCAATGGAACGGCGGGAGCGGCGGCCAACGACAGTCTCTGCTCATGAAACTGTTGATGGACTTGGAAAGGTTTTTTGTTGCGGAAGTTCCTGCCTCTTTGAGACGGAGGCTGGAAGTCTGGACGAGGGGGCCTGCCACGAGAGGAAGAAGCGGAGGCATCCCTTCCTTCAGCCTTGGCTGTCAGGGATGAAACATAGGTCGGATTGGTATTTTCCCCTTCTATGAAACGATTGACCATGGCGATCAACTCCTGATAAGTCTCGGGTGCCTTAGTCGTTGCTTTAAACTTCAGAGGGCCCTCTCGAAGCCCGTGGATCAAGGCGACCTTATAATAGTCGGGGTTCACATTCCTCACCCCCTGAATTTCTCTTTGAAAGCGATCAACGAATCTTGCTACTGATTCATTATCCCTTTGCTTGATCTCGAATAGGGCAGCTGGCCCATTCTTCCTCTTCCTTGAGGTAGCAAACCTCAGCAGTAACTGGCTACGAAGCTCCGCAAAAGAAGAGATAGTGCCCGAAGGCAGCTCGTAGAACCATTCTCTCGCTTGCCCTTCGAGAGTGGTGACCAGCAGTTTACACTTAATTGCATCTGAGAGGCATCTCAAAGCAACTGCCCCCTCAAATGCCTGGAGATGAGAAACTGGATCTGTCGCTCCTGAATAGAATGGGATGCGAGGCTCCCTGAAGTTGCTCGGAGCCGATTCCCATCGAATTCGGTCAACAAAGGGAGACGGGGTGTCAAACTCTGCAGAGTAGAAAGGGCGGACTGGAGCCGAGGAGTCCGCGGGCTCGGCGGACTGGCGATCAGCAAAGTGAAGTTGGCGGGCAGGAGTGCCCCTGGCAGCTTCTCTAAAGAAATCTCTGAAAGCAAACTCTTCCTCTTGAGGGAGCAGAGGGGTAGCGGACTGAGCAGGGTTCCGAGGAGTTTCTGGCGACTGCCGAAGCGGAGTTCGGCGAGCTGGGGTCTGGCGGACTGGCGAATTCGCTGGGTCCGCTGCGGCCTGAGGAGCAAGCCGCTGGGCCAGCGCGAGCAGAGATTAGCTGATTGTGTCAAGACGCTGGTCGGTCTGCCGGCGAGACTGCTCGGCCTCAAGGCGAGCTTGCTCAATCGCGTCCCAAAGGGAGTCTTCTGAAGAGCTGGAGCGGTCTGAAGAGCGGGCTCTGCGGTCTGACATCTTGCGTCCGCTGATTTCAAAACACTACTCGGATCTGAAGGTCACGTGTTAACTGTTGATGCACGAAAACACAAGGGGGGTCGAGCACAACCAGCTAACTGTTCGAACACAGGGGAATAGGGAGACTGCGAGTAGCGATCTACTAAGCGGATGAGAGCTGGAAGAAGAGCAGGGCCGTGAACCACGGCAACAACAGACTTCGCCCGTCGCGGCCTGAATGCCTCTCTTGCGACGGGCTTTCCCTTGATTGAAGAAGGATTCAGTTACAAGTGAAAGGAAAAGACTGAGGGAAGCAGAGCAAGGGGGAGTCCGCATGGCACAAGATTCGAGTCCGTAGCCTGTAACAAGTAGGCTCCTGGGTCCGAGTCCGCGTCCCTTGGGTGCACCACCTCCCCCCTATTTATAGGATAGGGGGCCTGCCCAAACGGGCAGGGCTAAAATAACCGGCTGCCCGGGGTACAGGAGAACCGGGCAGCGGTGACGGGAAGCAAAAATAAAGAACACGCCAGTCCGCACAGAATTGGCGGACTGGGCTCGCGAGCTGGAGCTTCCACTGCTGTTGGGCGCGCCCACTGGAGGGCGGCGGCCTGGGCGGACGAGATACTGCGTCCGCCGCTGGAGAACCTGATACCCAAAGCGCCGGCGGACTGAGCGGACAGGTCCTTGCGTCCGCTGCTGGAGATCCTGATACCTCAAACGCTGGCGGACTGCGCGGACATGCACGTGCGTCCGCTGCTGGGGTACCATGGTCCAATTGGGGACCTTGCCGGACTGGGCGGACTGATAAATTGCGTCCGCGCCTGCTGAAAGGGGGGCTTTGGAACCTTGTAGTATGCTGCGGACTGAGGGGTTAACATAAAGGATTCAGTTACAAGTGGCCTGAATGCCTCTCTTGCGACAGGCTTTCCCTTGATTGAAGAAGGTTTCAGTTACAAGTGAAAGGAAAAGACTGAGGGAAGCAGAGCAAGGGGGAGTCCGCAAGGCACAGGATTCGAGTCCGCAGCCTGTAACTAGTAGGCTCCTGGGTCCGAGTCAGCGTGCCTTGGGTGCACCACCTCCCCCCTATTTATAGGATAGGGGGCCTGCCCAAACGGGCAGGGCTAAAATAACCGGCTGCCCGGGGTACAGGAGAACCGGGCAGTGGTGACGGGAAGCAAAAAGAAAGAACACGCCAGTCCGCACAGAAGTGGCGGACTGGGCTCGCGAGCTGGAGCTTCCACTGCTGCTGGGCGCGCCCACTGGAGGGCGGCGGCCTGGGCGGACGAGATACTGCGTCCGCCGCTGGAGAACCTGATACCCAAAGTGCCGGCGGACTGAGCGGACAGGTCCTTGCGTCCGCTGCTGGAGAACCTGATACCCAAAGCGCCGGCGGACTGAGCGGACAGGTCCTTGCGTCCGCTGCTGGAATACCACCCTTGGCGCCCGACTGGTGATAATGTCGGACTGGGCGGACTGACAAATCTCATCCGCGCCTGCTGAAAGCGGGGGCTTTGGAAACTTGCAGTATGTTGCGGACTGAGGGGTTAACATAATCCCCGCACATTTTTAAGTTTCCAGAAAACTTCGAAAATGTTTTCTTAACCGCCGAGTCCGCAAACCTCGAAAACGCCGCCAACGCTATAAATATCGCTGGAGGGTCTGGATCTGCTGAGAATCTCGATCGACACGGGGCGCTATTCACCACTTGCGGTCTCCACCTTCCAGTCCGGCATGGCTAGGCTTGGAGCTTTCTTATCTAGCGTTAC
Organism: Platanthera guangdongensis; assembly: GCA_039583875.1. Lineage (NCBI taxonomy): Eukaryota > Viridiplantae > Streptophyta > Magnoliopsida > Asparagales > Orchidaceae > Platanthera > Platanthera guangdongensis. Next base: position 109,908,167 of record CM077162.1, read on the forward strand.
TACAAAAGGCGACCTGGATCCGACAACGCCTATGAAGACCAAGAAGATTGTAAAGAGGTCGACAAGAAAAGATCCTGTCCGCTCCACAGGAGAGAGTTCCCAGAGCCAGAAGCCTGCGGAGAAAGCAGTCCGCCATGTCGATGTGTCTGCTCGCGGGGATGCCGTAGTCGACGCCGAACCATTGAGGAGTGAGAAGATGGCAACCTTGTCGGACTCCGCCCCTTCTCAGAAAACCGCAACCTCGGCGGACACTGCTGGCGAACACATGGAGACTGACATATCTTCCCCCAATGCCTCGGTGCAAATCGTTGACTTGGACGAAGAAGACCGGCGGACTGAGGTAGAGGACGACGCGCCCTCAAAGTCATTGTCTGCTGTGAATCCTGAACCTGTCCGCGCTGACCAGCCCGATTTAGGGGGGTCCGCCGCGGATGCTGCTGAGAAGACCGCCAAGAGGAAGAAGAGGAAGAGAGACGGAGCGACCGTCGCCGAGCGGGTTGAGAAGAAGCTCCGCGCAATGAAGGAGAAGAACGTCTCCAAGCGGACTGGGGAAGCGGACTTACAACACAGGCCGCGCGACAAAGAAGTTCCAGACGGCGATCTGGTTACTCCGGAGGCCCAAATCCAGGGAGAGAATTCCCTCTCAACGGTCAGTCTATCCACGGATGAGATAATTGATTCCATAGACGTTGGTCGACTTGACTTAATCAACGACTCCTTGCTGGTTGTACTGCAGCAGAATGAGGCGGAGACTATTGGAGATAAGGGTGACGAACTCCCTTCCTTGTCCGCTGCGGAGGAAGAGGAGAGGGAGAGGCTGAAGGAGAAGATAGAGGAGCAAAAGAAACAAATCGTTGCTCATGTTGCTGCGGTCGGGGCAGCCTCGCAGCAGGCCGCGGCGGACAAAGCCGCTGAGGATCTGCGGATTGCTGCGGAGCTGATGCGGTCAGGTAAACTTCAGCCGGCGCCCAAATACTTTCAGCGCAAGTGGCTTTACAGGTCGCCGCCGCGGACGTCAAGACCGATCAAAATTATCACCAAGACGGACGATATCGTGGTCTCAACAAGTGCGGCTGCCGAGAGAAGAGCAAGGGTTCACCGCGAATGGAAAAAGCGGTTAAGCGCCTTTGACCCGGAGCGGGCAAGGTGGCCAATCATCTTCGATAGTCGGAAACTCGCTGCCGCTATATCTAAAAGTGATCTTTTATCCTTTCTTTTAGTCCGCCGCAAACTGCCTTTGAATGTGAAGTTGACTTTATTTGTTGCAGGTAGAAAGTCGCTGCCGGGCTCCATCGAGAGTGGCGAGATCGTGGTCACACCCAACACTGGTACCGACGCGGTCTCACACGTGGAGTCCGCGGAAGATGAGCCGCCCAGCCTGAGTACGATAAAAAAATTAGAGAAGAAATTTGAAGCTGAAATGCAATGTGTCAAAGCAGAGTTAGAGAAAGCGGCGGAGCGCGAGAGGGCGTCCGCGGCGCGCGAGAAAGCGTCCGCGGAACGCGAGAAGGCCCTCAAAGACCAGGTCGCCAGCATCTCGCGGGCGCTGGAGAGGTCTGAAAAGGAAAAGAAAAGGCTCGCGGATGACGTCCGATACTACAGAGGCAAGCACTTGGTGTCGGCTCGTGAAGGAAAGGAGAAGCGGACTGCTGAGGTCGCTGAGCAGAGGCCACGGGCGTCAGATCGCGTTCCTCCTGAGATCGCGGCACTGGCAGGTGGTGTCCCACATGCTGCGGATGAGGAGCCGAGGCCGGCAGCGGAGCCAATGGTGCCTCTCAGCCTGGTAGACCGGGAAGCCGCCCACATGCACCGGACCATCAATGTCATCCACCACCACCTCTGTCGTGTATATAGTGAAATTCTTCAGATAAGCGATCAGGCGGCTCATCTATGCCGGGATAGGACGGAGAAGCCTATGCGAACTGAAAATAGGGACCGCTAAGTCCGCGGTGCTTCTGATTTTTTAGCTTCTTGTATAATCGTCTGTATAATTGCGCTGCAAACAATGTTGTGTGATGTGTTTGATTGAACTTTTATTGCGATCTATGCGGACTCAGATTATAAATCCGCAATTTTATGTTGCTTAATCCTTGGCTTGATCTGTGGCGGACTGTGCGGACTAGCGCTGTGTCCGCTTCTTGTTAACCTGGCGGGAAAATATGCGACCTGGGCGGACAGGGAACTGTACCGGCCACAACTTGGTTCTGAATTTCCCTTGGAATGTTAAATTGTCTTTGTATCCGTGTTATTTGTTTGGCTGCTTTTTAATTCTTTGCGGACTGTGCGGATTGAATATGCGACCTGCGCGGACTGGTCAAAAAGCTGTCAGAATCTTTATCTATAAATACTGCCTTCTGCTTTCTCTATGTAGGAAATTATCGAAGTAAACAGAATCCTGCGGCCTGCAACATGGTGTCCGCGCGCACTGATGCTGCAGTCGCCTTCCATTCTGCCGACCACCGAAAATGTACTTTGACAGAGGATGATCTGGCTGCCTTCGTCGAAAAGAAGATGGCGGACTCGAACATACTTGTCCGCCTACCCGCCCATCAGGAAAGGTTGAACTTTTCGACGGCGACCCAGATCGCCATTCCCGTTGACCATTTCGATAGCGGATTCAGGTTCCCGCTCCTATGGGAGCTTGCTGCAATCTTTGAGCACTACGGGATGGTCCCTGGCCAGCTCGCGTCGAATACCCTTGCCGCGATCTGCAGCTACATCTCTTATTTGCGATCTGAAAAGATTGCTTTCTCGATGAACATCTTCCGCAAAATATTCTCCGTCCGCTCCATAACTGCCTCCGGAGGCCGCCCCTACAAGGGAGTAATCTACTTCTACTGCAGGGGGATGAAGGTAGTGGGTCTTCCAAACAAGATCCACAACTGGACCTCGAGGTTCTTTATTTTTGAGGGCGACCTTGGGTTCGCGCACACGTATCCGCAGGTGCGCGCGGACTCTGTCTTTAAAAATGTGCAGCTGGACGACCTGGAGTCCGCAATCGTCGAGTTCTTGGCCAACGCCAGACTTGATATCGAATACTACCTTCCGCTGTTGGCGAGCCTAGCGGATGTCATGCCTGAGGACAGTAAGTAGTTTAGCGGACTCAGCTTTTGTATCCGCCGCGACCATGTCGTTAACTCTGGTTCTCTTTTTGCAGCGACCTTGGCGGTGCCCGCCAACTTGCCGCAGACGCCGAGCGGCTTCGTCCCTACACAAAGGGAGAAGAAGGAAGCAGTTGCAAAAAAGAGGAAGGAGGAAGGGGATCCCGCAGCGGACTACTCTTCCTCCGAAAGTTTCTCCATGACCGGCTTCGGTATCAGCCAGAGGGACCTTAGGGGGAACCCTATGGTCCACTGGCACAGCAAGAAGAAGCATGTCCGCCTATCCACCGCGCTTCCTTCGTGGAGGAGTCCGCGGATAACACGCCACGCCCATATTGCGCTCTCCACTCTTTACGGAAAGCGCAACTTGAGCGACCTCAAGAAGGTGTCCGCCGCCGACCTCCCTCTGCTGGCCTCCCAGGCTTCTGCGAACAGCGCGGTAACAAACCACTACGTCGCTACTTTGGTCAGGGACCTGCTGAGGCAGAATGAACAACTTCTGAAGGATAACAAAGTGTTAAAGGAAAGGAACGCGCGGCTGGGAGAGAGGAATGCTCGGCAAAGAGAGGAGCTGGGGGTGAGTTGAATTTGCCGCGGTCTTAATTTTCTATCCGTCGCGAGCTGTCTGATGTTTGTAATCTTGCTTTTCGCAGGTCGCCTACGACTTGGAGAACAATAAATTCCAGGCCGCCACGCTCCCTTTTGTGATGGAGACTGTCGAGGTCGCTGTTGAGCGACTTGCCCGCGATGGCCTCATGAAGGAGGGAGTGGGCGGCGTCCCTTTTCTGGAGATCTTCCCTGAGCTGGCCCCTCAGGTCGCAGCGATGGAGAGAGCTAGAAAAGGAAAGGACGTCATTGAGGAAGGTGAAGATGAGGAAGAAGAAGACGAAGAAGAAGAAGAAGAAGAGAAAGAAGACGGAGGCTCGCAGGGCGAAGAGCAAGGCGTCAGGGAAAATGCGGACGATGCTGCATCGAGCCGACGTGGAGAGGAGCTGTCCGCCGAGTCCGACACCTCTGCATCTTCCTCTGCTACTGGGAGCTCGCATAGCGGGTCCGCCACTAGTACAGGATCAGGTAGTAGCGGGAGCGGCTCGGGTGGCTACTCTCCAGAAGTCGACATCATCGGTGACAGCCCTGCACCTCCCGAGAAGAAACAGAGGACTGATTGATCAATGTACATATATATGTATTGTTTTTTGTAAAAGTGGCGGACGCAAGATTGCAGTCCGCCGAACATATAGAACGATGTAAACAATTTGTTGATGAAATAGAAAAGGATATTTTTTGGCATGTGTGCTTCCTGCAATGCTCTTTTTTCCACGCTCACCGCACCGATACTTAGCAGTCCGCACGATGCGTTGATTAATCACAGCATAAAGAAGAATTTTGTCAGGCGGACCCTGTTGAGTTTAAGTTACGGTCCGCTCATCACATCATTTAACGAATCTTGCTGATTAAAGAATTAGACATCAACTCATTCAGTATCCGCCTCAGAGAACAGCCAGCTGATAACAATGCCTGGGGTACTTGAGTTATAGCTGTAGTCCGCAAGCCAGACCGCACATAATATAAAAGCACATTGATTATTAACTTATCAAATAATGCGAGAATCATTCTGCGGACTGAGCGGATACAGAAACCCAATCCGCTCATAATAGAAGTGATCAAACTTATATAACATGAAAATCATTCTGCGAACTGAGCGGATATAGAAGACCAATCCGCTTATAACAGGAATATAAACTTGAATATGTACCCTGCGGACTGAGCGGATACAGAAAACCAATCCACTCATAATAGAAATGATCTATAGCTTGCGACCAGGCGAGCAGGTGAGCCTGAGCGGCATACTTTCCTCACCGAGCTACAAGCTATAAGATCAACCCAAGTCGGCGGACTGACCGGATAGAGAAAATCAGTCCGCTAAAGATAACCAGCTTGCAATCCCAAGGAAACTACCAAACTGTGCGGACAACGAATCCAGTCCGCCAAAGATAGAAGTGATCTAAAGCTTACGACCAGGCGGGCAGGTGAGCCTGAGCGGCATACTTTCCTCACCGGGCTACAAGCTATAAGATCAACCCAAGTCGGCGGACCGATCGGATAGAGAAAAAATCAGTCCGCTAAAGATAAAAATGACCCACAACTCGTGACCAGGTGGGCAGGTGAGCCTGGGCGGCATACTTTCCTCACAGGGCTACAAGCTATAAGATCAACCCAAATTGGCGGACTGAGCGGATAGAGAAAACCAGTCCGCATACTTTTTCCTGCAAAAAGCAAGATGCTCACTTGGCGGAACGGTTCCCTGCCCTCTTGCCTGGAGTACAGTCTAAGCTGTGGGTCTCCTGCAGGCACTGCTTGAGGGTACCATGGAGTGTTCGAGGGTTACAAGCTAAGATGACCCGCGGGCAGGTGAGCCGGAATGGCATACTTTCCTCATGTGATCATCGAAGTTGTAACAATATCCTTAAAGCGGCATGGTAGAGCTTTACACCCACCTTGCCCTTCATAATGCAAAGGTGGGGTCAGGTACCTGCCGGGATCCGAAGTCCAGAATCCAACCGCGCTAGAGCCTGCAAGCTCCCACTACACGGTGCGAAATCTCCTCGCAACACATGGTCTTCGTGGTGTTACGCTAATGACAACGGCTCTAGGGGAGGTCTAGCTGAACTCGGCGATGTCTCCTGGTATCAGGGAACCGTTATAGGTCTTTGGGAGAGAGAGAAAACACTAGAAAAATGTCAGTATGGATTCTTTGATTAAGAAAATGCATTTGCAAAGGAAGCATAAGAAAGAAAAAGGGAGTTCGGGTGTAGAACCGTTTTTGAAATCTCTCTTAGCGCCTTATCTGTTATGATTACAACAAAACACTCGAAGAAGTGTTAGCAAGCAGTTTCTATTCATAATAATTCTTGAAGAGGATACACAAAGTAGAAAAGGAAGTTTAAGAATAGAACCGCTTGAGATCATCCCCACTCCACGTGTGTGGTATATCCTCTCCTTCGTGAGTCTGCAAGCGGTAAGCGCCGCTTTTTAACGCTTCTTTGACGACAAAAGGGCCGGCCCAATTTGGATTAAGCTTTCCAACTGAACCAGCTCTTGCAGCAGCATCAACCTTCTTTAGAACTAGATCTCCCACTTGGAAGTGTTTGATCCTTATATTCTGATCGAAGTAACGGGCCATCCTCCTTTTGACCTCTTCCTGCCTTATGGCTGCTTGATCTCTGACCTCCTCGATGTGTTCCAAGCTGAACCTCATCTCCTCGTTATTCAACTCAACCCAATCATGAACACCTTCTCTTGCAAGCAGTACTCTGGGTGACGGGACTTCAAACTCAATTGGGATGAGTGCCTCCGAGCCATGAGAGAGTTTGAATGGAGTCTCCCCGGTTGCGGATGATGGCGTTGTCCTAAGGGACCAGAGGACTGATGGAAGCTGATCAGCCCAACTGCCCTTGAGATTCTGCACTTTCTTTTTGAGCAAGTTGAGGATCTGCTTGTTGGCAGCTTCCACCTGGCCATTGCTTCTGGGATGATGAACTGATGCAAAACGCAGCTCTGTTCCGATCTGCCTGCAAAAATCTATCATCTCTGAGTTGTTGAATTGTGGCCCATTGTCAGTGATTATTGCCATTGGTATCCCGTGCCGGCAGACAATTTCTCCCCAAATGAAGTTCTTGACGATCTAAGTAGTTGTCTTAGACAATGCCTTGGCTTCGATCCACTTGCTGAAGTAGTCGATCATTACGATGATAAAACGGCGTTGCCCGCTTGCCAAGGGAAAAGGACCAATGAGATCCATTCCCCAAACCGCAAAGGGCCAAGGAGTTGCAATCGACCTGAGGGACTGAGCTGCTTGGTGCTGAAGTGGAGCAAACTTCTGGCATTGAACACACCTTCTGGCGTAGATCTCTGAGTCTTTCTTCATTGTGGGCCAGAAATACCCTTGTCGCAGGACTCGTTTTTCAAGAGTTCTTGCTCCAGAGTGGCTTCCACACTCTCCTGAGTGAACCTCTTGCAAAACAATGTGAGCTTCTTCTTCTGAAACACACCGGGCCATGGTTGAGAGGAAGGTCTTTCAATAAAGGATTCCCGCCACTAGGAAGTAGTGAGCTGCTTTTATTCTGAACTTTTTCTTGTCTCTAACTGTATGATGATAATTTCCTGTTGATAGATATAGGATGAATGGGTCCATCCAAGAGACGCGTTGATCTACTTGCATCAGATCTCCTTCCACCACTGCCGGACGGAAGAGCTCGGAAGTTGTTCCTCCTGAAGGCATCCCATGCTTAGAGAGAAAATCGGCCTCCTCATTCTCTGTTCTGGGGATATGTTAGATGGTGAAGCTTTTAAACCTTCCGACTTCTACTTTCACAAGAGCTAGGTATTTTTTCAAGACTGGCTCCCTTGCTTCGAAGTTGCCGAGGACTTGCGACGCCATTACCAGAGAATCGGTTTTGATGTGAACATGATCGATTCCTAATTCCCTTGCGAGCCTCAAGCCTGCTAGCAGAGATTCATATTCGGCCTGGTTGTTGGTTACTGGAAAGTAAAACTTCATGGCCTGCTCCAATTTGACTCCGTTTGGATTGATGAGAACCACTCCTGCTCCAGAAGAACTTCTGTCTGAGGCACCATCAACATAGATGGTCCAAGCCAAAGGTGACCTTTCTGCTTGATCAGAACTGGACTCTGGCATGTCGATCAGAAAATCTGCTATGACTTGAGCTTTAATGGCTGTCTTGGGAACATAAGAAATTTCAAATTCACTTAGCTCTATTGCCCACTTAGCTAGTCTGCCGGAATGCTCGGGCTTTTCCAACACACCCTTCAAAGGTTGATCGGTGATGACTTGAATTGAATGTGCTTGGAAGTACGGGCGAAGCCTGCGAGCTGACATGACCAGTGCCAAGGCTAACTTCTCCAGGATCGGATACCGCGTCTCTGCACTCTTCAGAATATGGCTGACATAGTAGATTGGGAATTGCTTTCTGCCTTCTTCCCGAAGAAGAACGGAGCTGACGGCCTCAGGGCCAACCCCTAGGTACAAGAAAAGAACCTCTCCTGGGCGGGGGCTCTGAAGCAGAGGCGATGAGGTAAGCTGCATCTTTAACTGTTCAAAATCCTGGGAGCACTCTTCTGTCCACTCAAACTTGGATTCACGGCGGAGGTTCTTAAAGAAGGGGGCACTCCTATCTCCAACCCGAGAGAAATCTTGCAAGAACTGCTAGCCTTCCCCCTAACTGCTAAACTTCCTTCGGTGAACGAGGGGTAGGCATTTCAAGAATAGCTTTTACCTTGTCAGGATTGGGGCAAGTCCCTCCGGAGTAAGGAGATGACCAAGAAACTTCCCCTTACTCGCTCCAAAAGTACACTTCAAAGGATTGAGCTTCATCTTGTATCTACGCAGAGTAGCGAACGTCTCCGCTAGATCTAGCAAGTGCAGCGAAAACGATTTACTCTTAATCAAGAGATCGTCTACATACACTTCTAGGTTTCTCCCTTTCTGATGGTTAAACACACGGTCCATCATCCGTTGATAGGTCGCGCCAGCATTCTTAAGCCCAAAGGGCATCACAAGGTAGCAATAACATCCATCGTTAGTAATGAACGACGTGTGAGGAACGTCGGGCTTATGCATTCTTATCTGATGATAACCAGAAAACGCATCTAAAAAACTCATGTAAGAGTACCCTACCGCGGAATCAACTAAAGAATCTATCTGAGGCAAGGGGTAGTAATCTTTAGGACTTGCTTTATTAAGTTTAGTAAAGTCTACACACATTCGCCACTTTCCCCCCGGTTTTTTAACCATTACAACATTTGAAATCCAGGTGGGATATTGCACTTCTTCAATAAAATTTGCCTTGAGGAGCTTCGCAACCTCCTCCCTTATTGGTTTTGCAAGCTTTGTTGCCACGTCCCTCTTCTTCTACTGGATAGGCTTGCAGCCGGGATCAACATTCAGGTGGTGGCAAGCAACATCAGGATCCACCCCCGGCATGTCTTCTGCTGACCAGGCAAAGACATCCAGGTTCTTTAGCAGGCAGGAAATCAACTCAGCCTTTTGGTCTTCAGGTAGCTCCGAGTTGATGGAGAGTTTCCTCTCCTCCCCTTCAGCAATGGGGACTCCTTGCGTCACCTGGGCAGGTTCCAGGTGAGCACCTTCATCAGCAGCAACTTTCGAACTGGGAGAGGCTTCTGCAGCTTCTGTTGGAGCAAGGGAAGGGCTGGCTTCAACCATGTTGACAGTGCGGACGTAGCACTCCCTTGCTCTCCTTGGGTCACTACGGACCCGGCACATCCTCCCATCGGCGAAGAACTTGATGGCTAGGTGGTAAGTGGAAATCACTGCTCGATACTTGTTCAGCAGGGGCCTGCCGAAGATGGCATGGTAGCTGCTGGGGGCGTCGACCACTATGAACTGTATCTGCTTTGTTGCCCCTCCAAGCTTTACTGGCAAGATGACGCTGCCCTCCACTTCTTTCCTCTCTCCTGAGAAACCATAGAGTGGCCCCTCAGTGGAAAGCAGAGGCTTTCCGGTCCTCAGGGCCTCAAAAGTAGACTTAAAGAGGAGGTTAACCGAACTGCCCGTGTCAACCAGAATCCTATCCACCGTGAAGTCCCCAATACCAGCCTGGATTACGACTGCATCATCAAATGGATTGGCTGTTCGAGGAAGATCTTCTGGACCAAAGGTGACGACTTCCCTTGGAGGAGCAACGGAAGAAGAGGCCACCTCTGCCTGGGTGACCATTGAAATTGACGATTTCCGGGTGGACTCGGTCCCAGCTCCACCATGGATGAAGAAGAGGCGTCCCAGAATCCCCTCATCATTTGCATCGAAGCACTCTATCGGGACGTTGATTGGCCCCAGGCGGCCTTCATCTTCTATATCCACGCATTCTTGGTATGCCTCGGCTACCTCTTTGCCCTTTGAGGTGGATGGCTTCGAAGAGGAAGGAGAATCCTTCTTGGCCAGGTCAATCTTGCCCTCGGCAAGCAACTTATCTATCAGCGCGCGAAGGGCCTTGCATTCTTCAGTCAGATGACCCTTTTCCTTGTGGAACTGGCAGTATTGTGAATTATTCCTCGGCTTCCACATCTTCTGAGGCTCTTGCCTCTTCTCTTCTGATCTCCTTTGCAGGATCTGGATGACTTCGTCAAGGTCCAGATCTGCAGGGTCCTCCATAGGGCTCTCATCAAATTGGGTCGGAGCAGGCAAGGCTGCTTGCTGATGGATGGGAAGAGCTTGCAATGGAACGGCGGGAGCGGCGGCCAACGGCAGTCTCTGCTCATGAAACTGTTGATGGCCTTGGAAAGGTTTTTTGTTGCGGAAGTTCCTGCCTCTTTGAGATGGAGGCTGGAAGTCTGGACGAGGGGGCCTGCCACGAGAGGAAGAAGCGGAGGCATCCCTTCCTTCAGCCTTGGCTGTCAGGGATGAAACATAGGTCGGATTGGCATTTTCCCCTTCTATGAAACGGTTGACCATGGCGATCAACTCCTGATAAGTCTCGGGTGCCTTGGTCGTTGCTTTAAACTTCAGAGGGCCTTCCCGGAGGCCGTGGATCAAGGCAACTTTGTAATAGTCGGGGTTCACATTCCTCACCCCCTGAATTTCTCTTTGAAAGCGATCAACGAATCTTGCTACTGATTCATTATCCCTTTGCATGATCTCGAATAGGGCAGCTGGCCAATTCTTCCTCTTCCTTGAGGTAGCAAACCTCAGCAATAACTGGCTACGAAGCTCCGCAAAAGAAGAGATAGTGCCCGAAGGCAGCTCGTAGAACCATTCTCTCGCTTGCCCTTCGAGAGTGGTGACCAGCAGTTTACACTTAATTGCATCTGAGAGGCATCTCAAAGCAACTGCCCCCTCAAATGCCTGGAGATGAGAAACTGGATCTGTTGCTCCCGAATAGAATGGGATGCGAGGCTCCCTGAAGTTGCTCGGAGTCGATTCCCATCGAATTCGGTCAACAAAGGGAGACGGGGTGTCAAACTCTGCAGGGTAGAAAGGGCGGACTGGAGCCGAGGAGTCCGCGGGCTCGGCGGACTGGCGATCAGCAAAGTGAAGTTGGCGGGCAGGAGTGCCCCTAGCAGCTTCTCTGAAGAACTCTCTGAAAGCAAACTCTTCCTCTTGAGGGCGCAGAGGGGCAGCGGACTGAGCAGGGTTCCGAGGAGTTTCTGGAGACTGCCGAAGCGGAGTTCGGCGAGCTGGGGTCTGGCGGACTGGCGAGTTCGCTGGGTCCGCTACGGCCTGAGGAGCAAGCCGTTGGGCCAGCGCGAGCAGAGCTTGGCTGATTGTGTCAAGACGCTGGTCGGTCTGCCGGCGAGACAGCTCGGCCTCAAGGCGAGCTTGCTCAATCGCGTCCCAAAGGGAGTCTTCTGAAGAGCTGGAGCGGTCTGAAGAGCGGGCTCTGCGGTCTGACATCTTGTGTCCGCTGATTTCAAAACACTACTCGGATCTGAAGGCCGCGTGTTAACTGTTGATGCACGAAAACACAAGGGGGGTCGAGCACAACCAGCTAACTGTTCGAACACAGGGGAATAGGGAGACTGCGAGTAGCGATCTACTAAGCAGATGAGAGCTGGAAGAAGAGCAGGGCCGTGAACCACGGCAACAACAGACTTCGCCCGTCGCGGCCTGAATGCCTCTCTTGCGACGGGCTTTCCCTTGATTGAAGAAGGATTTAGTTACAAGTGAAAGGAAAAGACTGAGGGAAGCAGAGCAAGGGGGAGTCCGCAAGGCACAGGATTCGAGTCCGCAGCCTGTAACTAGTAGGCTCCTGGGTCCGAGTCAGCGTGCCTTGGGTGCACCACCTCCCCCCTATTTATAGGATAGGGGGCCTGCCCAAACGGGCAGGGCTAAAATAACCGGCTGCCCGGGGTACAGGAGAACCGGGCAGTGGTGACGGGAAGCAAAAAGAAAGAACACGCCAGTCCACACAGAAGTGGCGGACTGGGCTCGCGAGCTGGAGCTTCCACTGCTGCTGGGAGCGCCCACTGGAGGGCGGCGGCCTGGGCGGACGAGATACTGCGTCCGCCGCTGGAGAACCTGATACCCAAAGCGCCGGCGGACTGAGCGGACAGGTCCTTGCGTCCGCTGCTGGAGAACCTGATACCCAAAGCGCCGGCGGACTGAGCGGACAGGTCCTTGCGTCCGCTGCTGGAATACCACCCTTGGCGCCCGACTGGTGATAATGTCGGACTGGGCGGACTGACAAATCTCGTCCGCGCCTGCTGAAAGCGGGGGCTTTGGAAACTTGCAGTATGTTGCGGACTGAGGGGTTAACAATCTCAGGTTAGTCATTTTCCTAGCCTAAAAGTTTTATTTGTTAGAATGGTTATAGTTTTGTTTTGGTAGTGCCTTAGTTGCTTATGTACTCCTTAGGGAAATTTAAGGCGAAGAACCGCTGGGCGCGTGTTCTGTTCGACTTCGGTGCTACTCACTCGTTTGTGGCTAGAGATTTTGTAGAGCGGTATCGGTTGATTCTAGATCAAGTTCGTGATACCTTCCGCATCAAGTTCCCTTCTGGTGAATCTGTGTTGTCAGATTTGGGTATTATGGATTGCCCTGTTTTGCCGGGGGACTTTTTTGCGAAGGCAGACTTGAAGATGATTGATCTAGAGGACTTCAATGTTATTCTGGGCATGGACTGGTTTTCTAAGTATGATGCGGTTATTCAGTGCAAAGGGAACCGCTTGGACTTCATCAAGGACAATGATCAGCCTGGAAGTGTGTATGCTGATCCGTGCCAGGATTCTCCTATCATTTCTACGGTATGTGCTCAGAAGCTGTTTCATTCTGACTATTTTGCTTGTTTAGTCTCGGTGGTTGGGACTGCTGTTAGTGTACCGCGCTTGGAGGAGATTCCTGTTGTTTGTGGTTTCTCTGATATTTTTCCTGATGACCTACCTGGTCTTCCCCCCGAGCGGGATGTTGAGTTTGTGATTGATTTGGAACCAGGTACGCGTCCTATTGCTAAGGTGCCTTACCGGATGGCTCCTCATGAGTTGGAGGATTTGAGAGTCCAGTTGGACGAGTTGTTGGCAAAAGGATTTATCAGGCCGAGTTCGTCGTCTTGGGGTGCTCACTTTCTATTTGTGAAGAAGAAGGATGGGTCAATGAGGCTATGCATCGATTATAGGGAGCTGAACAAAGTTACCATTAAGAACAGGTACCCTCTGCCGAGGATCGATGATTTATTTGATCAGTTGGGTGGTAGCACGGTGTTTTCCAAGATCGATCTTCGTTCAGGCTATCATCAGCTCAGGATCCGTGAGTCGGACATTCTACGGACTGCTTTCAGGTCGAGGCATGTGCATTTTGAATTCCTGGTTATCTCGTTTGGTTTGACCAACGCGCCATCAGCATTCATGGACATGATGAACAGGGTGTTCAAGGATTTTCTGGATAAGTTTGTGGTCGTATTTATAGATGACGTTCTGATTTATTCTCGCAGTGCTGAGGAGAATGAGAAGCATCTGCGCTTGGTCCTAACGGAGTTGAGGAACCACAAGTTATTCATCAAGCTGATCAAGTCCGAATTTTGGTTGCCTCAGGTCTCATTTCTGGGCCACGTGGTGAATAAGGATGGGATCTCGGTCGACCCGGAAAAGATTTCTACAGTGATGGATTGGAGCAGGCTGGGCACGCCCAAGGAGATTAGGAGCTTCTTGGGGTTGGCCGACAATTATAGAAGGTTCGTGGAGGGCTTTTCTACACTGGCAGCGCCCTTGACTAAGCTGACGCAAAAGAATGTGGCCTTCATTTGGAGCGAGAAATGCGAGGAGGCCTTTCTGGAGCTAAAGAGGAGGTTGTGCACTGCCCCTGTTTTGACATTGCCTACGGAGAGCATGGACTATGATGTGTATGTGGATGCCTCGCATGTTGGGCTCGGAGGTGTGTTGATGCAAGAAGGGAAGGTGATTGTGTATGGGTCAATGCAATTGAAGACTCATGAGAGGAACTACCCCACGCATGATCTTGAGTTCGCGGCAGTGATCTTTGCCCTGAAGCTGTGGAGACATTTACTTTATGGTGCTCAGTGCAAGATCTACACCGATCACAAAAGCCTAAAGTACGTGTTCACACAGAAGGAGTTAAATCTGCACCAGCGGTGGTGGCTAGATTATGTGGCCGATTATGATGTGGATATACAGTATCATCCGGGCAAGGCCAATGTGGTGGCCAACGCCCTGAGCCGGAAGACGGGGAAGATCTTTAATCTCACCGTCGGTTGTTTAGTGGAAGAGTTCCTCCTGATGGATATTTCCATGGGACGTTGTGACATGCAGAGCAGTTTGGCAGTGGCAGAGCCGTCTTGGATTGTACTTACCAGGTTGCACCAGAAGGATGATCCGGATCTTCTGCACTTGTACCTCAGGACCGAGAGAGGGGAGTTGCCGGATTTCTCTATCGATGATGCGGGTACTTTGAAGTACCACAGCAAATTTTTCATCCCGAATATTGGTCTCATCATGGTTATGATTTGCAGAGAGGCTTATGGATCCAGTGTTGCCTACCATCCATGATCTACAAAGATGTATCATGAATTGAAGCAGATTGCCTGGTGGTATGGGATGAAGGGTGATATAGCCAGATTTGTTGCTGAGTGTCACACTTGCAAGCGTGTGAAGTCCGATCATGGAAGGCCTGGTGGCAAGTTAACTCCGTTGGAGATCCCTACTTGGAAGTGGGAAAGTATTTTTATGGACTTCATTATGGGCTTATCGAGATCTCTAAGGATATTTGATTCTGTTTGGGTTATAGTGGACAGACTGACGAAGTGTGCTCACTATGTGCCGTATAAGATTGATTATCCGATGAAAAAGATAGCGGAGCTATATTTGAATGAGGTCATTAGATTGTACGGGGTACCAGTTAGCATCATTTCGGATCGGGACTCCCATTTTACATCTCGCTTCTGGAGGAGTCTGCAAGAGGGTTTGGGTACAGATTTGAGGTATTCTACAGCTTACCACCCGCAAACCAATGGTCAGACTGAGCGAGTGAACCAGATAGTTGAGGATATGATCAGGTGCAACATCTTGGACCACGGAGGAGCGTGGGATGAGCGTTTGAGGCTTATGGAATTCGCATACAATAATAGTTAGCAGGAGAGCTTGCAAATGGCTCCGTTTGAAGCCTTGTATGGGAGGCGCTGCAAAAATCCCTTGTTTTGGACCGAGGTCGGTGAGAGGCCAGTGTTGGGTCCGGATGCGCTCGAGGAAATGGAAGTCGCAGTGAAGCTTATTCGAGAAAAGCTTCATATAGCTCAGGAGAGATATGAGAAGAACGCCAACCGGCGTAGGTCTGACTTAGAATTTTCTGTAGGGGACCTTGTGTTTCTTAAGGTTTCCCCGATGGTTGGTGTTAAGAGGTTCGGTAAGAACCGGAAATTGGATCCGAGGTATGTGGGCCCGTTTTAGATTGTTGAACGGATTGGCGTGTCAGCATATAGATTGGATTTGCCAGCAAATTTCTCAGGTATTCATAATGTGTTCATGTAAGCCAATTGCGGAAGTGTGTGTGAAGTAGTGGGCAAGTCTTGGATTTTGTGCCCCAGTTGGAGCCTAATCTTTCATATGTTGAGGTGTCGGTCCGCATCTTGGATACTCAAGATCGGGTGTTGCGGACGAAGTCTATCCCGATGGTAAACGTTCTATGGAAGAATCAGGATTTGAAAAGCGCGACTTGGGAGCTAGAGTCGGCTATGAGGGAGGCTCACCCTCATTTGTTCCCTTGATTTGATTGGTACGTTTTCTTTCTTGTAACTCTTGTTTTGTTACTTTCCTTCTATAGTAGAATTAGTGTATATAAAGTTTCGGGACGAAACTTTCTTTTAGGGGGAGTGACTGTAACGCCCCTGATTTTTTTTTGCGATTATTTAATTCTCGTTGGGCGTTATGTTGACGCGCTTCCGGCATATGTCGTTTGTAGAGCGTGGTTTTAGCTCTTTAGGTTCCTTGTGTGCTTGTTGGCAGCCTTTTTGGCAAGATCCCCAGTAAGATGGGTCTGTTTTGGTGACCGGTGAGTCCTCTCGGGGGATGCTTGTGTTTTGGCTTCGGGTAGTGATAACCCGAGTTTTGATTGTCGAAAGTTGATTTTGACTTCGTAGTTGCGTTCGTAGCATGGGTATTTAGCTACGGTGTGAATTTCGTCGGATTCCGAGGTGGTTCGATTTTCGCGTCGTTTTGATGTGTTGATAATAATGATGCAAACAATTAATTTATAAAGTTTGAAGGAATCTAGTGGTTTTTGGGAGTCTGTTAGGGCTGATAAGGCGTGTCCCTGCATAAATATATATAGTCTCTAGACAAAAAACGAGTCTTTTCATCGTCTCCTTCCCGTGAGAGTATAACCGTCGCCTGTTCGAGACGAAGAAAAAAACCGCCAACCCTACTCCCCTTCAGACGCCGATTCTGGGAGCGTTAGTGGACGGAATTCGGTTCCAAAAGCGGATTTGGAGTGCTCTCTCCTAGACCTTCATTCCTACGGTAAGAAATTCAATTTTCGTGGTGTTTTTAGGGGTCTCGAAATTTTTTTAGTTTGCTCCTTTTTTCCGCCATTAAACTTTAGAATCCTGTTAGGTGCTGTTGCGGCTGGAGCCGAGAGAGAGAGGAAGGGCTGTGCAAGATAAATCGATGGTGTTTGAGGCAAGTGGTGCTCCTACCCTTGCCAAGTTTTCTTCTCCTTTTCATGGTCATATTTGCTATAATTTTCCATGTTTCCCGATATTGATATTTTTACTCTGTTTTTCCGTCAAAAGCATGTGAATATTAAACTATAATGCCCATTTATGTTTCTGTTTGCATTCTCTCAAGTTATGAAACTCAAATATTCGGCTGGAGTGTTGTAGTCTTGTTTGTTTTATCAAATGGTTCCCTATTAATCTCGGTTTGGGTAGCAATTAGCCTATTAGCCCTAGAACTAGTAGCAGTGGGTTTCCATACTTACTTTGCGAGTAATAGGATCGAATTACGCTAAGAGGATTGGTCGGAAATGGAGTTGGAGGTTCAGGAATGCTGTACTCTCAATGCAGTCAGTTCGACAAAGATCGTCGATCTGTGTTCGACGATAATCGTCTAACTAAGATCGACAATCTCTGGTTGCCTGAGATCGACGAAGATCGTCGACCTGGGTTCGACGATGATCGTCGAACTGAGATCGACGATCTCTGTTTGCCTGAGTTCGGCGAGGATTGTCGAGCTGAGTTCGACGATTTTTTGTGGCCTGCGTTTAACGCAAAATCGTCGAACGAAATTCGACAATTCCCTGTGGCCTGCGTTTATCGGAAAATCGTTGAATGGCGTTCGACGATTTTTCCCATGACCTGTGTTTGGCGAATGGAAAATCGTCGAACGGCGTTCGACGATTTGTCCCGTGACCTGTGATCGACAAGAGGAAAATCGTCGAACGGCGTTCGACGATTTTTCATGTGCCTGCGTTCGACGAAAGCCAAATCGTCGAATGGAGTTCGACGATTTCCTGTGGCTAGAGATTTACGATTCCTATAAGATGGGATTTATTCCTTTTCAGATTCTTTCTTCTCGAGTGATTACCTCCTAGGGGGAAATTCTTGTCGGCCTTTCGTTCTTCCTTTGTTTTGAGGGCTGAATCGTGGGTTATGGCAGGTAGTGGTATTTTGACGCTCTAAAGGAGCGGGTTGTTCTGTGTGCGAGTCGTGGCCGCCACTTTTTAGTCCCAGGTATGGGTTGGGTATTGCTGTAGTCGTCACCCTTTTAATCCCTGGTACGGGCTGGGTTTGTGGTGATTTTGTGCTGACACATTGAATTTTCTTTTGGAACTGTTTGGCTTGGGGGACTGTTTTTGGTCACCAACTCAGGTCCATTTTGTTTACTACTGTCATTAACTCACAAATTAGGATTGTTAGGTGTTTCTTCCTGGTTAAATGCAACATATTGTGGCAGGTTTTTCTTGTCTTTTGCCTTGTAGCCTCTGCAGGATTTGAGCAGGGCTTGGTGTTGCTACTTGGTACTTGGTGTACTTTTGTTTACTTTGGACAGTGTTTGCTTTTACTGTCTTGTTTACTTACTCTCTTATTCCATTTTGATTTAATGCCCTAATTCAGTTTTTTGTTTTACTTGCTGAGGTATTTTTTTCTTTTCTGAATGCCTCAGGTTCTGATTAGTATCCGGATTGGCGGCTAGTTTTGTTGTGGTGTTGCTGGTGATCCCTTGAGTTGTAGGGATCTTTTTCTTGCTGTTGTGAGGTAGTTTTCCTGCTTTTATTACAGACATACATGCTTGCCAGTGGGTTCGTGTCAGTTTGTTGGCACCCACTGGTAGTTTTACCTTACAGACAATATGTTTCTTTTACTGCTACCTTTCTGGAGATAGTCTACTTGCTCTTGTGAAGATTTATGCTAGGTTGCTAGTTATTTTTAAACCTAAAAAACACTATTACTATTATATTTCATGACTAGAATGTTTATAAAACTCATACATTGCTTTCCAAGCAACGTAAAAAGATCGTTTTCCTACTAATAATATAATATAAATATAGAGTCTTGCATGGTATAAGATGGCCTCGGGGGTCACTTATGCACTCTCATAGGATGTCAAATATAAATAAAGTATTTTCCACTGCGTATAAATATAGTTTTTAAACTGTGGACTAGATGATCCACTGAGCCAAGGGATACGGCCTTTAAAATATAGCTGATTTTCTAATCATTAAACTTATGAGATTTTCATAGTCTAGTCAGTTGGTGTTCGCCTGAGCGTCGACAGTTATCCCATGCTTGACGTGGCATCACGACGCGTGTTTTCTCATACTCTGATACTTCTTATATTCGGAGAAAATGCGGGTTGTGACACAGAAGCCCTCTTTGAGATCAGGCAACGAGAGAACGAGACTTGGTCTCAGTTTGTAAATCGATTCTAGAAAGAAATCTTGGAAATTGAGATCATTGATCAAGAAATGTATCGGGTGGCCCTAATACACGGTCTACATGAAAGACCACTCAAGTTTGAAGCTAATGTCCGAGCACCAAGAACATATCAAGAGTTGACTGGCTTAGCCAACTCATACATTCGAGGTGAGAAGAACAACCCCAGATTCATCTTCAGGATTATAGTAGAGAAGGATTATCCTTCTTACAAGCAACCTCCGAGATCTCCTCGGAAAGATTTTTCATCCCACTCAAGGAAGGGAAGAAGATTTCAATGTCATCGACTCCCCTTCCCGAGTCATGATCATGTACAAGATCAATTGTTACTACTACCAGCCCCAGCTACAAAACAGCTTAGATTCATCAACAACAAGATGATGACTTGCCAGAGTCTGAACTTTAAGAGGCCATGCAAGAAGTAAGTCAAGCCATGAAGGGTCGGGATTATTTCAAAAGGCCTTACCAGCCGACTGATCAAAGATCTAAAGACTCGGATCCATACTGCGAATTCCATAAAGAACAAGGGCACTC
The DNA here is from genome assembly GCA_039583875.1 of Platanthera guangdongensis. Classification (NCBI taxonomy): domain Eukaryota; kingdom Viridiplantae; phylum Streptophyta; class Magnoliopsida; order Asparagales; family Orchidaceae; genus Platanthera; species Platanthera guangdongensis. Next base: position 109,927,716 of record CM077162.1, read on the forward strand.
AACTGAAAACTGTCGCGCACTTCATTAACTAGTACAAAGGATGATGAGGCAGGGTAAGATGTGTGACCTGCTCCCCAAAGATGATCACTCTGATCCATCAATTTCAAAAGGCAAAGAGGTTGCAGACACTCCTTGTTGCTCAAAAGGAGTGAGCCAAATCAATGAATATCCTAACCTCATTATCAAAAATACCTATGATGTCATTGACGAGGGCAAGCTTGGAAGACTATTTTGAGTTGAAGAATAACAATGTCAAGTCCTCAAGGCTCCTTGCAACCATTACCGGTTACTCTTACTTTACTTTACATGTTTTAACCATTTTCTCTCTAAAGCGCTTCCAAGTGTTGTTTCTTTCATTTCAATAAAGTTTACGTCAGAGATTCCGTACTGACACATTTCCCTTTTTGGAGTGCTTCCTCCTCTATTTTCTCTTTGCCAAAAAGATCATTGAACCACCGAGATATCGCCGAGTCTTGTTGTTTCCTTCCATAGATTGTTCTCGGGCTTAAGTCCACGATGACCACATATAGTGGGGAGTGTTCGCGTATGTGTAGTGGGTGCCGCTCAATCTATAAGGTGAACTTCAAGACTTTAGATCCTGGCCGGTATCTAACACAAAGCGATTATCAAGGGAGGTCTCATGTGTTAGCTCTGTTGTGCTTCGCAAAGGATACATTACAGTTACGATGATCTTTGCGTGACAAGCAATGGCGATCAAGTGTAGCATTGTCTCTGCGATCATCTCATGATTGTAATAGTCAAATACTCTATGGTACTCTCAACCCGTGCTTTCGTGGTGTCCACAACTCTGCTGATCTTTTCCATAGGTGAGCAATGTTATAGACCACTTGGCGCACCTAGCCTGACTAATCAGCGATGTTGTAGCCTGAGGCATGAGAGTAGTGTATCTAATGATCCTCCTCAGGATTTCCTATGCTTTTCTCTTTTATGCCCATCTAAAGGATGTGCGGTCAGCCCGCTCTAAGTAGGACTATACTCGTCATGATCTTTCTCGGGGAAGCGATGCATAAGGCCCACGGGTGATCTCCTGTGGCAGCATCCAGTCTTTTTTGGGTCATCTTCGGGTATAGCCCTCCTTTTTTATTTTGCCTTCTTACAGGTTAACGGGTTAAGTCCAACCTATCAAAAGGATTTGCAACATCTATTTTACTTATGCTCATTTTATATGTACTGCTTACATGAAGCTCTATCAGACGATGATTCGCAAGTTCCATCCAGGTACTTGCGGCTTAGCCTTACTATCATATCTACTTCTAACTCTTTTCTTGCAGAGTTCAGCAGATACTTGCAAGTTCTCTTCAGGTACTTGTAGCTTACATTTATATACCATATCTGCTTCTAACTCTTTTCTTGCAGAGTTCAGCAGATACTTGTAAGTTTTTTTTCAGGTACTTTTAGCTTACCTTCATATATCATGTCTGATTCTAACTCTTTTCTTACAGAGTTCAGCAGATACTTGCAAGTTCTTTTAGGTACTTGCAGCTTACTTTCATATATCATATTTGTTTCTAACTCTTTTCTTGCAGAGTTCAGCGGATACTTGCAAGTTCTTTTCAGGTACTTGCAGCTTACCTTCATATATTATATCTGCTTCTAACTCTTTTCTTGCACAGTTCAGTAGATAATTGCAAGTTCTTTTTAGGTACTTGCAGCTTACTTTCATATATCATATCTGCTTCTAACTCTTTTCTTGCAGAGTTCAGCAGATACTTGTAAGTTCTTTTCAGGTACTTGCAGCTTACCTTCATATATCATATCTGATTCTAACTCTTTTCTTGTAGAGTTCAGCAAATACTTGCAAGTTCTCTTCAGGTACTTGCAGCTTACTTTTGTATATACCATCATATCTGCGTATAACTTCTCTTTTGCAGGAACTAGCAAATGCTTGCAAGTCCCCTTCAGGTACTTGCAACTTATTTTTTCTTTCCACGCCTACCACTTACTCTTCCTATTGCAGAGGATAGCAGGTGCTTGTAAGCCTCCATCAGGTACTTGCAAGTTATTATTCTTCTATGTCTTTCTTCTCATCTTTGTTTTGTAGAGCTCAATGGAAGACATTCATGTCTTCTTCATCTTGCGAAGGCAATTCAGGTACACACAAGATGTATCCCCTTTTATTTCCTTACATGAACTTTGCCTTTCCAAAAAAAAGATAGGCATTGACAAATTCATTCTAAGGAGAGACATCGGGTTCTATGTCTCCTTACCTCTTACTTTTCTAAGGGATGGATCACAATTTTCATGGGTCTCATACTTTTTCAAAGTTTCCTTCAGGACTTAAAAAGTGTGGGGATTATGTTAACCCAGAAATCGGTGATCCCTCCCAAGGTAGCCAGCTTGTTAGTCGTGACCTGCTCCAGGTTCTCTCTGGAGGTCACGACCAGTCAGTATGGGTGGACAGACTTCTCTATCCGCTCAGGCAGCATGGCTGGGGTGATCTCTCCGGTCTGACCGCCCAGGTCGTGCAGCAGTCGCTTATTCTGCAGGGGCTGCAGACTGCTTCCTCGGTCCGCCCCTGCAGGCCGCGTAGTTTGATCAGCTAACCGCACCATGATTCTCCATTCTGACAGGTGGACTACCCAACTGTAGCGGACCCGGATTCCTATCCGCCTAGACCTCCATGTAGCTGCATGCTTGGCCGGAGTCATGGTCTTTAATAGCCGCTTCACTAGGCAACCTGCCTCCAGGATGCTCAACGCTATGCCACCTGCCTCCAGGTCGCTCAACGACAGGTGACCTGCCTCCAGGTAGCCCAACGATGAGACAACTCTCCAGGTCGCCCACCAGAGGGCGACAACCTCCAGGTCGCCTAGCAGGGGCGGCAAGCCTTTCCATCCAATAGATAGGCGTACTTCAGCAAAGGTGGCAGCTTGCTTCTTCAGTCTGCCAGCTCGCCCAGTCAACCAGTTCGCCCGCCTACAGTTCGCGAGCTCTATCTCAGTCCGCCAAAGGAGCGTGGACACTCCCTCTCTCCACCAAACCGCACAACATTCAGCGAATCCATCCCGTCCACCGCAGGATATGAGGACTCGTTATGCCGCTTAACCCTCCAGTCTGCATGCAGTAGACAGACTTCTTCAGTAGGAAGGTGACCTGCTCTATTCAGGTCGCCAACCTCTGACCCAGCGACAAGGCTCCAGCAGAGGCGGAGTCGTCTTGTCCACCACGGGCTAGGCAGACTCTTCCAGTCCGCCACTGAGCCCTCCAGCTTTCCACCACCAAGCTTCCCTGCAATAGAGGCGGACTCACTATGCAGCCTGCCAATCAGCTTTTCAACCACTTCTTCCTAGCAGCGAGCGGATAACTCCTCAGCCCGCATATCTGGGCGCGGACTCACTTAACATAGAAGAGGCAGACTCGTGCCAGTCCGCCAACATCAGAATCAACTCCAGAAGACAAGTCCCTAACCGCGCGACCAGGCGCGGGCTCGGCGGACACCAAGTTATACTAGCACAAATCACCGACTCATCGGGGGTGACGTTACCAAAAGTTGTTACCTCCTCGGGCCTATAAATAGCCCCACATATCTCTCATTCGGGAGGACACAGACACAAGGGCAACCTTCGATAAGGTCAAGGCATCAGACCTTGCGGACTCCACTTTCCAGTCCGCTCAACCTCACTTGTCCTCTCTGCCTAATCGTGCAGTCCGCTCGGCTTACTCCAGCGAGTTGTGGTATCAGCTACCTGCGCGGTCTGCCGACCTATCCTTTTAGTTTGCGGGGCCTCCTCTGTCAACTTCTTGTCTTAGCTGTTAGCTTCCCCCTTTGTACCCTTTATTTGCTTTCCATGTAAAGATGCAACTCAAGTTGTAATAACTGAATATTAATCAAAGGAAAGCCCGTCGCAAGAGTGACATTTAAGCCATGGCGGGCGAAGTTTGTTGTTGCCGCTACTAGCGGCCCCCTCCTCTTCTCAACTCACCTCTCTCGGCATCAACCTGAAAACACAACCATCAAAGTAACCATCTGCTCGATAGTTCCTGATCAACCTTCCCGTCCATCTACGCACTCGGATCAACAACCTTCTTTTATCTCATCTATCCCCGCAACTCTTGATCAAGCGCTTGATCCACTCTTGAGCACTCAGAAGCTTTTCCTTGCATCCTCAACAACCTCTCTGTTATTCCTGCAACCTTCTTCTTCAATCATCCTTGCTCGTGAGACCGAACACACGTGTTAGCTGCTGGTGTCTGCGACAACCTTCTCCTCTCTTCATTTCCACGCATCAATACTCCAGTTGAGGGGCAGCAAGTCAAGATGCTCCTGTTGAGGGGGAGAAAGTCCAGCAACTACAATAATGGATCAAAGATCAACACTGCTGATCAGTTAATCCTCGGTACAATGCATAGCCTGAGGGGGAGATCAACACTAGTGGATTGTTGCTGTTGATAAGACAAAGCTACAGGAGAAGAGGAAAAGCCAGCACCTCCCTGACTATAGCTGCTTCTGCAAAAGTCATAAAAAGTTAAGGAGTAGCATTGGCTCAAGTGGATCAATATTAGTAGCTAGCTCAAGTGGATCAATGGACCACTCAAGTGTCAAGTGGTTGCAGTGAAGTGTTGTATCAGTGGTATCAACACAAGAGGTATGATCTCTAGTCAAGTAGTTTGATCACTAATGTAGTCGAATCTAGCTAGGATCAAGAGATAAATTGTCTCATGATCCTTTCACCTCCCTCTTTATAAAAATATTTTTTTGAAGAAGCCAGAAAGGGGGAGGTGTGGACAATATTTGGCATGACCAGGTCATGATGAGTCAGAGCATACTACTTGGAAACATTCAAGTAGTATGAGGTGTGCAATGACTACATGTTAAGTCATTGCATATTACTTTCCCACCTCCATGTGGTATGAGGAAGGTGCTTCAAGTGGTATGAGGAAAGTGCTCCATTTAAGTGTTAAGTGATATGTGGAAAGTGCGTATTACTTGAGCAAATGCTCAAGTGGTATGAGAAAGCATTGACTTGACATGTTGAGTCAATGCACTTAAATATAGATTATTGAATTATTATGCTGGAAATTCAAGTGGTATGAAGAAGCTACATTTGTTAACTTACAGTTACATTGAATTAATATGCTTTATGTGATAATGGTCCTTAGTATTGTTGTTTATTCTGCCTTCTTCAAATAGGGGGAGATTGTTCAGAATATTGCCCCTAATGTTCCCTATATTTGAAGAGGCATTACAATCAATACTAAAAGAATAATTGTATTTGATGTTGTTCAAGTTCATTATGTGCAGGATGTTCCTTAGAACAATTTTAAACAGGTTGTCTAAGTGATTATGACATGTTGTCAAAAGGAAGAAAGGTGGAGAGATATAAATCTATCTAAGTCCACAGGTGTTGAGTGAAGCAAGTTCACTCAAAGTCAGGTGTTAAGGAAGGATGCAGGAAAGACAAAAATCGGTCTAAGTCCATAGGTGTTGAGTGAAGCCAGTTCACTCAACGTAGATGCCAAAAAGCACTTAGTAAAGCATGGACAGTCAAAGCCCAACAGTTTGCAAAGCATATTTGTGGCTAAGTCCACAAGCGTTGAGTGAAGGCGGTTCACTCAACGCCATATAACAAGAGGCGTCGAGTAAAGCTTAGTCTGTCAAAACTTCAGCATTGGCAATGAAGAAATTCGACTAAGTCCAGAATCGTTGAGTGAGGATATCTCACTCAATGCCTGAATAAAGAAGTATTGAGTCAAACTCAAGCAGTCAAAGTATTTGAAGAATCTGTCAAGAATTTTGGCTAAATCCAGAAGCGTTGATTGAGGATAGCTCACTCAACACCCAAAGAAGAATGCATCGACAGGATAGTGTTCAGTCAAAGCTTAAGAAGAGATAAACAAAAAAATCTGTCTAAGTCCAGATGCATTGAGTGAGGACAACTCACTCAACACAAGCTCATCAAGAAGATTGGCTAAGTATAGAAGCATTGAGTGAAGCCATTTAACTCAACACCTCATCAAAAAGATAGGCAAGGGAAAAAGCGTTGAGTGATGAAGGCGCACTAAACGCATTCATGAAGAGAGAAACGGCTAAGTATAGAAGCATTGAGTGAAGGGAGTTCACTCAATTCCTCAGCAAGATTGCAGACATTTAGAGAAGCAGCTAAGTCCAGAAGCATTGAGTTATGAAGGTTCACTAAACGCGCTAAATGCTTGGCAGCACAGAAGTAATTGGCTAAGTCCAAATACATTGAGTGATGAAGGTTCACTCATTGCACTCAATGCCTGGAAGTGTAGAAAATCTGGCTAAGAGTTTTTGCGCTAAGTGAAGGCTATTCACTTAACACACTCAACGCCTGATATAAAACAGAGAATTTGGCTAAGTCTACAGATGTTGACATCAGCATGAGTTAGCAAAATTCAAAATTGTTGCGGGAAGTTTACAGTACGCGCCAAACGGTGCCACGGGTCTACTGTATGTCTTTTACTGATGAAGCTAAGTTATAGTTGTCAACTATTACGGGTCACACTACTTGAAGGGCCGTTGGACGACAGCAGATAAAAGGAATAAGATCGACGAAAGAAAATGAAATTTTAGTGTTTATCTTTTCGCAAAGAGTCGAAACTTTGTCTTTTCTCTCTCGCCATTATTGTAGAACTTGAATTTAAAGTTCAACCCGCTGATCTAGAAGTTCAATCAGTTAGCTGTAGCAATTTTCACGAGCTACAACAAGTTCAGAAGAGTTTTCTGAGAAATTAGAAGAAGCAGAGCATTCTAATTTCTGCAGTCAAGGATAGCTGAGTGAAAAATACAAAGAACTGTCAAATCATTTGTCTTCATTAGCGAGATCAGAAACTTGTGTTTCTAAGTTAATTCTAGCACAAGCAGCAGTTTCCTGAAAATCATCTTTATTGTTGTTGTGAAGAGAGTTAGGGATGAGTTCATCTTAGCTCATTAAGTAGAAGTAGGCTTAGAGAAAATTTCTCTGGAGTCAAATCATCAACAAACTCTTTATTTTCTGTAGGATCCTTTGAATCTGAGTTGTAGGCCTATTTTATAAAGGTTGAGTGTAGGATTATTTATTGATCTGAGGTGGGATCCTGTGTGGATCTAAGGTAGGGCAGTTTGCCTGAGATAGGAGAGTTATTCTCTCTAAGTGGTAAGGCCTTTGTGCCTGAGTTGTAGGATCCAGCTTTGGATTTGAGGTGGAGCCTTTGTGCCTGAGCTGTAGGAGAGTCATCCTCTCTGAGTTGTAGGGCTAACCTCCTGGCCTGAGCTGTAGGACTATTAATTTAGTCTAAGGTAGGTGATCTTTGATCACTGAGTTGTAGGAGCAAGCTTGCTCTGAGGTAAGGCTTTGTGCCCGAGTTGTAGGTCTTGGAGGAGACTGAGAGATCCTGCGGGATCTGTGTTGTTAGCTCTTAGGAGCTGAGATTTGGAGAAGTGTCTTGTCTGACACACTGTTAGAAAGGTGGAAGGGAAAGTGGACATACCCATAATTTGGGGAACCACTATAAATATTGTGTGCATTTTATGGTGTGTCTTGAAAGCAGAAAATAACTAACTCACAACACACTTAAAGAAAGAAAAATATAAAGAGACTGAAAAACCTATTCACCCCCCCCCCCTCTAGATGTTAGCTATCCTTAAAACTAAAAACTTTCATCAAGCATACTGCTACATAGGTGAAGGGGGAAAGTGAATGTACCCAAGATAGGGGAACCACTATAAACTTTATGTGTTTTCTGTGATCTTGAAAGCTAACAAACTAACATCAACACACAAGTACATAGTTCAAAAAGAGTTAAAACTTCCAAAAAGAAACTTATTCACCCCCCCCCCCCCCCCCTCACCCCTCTAGGTGTTCATCTACCCTTATAAAGAATTTCACTGACTTTCCACTAAAATTCAGTGTGCCTCTCTCATGTCCTTAAAGCTATCGACATCCTAGGACTTCTAAGACCATATTATCCTCTCTATACACCATGGTTAATAAATATAGGATGTAAAATCACTTAAAGTAATTTGCTAAGGTAAATCATAAGGGTTTTTCCCAACAAATCTAGCCTTTGAGTGGCATGCATGGAGCTTGCTTCATTGGAAAGTTCGTTAGTATGAGATCCTCGATGAGGATTGTATCCTGAAGCGGGACGTTCCCCCATGAAGCTGTCGATCGTGTTCCGTGTGCATTAGTTACGTAGGAAGGATTAGACACTCTCATTCCTCGTAGGAGGGTGAGTACTTCATCCTGGCGTTCATCCATTAGTCGGACACGCTCCTCAACTGGATTGGCGAGAATGGAAGCGGTGGTAGTTTTGTTGGGCAGTGGTGCATTGCTTGTAGGCGTGTTAGCCGGGGCTAATTCAGGGCGCTCCTCCGGGGTTATGTCATTCGCAGTGTGTGCGCTTCTTCTTGTCATCGCTGCTAGTTTGGGATCTTACAACTTGTCATAGATTTTGGGAACACTTTTCCACAGACAGCGCCAAAATATTGCAGGTCACCAGGTCCTTCCCTGGTCCGGATAAATTGGACCGTCTTAGCTCGAAATTGGGTCGGGCGTGTAAACAGTCAAAGTAAACAGCAACAAATGACAATAAGATTTTTTTGACGTGGAAAATCCGAAAAGGGTGAAAACCCACGTAACTGGATCTGTGTCGAGCCAAAATCCATTATTTCCTCCGAGTTTACATAGATTGAGATTTGATCTCGGAGGGCGACGGGTCGCTTCTCCTCTACAATTTCAAAGTACAAAAAAAAGGAATGAAACTAAATCCTCGGAGCCTAGATGGAGGCACTCCAGCCTTGGAAATTTAGCTAATACCTTGGCACCTTGATGGAAGCATTCCAGCTAAGTCCATGTAAACTTAGTGAAAGCGTTACGACTAGGAAAATCTCAAAGTAGACTGACACTTTGCGCAGGAATAGAAGTGGAGTGAATTCCTAGCAGAATATTGGCCTAAGTCCATGATCATGCCGAAAAACCTCAGAGTTCTCTTTTGTCTCTTGAGTTGCTTGTCTTCAAATGAAGGCATGAGGCCTATTTATATTTTTTTGGAGGGATACGTCAGTAATTGCGTCGGGGAGAAATTTATGTTGGCAAATAGCGTCGCTCCATTTTGATCACCTGGATCACCAATTTTAGCAAAATGACAGAAGTGTCTCCCGGGTGGTTCGGGCAGGGTGCTCGGAGGCGGCGGCAGCCGGTGGAATCTGGAGGCGGCGACGGCTGGCGGAATCTGGAGGCGGCAGTGCGTTGATGCGCGTTTGACAAGTTCGCTGGTCCCTCAAGTAATATAAAATGAGAGAATATTCTCAGGTATCGATCTCTTGAGTAACACAGAGTGAGTGTGTGATTCAATTGTTTAGAAAATTAATTATAAAGGTAGAAAGAAAATACGGGGCTTGGTTTTGGGTAGTGAACAAAAAAAAATACTAGTGCGGGCAGACTTCACACTTCACGCACGTGACTTGTCCGGTCGACTTCATGCGCACTTGATCCGAATCTTGCGAGTTTTTACTTAAAAATTTCAGAGAAACCTCATAAGATATGATAAAATCACGTGCCAACAAAATAATCATGCCCGCAACGGTCGCCAAAATATCCAAGCAAACATGGGGGAAATATAACCCAATTAGGATCTTGATAGGTGTGCACTCCTATACTCAAACCAAGCATCCACAGCCAATAAGGTCAAAAAATCAAAATGCGTAGAATGTGATAAGTCAGCATCAAAATTGAAGTCAAATTAGAGAACTATTTTGGAGAGCCGTGGGCAAAAATATAGTTACAAAAATATGCATGGACTGTTGAATAGGTTGGATAATGGACCTATTTCCTCGACACGATGTTTTAGTCCGAAATTTGTCACAATAATGCAAGTGTGGTCAAGTTTTAGCAGTCATGAACATAAACATTCTAAAAAGTATAATTTGAGTTAAAAAAACTTTATTAGGATAATTTTAAATCCAAGTAAAAAGCCCCCAATGCTTTTGCTATTGTAGCTACACACGACCACCACTCAAATGTCACAACTGTCTCAAACAAAACATCATACACAAAATCCAACTCCCAAGAGCACCACCCCCATGCAAAAAGCTCATCTACAGCACAGTGATCAACAAAATCTCCTAATGTGTATACTCTGAAACTATCAACCACCGCAAGCCCTAATCCTTGATGAATCTAAAACATCCCTGCCCACAATAAACAGCAAACTGACTGACAAAAAGTATCTTCTAATCAAAGAAATAAACACTACAGCTCAGCAGGAAGAGGACCAATATTGCCACCAGTCTGCCCGCGGGAATGAGTGCAGCTCTGTGGAAGAAGGAACAAGAAAAAGAAAAGAAATAAAAGCTAGATTGATATATTAAGAAGCCTGCCCGTCTGTTCATTCCATTTCTCTAGGTCAAGAGAAAAAATTCATGCTAACCGCTGAAACAAGAAGAGGCAGCAGAGAGATACACAATGGAGGAAAAGAGACATTTACATGGCTAATCCTTCTCTGGTTCTAGAAGGATACATTAGGCTTTACCCTTGGGTTCAAGGATTGACACATCTGTTGACCGTTCTAACACTGATACACTGAAAAATGTCTGTTCTTCCAAATGGAGCTCAGCGTACGGCCGATCTTCTTAGCACTCGGTTTACATAATGGCTTCGAGTCTGCACACTCGACTCCGCTCTCCTCTTGCTGCAGCTGTTGCTGCTGAAATACCGAGGGCTCGCGTTGCCTCTGCTCCCTGAACAGCTTCAGCAGCCTCTGAGCCTTCTCCCTCCCCTTGGGACTTCCGCTCACCGATATCGACACAAGCGCTGGTATTACACCTTCTTGAAGAACCATGTGACTGCAACTCTCATCGCCGTTGCATAGAACTAGAAGGCATGAGACGGCCTGCTCCTGCTCCTCAGGCTCACCGGTGTCTAGGACGACTGAAAGAATCATAATCAGACCTGGTGTCGAAATGATCTCTCTCTTTCCAGCTTGGGTTGATGCTATGTTTATGAAGACATTAAGCGCCTTCTCAGTCCATTCCTGACCCTCGTCGTCCGGAGAATTTGAGCTAAGCAGAGAAAGGAGGGACTCCACGATGCCGGAATTGAGAAGCGGCTGGATGTTGGATGGATGAGTGGAGAGGTTGTAAAGAGTGCACAAGGCATCATGCTTGCAGGAGCTGATATTTGGGGAGCCTTCGGATTGCAGAGACTGGACGAGAAATGGAACAGCATCACTCCAACCGATGACAGCCTTTGCTTCCTCAAGGAAAGAGAGGTTGAGGATAAGAGCAGTCGCAGACTCCCGAGTTGAAGGATTGGAGATCAGCTTCTGTAGGAGAGGAATAGTATCAGAAGAAAGCAAGCTTTCCTTGTTCCTGAAATAAAATGACATTATGAATCATAATCTCTTTGAAAAAAATCATGTAAAAGTAGACGAATAATTTAAATTTAAGTTGATTAGCAGAGGAGGCATGAAGGTTTATGGAGTTATAAATTTTCTGAAAATATAGTAGGAGTATATTCTGGGGGATATTTTGGGAAAAAATTATTATCCTGACAACTAAAATCTTCCATAGAAGGGTTTTAAGCAGTTAACGAACATCAGCTTCTAAATGATAATAGAAACTGCTGCTATATGGTAATATTACCAAGATTCTCTAATACCAAATGTTATGAATCCTATTGGGGTTTGCGGTAGGAGCTGGTGGATTTGGAGATCAAAACCACAGATTGGCGTGGATTGGCGCGGTGGTGGCGGTAATGAATGGAGTGGTCATGAACAGTTGTTTGTGAATTGAGTGGTCATGAACAGTTGTTTGTGAATGGAGTGGTCATAAACCGTGTTTTGTGAATGGAGTTTTTTTGGAGAAATAAAAACTTGTAACTAGGGAGCAACTTAACAAAGCACAACTACAAAAAACAAGATCAATTAATGGGGGCATAAAAAACAAAACAATCGGATATTTAAAGTATTAAAATAATCTCTTCACGAGGACTGAGGATTTTTGCTTTACTTGATCTGGACGAAGGCTGACCTTCCCATCCAAGTGTTGCTCTGTCTCCACTTTAATGGCGAGCCCTGGAAGAGAAGGTTAGGGGGAATTTCGAAATCCCGAGCAAATAATGTTGAGGGGAGCTGCAGAGAACCACAAATCCAGAGGAGAGAAGGATCAAGGGAGCACCGCGAGAATAGAGGACGTCGATCTTCTAGAGAAGAGAAGATCGAGGGGGAGCTGCGGAGCCCTAGCAGTGACCGTCGATCCCAAAGGGAGAAGAGTCCGGGAGCTACACGAGCCCTAGGGAGAATGACGAAGGAGTTTCGATTCGGGGAGGATTCGAGTCGGGGAGGAGACAATAGGCAAATGTTGTGAATAGATCCACCCCACCACGGCTACAAATCACGGTCATTATACGCGCAATATCCGCTCTTTTTAGCGGATGCGATTGTCACCTGCATGTACCAAACGAAAATAAGGAGAAACTTATGCGGTTATCACCACTTGACTGGTGAAAACAAGTTTTGCCAAACGAGCCCTAAGAAGATGGCAGTGAAGAAAAGAGCTGCCTTTATGGTGGCTACTAGAGGTGGGCTTGAGAGGGGGCTTCAAACCCTTAACCCAAACCTACCTATGAGAACTGGAGAGAGGAGAGAAAAAAAGATTACTTCTTGTTTGATTCCCATTCCATAACCTAAGGGTTTTTAAATACATTACAAAGACATAAATCAACCTTCAACATGTGGCCTAATTAAAACACAAAACTTCAAAAGAAATAACTCTTAATGACTCGAGTAATAATGATGTAGGGTAGGGTGTGTAGTGGACTCCTAAAATGCACACTAGTGGTGAGTGAGGGTGATTCCCGACTTCTCAACGACTCAATGTGTTGAACCAGGAAACCACGGTTCAACGAGTTTGGACCGATGGGACAACTTGCACTTCTCCCGAGTTAAAACACTTGACCGGTCACTTAGAACCAAGAAATTTCCCCACAAGGGGTGGGCAACCAAAAATAGACCCCTGAGCTGCAGCGAGAAGGTCCATCCACACATCTAGAAGATCAAAGAGAGCTTCCCATATGACCCTTCGGCAGCTCGGCCATGAGGGTCTGCAGGCCCACCTGCGGACCATGGAGCTCCACCATATGCTGACTCGCCGCAGCTTCGCCCTCAGCAATCAACTCCTAAAAGCCGAACAGGCCCGCGATGTCGCCAAGGACAAGGTTAATGATCAGGCGAAGCAGCTCGGCATTGCTGAGGGCCTCCTCGCCCAGGCCGTCGGCGGACTGGTAAGTGTCAAGTCCTCCTCTTCTCTTTTACTTAGAATATTTTGTGCTGCTGCTAACCGGATTTTCTCTTTACCAGGATGCCAACGCCGCAGGGGAGCTTCGGGCTCGCAATGCCGAGCAAGGGGAGGAGATTAGCCAGCTGCGCGCCCGCCTTGCCGAGCTGGAGGGGGAGAACGCGAAGCTGAAAGAGGAGAATCAGCACCTCAACCGCGAGGTCCGTCGCCAGGCGGAGATTTTCTTCCCGGCCAGCGACGTCGAGCCTACCCTCCCCTATAAGAGGCCACGGGTCTTTGGCGAGGCCGACCTCGCAGAGAGGTTGCGGATCAACTCCATCCAAGCGGACGAGTGCACCCTCCAAATGATGAAGGACACGGGGGTGCTGGTGCAGGGGTGCGAGGAGATCTCCGTCAGGGACCTGATGTCGAGCTTGTTCCCAGCGACGCCGCCCAGTGAGAAAGAGAACAGCCTGGACGCGATGCTCGGGAAGGGCTTCCCGGACCAGCCGGGTGAAGGGGAGGACCAGTCCGGCGGGGGGGGGGGGGGGGGGCGAGGCCTGAATGTATATAACCTGTAACCTCGCCGAGGCGAGCTCAGCGTGTATATATTGTTACTTAATGAAAGTATATTTTTGATACCTTCTGCGCTCATCATAGCAATGTCATTTTACATATGTTTTCCTTCTGGGTTTCTCTGTCGCGTCCTTTTTGCTTGCTCGCTCTTTCCCCAGCGACCTCGCGTAGATAGATGCTGCGAGTAGGACTGTTGCTAGGACTCGCCCTTGAGAGGGTATGTTTCAAGTGCTTGCCGAGCTTCAGACGATTCGGGGGCGGGCCGCTCTTTGCCCTGGTCACGCCACCTCAGCTCGCCCGCGAGTCGTCCAGGTTGAACTCAGTAAAAATTCTAAGTAAAACAGAAAGGGGTGAAGTGTCCCGGCCTGGCTCGCCTGCCTTCAGCGAGGTCCTGGGACCTGGCTCGTCACCCCTTTGCCGATGCCGAGCTGGGTTTGGCGAGTCCAAACTCGCCTGTGCAGAACCTCTCCCCCTTATTCCTTGGCATTCGAAACTTCTTGGTCTTTACCTGGCGAGTTCAAGGCTGATAACATCGAGTGACTTCCTGTCATGCCAGCTAGGTGGGAGCCTGGTAGCGGGATCTGCTCGGGGTCCACTACCAATACCATCAAGTGACTTCCAGCCCTGCCAGCTAGGTGAGAGCCTGACAGCGGGATCTGCTCGGGGCCCAAGGATGACACAGAGTGACTTCCAGCCCTGCCAGCTAGGTGAGAGCCTGACAGCGGGATCTGCTCGGGGTCCAAGGATGACACCGAGTGACTTCCAGCCCTGCCAGCTAGGTGAGAGCCTGACAGCGGGATCTGCTCGGGGTCCATTACCAATACCATCGAGTGACTTCCAGCCCTGCCAGCTAGGTGAGAGCCTGACAGCGGGATCTGCTCGGGGCCCAAGGATGACACCGAGTGATTTTCAGCTCTGCCAGCTAGGTGAGAGCCTGACAGCGGGATCTGCTCGGGGCCCAAGGATGACACCGAGTGACTTCCAGCCCTGCCAGCTAGGTGAGAGCCTGACAGCGGGATCTGCTCAGGGTCCATTACCAATACCATCGAGTAACTTCCAGCCCTGCCAGCTAGGTGAGAGTCTGACAGTGGGATCTGCTCGGGGCCCAAGGATGACACCAAGTGACTTCCTGTAACGGCTCGATTGTCTGCCACAATTAACAATATCCCTAATGGCATATCTAATCACGAACAGCGGAAATATACATATGCATTTCATAAAGAGTACGTATCTGAAACATCAGCTACATAACATTCTATATACAAGTACAGAAAGGCAATAAAGCAGTAAATTTCTACCTGAGCTCTAATGACGACCGGTCGCTGTCTTTCCGGTTCCTAAAAAGTTAGAGAATACAACCGTTAGTCTTGTATAAGAATAAGTGAATTTACCTCTTTAATTTGTTGTACAGTAATAGTTTTATCAGGTGTAATTAAATAAGCTAATATATAACAGTTCATTTCATTCCTGACATAATTTAGAGCATGTTCTGTAATTCGTCTTGCAGACAAATCAATAGAAGCAACGAACAATAGTGTTTCAGTATAGGCTTAGGCTAAAAAAAATCATAAACAGTAAATACATAAACAGTAAACAATAAACATCTGTCAGTCAAGCTATACGACAATATTCTTTATGCTTGTATTTCATATATGCACTATTAAGGGTAATTCAATGAATTCTATATCAGTCTCAGTATTCCGTATTTCAGCCTTTGGCCCCGACCTCTTTGGGGTCATCAGTCTCCAGACCAGTACGTACAACACGCGTTTATGCCTTTCGGCTCGACTGGCCTGGTAATTCAGTACACAACATCAGTATTCTTCATTTATATTACCTTTAATAGTTTCATGTGTCGACACATTAGATTATGTAGGATGAGTTCTTTATTTTCATTTGTCCCCTCAGAATATTTTTTTGCTTGATTGCTTCTATATGAGGCCATTCATAGCATTCGCAACATATATAGTGATTGTATAAAGCAGTTTCATTATAGCAGTGAAATGTTTAGGTAAAGCATACATTAAAAAGAGAAATTCTCACCGCGGCTCGTTCCTTTTCCTTGCCCCATCTCGAATAGACGTCGCGTCGACTTGGAGATGTCATCCTTCGCAATATCTGTACATATATAAGGCAACAATATTTATTTCACGAGGTTGCATCCCACACAGCGACACAATGCATTCAAGCCAACGCATGCAACATTTCATATAGTCGATTACCCACACAAACAGTCCACATGACAGCCCACAAAAACAGCCCACAAACATAGTCCAAATAGCCCACAAACACAGACCAAACAGCCCACAAACACAGTCCAAACAGCCCACAAACACAGTCCAAAAACAGCAGCTATCCATGACACTAGCCGGCCAAACAGGCCAAAAACAGCAGCCATCATAAAACAGGATAGATAAGACACAGAAAAAAAACAACTAACCAGCCGGCCAACAGTCCAGAGAAGACAGCAAAACAACCAACCGGTCAACAGTCCAAAAACCGAAATTAAACTAGGGCACAACTCCAAAAAGAGCAGCGCACATGGGTACAGTCGGCCACAACAACAACTAAACCCCTCAAGTAAAAGAAAAACATAAAAGGAAGCAAATGTCTAGTTCCAAGAAACTTTAAAGCTCTCCCACCAAGGCCAAGAAAGATCCAAAGTTCCCAGAGTAAGCTAAAGAAGAGGCGTTTAGAGCGTATACACGTAGAATAGAAGAAAGGAGCAGAAGATTTCACCATACCAGGCGACGGGAAGGAGAAAACCACCAAACCCTAGCTATCGGGTTTCGCCGGGCTGCAGAGAAGATGCGCGAATGCCGAATAGGAGCAGGGACTCGAAATATCATAAGAAAAAGCCACCGCTGAAGCCCTATATAGAAAGGCCGAACCGGTTAACCCAGACACACAGCCAACCCATCCCACAAGCACCAACCAGCCAACCCAGCTCAAAAGCACCAACCAGCCAACCCAGCTCAAAAGCACCAACCAGCCAACCCAGCTCAAAAGCATCAACCAGCCAACCCATTTATAACATTACCACATAAGATTAAATCCGCAGCACTAGCAAATCAAGCGAACCAGCCATACTTTTAAATTTACAACAAGTCATGCGACAATATTATGTGTCGTCCACATTATAAGAGCAACAAAACAAAATGTTATACATACAACAATATTCAGTAACTCGCAACACATAGCATAACATATTCATAGTAAGAACTCGTACGACGCCGAATCATAGCTCATGGCGACGCCGATTCACAGCTCATGGCGACGCCGATTCAATACTGCTTACCTCTCTTTTCATCATCGGGGACGTTACCTGTAATAAATTAAATTTCGTTACACATTATCATCTAAGTGATTATTTACAGCAAACATGACATAATATTACATACAAAAAATGTGTGCGTTACAATTCTCCCCTCCTTAAATAATTTTCGTCCCCTAAAATCATTCTTCCATATTATCAAACAGTACAGGAAAAAGATTTCGCATTGCATCTTCACGTTCTCGCGTCGCTTCGTGCCTAGGGTGACCCTTCCACCACACTAGCACAAACATCACGTCTCGATTTCTTAACTGTTTGCTTTGCCGATCTATAATCTGATATGGTTCCGTCGGGCTAGAGAGGTCTGGTTCAATTTGTATATTTGTGGTTGCAACAATCGTTTCAGGGTCACGATCATACTTTCGTAATGCTGACACATGAAATACATGATGCAACCTTTGCAACTCTGCTGGTAGCTCCAAGCGGTAGGCAACATCACCTACCCGCTCCACGACTGAAAAAGGTCTGACATAACGCGGACTCAATTTCCCAAGTCGTCGGAAACGTGTAACTCCTTTGAACGGTCTGATTTTCAAACATACCTGGTCACCGACTTGAAATTGCACAAGACGATGACGGGCATTATAGTATTTTTGTTGTCGATCTTGCGCTACCTTCATTCGTTGTTGTATCAGTTTTACTTTTTCATGTCATTTATCAATTTTCTCCCGGTTATGCAGTGTTCGCTCCCCCTCGTCAGCCCAACTTAATGGTGTTCGACAACGTCGGCCATACAATACTTCAAAGGGTGTCATCTGGATAGACGATTGGTAGCTGTTATTATACGTAAACTCTACCAATGTCAGATACTTTTCTCAGGAGCCTTTTAAATCCAATACAACCATACGCAGTAAATCTTCTAAGAACTGTATTGTTCGCTCTGACTGTCCATCTGTTTGGGGATGGAATGTTGTGCTGAACAATAACTTTGTCCCCAAACGTTTGTGAATATATCTCCAGTTTCCCGACGTAAATCGTCCGTCGCGGTCAGAAATAATGGATCGGGGAATCCCATGCAATTTTACAATAACATCTATGTACAGATCATTCAACTTTTCAGGTGGTCCATCTTGTCGCACGGGAATAAAATGTGCGCTCTTCGTTAAGCGATCAATAATTACTCAAATACCATCATGCCCCAATTTGCTGCGAGGAAGACAGAAAACAAAATCCATCGCAATGTCTTCCCACTTCCATTCTGGTATGGGTAAGGAATGCAAGTATCCTCCAGGATTCTGGTGTTCTGCTTTCACCAGTTGACATGTGTGACAGGACGCAATATACGCTATTACGTCCTTTTTTCATACCAGGCCACCAGAAATCCTCCTTCAGGTCATGATTCATCTTCGTTCGTCCTGGGTGAATTGAATACGGTGTGTTATGTGCCTCATATAAAATATCTCTTCGTATGTTGTTCACATTCGGGACACACAATCGTCCGTTCATCAGTAATAGCTCATTCTGTTCCGTAAACTCGTCAGTCTCTCCATTCTTTATTTTCTTTTGCAATTCAGCGAAAAACGGATCCTTTGGCAAAGCTGCTTTAATCCTATCTTTCAATGTATATCTGATTTGTAATTGAGACAACTGGGCTCGCTTGCTTTTTAGTGTAACGAGTGGAGTGATTTGCATCTTTTCCAACTCATACACTAATTGTGCTTCATAACCAGACAAAACAGATAATCCACTTGTGTTCTTGCGACTTAAGACATCAGCAACCACATTTGCTTTGTCAGGGTGGTACTGCATATCGACATCATAATCTTTGATAAATTCTAACCAACGACATTGTCGAAGGTTCAAATCCTTCTGAGAATAGATATATTTTAGATTTTTGTGATCCGTAAAAACCTCGCAGCGTACGCCATATAAATAATGTCGCCAAATCTTTAGGGCAAAAATTACGGCAGCCAGTTCTAAATCATGGACTGGGTAATTCTTCTCAGCATCTTTCAACTGTCGGGAAGCATATGCAATTACTTTTCCGTGCTGCATCAATACACAACCCAAGCCTTTGTACGAAGCATCACTATAAATCTGAAACCCTTCTGTACCTGACGACATAGTTAAAATCGGCGTTGTAGTCAGTTTTTCTTTTAAGATGTCAAATGCAATCTGACAGTCCTTTGACCAATAAAACGACATATTCTTCCTGTTTAGCTGGGTCAACGGTAAAGAGATCTTTGAAAAGTTCTTTACAAAACGTCGATAGTATCCTGCCAAACCCAGGAAACTCCGTACTTCCGTCACTGTTGTCGGTTGCGGCCAACTGAGGATAGACTCAATCTTTGCAGGGTCTACGGCCAAACCCTGCTCCGTTATCACGTGTCCGAGAAAGGATACTTGTCTCAACCAGAATTCACATTTTGAAATTTTGGCATATAGTTGATGTTCTTTCAATGTTTGCAAGGCCAATCGCAAATGCCAAGCATGTTCTTCGTCTGACGGGGAATAAATCAGTAGATCGTCAATGAACACAATCACGAGTCGATCCAGATAATCTTTAAAGACCCGATTCATCAGATCCAAAAATGCTGCTGGTGCATTGGTTAGCCCAAACGACATAATCATAAACTCATAATGACCATATCTGGTACTGAACGCAGTCTTGAAAATATCTTCTTCTTTTATCCTTAGCTGGTGGTAACCAGATCGCAAATCCAACTTAGAGAACACTCTAGCATTGACAAGTTGGTCGAATAAATCCTCGATACGAGGAAGAGGATATTTATTCTTCACAGTCAACTTATTAAGTTCACGATAATCTACGCACAGGCATAACGTTCCTTCTTTCTTCTTTACAAACAATACGGGGGCACCCCACGGAGAGGACCTTAGGCGAATGAAATTTTTATCAATCAAATCCTGTAACTGCACTTTCAATTCTGTCAATTCCTTTGGCGCCATACGATATGGTGACTTTGCCACCGGTCTAGCCCCTTGCTCGAGGTTGATTTCAAATTCAATTTCTCTCTTTGGCGGAAGTCCAACCAACTCTTCCGGGAATAACTCTTGATATTCACATACGACTGGAATTGTCGTAATGACTTTCTTTTCTTCTGGAGGTCCTTTCACCATTACCAGAATAGCTTGACCGCCCTTCCGGATTTGTGAAAGCACTTTCATTGCAGAAATTAACATTTTCGACACTTCACCTAATCCTCGATACGTAATTATGCTTTGATCTGCGCACTTTACAGATACTTCTTTGGTCTTACAGTCAATCACTGCCTCCTGTTGAGTTAACCAGTCCATGCTCAGAATAATATCGAACTCGGTCAAGGGAAGAACCACTAAGTCCGTTGTAAATGACTTATCATTCAGGGCAAACGTAATAGTTACTCGTTGTTGTGCAGTGAGTATCTGGTTATTTGGTAACGTAACGTGCAAAATCTCTTGTACCCGATATGGTTTTGCCATAATTGCATTCAATATTGTGGTAGAAATAAAGGAATGGCTTGCTCCCGTATCAAATAACAGTTTAACTAAATAGTTACCGATAGGGATAATACCTGTCACAACGGTGTCATCCGCCTTTGCCTCTTGCTGATTCAGATTGAACACCCGCGGCTGCACTCAGCGTTCTTGTCCTTGACGTTCTTCTATATATGCTCCTGCTGGCACGGAAGTAGAAGCTGAGGCGGCGTACTCACCTCCCGTAGAGCGACCCATCAAATACAACATCTGGCCCTGTGGCACTGGAAACTGCTGTGCTGCTCTTTGTCCTTCTCGGTTCCGAGGGCACTCCCTCTGTCGATGCCCAAGCTGACGGCACAAATAGCAAACGTTGCTTCCCACTAAACGCTGTCCCTTGTGGCTTTTGCCACACTTGCCACATCGTTGCTCAACTGTCGGTGCACTGCCACTGCTTTCAATGGGACGAGACCGCTTTCCTGAATCACTTGACTTCCCTGATGTGCTCGTCTTGCTCGAGGACTCCTTACTAGAAGACGACCACGTTGATCTTTTCTTTGCAAAGTCCCTTAGCTTTTGTGTTTTCTCCGCATCAATTTCCATCAAACGGGCTTTCTTCACCAAAGCCCCATAGTTTGTGATCTCCATCGGTATCAGAATCGAACGAATACTATCTCGCAGTCCTTCCTGGAAGCGTCGGCACCTTTCTCTTTCATTAGGCACAAAGTCCTCTGCATAAAACGCTAAATTGGCTAACTCTGTTTCATATTCCAAGACTGATCGAGGACCATGTACCAAACGCAAAAACTTATCCTGTAACAACTTCTTTTCTGATTCTGGGACGAACCAATTGGTAAACGCTTGAATGAAAGTGGCCCACGGAATACTTGCTTGTGTGCGGCCCGCCAATCTGCCACGCACACTCTGCCACCACCGCTTCGCTTCTCCTTCTAATAAAAACGTGACCAAATCCACTTTTCGTTCGTCTGGACAAAGCATGACTTCCAGTATCGTCTCAATGCGTGAGATCCAATCCTCTGTTTCCAAGGGCGATAACCCTCCCCGAAACACTGGGGGTTTCAACTCCAGGAATTGCTTTAAATCGACATCCAACTGCCTCTGCTGTGACGGTCCTGCTACTTCCAGTGCTGGTGGAGGGGGCACATCTCTAACCATTTTAATAGCCTCTGTCAGCATCCGCGTCAGATCCATTAATTGTGGTGGTGTCTGTTGCTCTGTCTGTGAGAGTATCATTTGCGGCAGCTCTTGCTGGGTCTGCCCCGATGCACTTCCCTCGGACATTACCTCTTGGTCTTCCTGCGCATCCATCGAAATCACACTTAGATGGGTTTACCGACAAGCATACATACTCGTTATGGCCAGGGTGCAATTGACAACCTGGCTCTGATACCATTAAATTGTAACGGCTTGATTGTCCGCCACAATTAACAATATCCCTAATGGCATATCTAATCAAGAACAGCGGAAATATACATATGCATTTCATAACGAGTACGTATCTGAAACATCAGCTACATAACAGTCTATATACAAGTACAGAAAGGCAATAAAGCAGTAAATTTCTACCTGAGCTCTAATGACGACCGGTCGCTGTCTTTCCGGTTCCTAAAAAGTTAGAGAATACAACCGTTAGTCTTGTATAAGACTAAGTGAAAATTTACCTTTTTAATCTGCTGTACAGTAATAGTTTTATCAGGTGTAATTAAATAAGCTAATATATAACAGTCCATTTCATTCCTGACATAATTTAGAGCATGTTTTGTAATTCGACTTTCAGGCAAATCAATAGAAGCAACGAACAATAGTGTTTCAGTATAGGCTTAGGCTATAAGAAATCATAAACAGTAAATACATAAACAGTAAACAATAAACATCTGCCAGTCAAGCTATACGACAATATTCTTTATGCTTGTATTTCATATAGGAATTATTAAGGGTAATTCAATGAATTTTATATCAGTCTCAGTATTCCGTATTTCAGCCTTTGGGCCCGACCCCTTTGGGGTCATCAGTCTCCAGACCAGTACGTACAACACGCGTTTATACCTTTCGGCTCGACTGGCCTGGTAATTCAGTACACAACATCAGTATTCTTCATTTATATTACTCTTAATAGTTCCATGTGTCGACACATTAGATTATGTATGATGAGTTCTTTATTTTCATTTGTCCCCTCAGAATATTTTATTGCTTGATTGCCTCTCTATGAGGTCATTCATAGCATTCGCAACATATATAGTGATTGTATAAAGCAGTTTCATTATAGCAGTGAAATGTTTAGGTAAAGCATACATTAAAAAGAGAAATTCTCACCGCGGCTCGTTCCTTTTCCTTGCCCCGTCTTGAATAGACGTCGCGTCGACTTGGAGATGTCATCCTTCGCAATATCTGTACATATATAAGGCAACAATATTTATTTCACGAGGTTGCATCCCACACAGCGACCCAACGCATTCAAGCCAACGCATGCAACATTTCATATAGCCAGTTACCCACACAAACAGTCCACATGACAGCCCACAAAAACAGCCCACAAACACAGTCCAAACAGCCCACAAACACAGACCAAACAGCCCACAAACACAGTCCAAACATCCCACAAACACAGTCCAAAAACAGCAGCTATCCATGACACTAGCCGGCCAAACAGGCCAAAAACAGCAGCCATCATAAAACAGGCCAGATAAGACACAGAAAAAAACAACTAACCAGTCGGCCAACAGTCCAGAGAAGACAGCAAAACAACCAACCGGCCAATAGTCCAAAAACAGAAATTAAACTAGGGCACAACTCCAAAAACAGCAGCCCACATGGGTACAGCCGGCCACAACAACAACTAAACCCCTCAAGTAAAAGAAAAACATAAAAGAAAGCAAATACCTAGTTCCAAGAAACTTGAAAGTTCTCCCACCAAGGCCAAGAAAGATCCAAAGTTCCCAGAGTAAGCTAAAGAAGAGGCGTTTAGAGCGTATACACGTAGAAGAGAAGAAAGGAGCAGAAGATTTCACCATACCAGGCGACGGGAAGGAGAAAACCACCAAACCCTAGCTATCGGGTTTCGCCGGGCTGCAAAGAAGATGCGCGAATGCCGAATAGGAGCAGGGACTCGAAATATCATAAGAAAAAGCCACCGCTGAAGCCCTATATAGAAAGGCCGAACCGGTTAACCCAGCCACACAGCCAACCCAGCCCAAAAGCACCAACCAGCCAACCCAGCTCAAAAGCACCAACCAGCCAACCAAGCTCAAAAGCATCAACCAGCCAACCCATTTATAACATTACCACATAAGATTAAACCCGCAGCACTAGCAAATCAAGCCAACCAGCCATACTTTTAAATTTACAACAAGTCATGCGACAATATTATGTGTCGTCCACATTATAAGAGCAACAAAACAAAATGTTATACATACAACAATATTCAGTAACTCGCAACACATATCATAACATATTCATAGTAAGAACTCGTACGACGCCGAATCATAGCTCATGGCGACGCCGATTCACAGCTCATGGCGACGCCGATTCAATACTGCTTACCTCTCTTTTCATCATCGGGGACGTTACCTGTAATAAATTAAATTTCGTTACACATTATCATCTAAGTGATTATTTACAGCAAACATGACATAATATTACATACCAAAAATGTGTGCGTCACACTTCCAGCCCTGCCAGCTAGGTGAGAGCCTGACAGCGGGATCTGCTCGAGGCCCAAGGATGACACCGAGTGACTTCCAGCCCTGCCAGCTAGGTGAGAGCCTGACAGCGGGATCTGCTCGGGGTCCACTACCAATACCATCGAGTGACTTCCAGCCCTGCCAGCTAGGTGAGAGCCTGACAGCGGGATCTGCTCGAGGCCCAAGGATGACACCGAGTGACTTCCAGCCCTGTCAGCTAGGTGAGAGCCTGACAGCAGGATCTGCTCGGGGTCCACTACCAATACCACCGAGTGACTTCCAGTCCTGCCAGCTAGGTGAGAGCCTGACAGCGGGATCTGCTCGAGGCCCAAGGATGACACCGAGTGACTTCCAGCCCTGCCAGCTAGGTGAGAGCCTGACAGCAGGATCTGCTCGGGGTCCACTACCAATACCATCGAGTGACTTCCAGCCCTGCCAGCTAGGTGAGAGCCTGACAGCGGGATCTGCTCGAGGCCCAAGGATGACACCGAGTGACTTCCAGCCCTGCCAGCTAGGTGAGAGCCTGACAGCGGGATCTGCTCGGGGTCCACTACCAATACCATCGAGTGACTTCCAGCCCTGCCAGCTAGGTGAGAGCCTGACAGCGGGATCTGCTCGAGGCCCAAGGATGACACCGAGTGACTTCCAGCCCTGCCAGCAAGGTGAGAGCATGACAGCGGGATCTGCTCGGGGTCCACTACCAATACCATCGAGTGACTTCCAGTCCTGCCAGCTAGGTGAGAGCCTGACAGCGGGATCTGCTCGAGGTCCACTACCAATACCATCGAGTGACTTCCAGCCCTGCCAGCTATGTGAGAGCCTGACAGCGGGATCTGCTCGAGGCCCAAGGATGACACCGAGTGACTTTCAGCCCTGCCAGCTAGTTGAGAGCCTGACAGCGGGATCTGCTCGGGGTCCAAACATATTCCATTTCTTCATGCAAGCTAGTTGTGACAGTATTGAAGCGTTAAAGAATTTTATTAGAATCAAGGTATCGCTTACATGTTTCAGGGAAAAAAACGTTTTAAGTCGTCACCATTCCAGGTGAGACTCAGGGTCTCGCCCTCCACATTTTGGAGTCGATAACCTCCTGATTTTAAAGCCTCCTTTACAATAAATGATCCTTCCCAGCTGGGGTTGAGCTTCCCTACAGATGCCAACCTCCCTGCAGCATCCACCTTCTGTAGTACCAAGTCCCCTTCCACAAATTGTTTGACTCTGACATGCTTGTCAAAGTACTTGGCCATTCTCCATTTCACCTCTTCCTGTCGGATGGCGGAAAGGTCCCTTAGCTCTTCCACCATGTCAAGGGAGAGCCTCAACTCTTCCTCGTTCTCGGCTCGTCATTCTTCTCTGCCTTCCCCTGCTGCGACAACCCGAGGCGTTTGAATTTCAAATTCCACAGGGAGCACTGTCTCGCACCCATGGGAGAGCTTAAAGGGGGTCTCTCCTGTAGCTGTGTTAGGGGTGGTTCTTAGAGCCCAGAGAACCGCGGGAAGCTGCTCCACCCAGCTCCCCTTCAAATTCTCCACTTTCTTCTTGAGGAGATTGACGATGATCTTGTTCGCGGCCTCCACCTGCCCGTTGCTCCTGGGGTGATGGACCGAGGCAAACCTGAGGTCGATCCCGAGCTGCCCGCAGAAACTGGTGAACTCAGCGCTGGCGAACTGGGGCCTGTTGTCTGTGACAATGGCCTGGGGCAGCCCATGGCGGCAGATTATCTCCCCCCAAACAAAGTTCCTGATAACCTGGGAGGTCACCTTGGTCAGCGTCTTCACTTCCAACCACTTGGAGAAGTAATCGATCATTACTAGGAGGAACCTCCTCTGCCCACTGGCCTGGGGGAATGGCCCAACCAAATGCATTCCCCAAATGGTGAAGGCCAGGGGGTCGTGATACTTTTGAGTCGCTGGGCCGGCTGTAGCTGGAGGGGGGTAAACAGCTGGCACTTATGCCACCTTCTTGTGAACTCCGTTGCATCATGGCCCAGGATGGGCCAGAAGTACCTCTGCCTGACAATTCTTCCTTCCAGGGTCCGACTCCCGGAGTGGCTCCCACACTCTCCGAAGTGGACTTCCTCCAAGATTCTTTGTACCTCCCCATCGGCCACGCAACGAGCCAACATCCCCGAGAGTGTCTTCCTGTACAGCTGCCCGTCCTGGAGGAGGTAGTACGCTGACTTGTGTCTTAGCTTCTTCTTATCTGCCCCCTCCGGATACTCTCCTGTGGAAAGGAAAGTTACAACTGGGTCCATCCATGAAGTCTGTTGATCTATCTCCATGAGCTCCCCCTCTTCGATGGAGGGGCGGAATAGGTCGGTGATGGTACCTCCCACCCGAGGGCCGTGCTTTGCGAGCTGATCGACCTGCTCATTTTCTTCCCGGGGCACGTGCTGGATGGAAATAGTTTGGAACATGCCGATGACCCCCTTTACCTTGGCTAAGTACATCCGCAGGGTAGGCTCTCTTGCTTCAAACTCCTCGTTGATCTGGGAAGCTAACACCATGGAGTCGGTAAGGACCTCCATGTCCAGCACCCCCAGCTCCCTGGCCAGGCGCAGCCCTGCTATCACGGCCTCATACTCGGCTGGATTGTTGGTGATGGGAAAGTGTAACACCACCGTCTACTCAATTCTAATTCCTTGAGGGCTCTCCAAGATCACCCCCACTCCTAGGGAATGCCTCCCCGAGGCGCCATCCACCTTCACCTTCCAAGGAGTCGGACGAGTGAGCTCTTCCTCCGCCACCTCAATCACATAATCAGCCAAGAAGTCGGTCATTGCTTGAGCTTTGATCGAGAGGCGGGGGACAAAGGAAACGTCAAACTCACTCAACTCTACCGACCACTTGGCCAGCCTGCCTGAATGCTCCACCCCCTCAAAGATGTTGCGGAGGGGATGGTCAGTCACAACTCGAATTGAGTGTGCCTGGAAATAGGGCCGCAGCCTTCGGGCTGAGATAACCAGGGCGAAGGCCAACTTCTCCAAAATCGGGTACCGGAGCTCGGCCTTCCTCAGGACCTGACTCACATAATATATGGGGAGCTGCTTCTTCCCCTCTTCTCGAACTAGGACGGAACTCAGGGCCTCTGCCCCGACCCCGAGGTACAAAAACATGTCCTCCCCTTCCTTGGGCCCTTGGAGCAGCGGAGCCTGGGTCAACTGCATCTTGAGGGCCTGGAACGCCTCCTCGCACTCCTTGGTCCATTCGAATCTTTGACCGCCCCTTAGTGTTTTGAAGAATGGGGAGCACTTCTCCCCTGCCCGGGAGAAAAACCTACTCAGACCTGCCAGCTTCCCTGTCAGCCGTTGGACCTCCTTAGTATTCCTTGGCGACCCCAGCTCCAGGATAGCCTTGACCTTATCAGGATTCGGCTCGACCCCTGCAGGGGTGAGAAGGTGTCCCAAGAACTTTCCCCTGCTAGCCCCGAAGACACATTTTAGGGGATTCAACCGCATCTTGTACTTGCGCAGGGTGGCAAAGGTCTCCTCTAGGTCTTGTAGATGGGATTCCACATCCTGACTCTTGATCATAAGGTCATCCACATACACCTCCAGGTTCCTCCCCTTTTGCTCTTTGAAGACCCTATCCATCATCTTTTGATAGGTCGCCCCTGCGTTCTTCAGCCCGAAGGGCATCATCTTATAACAGTAGCATTCATCCTCAGTGATGAACGAGACATCCTTGATGTCCGGGGGGTGCATCCTGATTTAGTGATAACCTGAAAAAGCATCTAAAAAACTCATTACAGAAAAACCAACGGCTGAGTCAAACAGCGCGTCGATCCGAGGCAAAGGATAACAGTCCTTAGGACAAGCTTTATTAAGTAAAGAAAAATCGATACACATTCGCCACCGGCCGTCTCCCTTTTTGACCATGACCACATTGGAGACCCAGCCGGGGTATTGGATCTCGGACACGAAGCCGGCCTTTAGGAGTTTCGCCACCTCCTCCCTAATAGGCTCCGCCAGCTTGTCCGCAGTGAACCTCTTCTTTTGCTGAATGGAGCGTGTTCCCGGGTCCAAGTTGAGGCGGTGGCAAGCCACATCGGCGTCAACCCCCGGCATCTCCGCGGCGCTCCATGCGAAGATGTCCACGTTCTTCTGGATGCACTCCAGCATTCTGCCATGGTCCTCCGGGGTCAGCCCTCCGCTGACGCGAACCTTCTCCACCCTGCCTCCCCGGGTGAGCACCTCCAACTCCACCACTTCCTCTGCAGCCTCCAACCTGGACTGCTCCCCCCATCCTTCAGCATCTCTCTCCTCCGGAACGGGGACCTCCACCTCCACCTCTTCCTCCACGGCCACCACTTCGGCCATCTCCTCCTGGTCTCTTCCTGTTGTCTCCTCCTCTGCGCAGCTCTCCACCTCCAGCTCCTCACTGCCAGCTTCCTGCTCAGCCTCCTCCATCCTTCGCCCCATCTCCTCGGCTCCCTACTGCCAAGAGATGGAGTTCACGGCGGTGACATAGCATTCTCGCGCCACCTTGGGGTCCCCCCTGACCCTGACCTGAATCCCCTCAGCATTGAACTTCAAGCACTGATGGAATGATGAGGGGACGCAGCGGAAGGCGCTGATAAGGGGCCTCCCGAAGATGGCGTTGTAGCTGATGGGGGCATCCACAATGACGAACCTGCAGTTCCTGGACTGCCCCCCCCCCCCAGGGTAACATGGAGGCCTACTCCTCCCTCCACTTCCTTCCTTTCCCCCGAGAATCCAAACAGGGGCCCATCCGAGGCCAACACCCTCTTCGCCTCCACATTCATCGCGTCGAACGCCTTTTTGAAAACGACGTTGACGGAGCTTCTGTTGTCAACGAGGATCCGGGAGACGGTAAAATTTTCGATGGCTGCCTTGATGACCAGCACATCACAGAACGGATCCTCGTGATCTGGCATGTCGCTTCTGGAGAAGGTGATCCTTTCTTCTGGGGGTGGGGTCTGGGATGTGGAGACAACGCTCCGACGATACATGGTGTGGAGGCTCGCCTTTCGGGAAGCCTCGACCCCCACCCCCCCCCCCACCCCCGTGGATCACTCTGATCCCTCCTCGGGTACCAACGTCCACCCGGTCTTCGCAACGGTCCTCCTCTGCCCGAGGCAGGACCTCCTCGATCCTCACTTCCTGGCGCCCCTGCTGCTGTTGTTGCTGCTGCTCCCTGTTCCCTCTCATTTCAAGGAACTCTGGGCACGTGGTTGTGGGGTGCCCCTCCTCCTGATGGAAGTCGCAATAGGGCAACTCCACCTTAACTTCTCTCCTCCTTCTCCTTGCTACTCTCCTCCTCTCCCCCAAGACTATGGCCATAACCTCCTCTTGATCGGGGAGCCGGGACCTCTGGGCCTGCCTCCAGCCCGGGGGGTGGAATTGATCTTGCCCCCCTTGGTAGCGATCCCTTCCTTGGTATCCTCTTTGTGGCCCCTGCCCTTGCCACTCAGGTCTCCAGCCCAGCCGACGGTCGGGCTCCTGACGCCCCCACCTCGGCTGCTGCTGTCTTTGCTCCCTCTGTCGGGGCTCTTCTCTCCTCTCCTCCTGTCCTCTTCCTCCTCTCGACTCCTTCTCCTCCTCCGTGGCCCACCAGGCCAGCTTCCGCGCAAACTCCGGGTTTGACGCCTCTCCGTCAACTTCTCTTGCCGCCCTCTCCATCAGCTCCTCGTAGGAGAGGAGGGGAACTCTCTTCAGCTCCATCCTGAAGAACCCCTGATGCAGGCCCAGGGTAAAGGCCATCATCAAACTATGGTCTGGCATCTCCTGGACCTGAGTAACCTCCTCCTGGAACCGATCCACGTAGCTCATCAGGGTCTCATTCACCCCCTGCTTGATGTGGAACAGGGATTCTGACTCCTTCTGCCTCCTCTTCGAGGTAGTGAACCTCAGCATGAACCCCCGGCGCAGGTCCTCGAAGCAGTAGATGGAGTTGGTTGGTAGCTGATGGAACCACTCCCTTGCCTTCTCCTTGAGGGTGATAGAGAAGAGTTGGCACTTGAACCCGTCCGACATCTGCCGGATGGAGACTACATCCTCGAACCATTGAACATGCTGGACCGGATCTCCCTTCCCGGTGTAGTAGGACATCTTGGGTTCCCTGAACCCATCTGGAACTGGAGCTGAAGAGACCAACTCGCTGAAGGGGCTGCCTCCCCCTGCTGGGCGAGCTGGAGAATCTCGCGAGCCTAGCTCGCCGAAACGGCCTCGGCCTGCCGAGCCGGGGAAGAGCTCGCGCCCGGGGAGCTCGCACCCCCGGCCTTCGTCGGCCACTTCCTTTCCAGCTCGCCTGCCGGGGGCGTCCTCGCCCAAAGAGGGGGCGGCCGCGATCTGGACTGCTGGAGTCGAGCACTCGGCCCGCGTGCCGAGTGCGAACTTGACGAGGTTCAGCACCTCATTCTTAAAATCTTCGAACATCCCCACCGTGGCGAGAGGCGGGGGGGCGGCGAGTCCGGCCTGTCAGATCCCTGTCCTCCCGTCATCGAACTCGCTAAAGCTTTTCTGCAATGACCACGCTCCACGCTCACCGCACCAAAATGTTGAAACCGATTTCTCGATCTCCTGTGGAGTTCACCCTTGGGGAAGGGGTGGTCTCGCGCCTACTTCACTCCTGCAAGCAAAACAACAAAGAAAACAAGGAAAGACCGATCTAAGGGCTCGGCGAGTAGGACCCACCACACACCCAAAAGATCTGAGAGCGCTTCCCCTCCTTAGCCAGAGGCCGAGCTAAGGTACCCTCAGAAAGCACCTGAAAACTGGATCATGAGAGCACAGGAAGCATGCCTTCTGGGGTACCCCTTGGGTCCTATTTATAGTTTTCAGAATCTGAACTGTCAATAACCAAACTGATCTGACCTGAAATTACCAAAAAACCCTTGGTCGGGTCTGCCAACAGCCAAACTTCGCTGTTTTGAAGGGCTATGGGCAGACCCACGGGGGCAAAACAGTAAAAAGTACCTCATACATCCAGGCGAGCTGGGGAGCTTGATCACCTCGGCAGGTCCTGCTCGCCTGCTGTTGTCGAGCTCCGTTGCGAGGACGCGAGCTGGGACGGGGAGCTCGCCCATCCTTTGGTCTCCATCAGTTGATCTAAGCTTGACGATTCTTGGACTAGCTCGGCGAATGTCGAGCTCGGGGCCGACAAATGTTGATCTTCGTTCGACGAATGCCGATCTCTGGTCGACGAATGCTGATCTTCGTTCGACGAATGCCGAGCTCGGGCTCGGCTTCTCTACTGCCGAGCTCGCCCACTATCTTCCGCCTGATCTGTCTGGTTCCTGACGAACTTGCTCGCCGGACACGGGGTTGTACAGATGGTGCAACAGTTGGATGAGAAAGCGACAAAAATAGTGGAGGTGTGGGTAGCAGCGGAAGAGTCGAGGAAGGAGGGCTTTGATACCAAGTTTATTACGTGCCTGGATGGTGGTTTGTCGGATGTCAGCCGGAGGTGCGGAGGAGATGGGGATACAAGGGTTGTTAGCCCTAGAAATGGAGGAGGTGAGAGAGAGATTGAAGCCCTAGAAGGGAGGGGTGAGAAGAGAAGAGCTTGAGGGAGAGAAGAGAAAACTTGTTATAATTTCTTCCTTACATGACCCCAAGGGCCCTATATATATATATATATAAACGTCGATGGCATAACGTAATTAATACAAACATAAAACAAATATTGAAAACACTTAAACGCTATGACGACTATGACTCAATACAACACGACTCGATATAGTGACTCGACTCAACATATAAATAATAATAAAAATGCAAGATAACTGACGGAGGATCCGTAACAGTAATCTACGGATATAGGTAGTTGAGAGACATGTGGGACAGATATCTGATCAAGAAATTTTAAAGAAAAGAGAATAATGTCACCAAGATATAATTCATAATAATAATTATTATGAAGTACTTCGTGACGGCGCGCCACGACCGACGCATGTATATTCCCGCAGGAGGTGGTGACCCGCTGCCCGGACGAGCGATCGGAGTCAGTGGTCGCGTCCAGATGATCGTTTCCAGTCATTTTCATATTTTATGTTTTTAAATTTGAAGTGTATTTAGCCCCGATCGGACCAAAATAGTAAGAGTTGCCTGATCGGATGCTTTATTAGATTGTGTGTGCAATTAGCCGGCGGTTTTGATGCTAGGGTTATAAAAGGGAGGCGCCGATTCTGATGGAGGCGTCGTGAGTTTGGAATTTTCTCCAAACCGTCGGTCTGTGGAAAGGTGTGACGCCTTCCCCGCTTCTCCCGGTGCGACGCCGGCAACTTCCCCCTCCGCCTCCATAAGCCTCCGGTAATCCCCTCTGCCTCCTTACTCCCGGTGCCATTCCATCCTGACGGCTTTCCCCCTTCCCTGCGCCAATACATCCCGCCGGTTTCCTCCTCCCATCCGTTGATTGCTCTACCACAACCTAGTAAATTTCTATCGTGAACCCCCATCTTCCTGACGCCTACCTCCCAATTCTCCCCTCCGCATATATCTCTCCTGTTGAACCATTTTCCTTCAACAAACCTGTCCCCTATAAACATGCACCTACAACAATCTCCACACCCATTCCCACCCCTTGTAGACCATCAAATCAAACCCCTTCTACACCACTGATTCTAACCACCTACAGCTCTCTCTCTGCCCGTGAGCCTCCCTCCCCCTTCCCCCTTCCTTGTCCCGTCTCCGCAAAGCCGGAGCCGTCGCCCCTCCCTCTCCCGTTAACCGCCACATTTACCTCAACCCCGACTCTACCTCTTTACTTCAAGTGCAGCCCACCCTTCCCCTCTTCTGTTAGCCGCAGCAAACCCTTCTTCTTCCGCCCGTCGTGGATCCACTTCAAATCAGCCCACCCTGACGTCGTCGTGCTCGTGGATGCCTTGGATGTCTTTTCACCTTCCCTCACCGCCGCCTGCACGCGTAAATTGTGGTAACAGTCATTTCTTTTTAGTTGTTTACCTTGACACTTGTATTGTGGTCGTTGTATGTTTTATTGCTACTAGTATTGTTCACTGTATGATTTGCAGGGCGTATTTTGTGGTTGCTTAAAATATTTGCGCTTCGGTCTTTCTAAAATTAATAGTTGATTTCTTTTACTCAAATATTTGTGAACGCACGTGCCCTGTTAATTTACTATAATAATTAATAATTACTTGTTAGCAATTTTGGCGGACCACTTGTGCACTTGCATCACACGTCATTGCATATAGGAGTGCATTTAGCGAATCCACCCCGTGTGTGCCCTCCCACTGCACAAAATTGGTATCAGAGGACTAGGTTAGGGTCATTGCATGTTACGTAGTGGTAGGGATTATCGTCAGTCCATGTCAAGTCAAAATCATCTCAACGATAGGACCGCTACCTCTCAGACGGACATGACGCCCGCGAAATTCCAAAGGCTTGTCCTTGATCGATTTGATCAAATGGGCGTCCAATTCGACACACTTAGAGGTGATATCGCGAGGGTTAGTACGAGAGTAGACCAGTTAGAGACACCAAGAGATCGAACGAACCCTATACCTAATGAGGAACCTCTTGAGGACCTTCGAGATGCCACACCCCTCCCCGGAGACGCGGGAGAGACGGCCCTAGCCGAGAGTTCCCGCCCCCACCAAGAGCAAATAATCGTCGTGGTTTCGAGTTTCGACGAGATCGCCCTTTGGATGAGCCACGTCCTCCACCGCCTCATCGAAGGGATAGACACCGATATGACTATGACGATGATGACGAATACGGTGACTTCCGTGAGCCCCGTCGAGGAATGACTCCAGAGGAGGATGACATTACCCGACGG
The DNA here is from genome assembly GCA_039583875.1 of Platanthera guangdongensis. Lineage (NCBI taxonomy): Eukaryota > Viridiplantae > Streptophyta > Magnoliopsida > Asparagales > Orchidaceae > Platanthera > Platanthera guangdongensis. The sequence continues at coordinate 109,961,736 of CM077162.1, forward strand.
ATCCGTATTGATGCTCCTACCTTCGATGGTCACTTGAACCCGAAGGCATTCAGTGATTGGCTCATGGACATGGACCACTAATTTGACTGGTTCGAGATGAACGACGAGAGACGAGTACGATTCGCGAAGATGAAACTAATTGGCCAAGCAAAGATTTATTGGTCGAGTCTGGAGAGGTCCTTGGAGCGTGATGGCTATTACCCCATTACCCAATGGGATGAGATGAAGCAGTGCCTACAGGATAAGTATCTTCCTGCTTCCTATCGAGATCAGCTGTTAGATCAGTTGTACGCGCTACGTCAGGGTAATCTTTCTATTGCTGATTACATGTCTCGATTTGACGAAATTGTAGTTCGCAGCGACATTATGGAGGAGCCCATTGCTACTGCCACGCGCTTTCGTGCGAGTCTTAGATCAGACATCCGAAGGGAACTAATTCCACATAGGATGGAGTCGGTTGAGCAGGTTTTTCAGCTTGCCCTCGAATACGAGCAGTATTTGCGCTCATCCGGCCCGAGACAAGCCTCCACTAGACTCGATGCTTCCACATTTAGGTAGTCTGTCCCTGCCACAACTCCTGCCACCCCTCACCCACCCACAGATGCGATAGGGAAAGCTATTGTTCCAGGAGGCCACAAACTTGGGGGCGTCCAATGCTATCGTTGTTCCGACAGAGGGCATTTCGCAGCCCAATGCCCTACCAGGAACTTGCTGATTGAGGATTCTGGCGAGCCCAGCGTTGAGGCTGAGGGCGACGCCACTGAGGAGGTTACGGCTATTGTTGAGGATGGTTGGGAGAGCGATGCTGAGAGATCGCTAGAGGTAGGAGTCCTTTGCCTCATCCTCCACACCCCACGTGCTGAAGAGGATTGACGTCGCACCACTATCTTTTTCACTTACTTCCAAAGCGCAGGAGGACCCTACAAGCTAGTCATCGATAGTGGAAGTTGCGTAAATATTATTGCTAAGAAAGGGTTGGAGAGGATGCAGCTTCCTGCTGAGCCCCATCCTCATCCATATCGTGTCCATTGGGTGGACAAGTCCACCATACAAGTTACACAGCAGTGTCTGGTGCCGATCCGATTAGCGTCTACAGAGGACCGGGTTTGGTGCGACGTTATCCCTATGGATGTCGCTCACGTTCTTCTAGGGAGATCCTGGCTATACGATCGTAACGCCACGTGTTATGGTCGTTCCAACATGCGCGTATTTTTTAACAAGGGTCGAAGGATTACTCTCACCCCGACTCAGCCCAGGGATCCTCCCAAGGGCAAGGTTGCCTCGTCAGTTAGTGCGGGATCGTCGAGACCCCTGCATATCTTGAGAAGGGGTGATTTCTTAAGAGAGAGCCTAGAGACTGGGATCATGTTTATTGTGGCAGCCACGTTGGCGACCGAGACCACTAGCAAGGCTGAGATTACTGATCCAGATGTTCAGCAGTTGAAGGATGATTTTACGGAAATTATGCCCGAGGAGCTCCCCGATGAACTTCCCCCACTGAGGGACATCCAGCATGTGATTGACCTGATCCCAGGGGCATCTCTGTCCAATCTGCCACACTCTCGTTTAAACCCAACTGAGCATGCCGAGCTAAAGCGGCAAGTTGATGAACTTTTGCGGAAAGGGTTCATACGAGAGAGTCTCAGCCTGTGCGTCGTGCCAGCCCTTCCGACTCCAAAGGACAGTAGCTAGCGCATGTGTATTGATAGCCGTGCCATAAATAAGATCACGGTGAAGTATCGTTTTCTGATTCCCCGCCTCGATGACCTCCTGGATTCGATAACTGTTGCTCAGATCTTTTCGAAGATCGACCTTCGCAGCGGGTACCACCAGATAAGAGTTAGAGAGGGAGATGAGTGGAAGACGGCCTTCAAGACGAAGGACAGCTTGTACGAGTGGATGGTGATGTCGTTCGGCTTATCGAACGCACCCAGCACATTCATGAGGGTGATGACTCAGGTTTTGCGACCCTATATGGGCAAATTCTTGGTTGTATATTTCGATGATATTTTGATATACAGCTGGAGTCGCACCGAGCATTTACGCCACATTCGTCTGGTGTTCGATCTCCTCTGAAAGGAGCATCTATACATCAACTTGAAGAAGTGCTCGTTCCTATCCACGTTCGTTCATTTCTTAGGTTATGTTGTATCAGCATCTGGTATTTCTGTAAACCCTGACAAGGTCAGGGCGATTCGAGAGTGGTCTATCCCCTCGAACATTCATGAGGCTCGTAGCTTTCATGGACTTGCCACCTTTTATAGGAGGTTTGTCCGAGCCTTCAGTTCGGTCATGGCCCTCATTACGAGCTGTCTTCGTAAGGGAGAATTTGTTTGGACAAAGGCTGTCACTCGAGCTTTTGAGGAGATCAAGGAGAAACTATCTACTACTCTCGTTTTACGCTTACCAGATTTTTCCAAGCCCTTTGAAGTAGCTTGTGATGCTTCGGGAGTGGGTATCGGCGCAGTCCTTACTCAGGAAGGCCACTCAGTAGCCTATTTTAGTGAAAAGCTAAACGAAGTCCGACAGAAATACTCAAACTATGATCGGGAGTTCTATGCCATTGTACAGGCACTGTGATATTGACGACATTATCTTTTGCACAAAGAATTCATTTTATATTCTGACCATCAGGCCCTGAGATATCTCGACTCCCAAAAAAAATTGGGTCACCGTCACGCCAAGTGGGTGGAGTATATGCAGGAGTTCCATTATGTTATTCAGCACCGTGCAGGTCTTGAGAACAAACCGGCAGACGCATTGAGTCGCCGAGTTAGCATCCTCCACACTATGAGCACCCGAGTAGTGGGGTTTGAGCAGCTAGTTCACGCTTACCCAGAGTGCCCTAATTTTGGGGATATTTATTTCGCGCTTTCGAAGGACTCGCCCGACCTTCGGGCGGGTTATTTGATATCTAATGGGTATTTATTTATGGGTTCTCGCCTCCGCATTCCTCAGTCGTCGCTCCGAGATTTCCTTATCTGGGAGCTACACGCAAGCGGAGCTGCGGGGCACTTTGGAAGAGACAAGACGATTGCGATAGTTGAGGACTGTTTCTTTTGGCTCGGCCTGAAGAAAGATGTCATCAGAGTAGTGAGGCATTGTAGAGTTTGCCAGACGGCAACAGGGACTCGACAGCCCATGGGGCTTTACACTTCACTTCCCGTCCCTGAGAGACCCTGGTCGGATATTAGTATGGATTTTGTTCTAGGGCTCCCTCGCACCATGAGGAAGCTTGACTCGATATTTGTTGTAGTTGATCGATTCTCCAAGATGATACATTTCATTCTTTGCCGCAAGACCGCTGACGCCTCTCACGTGGCGGCGTTGTTTTTCAAAGAGGTATTTAAGTACCATGGTCTTCCCATCTCCATAGTTTCTGATCGCGACGTGCGATTCATGAGCTATTTCTGGAAGACTTTATGGGAAAAAACGGGTACGACCCTGAAGTTTTCCTCTGTCTACCACCCGCAAACGGACGGACAAACTGAAGTGGTTAACTGTAATCTTGAAACCCTTCTTCGTTGCCTAGTCGGAGATAGTCCGGCAACCTGAGATTATGTCCTTCCTATAGCTGAATTTGCATACAATAGCTCAGTCAACAGGACCACGGGCTTGAGTCTGTTTCATATCATATTAGGGTATGAGCCTAGGAGGCCAGTTGATTTGGTGGATATTCCCCTAGGATCCAGGCCTAGTGAGTTGGACGAGTCTTTCATTCAACATGTGCATGCACTGCACGAGTCGGTTCATAAAAAGATTGCAACTAGTAATGATTATTATAAGAATCAAGCAGATCAGCACAGGCGGGAACAAATATTTGAGGCAGGATAATAGGTATTAATTCGCATTCGATCTAAGAGGGTCCCACATGGACCAGCAAAAAAATTAAGCGCACGCAGAATGGGCCTCTATACAGTCGTGCGGCGAATTGGTACGAAAACATACGAGATAGACATCCCTCATGGTATGTGGATTAGCCGAGTATTCAACGTAGAGGATTTGACTCCTTACTACGAGGAGCATGTGTACGTGGACCCACTCACCACACCTCTACCCGAGCCTTCTTCTGCCATGGCCCCACCACCTGAGCATTCCCTTCCTATTGCCTCCAACAGCCACTCTCTGTTATCACCAGCGGCGTCGCGACATGCAGATCGAGTTGCACCACCGACAGTTCCACCGACATCATCGCCAGACGGAGATACATCACTTCCAGACGGAGATACATTGGTACCACATGCTTCTACAGGCGACGTGCTTCAGATCATCGGTCACGATTTTTACGTCGCAGGCGGGCGAGATACCCTACGTTATCTTGTTTGCTGGAGTGGTCGGCCCTTGCACGATGTTACTTGGATTTCCTCGGAGGAGCTTCAGAGGCTCGCCCCACAGCTGTTCAGCGAGTACAGCCACCTACACTCATCGGAGTTGAGTGCCTTTAAGTCGGGGGGAGTTGACGTCGCGTCACGACCGACGCGCGTATATTTCCACAGAAGGCGGTCACCCGCTGCCCGGACGAGAGATCGGAGTCAGTGGTCGCGTCCGGATGATCGTTTCCAGTCATTTTCATATTTTATGTTTTTTAATTTGAAGTGTATTTAGCCCCGATCGGACCAAAACAGTGAGAGTCGTCTGATCAGATGGTTTATTAGATTGTGTGTGCAATTAGCCGGCGGTTTTGATGCTAGGGCTATAAAAGGGAGGCGCGGATTCTGATGGAGGCATCGTAAGTTTGGAATTTTCTCCAAACCGTCGGTCTGTGGAAAGTTGTCACGCTTTCCCCGGTTCTCCTGGTGCGACGCCGACAACTTCCCCCTCTGCCTAAATCATCAGCCTTCGGTAATCCCCTCCGCCTCCTTACTCCCGATGCCATTCCATCCCGGCGGCTTTCTCCCTTCCCTACGCCAATACAACCCGACGGTTTCCTCCTCCCCTCCGTTGATTACCCTACCGCAACCTAGTAAATTTCTATTGTGAACCCCCATCTTCCTGACGCCTACCTCCCAGTTCTCCCCTCTGCATACATCTCTCCCGTTGAACCATTTTCCTTCAACAAACGTGTCCCCTATAATCCTGCACCTACAACAATCTCCACACCCGTTCCCACCCCTTGTCAACCATCAAATCCAACCCCTTCAATACCACTGATTCTAACCACCTACAACTCTCTCTCTCTCTCTCTGCCCGTGAGACTCCCCCCCCCCTCCCCCTTCCCCCTTCCCTGTCCCATCTCCGCAAAGCCGGAGCCGTCGCCCCTCCCTCTCCCGTTAGCCGCCACATTTACCTCAACCCCGTCTCTACCTCTTCACTTTAGTGCAGCCCACCCTTCCCCTCTTTCGTTAGCCGCAGCAAACCCTTCCTCTTCCGCCCAGTCGTGGATCCACTTCAAATCAGCTCACCCCGACGTCGACGTGTCCATGGATGCCTTGGATGCCTTTTCACCTTCCCTCACCGCCGCCTGCACGCGAAAATTGTGGTAACAGTCATTTCCTTTTAGTCGTTTACCTTGGCACTTGTATTGTGATGGTTGTATGTTTTATTGCTACTAGTATTGTCCGTCGTATGATTTGCAGGGCGTATTCTGTGGTTGCTTAAAATATTTGCGCCTCGGTCTTTGTAAAATTAATAGTTGTTTTCTTTTACTCAAATATTTGTGAACGCACGTGCCCTGTTAATTTACTATAATAATTAACAATTACTTGCTAGCAATTTTGGCGGACCGCTTGTGCACTTGCATCACACGTCATTGCATATAGGAGTGCATTTAGCGAATTCACCCCGTGTCTGCCCTCCCACTGCACAACTTCGTTAAAGCATACAAAATTGAGAGAGCACTGTTCCATTTAAAAGAACCACAAGAGACAATATTACCTGTTATTGTTGACAGCAAGGTTGAAAAGAGCCATGGCACCGAGTATCTGAGATTTCTCATCTCCATCATCAATAGCTAATTTTAAAAACTGGATAAGTGCCTCAACAAAACCATTTGCACCCATATATATCCTCGCCTCCTCGTCATCCTTTAGTAGTAACCTAATTTGTTCCACCGCTTTGCATTGTCGCCGCATGCTCTTACCTCCATAAAGTACAGCAAGCAAGCTCTCATATTGCTGGAGCTCATCCTCTTCAAAAGCCTGACAAAAACTGTCGTTGAAACTAGACATCTCACCCTCTAAGGTCTCCGGTCCAGATCCACTTGCATCGAGTGGAACTATCTCCGTCTCTTTTAGCAAGAATGAGTTCCCGGAAGATATTGCATCTTTGGCGTCAGATTCTGATATTTCAAGTCTCCAATGATTGGCATAAAGAGAATCCGGGGGGGCCTCAGGAATGGGGACATCATTTTGTTCACACCAACTAGCAATCAAGCCTTTCACACAATAATTTGGAGTCAAGCACAGGTGAGACAACTGTTGCTGGGTTTTAGGGCAAGTATGATGGCCATCATTGAACCACTTCTCAATACAAGCACGCTCATATGTTTGCCCCGATGAAATAATGACTGGGTCATACATTAGTTGTAAAGAGATAGCGCACCTCAACTCTTCGGGAGGTGCAGCCAAGTTACCAATAACACCACTCTGCTTGTAGTTGAAGGAACTGAGACTATTAATCTGTTTCTCAAATATCCTACCAATCCCACCTGATCCAGAGATATCCTCTAAAGATCCTAACACAGTAGGTGAACAAGGAGCTGATCCTTGGGAATCGGTATCGTCTCCCATCTCACCTCTGAAAACTTTTGAGTATTTTCTCAGAAGATGCAACAGATACGAGACGATGGACTCCTTCCGTTTGTCATCCTCAACACGAGCTCTTTCAATGAGCTTACGGAGAGCTCGTCTCTCCACAAGAGCTGCACGAGAAGAGGTGATGCCGAGCATTGATGCAGCATTGTGGAAGATTTCCAGCTCACCATTAAAACTTGGACTCCAGTTTCCACTCCTTTGTTTTTGAAGTAATGAAATCACATCATTCCCAATCTGTTTCTCTGACTGATCCAGCTCAAACACAATAAGCTTTAGTTCGTTGACGACCTCCAGAATCTGATAGTAATAACAGAAATTAGAACCATCGGCTTTTTAATATATATAAAGAAACAATCAATCAAAATGCGTCCCTTTGAGCTTATGCTGTTATGATAACTTACTAAGGTTGGTGTACTTTCATTAAAGAGTATAAAAAGGTGAACAAATGAGACTCAATCTGATGTTTTAAGAATATTTCAGGTCACTACTTACCAAAAGTTATTGATTTGGGAATGCAAAGGTCATATGGATCACAGAAAGGTAAAGACAAAATAGCATATCCTGTATAGAAGTAATGACTAATATTTTCAAAAATATGAAAGTTCCATTATAAACAATTTATGCTAAAACTGTACATCCGTTGACATTAAAGTACGTATTCGTGTGTGTGTCTTCTGTTATAAGAGATCCCAAAAGAGGGATGTGTAACATTTGATTTACCAAAAACACCCTCCATAAACCTCCATTTTATTTTAAAATGTAATTATTTTTTCATTTCCTAATTCCTATGTAGCACGGGTACGAAAACGGGATACGGGCTATAATACAAAACAAAAATAAGAAACGTGATTTTTAAGAAAAATAAGAATATGGGAAACGTTTTTAATTTTTTTAATTATTTTAATAAAAAGGGATGCAAGTAAACATGACCCCAAAGGAATAATACCATAAAAAAACCTGAGACTCCAAATAATCTTAATTCATGGATAGATTTAAATAGAGGAAAAAATTACTCGCGGTTAAACCTCACAAATATTCAAACCAAGAAACCGTTAATGGAAGATCCAAGAAAAACACAAGAACTTCTCAAGCAAAAACAATCAGGTCAACATCAATACATAGCCCAAACAATAATTTGAAAACAACATTATAGAGGGCGTTATGATGCGTGGCGAGTCGGATCCACATTGGGGTAGCTCGTTTCAGCGCCGACCACCGGCCACAACCGCATGACTGTATCCTGATGTTTTATTATTGTTGTGCGCATGTTTCTTTCCTGCAATGATGTTTTGTTTGTGCGAGACTGTTTTAATTTTCCCACGTGTCTAAGCCCAAGTGGGGGGCAAGCTGTGTGAATCGGTTATCAACCGAGTGAACCGTTGGTTTTCAATTATGCAAGTATTATTCTCCCAAATCCTCTCTCTCTCTCTCTAAACCCTCTCTCTCTCTCTATCTCACTAATGATCGTCCCCATGCCCTAGTCGTGACTCCCGCCAGCCTGGACGCCCGCCGCTCGGAATCCACCACTCCCTCCTCTCGTTCTCACTCCCTCTCTCTCACTTTTGATCTCTCTCTCTCTTTCGCTCGCTTTCCTCTATATTGCCGGCCTTTCTCCATCGCCAACCATTGCACCGCCAGGTTCCAAGAGGAGTTTTGTCGATCCTTAGTGGGGTTCATCCTTCTTCGGTCCTATCACGACATCCAGATCGGGAGATCATAACAACTTGGTATCAGAGCCAAACACCGGTGTTCCACTCTTTGGTACTTATCGTGTCGCCCTAACCGCACTGCGCCGCCCGTCCGCTTATGTTGTCGCCGCTCAGCTCAACTGTCGGGTTACTGCCCTCGTCGGTCGTGCCCCCTTTGCAGCCATCATCTATGGCTGAAGGTGGACCCCCGCTCACCCAAATCAGGATCTCTTCCAGTCTATGTTTGCCACCCAAAACAACAAGATGGAAGCCCTCAATGCGCGGTTAGATGTCATACATGGCGACCTGCACCACCACCGACAGACCACGCGGCCTCAACCACAACCAGCTGGGTCGAGTCGCCTCTTCCTCGAGGAGACAATTTCTTCGCTTTGCATTCTGTTTGTATGGATTTTCTGATCTGCGAAGGCCATGAAGATCCACTCCCTTGGCTCACGCGATGCGAATTTTTTTCACAAATCAGCATACCCCTGACAAGGAATGCAAAATCGCCTCATTCAACCTCCTTGCACCGGCCCAGTTATGGGTTACTCAACTCCTGCGGGAAAACCCACTCCTCTTGGGAGGACTTTCGAACGGCATGCACACTCAGGTTTGGACCGGCAATGCCGGGCAATCCCCTCGGTGACCTCGTCGTCCGCAAACAATTGGGCTCCATCGAGTCCTACCTGGAGCAATTTCAACTGTTATTGTACCGCGCCACTTCTGTGTTGCCCTCGCAGCAGGTTCCACTTTTCACGGCTGGGCTACCCGAACGATTGCGTTGAGACGTGGAGTTTCAAAAACCACAAGACCTCACAACTGCCATGAGGATTGCAAGAGCTTGCGAGCGTCGCCTACAACTTGACTGGATGCCTCCGACCCGCCGCGATTACATGGGCCCTCGACCGTCCTATGGGTTTTCTGACCCCAAACCCCGAGTGGGGAAGAGCCACAGCGTCCCACCTTCCGACTCCGCTTGTCCCAGCCCGAGATGGGTGCACGACGCGAGAAAGAGTTATGTTTCAATTGTGACGAACCGTTCACCATCAGCCACAGGTGCAACTGGTTATTCTGGCTAAGTCGATGACCCCTCCGAGGATAAGGACGACGGGCCTGACGACTCCCGCACACCACAGCTCTCTCTCCATGCTCTCGCCGGACCGTAGGAAGGGTGCACTATTCAGATGTATGTGGATGTGGAGAGGGGGTATCATTCTTATCCCTCGGGGATATAGGCAGCACCCCCAGCTTCATTCACCATGATAGGGTCCTCATCCTACGCCTTCCTTTTGTTTCCCGCAGCAACGTCAAGGTGGCTATCGCAAACGGCCAGCAGATGTCGTGCCCCGGAGTTTGTCGATGCGTGGCCTTTGCAGTGGACGGCTACCAATCAGAGACTGATCTCTTTTTGGTGGACCTTCGGGGTTTTGAGATCGTCCTGGGCGCTCGTTAGTTGCGCACCTTAGAACCCCTCACGTGGGATTTTGATCGTCTTACCATCTCATGGCACATGGGCTCTTGTGTGATACAGTGGCACGGTCAAGCACCGGGGCAGTCTCCCTCCTTGTTTTTGGTGCACACCAAGCATGGTTGTCAGGATCGAGATCCTAGATGAGATCGTTTCGTGGTAGGATCGGATCTGATAGTAGAGTTGGATCGAGGATCGCTTTACAAAATCAGGATCGATTTACAAAATCTGGATCGTAGGATTGTAAGATCCTATAATTTGGATCGTGATCCTGACAACCTTGACACCAAGCCTCTAGCCACTCATGTGGAGAAGTCAGACAGCCACCCCCCGGATCTTGCGAACCTTCTACAGTTATTTTCCGAGATATTCAACTCACGATTGGGCCTCCCACCGCGTCGCCGGCAGGACCATCGCATTTGCCTCCGTCCGAGCACGGCCCTGATCATGGTGCGACCGTACCGCTACCCTTTTCACCAGAAGGACGAGATTGAGCGGCAATGCGACCTTCTCCTCCAACAAGGTCTCATTCGGCGCAGTTTGTACCCTTTTTCATCCTCGGTCTTGCTAGTGCAAAAGAAAGACAGTTCTTGGCAGCTCTGTGTGGACTATCGGGCACTGAACGCCCTCACGGTCAAAGTCAAATTCCCTTTTGCGGTAATGAAAAGCACCTCAACGAGTTACATGGAGCGGGCTTCTCCTCGAAATTAGACTTGTTCTCGGGTTACCATCAAGTCCGCATGGAGGCCGATGACGTGGAGAAGATGGCATTCTGGACATACCATGGCCACTTTGAGTTTTTGGTCATGTCATTCGGTCTAACGAATGTGTCTTTCACCTTTCAAGCTCTCATGAATGAGGTATTCCACCCGCGACTTCGAAAGTCCGTTCTTGTTTTTTTTTGACGATATTCTTGTCTATATCAAGTCATGAATGGAACACCTCCAACACCTCCATACCGTTCTCAGCTTGGTGCACACTCACCAAATGGTTCTTAAGGAACCCAAATGTTCCTTCGGGCAGAGCTCCGTCACCTATTTTGGACATGTGATCCACAGATTTAGTGTTTCGGCCGATCCGGCAAAGCTCCAGGGAGTGGTGTCGTGGCCAATGCTGCAAACACTCACCACCTTACGCGGGTTCCTCGGTCTCACGGGATACTACCGTCGCTTCGTCCGGGATTACGGCGTCATTGCCACCCCCTTGATCAGCTTACTTCGGAAGAACGCCTTCATGTGGACGGACCCCGCGACTCAGGATTTTCGCTCCCTCCAAGAGGCAATGTTGTCCGCTCCCGTTCTCCGCCTACCAGACTTCGCCTTACCATTTCTAGTGAAATGTGACGCCCTAGGGATTGGGCTATGAAATCGTGCTACAACAAGAGGGGCATCTCACAGCCTATTTTAATCGACAAACTTCCCTCCACCACCGCAAACTACCGGCCTATGAACAAGAAACCATTGGGCTCGTCAAAGCCGCTCAGCAATGTCGTTCGTACATATGGGGCCGCTCATTCGTCATCTAGACGGGCCATTATAGCTTTAAATACTTGCTTGAACAACGGCTATGAACAGTGCCGCAACAACGGTGGGTGAGAAAACTTCTCGTCTTCGACTTCCAGGTGGAATATAGAGCTGGCGTGCTCAACTGCGCCGCCAATGCCCTCTCTCGATGGGACACTCCACCTACGGCCTTGCTCCTTGTCATTTCCTTCCCAACGATGGATCTACCATCCTTGCTCCGCCATGATATCCAACAATCTCCCAGTCTATCGGAACTTCTCCACCAGGCGAAAACCGGTCTCATGGATCAACATTGGACCGCCAGTCACGGTGTAATCCTCTACCATGCTAGGGTATGTGGACACGACATCTCCTCTCACTCCCACCATTTTGGAGGATGTCCACTCTCGTAGCCACAAAGGCGTCCACCATATTCTCCAGCGTATGCTCTTGAACTTCTTTTGGAAAGGAATGTGAAGGCACGTGCATGCCTTCATTGCGGGATGCGCGGTTTTTCAACGAAACAAGTCAAATCATCTTCTTCCAGCGGATCTGCTCCAACCCCTACCAGTGCCCACACAGATTTGGGCGGATCTCTCCATGGTCTTTGTCGAAGGGCTGTCTTCTGTCCGCGGGGATTCGATCTTGATGGTGTGGTAGACAGTTTTTCGAAAGGGACCCATTTTATTGCGTTGGCTCGGCCGCTCCTCGCCAAAAACGTTGCCCGGATTTTTTTTGCAAGATATCTTTCTCTTACATGGCATGCCAGAGACTTTGGAATCGGGTCGCGATAAGGTGTTCACTAGCCACTTCTATAAGGAGCTATTCTCCCTCAGCTGTACCAAACTTGTTTTCTCTTCTGCATACCGCTCTCAGTCCGATGGCCAGACCAAGGTGGTCAACCGCACCGTTGAGATGTATTTGTGGTGTCTACGGTGATCGGCCTCGGGATTAGCAGCGCTGGCTCACTTGAATAGAATATTATTACAACACAGCATACCATACAACGCTGAAGACTACACCATTTCGCCTCATCTATGGTCAGGAACCCCCATGCCTCCTGTCATAAATGAGCGGCTCGGCACGTTTGGAGCCTGTTGACCGGGAATTGGAAGATAGAGGTGAGTTATTGCATGCAGCCCGGAACCTCCTTGTACAGGCTCAACAACGTATGGAAGTCGCATACAACCGTGGGCATCGTGAGCTTACTCTCACCATAAGCGACTGGGTTTGGGTGCGGCGCCGCCCTTTCGAGCATGTGTCAGCTACACGACCCGCCTCCAACAAATTGGGACCCAAGTTCTTTGTCCCCTTTTCGATTACAGAACGCATTGGCGATGTAGCTTAATGCCTCGGCCTACCTTGGAGGCTTGAATCCATGATGTTTTTCACGTTTCTCAGCTAAAGTTGTTTGTGGACTCAACACCGTCTTCACCCCTAGTCGACATTCCGATCCAACTTAAGGACAAGTTGTCTTCCGACGGGGGTGGCGACGTTATGACGTGTGGCGAGTCGGATCCACACTGGGGATGCACGTATCAGCGTCGACCACCAGCCACGACCGCATGAGTGTATTTAGATGTTTTATTATTTTCATGCGAATGTTTCTTTCCTGCAATGTTGTTTTGTTTATACGAGACTTTTAATTTTCCCGCGTGTCTAAGCCCAAGTGGGGGGCAATTTGTGTTAACTGATTATCAATCGGATGAACCCTTGGTTTTCAATTAAGTATTATTCTCCCCAACCCTCCCTCACTCTAAACCCTCTCTCTCTCTCTCACAATCGTCCCCACGCCCTAGCTGCGACTCCCGTCTTGACATCCGCCGCTCGGATTCCGCCACTCCCTCTCTCATTCTCAATCGGAACAAGTTATCAATCGGATGAACCCTTGGTTTTCAATTGAGTATTATTCTCCCCAAACCTCCCTCTCTCTAAACCCTCCCTCTCTCTATCTCTCTCACGATCATCCCCACGCCCAAGCCGCGACTCCCGTCTGGACATCCTTGGTAAGAATCATTCTACTTCGGTCCTATCACGAGATCTAAATTGGGAGATCATAACAGAGGGTTGCAACGGTATGCAGGAGAAGCAAGAGGCTTTTGACGTAGAAAGAGGAGAACTTTGGGGCAGACTGACGTAGGAGATGCCGAAGGCTTTTGACGCAGTGATGTCGGAGAACTTCGACGCAAAGATGCCAGAGAACATCAACGCAAAGAGCTTCGGCAGCGTGATGCGGAAGACCTTCGAGACGCGCGAAAATTCCTTTCGTAAACTGAAACGTTGCGTGAAATGAATAGGCCGCGAGAAATGAAATGAATAAGCCACAGGAGGGGTTTACACGAGAATCGCATGGGAATCGTGTATCCCCCTTGCGGGAAACGCGATTCCAAAATTAATTTCTTTTTTGTTTGAAAATCACGTTTTTGTGCGTTTCTACGTGTTTCCTGCATCTGATACGCGTTCGAGCTAATAAGCAGAGCATTTTAAAGTATTTGTGTTTTGTAGCCTAAGACCCGTCCAATATTGGGAGTCCAGCCCACGCTCTGTTTCTTCCCTCATTTACCCTAACCCCAACTTCCAAACCAGCGATCTCAAGCTTTATGATCTGATCTGGGAGGAGCTTTACATCGTATTTCAGTGACTTGTTATAGTAGAATGGGAGGGTGGGTGGCTAATCAGAAGTTGGAATATGCAGTATTTGGGCTCTGTTTGGGAGAGCTACAGCGGTTCAGAAAGCTCTATTCCAAACGCTAGAGCTATTTTTTATCCGTTTGTTTGTGCAACTTTATGAAAATCACGGATGTGAAAAAGTGTATTTAAGAGATTTTTGGAGCGCTGCCCACCCGTTGCGTCTAGCTCCCGTAAAAGTGTCGTTTGTTTTTTTATTTCGCATCTCGTCAAGTATTTTTCGATTTTGCATCACCGTCTTCCCTATTCCGATCGGAGCCTCCCGCGGTGTTTTTATCGCGACGGAGGAAGAAACCATGGACTCCCTTTCGTCGGCGACCGAGCTCCACCATCTAACGGGTCTTCTTTGCGATAGGTCGTCGTCTTCCCAAGTCCGATCGGCAAGCCTCCCACAGCGTTGTTATCGCGACAAAGAAAGAAACTGTTGGACACCCTTTCGCCGGCGACCGAGCTCCTCCATCCAGCGGGTCTTCTTCGCCAGCGATGTAACTCCTCTAGTCATTAGGGCAAGGCGACGACCTATCGATCTCAGATCTAGGTCATTACCAAGCTTGCTCTTTGGGCTTCCTCACGCTTCCATCATCGATCTCGGATCTAGGGCATTACCAAACTCTGGTCAAAGAAAACGATGAAGAAGGCTTTGCCTCGGCTTTGATCCAAGCTCTGGTCATGACGGGTGAGGAGAGAGAGGGAATCCAATCAACTTCAGTTGAGATCCAAACAGCCTACAACTCCTCAAAACAGCTTCTCAAAGAGCTCTCTTAAATCAGCTCTATTTGATGAGTAGATTTTTCAATCCGCAATAGTTATCCCAAACAGAGCCTTGGTCTTGGCAATGGATCCGAAAAATTAATCTATTTTATTTGTTTATATGGAGTATGGAGACTAACTTCTATTTTTCGGGAAAATGCATTAATTTGTTTATTACTGGTTTTATAAAGTGTAAGAATATACTTTGTATTGGATAAATGGTGGTATATTCCTTTGCGGCATAAGGAAAGGAGTGAAAATATTTTTCTATTTATTTATCCTGTAATGCCTTTTATGTCTTCTTCGTTGGAAAGACATAAACGTGCTTTGATATTGAATCAAATCATGTTTTAATTTAAGTATATATGACTAAGGCTGTGTTTGGCGCGGCTTATCGCAGCTTATTTGCTCCGGTGAGGTTCAACGAAAATGTCATTGTCATACCAAAATCTTATGCCCCAAACTAGTTTCTTTTTTTGATAACTGTAGTAACATTTGTCATACCAAACATACAATGATGATTTTGTCCAACCTCACCGGTGCAAGTTATGATAAGCCACGCCAAACGCAGCCTAAGTTTGTTTATGAATTTCAGATATCTTTGCTTAAATATCCGACAATCCAACATTTCTTGACGACTATACAGAGAACCTGCACACAAATTTTTACCTGAAAATGCACATGGATAGTTATGCTTGGGTTTCTATCCTATTGATTACAAGATTAGGAAGAGTATTTTTGCAGATCATGTCTTTTATCTATAAAAATTTTGTGCAGCATCTTATTTTGTGCGCACAGATTTAACAAAATTAGCTACAGCCTCGTTGATTTGGAATCATTTTCTTAGTCTACTTTACTACTTTAAAAATATGTTGAACGGAGTAATCTTGATTGCATTTAATGCATGTAGTGAGTGTATTTTTTCCATCGTGATTCATGCGTAGCCCCGTCGCTTGTAGGCGTATCTCGCTCGCTGTCGGGCCGTTGAAGGGGAGCAGCCTAGCACGGGGGTCTAGCCCGTATGACCATGGAATGAGTGATCAAGGGTCATCATTATCTGCACCATAATTGGATGAAATGAGTTAACCCGCCAACATTTTTTTGGAAGAAAATAAAGAGAAATTTCAATATGTGAGGGCACTTCCCTATCACAAGAAAAAATAGATTGTGTATTCAATTCAATTTTTTTTAATAACTATATGATTATTGTATTGAACTCATTCGGACAACATTATTGAATGATTTTTGTGCGAACAGAAAAAAAAGAAACTGAAATTTGGACAATAATAGAGTTTTTATTTCCAAAATATGTGTCTATTACAAAAGTATGGTCTCTCTTTTATAGAATGGAGGAGAATAAAGAGATTACAAATAAGCAATGTGGGACTAAATACATTTACGGTGACTAGCGGTTAGACAAAACCAGATCGCAGAGGTCGCGCGGTTAGACGAGAAGGCTAACCGCCCAACCATAACGACAAGCCGCCAGAGGAGAACACTAGACCGCCCAGCTACCAAGCCGTTGGAGAGAAGCCGCCAGACTGCCCGGCTATCAAGCCACCAGAGTGAAACCGTCAGACCGCCCGGTCTCCAAACCGCCAAAGTCAAGTCGCCAGACCGCCCGGTCTCCATAATGCAACACTTCCCCCTCATGCTGAAGCATATATATCAATCATGCTCCGTTTGTCGCAAATGTGAAAAAAGAAAGCGGACGCAGGCTTGGTGAAGATATCTGTCAACGCATTGTCTGAAGTAACGAACGGAGTGCAAATCTGTTTCTTCAAGATCTCTTCTCTAATGAAATGACAGTCAACTTCGATGTGCTTTGTTCTCTCATGAAATACCGGATTTTTCGAGATATATATAGCGGTCTTGTTGTCGCGGAATATAGGTAGAGGATGATTATAGACTTCTCCTAATTTAAGCATAAGAGCTCGTAACCACTTTAACTCACAAGTGGTTGACGTCATATTCCGATATTCTGTTTCGGCACTAGACCTGGAGACGATCAACTGTTTTTTGCTCTTCCAGCTCACTAAGTTTCCTCCCACAAAGGTGCAGAATCCCGATGTGGACTTGCGATCACCTTTGTCATCAGCATAGCTAGAATCTGAGTAGACTTCAACCTTTAAAAGATCATTCCTCTGAAACAGTAGTCTCTTACCAGGCGCCGCTTTAACATATTCCAATATTCTCAGGGCAGACTGTAGATGACACTCTCTAGGAGCTTGCATGAACTAGTTAACTTTGTCTACAGCATAGGAGATGTCGGGTCTGGTTACCGTGAGATAAATGAGTTTATTAACCAGACGCCTTTACCTTGTAAGATCTGACAGAGGAGACGAGTCGTCTGTCCAGATTTTATCTACTCCAGTAGCCATGGGGCATCGGGCAGGTTTAGCCCTAGTCAACCATGTCTCTTTCAGAAGATCAAGAGCATACTTACGTTGGGAGAGAACCAAAGAATTGGGCTTTCGAGAGATTTCTATCCCCAGGAAGTACTTTGGGGAGCCCATATCCTTCATGACAAGGTGTTGACGGAGATGTTTCTTTGTCAGCGCTACCACAGCCTGATCATCACCCGTGAGAAGAATATCATCTACATATACAACAAGAACCACCAGACCCAGTGCGGCTTTGCGAAAGAATAACGAGTGATCGGCAGAGCTTCTTGTGAAACCAGCGGTTGCCACAATGCCGCTGAACTTATCGAACCACGCCCGAGGGCTTTGCTTTAGGCCATAGATGGCCTTTTTCAGTCTGCATACGCGTGGCTCCCCCTGATCAACATACACAGGAGGTTACTCCATGTAGACATCCTGATATGGCCCTTGACCTGCGACCTCGTGGCCGGAGGAGGAGCTATGGTCGGAGAAGGGGCGGCGGCTTGTGGCGGCGTCGATCGGGGAAGAGAGGAGCGCGGGCTTGCGGCTAGGGTTGTTCACGGCTTTTCCGTGAGGCGGTAGAGAGAGAGAGGAAAAGGGAAAATAAGAGAGGAAATCTGTTCTAATTTCTTGCTTGCTTCCAAATGTCTAACCACACCCATATAAAAAGTTCAAAACATGCCCCCCATTTGTGCCTACGCCAATGGGTAAAAACAAAAAAAAGACATATAATTGGAAGATAATCGGCGTCGTAACGCCACATAACATCGTCGCTCCCGTCCGAAGACAGCATGTCCTCAAGCTGGATCGAATGGAAAAGCAGTGGCTTCACCTCCCATCACGTACTCATCGAGAGGGTCGTCTACTTCCAGCCAGAATAGGCGTTGGTATCGATGTCCCGGTGTGAAGCGGTCGTCACAATTATAGCACAAGCCTTTCTCGCGACGCTCGACCATCTCGGTGCGGGACAAACGGCGGCGAACAGTAGGCCGCGGGGTTTCGTCCCGAAATGATGCCCTGTCCGGCAAGCTGGGTAGGGGGTAAGTGCTCTGAGGGTTCCGACGTCCCAAAGGTGGACAATCAAGTAGCAGTCGACGTTCACAAGCCCTAGCGAGGCTCATGGCTGTGTTGAGGTTGCGTGGTAGAAGGAACTCCACATCGCAACGGAAGCGCTCGTGGAGGCCGGCAGTGAAGAGGGGAACCTATTGCTCCGGTAAGACGGACACCGCCCGAGATAGAAGTATCTGGAATTGCTCAAGATAAGTGTCGACGGAGCCTTCCTGTTTGAGGTTCACAAGATCGCCTAGTGGGTTCCCCTGCAGAGCAGGGCCAAACCTCAGAGTGCAGGCCGTACTGAAATCTGGCCAGGAAATGTTCGAGTGTTCCCGCAGAAGTTGGGTGAACCATAATTGTGCTGGGCCGAGTAAGTGGAAAGAGGCTATGCCGACGCGTTATTCATCTGCAGTGTGCTGGGTGGTGAAGAAAATATCGCAACGCGTAAGCCACGAAAGAGGATCGTCACGGCCCGCGTAGAGGGGAAAATCCATTTGGATAGTTCGTGTGCAGGCGGGGTAGTCCACGTCTGGAGGAGCGGCGGAGTCCACTCGGCTTGTGGAAGGGCGATCGTCTGTGTTCAAGGGAGGCGAAGGGGGCATCTGCT
Organism: Platanthera guangdongensis; assembly: GCA_039583875.1. Taxonomy (NCBI): domain Eukaryota; kingdom Viridiplantae; phylum Streptophyta; class Magnoliopsida; order Asparagales; family Orchidaceae; genus Platanthera; species Platanthera guangdongensis. Next base: position 109,980,631 of record CM077162.1, read on the forward strand.
GTAGGGCATCTAAGCGGGCATTGAGGGCGTCCATTTTGGCGTTCTGAGTCGCGAACATGGTTTGGAAGAGTGTCATGAGGTCGGCGAGAGAGGGCGGAGCATCCGCCATTTGAGATAAGGTCGGAGAGACGATTGGTGGTGGAGGGAGAAGGCCGGCGGAGGTGTTGGACCTCGGAGGTGATGCGGCGGTGCTGAACAGCCTGGTGGAGGCACTGAAGGGGGCTGGAGAAATGTTGATGGGGGTGCGGTGTCGCAGAGCTGGCGCAGGGGGGCAGAGGGCCACGATCGGCAGCCGGCTGGAGGTGGTGGCAGGCTGGACGCAGTCGGCAGAGATGGACGAAGCTCCCGCGGGTTGAGGAAGAGCTTCCGGCGTGTTGGAAGGAGCAGTTGCCGTGCGGGGCTGCCGGTGTGCGACTGGGCGAGCGGAGGACGTGCCGGAAAGCGACGGCCCGGTAAAAACCTCTGATACCAAGTTGATATGGCCCTTAACCTGCGACCTCGTGACCGGAGGAGGAGCTATGGTCGAAGAAGGGGCGGCGGCGTCGATCGGGGAAGAGAGGAGCGCGGGCTTGTGGCTAGGGTTGTTCACGGCTTTTCCGTGAGGGGGTAGAGAGAGAGGAAAAGGGAAAATAAGAGAGGAAATCTATTATAATTTCTTGCTTGCTTCCAAATGTCTAACCACACCCATATAAAAAGGTTCAAAACATGCCCCCCATTTGGGCTTACGACAATGGGCAAAAACGATAAAAAAAAGACATATAATTTGAAGATAACTGGCGTCATAACGCCACATAACACATCCTCTTGTAGATCACCATAGAGGAAGGCAATCTTGATATCCAGTTGGGAAATGGGTCAATCCTTATTGACGGCCACGGACAGGAGAACCCGAATAGTGCTGAGACGAGCAACGGGAGAGGTGTCAAAATAATCAACGTCATGGGTCTGAGTGAAGCCCTTGGCGACCAGGCGTGATTTGTAACGATCCACACTGCCATCCGGACGGAACTTCACAACAAAGTCCCAGCGACAGCCAACAACATCGGTGCCCAAAGGAGGGACAAGAGTCCATGTACCCTGCTCAGTGAGGGTGGTAATTTCCTCATCCATGGTGGCCTTCCAATGAGGAACAGCAAGGGCGTCCTGGTAGGTGCGGGGAGTGGTAGTGGAAAAGATAGCCAACGCAAAATTTCTACGAAAAGGGGTAAGACGAGCATAGGAAATAACAACAGTAAGTGAATGTTGGGTACACGTTTGCACCCCTTTGCGAAGAGCAATGGGAAGATCCAAGTCGTCATGTTCATCAGCATCCGACGCATCCGTGGATGAGAGAGCTGGCTCGGGAGTAGAGAGACGGTGAAGGCGGAGAGAGAGGATGAGATGGTGGACACGGCAAAGGTGGAGGGGTCTCGGTGGGCGTAGACGGGACGGAGGAGTCGGTAGGAGGAGCAGGAATATCAGGAAGAAGGGAGGAGTCGTGAGAGAAATAGGACGCATTTTCGAAGAATGCAACGCCCGAGGAGACGAACTGTTTCCGAAGAATGGGATCAAAACAACAGTAACCTTTCTGAGTGCAAGAGTAATCCTGAAAGACACACTTGGTGGCACGTGGAGAGAGCTTATCACGAGTGGCGGAGGGAGCATGCACAAAAGTCGTACACCCAAATATACGCAGAGGAAGAAGGAAGAGGTCTTTGCCCGGATAGAGAATGGAGAACGGTGTGTGGCCTTGTAGAACTGTGGAGGGAATGCGGTTGATGAGATAGCAGGAGATAAGAATGGCATACCCTAATATGAGCGAGGAACCTGCATTTGTGGCATTAGCGTTCGAGGACATCAAGGAGGTGACGGTTTTTACATTCAACCATGTCATTTTGCTGCGAGGTATAGACACAACTAGTTTGATGAATAATATCATTTTGCACACAGAAAGAAGAAAAATCATTACTAACATATTCTTTGCCATTATCAGAACGAAAAATCTTAATAGACACATCAAACTGCGTTTTAATCATATAATAAAAGGATGTTCATACAGAAAATAGTTCGGAGCGCTCTTTTAAGAGATACACTCACGTACATCAAGAAAAATCATCAATAAAAGTTACAAAATACGAACTACCCCGACCTACAGTTAGGGTAGGAGCAGGACCTCAGACATCGGAGTGAACGAGATCAAACGGACGGGAAGATCCACGACTCTGCTTCAGCGGGAAGGATGAGCGGTGTTGCTTGCCAAGCTGACAGGCGTCACAGTGGAGAGGAGGACTGTGCGGAGGTAGGTGGGGCAGAAGCTCACGAAGAAGTCGTGGAGGAGGATGACCAAGGCGAAGATGTCATTGTAGAAGATCCGTAGAAGAAGAAGAAGAAACGGACAGAGCGAATACGTTGTCTAAGAAGTAGAGGTCGCCGCTCTCAGTCCCAGTAGCAATCGTCCTGTGGGAACTCGAATCCTGAAAAGAACAAAAAGTATAAGTGAATGTGACGGAGCACTGTAGTTGCTTGCAAAGAGAAGTAACAGATAACAAATTGCATGGAAAGTGTGGCACGTAGAGGGTGTCCGCCAGGCGAAGAGATGGAGTTACTTGAACCACTCTCGTCACATTGACCTGTGAGGGAGAGTCGTCTGCAATGAAGACCGGGGGCAACCGATCATGTTTTTCTAGGAGAGAAAAACACTGAGTATTGTCGATCATATGATTAGTAGTTCCGGAGTCAATCAGTCATTCAACTTGAGTCACCACATGGGCACTACCTGAAGACGTGACCACCGAGGCGGACTACTTCGAAGAGGAGGTGGAAGCATCACCAGATGGGCAAAGATACGGATGCTTCATCCAGCAATGATCAACCGTAAGCCTGGTGCGGCCACAGTGAGAGCAGAGAAAGCGAGAAGGTCCACGTCCGCCGGATTGATGGTCGCGGTCACTAGAGCAACCCCGCTAAGTATGATGAGCACAGGTGTCGGGGAGCACCATAGAGAAGAACAGAGCGGACAGAAAGGAAGCCGCGTGAACAGGGAAAAAGAAGCCGCGCGGATAGACAAGAGGCCACACGAAAGCAACAGTTCACGGGCGACGGGGAGGTCGCGAAAACAGGCGCGAGCAGAAAACAAAAAGAGACAGACAAGGAGTCGCGCAAACAGGGAAAGAGGAAACCGCGCGAACAGAAAAGAGGTCGCGTGAAAGGAAGAGATCGTGGAGCGAAAGGGAGCCCGCAAAAACAGGTCGCGGGCAGAAAGCAAAAAGCAGCGCAAACAAAGATGAGGCCGCGCGAAAGCAAAAGAGCAGAGAGAAAAAGAGGTCGCGAAGACAGGTAGCGAACAGAGAGAGAGCAAACAGAGAGGTCGCGCACACAAAGGGCAACGACAAGGAAGAGAAGGAAACCGCGCGGACAAAGCGCAAGGAGGGGACAAACCGCGCGGACAGAATTGCTCACAGAATCAAGCCGAAAAGATCGAGTCTCTCTGATACCATGTGCTAACAGAAAAAGAGAAACTGAAATATAGACAATAACAGAGTTTTTATTTCCAAAAAATGCGTCTATTACAAAGGTATGGCCTCACTTTTATAGAATGGAGGAGAAGAGAGGGATTTCAAATAAGCAATGTGGGACTAACTACATTTACGATGACTAGCGGTTAGACAAAACCAGACCGCACAGGTCGCGCGGTTAAACGAGAAGGCTAACCGCCCGACCATAACAACAAGCCGTCAGAGGAGAACGCTAGACCGCCCAGCTACCAAGCCGCTGGAGAGAAGCCGTCAGACCGACCGGCTATCAAGCCGCCAGACCGACCGGCTATCAAGCCGCCAGAGTGAAACCGCCAGACCGCCCGGTCTCCAAACCGCCAGAGTCAAGTCGCCAGACCGTCCGGTGTCCATACGGCAACTATTTTGCACTTCTACATTTGTTTTCTTTACCTTCTTTAATTCGTTGAAATGAATAAAAATATTTATATTTTCTTCATGTCTGCATGTCTGTCGCATGACCTCTATTTCAACATTATCATCATAGGGATTAGAAAGATTTCATTATAATGCTCTTCTTTAAATAGCAACAACAGATTATAGGCAATATGTTGTGACACAGGACGAATCTATAGGCGGCGGAAAATCGGCGACTTAACCCTACATGTTATGCAAAGCCCGACGGATTAAATCACAATTGAATAATAAACTTTAACATCTCACGCAAATAATTCAAAAGCAAGACAGAATAATTTAATAGGACAAAACAAACTCAAGCTTTTCTCCGCATGGAGGGCCAAAACGAGAGCACACGGCGAATAAATCCTGCAAATCACAATATTTATCTAACAAACCACCACAATACAATATTCTCAAATAAATATGACATTCAATCAAATATAAATATGCTGAAAATAATAATCTGATACAACAAGGGCTCACCAAAGTAGCGGGCTGACCAAGGCACTGAAGAATCCGGAGCCGGAGATGCGTGTACGACAATCTGAGGTGGAACCGACGGCGTGGAAATAATGGAAAGTGATTCTCCTTGGCGGCGGAAGATGAAATCTGACCGGAAAGGGATAGATCCGGCCACGTATGGGTAGATCCGGAAGGGGAATGGTAAATTCAATATTTTGAGATCGGATCCGAGCTGAAATTTCTACATCTGGGCTAATCCGAAAGGGGAACGGCTTTGGGAAGGTGGTTCCACGAAAGGGGGGCTCTGGCGATGGAAATAAAAGTGGAGAGGGGGCTCGGTGTTGTAGCTGGGGGAGGGGGTGGTTGGCGATGCTACCAGGCCTTGGGTGAGATGCTGTAAGGAGAGGGAAGTGAGGGGAGGGTCTTGGCGGTGCTACACGGAGTTGGATGAGAGGCTGCGGGGAAAGGGAGGAAGGGGGGCTTGTTGGCGGTTTGGCTGGGAGGAGATTGGAGGCCAGCGGTGGAACAGTTGGGGAAACTTTAGGGGGGAATAGTAAATATCATTTTTGAACAGTGATATTCAAGGGAAAACAGTAATGAAATCTGGACAGCAGGTCATGGCTGGTTTTGGAGGTTGTAGGGGGGTTGCGGGAGGGTTTTGGGAGGGGGAAAAGAGGGTTAGGGTTAGGGGATACCTTGGGGAGGAAGATAGGCACCTAGGAGTCGTCACCTAGGATTCCACGGAGTCGGCACCGTGGGTTGATCGCTGGAATCCGGGAATAGAAGTCTCCAAATTCTGCAATGACTTGGTATGACCTCTTAGACCAATATTTATAATAAAAAGCATTAGGGCATCTCAATCAATGGCTATGATTGGTCGGTGGGAAAGACCACTAAAATACATGATTAATGAAACAAAAATAATAAACTAATATATGTTTTTGACTCGCGACGCGGATCCGGACACATCTGCGGAGTCCGATCGTCGATTCGGGTACGTCATATATGGTAAGTCGCCAAATCAGCCATGAATGGGCCCAAAGCTCGTGCTCGTCTCTGCTCTGCATCAATCTCTCCGGCTTGAAAGAATTCATCTCCCGATGAATTGGGAACGGAATTCTCTCGATGAATGTCAGGTACAACTCAAAGAGGTCCGTCGGGAGTCGTCCAAATGTCGTCGACGGAAGAGTGTCCTCACTCATCAACTCCCCTGACTGAAAAGTTGTCATCTCCGGTGAATGGAAACGGTCGTGCTGAAGTCGAAGTCCAGGGGCGAATCGATCAAGCTCTGCTGCAAGTATCCAAGCGTCGATTGCATCAGGGCGGTCCAGCAAATGTACCAAGTAGTGACAGCGCGGCCCATCTGAAGTAGGAATAAACTGGTGGAATCTAAACTTTGTGATGCTCTCATCGCTCATCTCTCGAAGGGTGGAACCCGGTGCGATCGGCGGTGCCGGTGATGAAACCAAAGAAGACGAATTCCCGGGTGTAAGGGTGTCAGTAGTGGATGGGCTGTAGTGGCTATCAGACATAGGTGAAGTATGAGGGTGGTAAGGCAACGAAGGTGGAGGTGTGGGCGGCTGGAAATCCCCACTGCTTGGGTCCACATAAGGCTCGTAGTATGACGTCATATCTTCAGCACTAAATATTGGATGGATGCTTATACTTGTAGGGATATCAAGATCATAGGTGTTTGCTTCAATCCGTCTCATGATTATATAGGGATTCATTCGCCTAGCGCTCAAGCTTTTAGCAAGCCTCGCACGGAGCCTCACAACGCAGATTTTTACCATCACTTGTTCGCCTTCATGAAGTACCTGCTCTTACCACTGAACATCCGCATGCGATTTATAAAACTTATTATCAATATGAATTCTCTGTCGGATCGACTCATGACAAACTTGCAAACAATGAACAGACAACACAACAGACTCATGCAAATGATGAAGAATTGACTCGACAGACTCATGCAAGTGATGTAAATGACACATGACCGACACAACGTACCTGCTACGGGAAAGCATAATAATGACCGGGACGTCTCTAAAATATGGTGGCCTATTAGGGGACTCTCTCGGTGTAGTGTAGAAAAACTCATCTCATGTGTGACGAGTGCTCAGATGATTGGGAGAGACAACTATACTCAAATATGAGCTCGTAAAGAGCCACATGTCTCTCAGGGAATGTGACACATCAGGGGGCTCACCAGGAGGTGTGTACGAGAAGACATCGCGAATGAGGTGGCCACCTGAATGAATATCGTGCACACTGACTAGAAGACGTGACTCGAGTATGGTGCGTGTTCCCGAAAAGAAAGAGCTCGTCTGGTGGGTCAGCGGGTGGTGCGTCCCAAAACTCATCGATGGTGCAATACGCCATAAGGTAGGTCCTCAAAATATGAGTATGCTCAAGCGTACTCAAGGAAGGCCCTACATACGTTATGCTCCATGCAAGATCAATTCTCTGGGGCAAGGCTATAGATGATAGCGAAAGAGACGCCAATAACTCAAAGCTCATAAACGAGCGTCTCACCCGAATCGTATCCTCACCAGGATGTGGCGGCTCATCAGGAGGCTCAACATAGGGGTCATCGTAAAACTCGTCACTATGGTCATGATCCTCCATGTGAGTACCATAGTAAGGGGTCGTGTCCCCGTGAATGGGTGGCATAGTCACTGCGAGATCAATATCAAGCTCTGGTCTCTCGGTCGTGATGTGACTCGGGGCAATGACAACGGGAGAGCAACATAGACCTACACTCAACAATGGGTCGGTGGGTGTATCGTCAAGAATTGGGTCTGTGGTGAGGGTGTTAACTAACCCGGTGCATGGCAGAAGAAGAGGTGTGGGTGAGGGACACAATACTGCAGACTCAATAGGTCGCTCAGGCTCACTCTCCATCGGGGTCGCAGGAGACGGGTCAGAGACAAAAGATAGGTCACTCACTGGGCTAAGCACCTCACTGGGGTGAGAGCAATCCGCCTCGTGTATCACTTCTGTCATGGTTGACAGGATAGTGGTAGGCGTCATGGTGACCTCAGTATGGGAGGGACTCGTACTGCGGAGGTCAGGGTGAGAATCTCATCGACCAGCTCTTGCGGATCTCAATGATAACGAAGGGCGAGCTGATATGTCTGCTCGAGAGACTCTGAGTTATGATAAACTACCTTAGGACGAATGTCATAATGAAGCCCAGACCAAAATCTGGTAGTGGTCATGGCTGGGTCCTCTCGAATATCACTTCTCATAACTAACTCATCAAAGCGATCTCTGTACTCAGCGACAGACATGGATTCTTGCTGAAGGGAAAATAATTGGTCGAGCAAGCGACTCTGATATGACGAAAGCAGATATCTCTGACACAATATACGCTTCATGTCCGCCCAACTAGTGATGCGACGAACACGGTCTCGCTCGCGGGTCCTCTCAACGCTAGCTCAATAAGCCCTCGCCTGATCTAAAAGTCTAAGTTTCGCAAACTTAACACAACGCTCACCGAATAACTCAAAATGATCTAAATAATACTCCATATCCACGAGCCAATAGTTGAAAGACTCGGGACTCGATGAGTCGTCAAAGGAAGGGGAAGCAGTACGAAACTGACTCTCAAGATCTCTCTCAGAACGACTATCCTCACAATAATCATTCCTAAGGTAACTGAGTTGTGTCGAAAGATCAACATGATCGTTAAAAGTGGTGCACTGCGATCGAGAATGATTGTCGTAATAATGTGAGGATCTCCCTGACGGGGATCTGTGAGAACGGATGCAAGTGGACTCCAGACCTCCAAAGTGAGGTGGGGGCAAGTGGTGATACCTAGACATTATGAAAAACCTATAAAATCTACGACTGTGTATCGAAAAGTATGCGCAACCTGTCCTATGATACCAATTGACGCAGGACGAATCTAAATGCGGCGGAAAATCGGTGACCTAACCCTACATGTTATGCAAAGCCCAACGGATTAACTCACAATTGAATAATAAACTTTAACATCGCACGCAAATAATTCAAAAGTAAGACAGAATAATTTAATAGGGCAAAACAAGCTCAAGCTTTTCTCCGCGTTGAGGGCCAAAGCGAGAGCATATGACGAATAAATCCTGCAAATCACAATATTTATCTAACAAACCACATAATACAATATACCCAAGCAAATATGAGATTCAATCAAATATAAATATGCTGAAAATAATAATCTTATTCAACAAGGGCTCACCAAAGTAGCGGGCTAACCAAGGCACTGAAGAATCCGGAGCCGGAGATGCGTGTACGACGATCTGAGGTGGAACCGACGGCGTGGAAATAATGGAAGGTGGCTGTCCTTGGCAGCGGAAGATGAAATCTGACCGGAAAGGGATAGATCCGGCCACGTATGGGTAAATCCGAGCGGGGAATGGTAAACTCGATATTTGTGATCGGATCCGGGCTGAAATTTCTAGATTTGCGCTAATCCGGAAGGGGAACGACTTTGGGAAGGTGGTTCCACGAAGGGGGGAGGGGCTGTGGGGATGGAAATAAAAGTGGAGGGGGCTCGGTGTTGTAGCTTGGGGAGGGGTGGCTGGCGGTACTACCAGGCCTTGGGTGAGATGTTGAGGCTGCAGGGAAAGGGAGGAAGGGGGGCTTGCTGGCGGTTCGGCTGGGAGGAGATTGGAGTGTAACGTCCACATCCGTCGTATAGCATATGACAGAAGGTCCGGTCGGGACCCGACGTCATATACCACGGACAGGTAAGGAGACTACAAGTTGTATGTCAAACTCAAGTTCAAGAGAAACGCATCCTATCACAGAGCATTCTAGCGGAAACATGTTAATTTGAGAACCCATGCATAAAGAGAATGTTCACTACAACAAAGGAATGGCATAACATACACATATATTACATCACATGTTTTGGTCGTAGCCTTATTACAACTGTTTCATAAATAACAAGTGGTTTCGTACATCGGCACGCAGGCCGGCCACACATGAAAACAGTAAGTATTCGCTTTTGGGCCTTCGAGGGTCAGCCAACTGCATCACGTGGGCTTCAACCCGCTACTTTCCACTTGGCACTCCAGCACCTGCACAATAGGGCCCACCAAAACGTGGTAAACAAATCAACGGTTAGAATTTTGCTGACCCGTTTATAACGATCTCACCACTTACTCGGGGCAGCATTTCTCCATCTCTGCATACAAGGCATAGCATATATATATATATATATATATTGGCAACAACAAAGTGCATGTAAGCATCATTCACCATAAACGTTGGCCCAATGACCACACGCCCCGTGCACTCAGGGCACATTTTCGGTGTACCGGACTCCCTCGTGTATCACCACCGTTCAGAGGTCCATGACTTAACGGTAACTTTGTCGTTCAGAGGTACTTAACTTGACGACTACGTCGTTCAGAGGTACTTAACTTGACGACCGACTGCCCATTCAGAGGTACTTAACTTGATGACCCACTCGTTCAGAGGTACTTAACTTGATAGCATAGTAATTGGCCTCCACGGCACTCATCATAAGCCACGCGGCTCTATACCATTTCAGGCTGGTACCCACCATTGCTGGGCAGTTTAGGCACACAGTTTTCCATACAGTGACCCCCACGTCTCTTCAAGACAGGTCACACAAAATTCTAGCTCACGAGGAGCTATCGCCTGGCGATACTCACTATTGCCCGGCGATATCAAGAGTTCCCTAGACTGTGATCTTTTCTGGATATTTTCTAGAAATACTTCCAGTACTTTGATGCAGCATCTTGCACACCCCTAGACCTCGGATTTCACACGTACTTCACACGCATATCCACGGAGTCTTCTCCGGCACGCAAATTAAACATCATCAATCCAGACCAACTTGTCTAGATGGGCTTCTCACAGCATGTCTATTCCGTACTCTACATTTCTGGATCTAAATGCAGGAATATATGGGGATCAAACCGATCTACCAATGGAATCCACCTTTTTTCCACCTTTTGGTGAGGGGAACCATGCAAATATGCATATTGAGGACTTCACTTGTCCCGGAGAAATTTGCTACCCTTGAAATTCTCTTCGGAGCCATGCTACAACTTTTCTACGCGGATGCAAAGGAGCACGTCGCTCTCCTCTTCGCGAATCTAGCTTCAGATCTTGATTTCGTGAACTCGATCTACTCCAGTCCACCCAAACCCTAGCTCCGGTCGTAAGTTCTCTGCTCCATAACTGGAACACAAGGAAGAGAGAGAGAGAAAAGGAAATAATAAATTCCTCTTTCCAACCTCTCGGCATAAGTGGTCTCTGGTTTCACCCCAGCCACACGATAAAATCATCAAAATAAAGCAACGGCTTGGGTTTCAGTCTCCACCGCTTATTGGCTGCTCACCAGCCACCTGACACAAGACACCGCTCGGCCACATCTTCATTTTTCGACAAATCGTCAAACATGGCTGATTTCATCGAACGAACTTCGTCGATCGGGAGTAAGTTCGTCGAACAGGCTTTAGTTCGTTGAACGGGAAATATTTCACATAACAGACCACAATCGTCGAACTCAGCTCGACGTTCGACATTTTCGTCGAGCTCCGCTCGACGCTCCGCTCGACGATCCGCTCGACGATCCGCTCGACGATCGTCGGCGTGCTCCGCTCGACGATCTTCGGCGAGCTCCGCTCGACGATCTTCATCGAGCTCCGCTCGACGATCTTCATGTTCTCGCCAGCTCCATTTTGAGGGTGTTACAATCCTCCCCTCCTTGCAGAAATTTCGTCCCGAAATTTGCATACAACATCTAGAATACAGTAACAAATATGTTACTACATCTATTTTCTTCAACAAAAACAATGTTACAACAGTTTATACAAACAACTCGGGAAACTCAGCACGTATGGTAAGCTCTCGCTCCCATGTTAGCTCTTCACGGCCACAGATGTCCCACCGGACCTTGACCATCCTGATTGTCTTGTTCTGTAGCTGCTTTTCTGTCTTATCCTCGATCCGAATGGGTCTAACCTTCGTCGTTAGCCCAGATTCGACCGGTACGTGATCCTTCGCAATCACCTGATCCGGCTCTTTTACGGTTTTCGAAGCACTGATATGTGGAACACATCATGCAAGTCATGACCACTACCAGATTTTGGTCTGGGCGAATCCACCTTCGTTGTCGTATATTTAAATCCTTCTGGTCCAACAGATATTTCAGGCTTTATGGTCTATGAAGATATCGACTTTCACGACATATAAGTAAGGACGTCACAGCTTAAGTGCAAAGATCACCGCCGCCAACTCCAACTCGTAGATGGGATAATTCCGCTCATGCTCTTTCAACTGGCATAAGCAATCACCTTTCAAACTGAAGAAGAACGCAGCTTAAGCCGCTCCCTGATGCATCACTATAAATTTCAAAGCCGTCTGAACCACATGGCGATGTTAAAATTGGCATCGTGGTCAAGCGACTCTTCAGCTCTTCAAAAGCTCGTGCGCACTCTAACGTGCAAACGAACTTTTGATCCTTCCTCGTTAGTGTGGTAAGAGGCAAGGCTATCCGCGAAAAGTTCTCTATGAAGCGTCTGTAGTAGTCTGCTAGTTCAAGGAAACTCCTGACTTCGTCTACAGAAGACAACACCGGTCACTCACGTATCGCAACTATCTTTGCAGGATCCACCGCAATGCCCTCTCCACTAACCACATGGCCAAGAAAGGCCACTGACGATAGCCAGAACTCACACTTTGAAAACTTGGCATAGAGCTTATTTCTCCTCAGGGTGTGCAACACCATCCGTAAATGATTCGCATGATCTTCTTCAGACTGAGAGTACACTAGAATGTCATCAATGAAGACAATTACAAACAAATCCAAGTACTCTCTAAACGTTCGGTGCATTAGATCCATGAACACTGATGGCACATTTGTTAGCCCAAACGGCATTACAGTGAACTCGTAATGACCGTAGTGTGTCCCAAACGCTGTCTTGGGAATATCACACAACCGAATCTTCAACTGATAGTAGCCAGACTTCAAGTTTAGCTTCGAGTAAACAATTGATCTCACTAGCTGATCGAACAAGTCATCAATCCGTGGAATCGGATACTTGTTCTTTTCCTTCATCTTATTCAACTCCGAATAGTCAATCCATAGTCGCAAGCTTCCGTCCTTCATTTTCACAAATAGGACCGGAGCGCTCCAAGTTGACCTACTTGGGCGTATAAAGCCTTGCTCCAGCAACTCTTGCAATCGAACCTTTAGTTCCGCCATCTCCTTTGGCGCAACACGATATGTCGAGCGGGTCACAGGTTTCGCACTTGGCACCAACTCAATAGCGAAGTCCATCTCCCGCTGGGGCGGTAATCCTGGAAGACCCTTAGGAAACACATCAGCGTACTCCAAGACAATAAGAACATCACTCACACTGGGCTTCGGCTCAACTGCCTCAAACAGCATGAAAAACAACTTCGTGCCCTTCTGAACTGCCTTGACCACTTGGACAGCAGAGAACAAGGTCTTACTCGATCCTCGCATACCAGCGAATTTAGTCTCTCGTTCGGTGTTCTGCCCCAATGTGACTTCCCTAGAGTTGCAATCTATATAGGCACGCTGCTCCGAGAGCAAGTCAATATCAAAGATTACATCAAACTCCGATATCGGGAGCACGGATGCTTCCAATCCAAAATCTCGACTTCCTATCTGTACCTCAACACAGCAGGCTCGATCCGCGCGCATCAAGCACCCGTTAGGAAGCAGCACAGTCACTTGATCTGTCGGCGTAAACGAAGGCACGCCGATACACCCTATGAAGTCCTCCGACAGAAAAGAATGAGAAATTCCCGTATCAAACAGTGCTCTCGCCGAATATTCCAATATCAGGACAAAGCTTAATGCAAACCAATCACACACACAAGTAACGCACAAGGTACTAAGTATGGAAAGCAGTAAAAACTGAATCTTAACTCATACATGTTACGACGTCACTTTGTTTTATGGCCTCCTGTTGGGCAAGATTATATACGCAGGGTTGCGCTTGGGATGCAGTGGATTCCATCACTGTCTTTCCCTTTTCAGCATAAGACGCACCCGTCTTTTTCTCCCCCTTTGGAGGGCCACTCCAGCAATCTCAAGCGATATGACCCACCTTTCCACATGTATAACATGTGGATGGACCTCTCCCAGATGTTGCTCCAGATGCAGGAGAAGGAGCCAGCGCAGAAGTTTTCGACTTCTTTTTCCACCGTCGAAACCCAGACTTTGACAAACCAGGTACTTTGAACTCTGTCTTTTTCCCTGCCAAGTCATTCTTTCGCTGCACTTGCTTCATGTCCAGCTCAAGGGAACGGGCCGTATTGACCAAGGTAAGAAAACCCTGTGTCATCGGCCCTGAGAGAAGCAACTGCAGGTCATCTCTCAGCCCTTCATCGAATCGATTTGTTTATCGTTCCTCATCTACAAACGTAAAGCTTGCATATCTTCCCAACCTCGTAAATACATGCAAGTAGTCATCCACCGACCTCTCGCCTTGAGTTGGCCTTTGAAATTGGTTCTCCATTGCAATCCGCTGTGTCGATGGAACATATCGTGCCAGAAAACATTGAGAATTCCTCCATCGAGATCTCAGTCAACGGCCGACCATCAAACTGGGGCAGCTCCAGCTCATCCCACCAAAGTCTTGCCTCACAATCCAGCAAGAAGGTAGTCACAGTGACTTTTTGCCACTCTTCTGTTTTCGTTGCCGTCAGGACCCTCTTAATTCTTGAGAGTCAATCTTCGGCTTGTGTCGGGGTTCCTGTACCATAAACACAGGGGGATTGAAACTCATCACATGTTTCAATTGTTTCTCCGTTGCTCGCCCTGCGACCACTGGCTCAACGGCCACTTGTCTCACTGCTACGCGCTCCACTACGCCAACCGGTTCCTGAACCATCGGAGGAATAGGAGGTTGTCTCTGACCTCCAGGTTGCGCATTGATCATTGCGAACACGGCCTCAGCAACCAACCGTATAGTTTCCGCAGAAGGAGGAGGTGTTGGCACCTCATTTGGTGCACTACTCTCCACCGAGCGTTGGGGTTCTTGCTGCCCCGCACCACTTCTAGTTGCCTACAATGTGAAACACACAATTAGGCAACTACAAATATTGCAAAAGGCAATCACAGGAACCTACCAGTTCCGCCAACATTTGTATTTTCATTCCTAAGTGGACATTCATGGGTTCATGATTGTTATAACGGTAACGCGCATACACGTATTCACCACCTCTTAAAAGAATTCAACCACGAATTCAAATAAGAAAGATCGAGAACGGAAGTTGATACCAATTTTGTAATGCCCTCATCCGTCGCATAGCATATGACAGAAGGTCTGGTCGGGGCCCGACGTCATATATCATGGACAGGTAAGGAGACTACAAGTTGTATGTCAAACCCAAGTTCAAAAAAACGTGTCATATCACAGAGCATTCTAGCGGAAGCATTTTAATTTGAGAACTCAAACATACAGAGAATGTCCACTACAACAAAGGAATGACATAAAATACACATATATTACATCACATGTTTCGGTCGTAGCCTTATTACAACTGTTACATAAATAACAAGTGGTTTCGTACATCGGCACGCAGGCCGGCCACAAATGAAAACAGTAAGTATTCGCTTTTGGGCCTTCGAGGGCCAGCCAACTGCAGCACATGTGCTTCAGCCCGCTACTTTTCACTTGGCTCTCCAACACCTGCACAAAAGGGCCCACCAAAACGTGGTAAACAAAGCAACGGTCAGCATTTTGCTGATCCGTTTATAACGATCTCACTCCTTACTCGGGGCAGCATTTCTCCATCCTTGCATACAAGGCATAGCATATATATATATATATATATATTGGCAACAACAAAGTGCATTTAAGCATCATTCACCACAGACATTGGCTCAACGACCACACGTCTCGTGCACTCATGGCACATTTTCAGTGTACCAGACTCCCTCGTGTATCACCACCGTTCAGAGGTCCATGACTTAACGGTAACTTTGTCGTTCAGAGGTACTTAACTTGACGACTACGTCGTTCAGAGGTACTTAACTTGGCGACCAACTGCCCATTCAGAGGTACTTAATTTGACGACTCAGTCGTTCAGAGGTACTTAACTTGATGGCACAGTAATTGGCCTTCACGGCACTCATCATAAGACACACGGCTCTTTACCATTTCGGCCTGGTACCCACCATTGCTGGGCAGTTTAGGCACACAACTTTCCATGCAGTGAACCCCAGGTCTCTTCAAGACAGGTCACACAAAATTCTAGCTCACGAGGAGCTATCACCTGCCGATACTCACGATAGCCCGGCGATATCAACAGTTCTCCAGACTGTGATCTTTTCAGGATGTTTTCATGGAAATGCTTGCAGTACTTTGATGCAGCATCTTGCACACCCCTAGACCCTGTATTTCACACGTATTTCACACGCATATCCACGGAGTCTTCTCTGGCACGCAAATTAAACATCACCAATCCAGATCAACTTGTCCAGATGGGCTTCTCACAGCATGCATATTCTGTACTCTACATTTCTGGATCTAAATGCAGCAATATATGGGGATCAAACCGATCTACCCATTGGAATCCACCTTTTCCCACCTTTTAGTGAGGGGATCCATGCAAATATGCATATTGAGGACTTCACTTGTCCAGGAGAAATTTGTTACCCTTGAAGTTCTCTTCGGAGCCATGCTACAGTTTTTTTAAGCGGATGGAAAGGAGCACGTCGCTCTCCTCTTTGCGGATCTAGCTTCAGATCTTGATTCCATGAACACTATCTACTCCAGTCCACTCAAACCCTAGCGCCAGTCGTAAGTTCTCTGCACCAAAACTGGAACACAAGGAAGAGAGAGAGAAAAGGAAATAATAAATTCCTCTTTCCAACCTCTCGGCATAAGTGGTCTCTGGTTTCACCCTAGGCACACGATAAAATCATCAAAAGAAAGCAACGGCTCGGGTTTCAATCCCCACCGCTTATTGGCCGATCACCAGCCACCTAACATAAGACACCGCTCGGCCACATCTTCATTTTTCGACAAATATTCGAACAGGGCTGATTTCGTCGAACGAACTTTGTCGATCGGGAGTAAGTTCGTCGAACAGGCTTTAGTTCGTTGAACGGGAAAGATTTCACATAACAGGCCACAATCGTCGAACTCAGCTCGACGTTCGACATTTTCGTCGAGCTCCGCTCAACCATCCGCTCGACGATCTTCGTCGAGCTCCGCTCGACCATCCGCACGACGATCTTCGTCGAGCTCCGCACGACGATCTTCGTCGAGCTCCGCACGTGCGCGCGCGTGCGCGCGCTCGCGCGCACGCACTCATTTCCTCTCGATCCCTTCAGCGCCAAGGGAATTGCCTGCAAATAGCGATTTCTTCCCGCATCGTTGTCACCCGCTCGCCCGAAGCCCTTCCTCTCTCCTTCATGTAACTCACAATGCTTGACCGTGATCCGACGTCGGCAACACTCATCCCAATCGGTGACCCTCCTCCTCCCTCCTGCAGCAACTTTGATCTCTTCCTCTCGTGTGTTGCATTCCTTGCGGGTGAGTAGTCAAAGCCTGAAGGAATGGGGACCCTCTTCCCTCCGTTAAACCCTCACCCCCACGACATTTTCATTTGCTCGGATCTCATCTCTCAGCCCAAAGGAATGCCTTCCCGTTTTGTAGATCACACGCGCCTACTTCCCTAGATGTTACGTCGACCTACTTCTGCATGGTAAATTGTTTTGCTCTCTCTGTGTGGTTCAAACTCAAAATCAGTTAGCACCCATTTCGATTTTGAGTCGCATGTCCCATTTTCATACCGATTTTGATTTCCCATTTGATTGCATGCCCTGTTATATTGATCTTAGAATGTGATAAAACATATATATATACATATGTACACATAAATATACATATATATACATATATATGCACATGTATAGATATATATACATATTTATACTATATCAATAATAAATATGGATGTTTGCAAATTGACTTTGACTAGCTAAATGAGACATTGGATGCATCATGTTCGTTCATCCCTAAAAGGAATCTTCTATATACATATATACATATATATAATTACCAAAACTTCCCCCAGAAGTTAGTATAATTATAGATTGCACCCCTCTTATTTTTGAAAATACAAAAACCTCCCCAGATTGTTATAAAACAAAACATGTCTCCACCCACGACTTCGTCTGCTCCTGACATTAGCCCTCAAAAGACTCCTGCGAGCACGTCGCAAGGTCAGAAAGGAAGACACTCGCACTACTTCCCGCCGAGGACAGGAGGGCGGGATTTCGGTGGTCGCGGTCAGGGGCAAGCCGTCGAGCGTCTAGGAGGCTCGTCGTCAGGCCCGCGAGATTCAACCCGCCGCATCCCCCCCCTCGGAAAATGTACTCTGAGGGAGTATTTTTGTGCACTGATGTTATGAAATGGGAACTTCAGGGGAGGTAAATGTGTTTAGTAACATTCCTGGGTGGTTTTTGTAATTTTAATAATAGGGGCGCAATCTATAAATTTTCAAAAATAGAGGGGAGATCCCCGTAAAGGGCCCTATATATATACATATATATATATATACACGAGTGACAGGCACGGGCCTTCGACCCGGGGGGCATTCGTCGTGGGAGCAACATTTGTCGTGGGAGCGACATATGTCGTAGTGGCGACATTTGTCGAAGAAACAACATTTGTCGAAGAAACGACATTTGTCATGGGGGCGACATTTGTCGAAGAAACAATATTTGTCATGCGGGCGACATTTGTTGTAGAGGGGCGCCTTTTTTGTCGTGCGGGCGACATTTGTCGTGCGGGCGACATTTGTCGTGCGGGCGACATTTGTCGTGCGGACGACATTTGTCGGGGTGACGACATTTGTCGTGGTGGCGACATTTGTCGTGGTGGCGACCCTTGTCGTGGTGGCGACCCTTGTCGTGGTGGCGACCCTTGTCGTGGTGGCGACCCTTGTCGTGGTGGCGACCCTTGTCGTGGTGGCGACCCTTGTCGTGGTGGCGACCCTTGTCGTGTGAGCGACACTTGTCGTGTGAGCGACACTTGTCGTGTGAGCGACACTTGTCGTGTGAGCGACACTTGTCGTGTGAGCGACACTTGTCATGGTAGCGACATTTGTCGTGGGGGCGACATTTGTCGTGGGGGCGACATTTGTCGTGGGGGCGACATTTGTCGTGGGTGCGATATTTGTCGTGGTCATGACATTTGTCGTGGGAGCGACTTATGTCGTGGGAGCGCCTTATGTCGTGGGAGCGCCTTTTGTCGTGGGAGCGACATATGTCGTGGGAGCGACATATGTCGTGGGAGCGACATATGTCGTGGGAGCGCCTTTTGTCGTGGGAGCGACATATGTCGTGGGAGCGACATATGTCGTGGGAGCGACATATGTCGTGGTAGCGACCTTTGACGTAGAAGAGAGAATTTTAGTAAGTAATGTTTTCGTGTATTCAAAAAGTTCAAAAATGAAACTAAAACATAGAAAGGATAGAGGACTTGCAAATTGGGAACATTTCTTTAATGTTTATAAACTCAATTTATCGAACGTCAACATTTGTTGAACATGAATATAAAATAATATATGTGCGTGCGGAAGACCTCTTTATTGAAATTCAATATATCATTGTTGTCGGGTCGACCCGATCAAAAATCTCTTTGAAGACCACATTTTTCGTGTACACGCCCTCATGACCTTCGATAGCATAGTTTTTGACCAAAACTCTCGTGGACTGCGCCGAAACCCCTCTTGATAAAGCAACATACAGTTGTCCCTGACTGAAGACGTGATTTGGAAGATAAATTCCGACATTTCTAATTATCTGGCCCTGCGACTTGTTAATTGTTAATGCAAAACTCAATCTGATTGGAAATTGTTTCCTCGTTAGTTCGAATGGCATTTTGTAATCTTCTGCGCTTTTTAGCGGTATGCGTGGAATGAAAACTTTGAGTCCCTTGAAATGTCCGACCAATATAGTTGCTTCAATAATATTCCTTCCAAATCTGCGACAAATTAGCCTTGTGTCGTTGCATAATCCAATTTTGGGATCTATATTTCGGAGAAGCATAATTGGACAGCCCCGCTTCAGTGTCAGTTTGTGTGTTGGTAGATTACCTGGATTAATAGAGTTTAAAAATTCCGGGAGATATAAGTCATGGTCATCAGTTGAAACTGAGTCGAAAGAGTAGTAAGTTGTGCTATCCCCCGCAAATATTTCCATGCATTTTTCATTCAACTTGTTAACATCTTCATTTAATGGAGTGATTAGAGCTCTTGTCTTCATATACGTAGCATCGGTGTTGTTGACAGCATAAGTTTGCATATTTGGAAAAACAAAATCTATTAAAGCATCAATTGATTGATCTCCTTCCCAAGGCATAACAATTGACTCCGGAAGGCGAATCATGTCATTTTCTATTGTTGGCTCGACCCCATTTCCGACCCTTAGCAAGAAATCTGCAAATTTGATGTCATTGCGTGCTCTCATATTTTCCTTTAATTTAAGTATCTTGACACCTGGCCATAAGTAAGACTCCACGATGCTTGAGCGAATTATTTCCATTCTCGTGCCATTCACAACAACTGGCGTCACCTGCCTGAAATCTCCTCCCATGATTAGAACTTTCCCACCAAAAGGCTTATTTATTTCTAATGCATCTTGCAATGTACGGTCTAGAATTTCGAATGTTTTTCTATTGGTCATGGGTGTCTCGTCCCAAATGATTGCGGAAGAAAGTTCAACCAATTTTCGCAGATCAGACTGTTTACTAATACCGCAATTTAGTACATTCTCTAGTTTTATAGGAATTTTAAACCTTGAGTGAGCTGTGCAACCGCCTGGGAGTAAATTTGCTGATATTCTGGATGTTGTAGTTGCTATCACAATACGGCCTTCGTTGCGGAAAGTTGCTAGTATAGATCCTGAGGGTTCCGTAACGGTAGTTTCATTTGGAACTGGCGTTGCATTGCATGTAGTTGTTGTTGAAATTAGAAGTGAGGGTACCGTAACGGTAGTTTCATTTGGAACTGGCGTTGCATTGCTCTCCAAATGTTGGTTGCTTAGATTGATGGGGTGGACATTTGACCATGAAGTTGAAGCAGTTAAGTGTAGCAATTGAAACCAAATGGGTGATGAAGTTAATATTATATTTTCATAGTTTGTGTAATGTATGTATGACATCCATTGTATATTACCTGATGCGTACGCATCGATGCTTTGTAGAAATCTACGTCGTTCCCTTCTTCGGGCGTTAGATGCCTCAGCTCGCTGTTGGTTTGATGTGTATGTCGGAGGTCTTCCTCTTCGGTGGCTTGGTTGGCTTGTTAAATTGCTAGCAGTTGTGTCAGTTGTGTCAGTTGTCCCATCTTTCACCATCGGTACACTTTCTGTAATGGAGTGTAGCGGTCGATCCTGATGTTCGTTTGCGTTGATTGCATTATTTTGACTCACTGTTGACATGCTGAAGGAGGCATAAAATGATTTTTTTATCTTTGAATCATACAATGAAATTTCTTAAGCATACGTGCGGTTTCCAAATCGAGAGCATCGAGGACGGGCGCATGTTTAATGTAAACGACACTGTAATCCAGTAAGAGAATATTAAAGAGAACGGTTTAGGGTTTAATGTAAATTGCTTCAGTTGTCAAAACGCAGCCGCCATTCTACCAAAAATACCAGCCCAAAATCTGAACCTAGAACGACATATCACACAGTCTGTATATATGCAGATTCAAAGATGGAATCTGCAAGTCGTACAAATCTTTATCCATATATATGACGCAACCACGAATATATTTCAAAGAAATAGAGAATTTGTATGCATATCTATGCAGATCTAAACAGACAATGTGAATGTGATCAAGAGTATGTGACAGAAATGAAGTCTAAAATCTATTTGAATAGAGATTGAAACCATATATATGCAGGTTGAAACCTATATGCAGAATTGAAACCCAAAAATCGGTGTGTGCTTCTATATGCCAGGATCCATATATATAAATAAGAATGAACAACCACAAATATACCTGTAGATTGAAATATACTCGTGGATCTGAAACAGAGAGGAGATGCTGTATAAAGCCCCAAAATTCCGAAATCAGAAATTCCTTGGATCTGAAAATACAGAGAAGAGGAGAATGAAAACCGAGAACAAATCGGGGTTTGCTTCTATATGCCAGGATCCATATTTGTTGTGTAGATTGAGTGGCCGGAGGACAGCCAGTTTCATAACATTTTTATTGCCCTCACCATCCTGGAATTAGAAGAAGGCAGGGAGAAAAAGCATAAAGAAAAAAAATAATCAATCATGCTAGCTACTCTAGAAGTCAGATCCGAAATTTTAGTGCCCAATCTACCGAAATCCATCAAGAGACCCGCGAGAAATCATTGTGGTGCTGATAATAAAGGATGGGAAATATACCTTTAAATTGAAGCATAGTAGGTTAGGGTTATGATGAAATTATCTAAGAAGCATAATAGGTTAGGGTTAGGATGAAATAGCGCAAGAGAGAGTACCCCTTCTTTATGTAATTCTGTGTAATACATTACTCAAGGGCTAACATGATCTTAGATATATGTAGATAAGAGATAAGAAGAAGACAGGAAGCGCCTAAAGAAGAAAGAGCTTACCAGTTCTGATTGTCTTTGTACACCAATCACTCTTCTGGTAGATCTCTACACCAATCACTCTTCTGCTTCCAAGTTTGCGACAGAGCCCGAAAATGGTGAAAATGGCGAAATCAGAAAATATACTCTTGGATCTGAAAGAGTCAATCACTCTTCTGGTAGATCTCTACACCAATCACTTTGCTGCTTCCAAGTTTGCGACAGAGCCCGAAAATGGCGAAATCAGAAAATATACTCTTGGATCTGAAAGAGAGAGGAGATGATGTGTGAAGCCCGAAAATGGCGAAATCAGAAAACGAAAATGGAGAAGAAATCGAAATCGAAATTCGTTGGATCTGATAATATACTCTTGGATCTGAAAGAGCCAGTCACTCTTCTGGTAGATCTCTACACCAATCACTCTTCTGCTTCCAAGTTTGCGACAGAGCCCGAAAATGGCGAAAATGGCGAAATCAGAAAATATACTATTGGATCTGAAAGAGAGAGGAGATGATGTGTGAAGCCCGAAAATGGCGAAATCAGAAAACGAAAAATGGAGAAGAAATCGAAATCGAAATTCGCTGGATCTGATAATACAGAGGAGAGGGAAGTAAAAATGGAGAAGAAATATTAGTTCTGAAAGTAAGAATAGAGAAAGAAAGGCAGATCGAACCTCAGTTTGCGACAGAGCGACAGCGACAGAGCGTGAGCGTGAGCGGAGGCAGAGATATCGGGGGAGTTGCAGGACTTGCGCGCCAGCGGGTGGGAAGAATTCGTCGTGGAGGTCGTCAGTTGTGGGGAGATCGCGGGAGAAGTCGGAGAGAATTGGCAGTGATGAGAGCGCCGTCATGGGGTAAATGAGGAGAGCGCGTGGATTAGGGTTTTTACTGCGTGCGCGGGTAAATGAGGAGAGCGCGGTCGTGTGTTTTGGTTTATTATAGAGAAGCAGTGACTGATCCGATGGTGGAGAGAAAATCGAGTCATATTGAACGGTGAGAAGTTTTTGGTTGATTTATGAACTCATGCTATTGGCAGGCCTCACTATATCTTTTTAAGATAGTATAGATATAGATATATATAGATAGATATATATATAGCATCATCCAACCATTTTAACATTGACATAAAAATGCAATGAGTTTAACATAAACAACGAGTAACAAGAGTATCTACAAGTTTTAAACAAATGTTCAGGCCAGACAAATTAAAACAAAAGGGATGCAAAGCCCAACAGGGCAATTATCAACCATTTCGTGAGGCAATTAACGATCAACAAAGCCTTAAATAACAATAGGAACAATCTGTCAATTGGCAACATTTAAAAAATGACGTGAAGTTTCAAGAAATCTTACATCAATCTGGAAGTCAAACAATAGATTTAAACCCTACATCAACCCGGAATATTAGAAATTATACATGCATTGACTGGAGAACGTCAACACCAACGGTCTCAAAATGATGAGAAGAAGCTTCCCAAGAAATTTGGTGATGATCCAGAGACTTTTATCTTATTTTTTTGACAATACTGGTTGGACAGATTCTCAGGGATCTGCCCATGACGAACAGTCACCACCAACAGTCTTGCAATTTCAAGAATATGTTTCCATAATTTTGATATTATGGTCCATCAACATTCATATTTCCTAACAACTTTGATTCAAGAGCATTTTCCTAAGATCTAGAGATCAGATCGATGAATTGTCAATACCAACGATCTTTGAATGATGAGAAGAGCTTCCCAGAAATTTTTAGGATGATATAAAGATGCTCATTTTTTTGGCAAGGCAGCCTCCGCCAGGACTCTAAACAATATTATTGGCAAACTAAATCAAACTCAACAAATCGTAATAATATTAATGGGGCCACAAGAAACATACTAAGCATGTAAACAGAGAAAACACCATCTATTTATGTGAGGAACGTCTTGCATATCTTCTCGCATCAAAACTATGACCAGAATTATCGAATTCTACTCGAGATCAGAAAGAATTGACTTCAGTTTAAAATGAATTCCATAATTCATATTGAATTCCAACTCCGCCATTCAAATGCGCAAACGAACAACGGAATTAAAATTGGACATTCAATTCCAACTCCAAAGTCCTAATTCCGTTCAAATGAACGAACGGACAAAAAGGGTAATGCATAAAAAAATTATCGGACATTAAATAATTCGCAAAGACATGAGAACTGACATAAATTTTCTTGGCAAATCTATAATTAAGAACCCAATTAAAGTCAGATCATTTGTTGACAATCTTGAAAAACTTTCAAAAATACAATTTTACTAACTTAAACTTCAACCAACACACCCAACTTTATAGTATATAAACAACAAAAGAATTTTCCAAGTATTAAGAATCACTAACACACAACTGACCTGAATGCCAATATTTTGTGGAACTATATTTTCAACACGTGTAAGACAATCAATGAGTGAGCATCTTGTTTTCTCAAATTTCATGAGAATGGAGTCTCCAGTGATGGCCTGTTAAAGGCAACACAAGATAGAAATACAGTAAGTGAAGCTAACCCTATAGTGACTAGTGAGGTAAAGTTCAACAAAACGACAAAATATGTTGGGCCATACAAAACACATAAAATTAGCATAGTTGATGCTTTCTAAGTTAACTCATAATGTGATAGATATAAACAATTTTAGAAGCATACTATTTTGCAACTATCAAAATATTTGAGAAGGAAAGAAGGTTTGAATTGACAGAGGGCCTAGCACAAAACTTCAAAATCATGGCATGATAAGAAAGCAGGCCTTCTGTGATTTGGGAAAACCAGTACTCATCATTATTAAATATCAAAGATCATTTTTAAGGCCTAAAGTTAGAGTTTTAAAAAAAAGATTGAATGCACAAGTGTGTCCAAGTAATCAAAAATATAGAAAAACAAATGTATAGTTGTACATTTCTTTTGAGAACCATCATAAATAAAATCAGAGAGTAAAAGAATATCATATTGTAGTGATGAACCACAACACAAGTAAACCGTGTGTTAATAAAGCTATACTCACTAAATAAAGCTTGCTACATTCAGAGCAATGCTGAAGAAGGCTTTTCGCTTTGTCAAGAGTAACATGTAGTGCACAAAGAGATTGTATTCCAGACTTGCTTCGTGGTCTTGATGCCTCAATAAAAGGAAAGATCTCCAATACTTTGCCTACTATTAAAGAGAGTATTTTGCATATTCCTCCATGTAACTACACCATAAAACCACAAATTTGTTAATAACAAAACATTCATCTAAGAAAAAAATTTCTTACATAATGATGCTCTTTAATTGTGGAATCCAACGCTCTGGTGATTGTTTGGAAGAACAAAATATTGCAAACAATATAGCCACCATGACTTCGTGGTTCACGATTATACATATTACAAGAGATTACATTTTATATCGACGTAGAAAAAGCTAAACACCATTAAATAAATTTGAGCATAGTGTGCATTCATCAATCTCCACTTCACCAACACATCTTAAATAGTAAAGCTTAATAAAAGATATATCTACAAATTGAGAATTTGAAATTAGAACTACAAAACAGTCCCATATAAGATACATAGACTATCAGAAATAGAAGAGGTTGGGTTCTGATGATTAAAGGAGGTAGTCTCCTCCCTGTTATCCTACTTATAATATGGGACTGTACATGAATAGTGCACTAGCCATCGGTCAAATAGGGAAAAACAAAATTCAGTGATTTGAATAAAAAGGTCAGATTACAAAAGGATTCTAAGAAAACAAACATGCTTAAATGATTGCAAAGACAAAAGAATCAATTGCCACATTACCTTGGCATCACCAATCACAGGAAACTTCTCTTCAATCTCAAAAGAATCCATCAACCCTCCGTTAACAGACTCTAATATCTGACAACAGAATTCGGCCGAACAATGTCAATTAATGGCCTTGGCGCCATCATATAATCAACAAATCCTACGCCATCATAACTAAAACAACAGGAACGCATCCAAATCGCTAACAAAAACGGAGTTATTGGTAAACAGGGTTCGATTTCAAGAGCTCGTATAAAACTACAGTAGAAATTATTCATCTAAAAGGATCCATATGTTTATTCTTCTTTCTTTTTCCACGAGACCTACCCAAAAAACTAGACGTCTTCAACCACGACAGACTGAAAAAATCCATCCCGCGATCCCTCGAGGCGGACATCGAGGCTTCATATCTGCAACCGCGTACTCGCCGGCCGCCAGGCTCGGAAGAAGACGGTGTAGATGACGGCGCCGACAACGGCAACAATGATGCACATCAAGAGATGGACGGCGACATAAGCGCGCACCGAGACCAATGGTCGGAAGATTATAATAGGGCCAAATGATCCGATGATTATTATAGAGAGTCCAATGGTGTAAAGTTGCGAATAGAACTATTAATAGCGGCTAAAATGAAAGGTACATTATTCATTAGTAAAAACATATATATATATATATAATTGCTGCAACCGGGAGGAGAATGCCAAGGTTCTGAGAACTGAAGCCGAGGAGTAATCCATGAAATCAAAGGTTCAAAGTCTCATAGTTTCAAAGTCTCATCGATTAGATTAATCGGATCCAGATTGAACTTTATTAGATAATAGAGGAAATATTAAAATTATATATTATAATTTAACTTAGTTTATATTTTTTAATATATATGACAGAAATAAACATAATTAAAAATATATAAAATATTTTCATAAATAATAATATATTTTATGATTGTATAACAAGTTATGAAATATGTTATATAAATTAAGTTTTAAACTTTTAATTATATATATTTTCATAAGTAAGATTATATATATATTATAATAACAATTATATTATTATTAATAATGATATTGATGGTGTTTCTCCTGAATTTTATAAGTCGAAGCGGCAAGACTCGAAGACTCAAACCGAGTACGTGCAAGCTCGACCAGACCAATTACGTACAGCAAAATCGCAGGCTCTGGAGAAGAATCAAGCCGCGTAGGCATCCCCAGCCTGCGCGCGGTCGCGCGTGGCCAACCCGCGACCGCAGAGCGGCGCCCCCAGCACTGTTGTGGTATCGCGCCCCCGTGCAACAGCGGTACCGCGCCCCCGCGCGGCCGTGATATCGAGCCCTCGCACGGCTGCGATATCGCGCCCCCGGGCGGCCATGAGCCCTAGCCGCCCTTGGTCATCTCCTTCGCCATCGGCCCCCGCCCCGGGCACCTTGCTCGGGCCACCCGAACCGACATGGGGGAAGGGGGCATTCTCACCATTTTGGTCAAATTGGTGACTCAGATGATCAAAACGAAGCAACGTCATTCGTCGGCACAAATCGCTCTCCGACGCAATTATCATCATGATCCTCCAAAAAAATATAAAATATGTCATCAGACCTTCATTTGAAGACAAGCAATTCCAAAGGCAAGAGAGAGGTCGGAGATTTTCTGGTGAGATTGTGAACTTGCACTGATTCTCCACTCAGGAATCCACTCTGCTCTCCTCCATGCGCTACAGTCTTCTAATGTCTCAAGTGACATCAAACGCATTTGCGAGAGCGCTCCCATCAAGGCTCTACATCAATGAGAGCGCTCACTTCAGAAGCTCTGTGGTCTTAGAAGATTTTCCAGCCGAAACGCTTCCACCGAGGTTCCATGAGTTCAACGTCATTCAAGGTCGGAGTTGTTCCATCGAGGCTTCGAGGACTTAGTCATTTCCTCCCTGTCGCATTTCATTCTCTATACTTGTAATGGAGTAGCGGTCTGTCACCCTCTGAGATCTAACTCCAACCTTTGTCAACACACGGGATCTAGTGGAATTTGGCTCGGCACAGATCCAGCCACTTCGCTTTTCACCATTTTCGGGTTTTCCACGTCAAAAGGCATTCTTGTCATTTGTTGCGGTTTTTTTACTGTTTGCGCTCCTGACTCGACTCCGAGCTAAGGCGGTCTGATTCTCCAGACCGGGAAGAATGTCGGGCGACCCGCAAAAAATAAAATAATTAATTCATGAAATAATTGCAGGTTTTAACATATAATAATTATATTTATACGTGAAATATCTATATGTGTGTGTACTATTATATATATAATAAATTTCAAGAGTTTTCAAGTAAGACCA
The DNA here is from genome assembly GCA_039583875.1 of Platanthera guangdongensis. Taxonomy (NCBI): domain Eukaryota; kingdom Viridiplantae; phylum Streptophyta; class Magnoliopsida; order Asparagales; family Orchidaceae; genus Platanthera; species Platanthera guangdongensis. Next base: position 110,008,716 of record CM077162.1, read on the forward strand.
TCTGGCCTAGTGTAGTGGGGCCTTACTCCCTACATGAGTGGGTTCGAAACCTACAACCTCCGATTTAAACATGGATTTCTTAAGCCCAACAGAACTTATTGTACCCCATCGGTTACTGGTCGCCGGCTCGACCGGCCAGTCTGGTCCGGTTTTCAAAATCTTGAAAAATACTGTCCGGACAAAAGTATATGTAACACCCTCTATCCGTCGCATAGCATATAGCAGTAGGTCCGGCCGGGGCCCGACGCCATATACCACAGACAGACCGGGTGGTTACTTATGGAAACCATCCAACCAATCTCAACGTCCTACACAGAGCATTCTAGCGGAAGCAGTTTATAAAAGTTGCAAGACAAGAACCCAGCAATAAGCATGAATGTCCACTAACATGATAATAGGAATGTTATTACAAAATACTCAAAAGTCGGCCTTAAGGCCTTACAAAACGTTTCACTTGTCTTTTACATGATTTACAAACCTCGGCTCGCAGGCCGGCCATACATGAATAAAACATAAAACATTTCCACTTGGGCCTTCGAGGGCCAGCTTCGCAAAAAGGGCTTTAGCCCGCTATTGACCGCTTGGTCCAGCTGCACCTGCAAGCAAACAAACCACCGCACGGTGGCAAACAAGGCAACGGTCAGCAATGCTGACCAAATTATAACGATCCCGCCCCCAATTCGGGGCGGCGATGCTCCTTCCCTGCATTTCATTAGCACAAGCGAGCAATGCATATAACCATAGCCATCTCATCACAGACGTTGGCTCGTACGGCCACACGTCCCGTGCACTCAGGGCACATTCTCGGTGAACCGGTCGATGTCACGTCAATTAAAGCCATTAACATTCCGGACTCACCACCGCCACTTAGACGGCCATTCCTATGAGCAATTCGTCTTCATGGTATTGGTCACGTCAATTTAAGCCATCGACCACCGAAGACCCCCATCTATGCCAACGGCGAGTGCCATGTACCTTTAGGTCTCTCTAACCCGAACGACATAAAGCGGGTACGGCTCCATCTAACCCGTGCTCACATCGCAACGGCAATTTAAGCCATATGCGCGGGTCAAACTTTCACCGAGTCCCATTCTATCACAAGTCACATAACCCGTTATGTTCAAGTTGGCTCTCAGGCCACCAAGTTGGCAAGACCTCGTGTCCGCCCAGTTTTTCGGGTGCACCTTTGGGTTAGTCCCCAAGGCTCCCTGCTGCAATCTACCGCGTAGAAAACCCGAAAAACACCCAATAGCACGGAGTCTTCTCCGGCCTTATGCAATGCAACATCACCGATCCGAACTACATGTCCGGGTAGGCTTCAACCAAAATGCCTATGTCCGTTCTCGCATACGGACGCTAAACAACGGGGACTTTACATATCTACCCGAAGGAACGCCTCCAACTCTTCGCAAACTCGCGAGAGAGGGCTTCCTATGCTAAGAAAGAGAGCTATCATGCTCACAAGTGAGGATCGTTACCCTTGCGTTCCTCTTTGGCGCCATCGAAATGTAATCGGATAGAAATCACCGCGCTTGCGTTGCCTCCGTGGATCCGGAGTCGGCTTGCGATTCGGAGCTCCGAAGCTCCTCCAATGGCGGATCTAGCTCCTCTTCCTCTTGCCTTAGCTCTTCTTTCTCCAAGGGTTTGGAGAGAGGATAAGTAATGAAAAGTGGATTTTTCTTAAGTCAAACCCGTGTATATCCTCCCAGGAATCATCCCCAGCCGTCGGATCTCAACCTAAGAAAACGAGCGGCTTTGATTCGGGGCTGAAATGCCCAATCTGGGCCGAACACGGCTTGGCACACGCCCGTGTCCAGGGCCGTGTGCCGCATTCGCCGTCAAAATCGAATCTTCTGAACACGCACACGGGTATCGAACACGCCCGTGTTCGAGCTGACACGCCCGTGTTCCAGCTGACACGGCCGTGTACCCCATGATTTTTCCCCCGTTTCCAACCCGAGCACTGCACGGGTTCTAGGACACGCCCGTGTCCTTGCCCGTGTCACATTGACATGCCTGGGCCCCCAGGCCGTGTACACGGGACATTTCGTCGAGGGGAGAACGACGACTCGCTGACACGGCCTTGGACACGCCCGTGTCCGAGGCCGTGTGCCTTGTCTCGACGATCGTCGAGTGAATCTCGACGATTTCACCTTGACGATCGTCGACACGGGTCGACACGCCCTGCGACACGCCCGTGTCGCAGGCCGTGTGCCCATTCTCGACGAATCGTCGAGAATAACTCGACGATTTCACGGCTAAGTGTCGACACGGGTCGACACGCCCTGCGACACGCCCGTGTCGCAGGCCGTGTGCCCATTCTCGACGAATCGTCGAGAATAACTCGACGACTTCGCGGCTAAGTGTCGACACACGCTTGACACGCCCTGGGACACGCCCGTGTCCCAGGCCGTGTGCCTTCAGCCAGAAACCAAAACTGGCCCAAAACGTCCCCCTTTGCTCCTTTGAGTTTCGGGGCGTTACAACTCTACCCCTCTTAAAAGAATTTCGCCCACGAAATTACATAAAGGGAAAAACATGTACAAAACAAAATTTGTACCTGAGCGGAACAACTCCGGATATTCGTCAAGCATCGTCTGCTCTCGCTCCCAGGAGAGCTCCTCACGACCGCAATTGTCCCACCGGACTTTGACCATCCTGATCTCTTTATTGCGTAGCCGCTTGACCTCCGAGTCCTTCAATCCGCACGGGCTTGACCTTTGTCGTTAGCCCACTATCCACCGGCACTTGATCGACCGCGATCACTTGCGTAGGCTCTTGCACCGCCTTCCTAAGTACCGAAATGTGGAATACATCGTGTAAACCACTTAGCTCCACTGAAAGCTTCAACCTATAGGCCGCTTCTCCCACTCGCTCCAGAACCTCGAACGGTCCAAGGTACCTCGGGCTTAGCTTTTTCAATCGTCGCACCCGCGAGACACCCTTGAACGGCTTGATCTTCAAGTATACATAATCGCCCACAGCGAACTCCACGTTCCTGTGCTTGGCATTATAGTACTTTGCTTGCCGGTCCTGAGCCATGAGCAACCTCTCCCGAATGGTTCTCACCAAAGAAGTAGCATCCTCCACTTCCGATCGCTTATACAACTTTGACTCGCCCGTTTCTAACCAAGACAACGGCGTGCGACATCTTCTACCATAAAGGGCCTCGAAAGGCGCCATCTGAATACTTGCTTGGTAGCTGTTGTTGTATGCGAACTCCACCAAATAAAGGTGGTCCTCCCATTGCTTTCCGAAGTCCAAGACACACATGCGAAGCATGTCTTCCATCGTTCTATTGACCCTCTCGGTCTGCCCATCCGTTTGTGGATGGAAGGCTGTGCTAAACTTCAGCTTTGTTCCCAACATTTGCTGCACCAGCCTCCAATCATTGGACGTGAACCGCCCATCACGGTCACTCACGATGCTGCGGGGCACACCATGAAGCCGTACTATATTATCCACATAAAGCTTCGCCAGCTTCTCCACCGGATCGTCCTTCCTATGCGGAATAAAGTGCGACACCTTCGTTAATCGATCGACCACCACCCAAATGGCGTCGTTCCCCTTCTGCGACCTTGGCAAACCATGCACAAAGTCCATAGAGATGTCGTCGAATTTCCACTCCGGAATAGGCAAGGACTTAAGAAATCCTCCCGGCTTTTGGCACTCCGCCTTTACTAAGGCGCAGGTTTGGCACTTCGCTACGTATAGCGCCACATCCTTCTTCAAACCCGGCCACCAAAACAGTTTCTTTATATCGCGGTACATCTTCGTGCTCCCCGGGTGAATCGAGTACTTGGTATGGTGTGCCTCGTACAACAACTCCACCCGTAAATTGCCCACACTTGGGACGCACAAACGACCGTCTTTCCACAGCAATCCGTCCTCCACAACGAATTGGGAATTTGACCCATCCAGAGCCTCTATCATGAACTGCTTCATATGAGCATCCATATCCAAAGCCTGCCGAATCCGATCAGCCAGGTCATATTGGACTTCAGTCCAATTCAGCACTGCTTCAGCACTAGATTGTCTATCCACACAAACAATCTCCAACGCCTCCAGCTCCTGCACCAACCGCTCATCATGCACTGATAGCCAATTAGCTTGAGCTGGGGCTCGACGACTCAACGCGTCCGCAACCGCATTCCCTTTGCCAGGCACGTAGTGGATCTTAAAAGTATAGTCCCCCAGGAACTCCATCCACCTACGCTGCCGCATATTCAGATCTTTCTGATCGATCAAATACTTTAGGCTCTTGTGATCGGTGTAGATATCAATCTTCACACCGTACAAATAGTGTCTCCACAGCTTCAAGGCAAAAATCACGGCCGCTAACTCCAAGTCATGGACCGGATAATTCCTCTCGTGCACTTTTAGTTGTCTCGAGCCATAAGCTATCACGCTGCCGTGCTGCAGTAGCACGCAACCCAAACCGCTGCCTGAAGCATCGCTATATATCTCATAGCCTTCGGTCCCAACCGGCGAACTCAACACAGGCGCCGTGGTCAACCGACACTTCAATTCCTCAAAAGCTCGTGCGCACTCCGGCGTCCAAACGAACTTATGCTCCTTCCTCGTCAAAGTAGTGAGAGGTAACGCTATCCGCGAGAAGTTCTCTACGAAGCGCCTATAATAGCCGGCAAGCCCCAAAAAGCTCCGGACTTCTGCTACCGTAGCAAGCTCAGGCCACTCCCGTATCGCAACAATCTTCGCCGGATCCACCGCAATACCCTCTCCACTCACTATATGCCCGAGGAACGCTACTGAGGATAGCCAAAACTCGCACTTCGAGAACTTGGCATACAACTGGTTTCTCCTTAGCGTCTCCAGCACCAAATGAAGATGCTTGAAGTGATCTTCCTCACTTTGCGAGTACACCAAAATATCGTCGATGAAGACGATCACGAAATGGTCTAGGTACTCCCTGAACGTCCTGTTCATCAAATCCATAAATACTGACGGCGCATTAGTCAGCCCAAACGGCATGACCGTAAACTCATAATGCCCGTATCTCGTACTAAACGCTGTCTTCGGGATATCACTCTCCCTTATCCGCAGCTGATAGTACCCAGACTTGAGATCTAACTTCGAGTACACCGTCGACCCGACTAACTGATCAAAGAGATCATCAATCCGGGGGATCGGGTACTTGTTCTTCTCAGTCAGCTTGTTTAGCTCCCGATAATCAATACACAACCTCAAGCTTCCGTCCTTCTTCTTAACAAAGAGGACCGGTGCGCTCCAAGGCGAAGAACTCGGGCGCACATACCCTTGCTCCAACAACTCTTGCAATTGAACTTTCAGCTCCGCCATTTCCTTAGGCGCTAGCCGATACGGAGATCGTGACACAGGCTTTGCACCTGGCACTAGCTCGATCGTAAAATCTATCTCCCGTTGAGGCGGGGCTCCAGGAAGATCTGCGGGGAACACATCAGGGTATTCCGATACCACTGAAATACAATCCAACGCGGGCTTCGGCTTTGCAACCTCCACAAGTGTAAAGAACAGTTCTGCTCCGGCACGAACCGCCTTCACCACCTGAAGAGCAGACATCAACGTCTTGCTCGACCCCTTTAAGCCCGTAAAAGTCGTCTCACGACTTGCTCCCAGCTTGACTTCCTTGCTACCGCAATCTATATGGGCCTGCTGCTCCGAGAGCCAGTCCATGCCAAATATGACGTCAAACTCCACTAACGGAAGTAAAGACGCCCGCAGGTCGAACTCCTGCTCCCCAATACGAATCTTAACATCGCAGATCCTAACCGCTCGCATCGAACACCCATTGGGCAACAACACATCCAACTTATCCTTCGCCATCGAAGAAGGGACTCCGATGCGTGATATAAATCCTTCGGACAAGAAGGAGTGTGAAGCTCCCGTATCAAAGAGTGCTCGTGCCGGATTTTCACAAATCATTACAAATCCTAAACAAGTAGTGGTAAGGTAACATATACATAACAAGCATATAAAGGAATTGACTTGCTATAAATTAAACCGTACCTGTCACCACATCAGCTTGTTTAATGGCCTCCTGTTGGCCAAGATTGTAAACTCTTGGTTGGGCCGGAGCATAGTGGGATGCGGTCGACTCCACCGCCTTTCCCTTCTCTTCGTAGGTAGCTCCTGGCCTCCTTTCGGACTTAGGACGTCCGCTCCAACAATCACGGGCGAAATGCCCCGTCTTGCCACAAGTGAAGCACGCGCCCGGGGTCCGACTCGTAGTCGCCCCAGAAGCACCAGAAGGAGCTGGACCCGAAGTCCTATGCTTCTTGAAAGTCCTCCGATAGCCAGACTTCGAAGTAGTCGGCACTTTAAACTCAGATTTCTTTTCAACCAAGCCTTTCTTCGCTTGTACACTCTTCATGTCCTTCTCCAAGGACCGGGCAGTATTGACCAAGGTCAAGAAACCCTGCGTCATCGGCCCCGACAGTAATAGTCTCAGCTCATCCCTCAGACCTTCGTAGAAGCGATTAGTCTTGCGCTCCTCATCCATGATGGTAGAGCTCGCATAACGACTCAACCGCGTAAACTCGTGGAGATATTCATCCACGCTTCGCTCACCCTGCACCAACCTCAGGAACTCATTCTCCATTGAAATCCTCTGAGTAGAAGGGAGGTATCTTGCTAAGAACAATTCCGAGAACTCTTCCATCGGAACGTCTATCAATTGTCTTCCTCTCAGATGATGCAGCTCCAAGCCTTCCCACCACATCCTTGCTTCACCGTCCAACAGGAACGTAGCAATGGTGGTCATCTGCCACTCCTCCGTCTCCGTCGCTGTCATGACTCTCTTCACCCTAGAGAGCCAGTCTTCAGCCTGAGATGGGGTTCCCAACCCCGAGAATAACGGAGGGTTAAAGCTCATTACATGCTTCAACTGCCTCTCAGTCGCCCTCCTTGGCACTATTGGTTCTACAACCACTTGCTCCATCCTCCTCGGCTCCGCCTCTTGAAGAGGTACTTGCTCCATCACAGGAGCTGGCTGCTGCGCTTGCCTCCCAGGCTGCGCATTTATCACGGCTAACACCGCTTCAGCCACCAATCTTATATTTTCAGCCGACAAAGGTGTTGCGGGAGCAACTTCTGGTGCACTACTAGCCTCAGAACCTCGGCGTTCTGACGGCCCAACACCACTTCGGGTCACCTATAGTGGTACAAAACACCGTTAAGCGACCAAATAAATTGCAAACAGCAATTATAGGAACACGCAGGTTCCTCAAACACGAGTATTTTCATTCCTAAGTGGACATTCATGGGTTCTTTTTACTGTTATAACGATGACGCACACAATGTGCTCACCACCCCTTAAAAAGAATTCGCCCACGAATTCAATTCAAGCCCAACCAAAACCAGTAGTCTGATACCAAATTGTAACACCCCCTATCCGTCGCATAGCATATAGCAGTAGGTCCGGCCGGGGCCCGACGCCATATACCACAGACAGACCGGGTGGTTACTTATGGAAACCATCCAACCAATCTCAACGTCCTACACAGAGCATTCTAGCGGAAGCAGTTTATAAAAGTTGCAAGACAAGAACCCAGCAATAAGCATGAATGTCCACTAACATGATAATAGGAATGTTATTACAAAATACTCAAAAGTCGGCCTTAAGGCCTTACAAAACGTTTCACTTGTCTTTTACATGATTTACAAACCTCGGCTCGCAGGCCGGCCATACATGAATAAAACATAAAACATTTCACTTGGGCCTTCGAGGGCCAGCTTCGCAAAAAGGGCTTTAGCCCGCTATTGACCGCTTGGTCCAGCTGCACCTGCAAGCAAACAAACCACCGCACTGTGGCAAACAAGGCAACGGTCAGCAATGCTGACCAAATTATAACGATCCCGCCCCCAATTCGGGGCGGCGATGCTCCTTCCCTGCATTTCATTAGCACAAGCGAGCAATGCATATAACCATAGCCATCTCATCACAGACGTTGGCTCGTACGGCCACACGTCCCGTGCACTCAGGGCACATTCTCGGCGAACCGGTCGATGTCACGTCAATTAAAGCCATTAACATTCCGGACTCACCACCGCCACTTATACGGCCATTCCTATGAGCAATTCGTCTTCATGGTATTGGTCACGTCAATTTAAGCCATCGACCACCGAAGACCCCCATCTATGCCAACGGCGAGTGCCATGTACCTTTAGGTCTCTCTAACCCGAACGACATAAAGCGGGTACGGCTCCATCTAACCCGTGCTCACATCGCAACGGCAATTTAAGCCATATGCGCGGGTCAAACTTTCACCGAGTCCCATTCTATCACAAGTCACATAACCCCGTTATGTTCATGTTGGCACTCAGGCCACCAAGTTGGCAAGACCTCGTGTCCGCCCAGTTTTCCGGGTGCACCTTTGGGTTAGTCCCCAAGGCTCCCTGCTGCAATCTACCGCGTAGAAAACCCGAAAAACACCCAATAGCACGGAGTCTTCTCCGGCCTTATGCAATGCAACATCACCGATCCGAACTACATGTCCGGGTAGGCTTCAACCAAAATGCCTATGTCCGTTCTCGCATACGGACGCTAAACAACGGGGACTTTACATATCTACCCGAAGGAACGCCTCCAACTCTTCGCAAACTCGCGAGAGAGGGCTTCCTATGCTAAGAAAGAGAGCTATCATGCTCACAAGTGAGGATCGTTACCCTTGCGTTCCTCTTTGGCGCCATCGAAATGTAATCGGATAGAAATCACCGCGCTTGCGTTGCCTCCGTGGATCCGGAGTCGGCTTGCGATTCGGAGCTCCGAAGCTCCTCCAATGGCGGATCTAGCTCCTCTTCCTCTTGCCTTAGCTCTTCTTTCTCCAAGGGTTTGGAGAGAGGATAAGTAATGAAAAGTGGATTTTTCTTAAGTCAAACCCGTGTATATCCTCCCAGGAATCATCCCCAGCCGTCGGATCTCAACCTAAGAAAACGAGCGGCTTTGATTCGGGGCTGAAATGCCCAATCTGGGCCGAACACGGCTTGGCACACGCCCGTGTCCAGGGCCGTGTGCCGCATTCGCCGTCAAAATCGAATCTTCTGAACACGCACACGGGTATCGAACACGCCCGTGTTCGAGCTGACACGCCCGTGTTCCAGCTGACACGGCCGTGTAGCCGGCCGTGTACCCCATGATTTTTCCCCCGTTTCCAACCCGAGCACTGCACGGGTTCTAGGACACGCCCGTGTCCTTGCCCGTGTTACATTGACACGCCTGGGCCCCCAGGCCGTGTACACGGGACATTTCGTCGAGGGGAGAACGACGACTCGCTGACACGGCCTTGGACACGCCCGTGTCCGAGGCCGTGTGCCTTGTCTCGACGATCGTCGAGTGAATCTCGACGATTTCACCTTGACGATCGTCGGCACGGGTCGACACGCCCTGCGACACGCCCGTGTCGCAGGCCGTGTGCCCATTCTCGACGAATCGTCGAGAATAACTCGACGATTTCACGGCTAAGTGTCGACACGGGTCGACACGCCCTGCGACACGCCCGTGTCGCAGGCCGTGTGCCCATTCTCGACGAATCGTCGAGAATAACTCGACGACTTCGCGGCTAAGTGTCGACACACGCTTGACACGCCCTGGGACACGCCCGTGTCCCAGGCCGTGTGCCTTCAGCCAGAAACCAAAACTGGCCCAAAACGTCCCCCTTTGCTCCTTTGAGTTTCGGGGCGTTACAGTATATCCGGGAATCGATACCTCCCGTCCGAGATATTTTTTGGGTGCTTATATTTGTACATCTTAAGTGGTTATTAATACACCATTCTTCCAAATAAAACTCCACTTTTTACTCCTAAAATATTATATTTGTACCTTTTTATTTTCAGTCCCCTCCCGTATCTCTCCTGAAACTCTAATCAGTCGCAGGGCATATCTATGTGGTTTCTCCTCCCCAGTGTTGCATCATGTTGTCGCGTCTTTCGTCTCTTTCCTCCCATCCAGCGGCCATTCATCTGATATCCTTCTTGTTACCGCTCCACCAGTCTATCTTTCACCACTCGCGGGATTCCGCTGATCCCGATTGTTGGGTATTGTATCCACACTAACCCAGATTTGACGAAGTCATCCTTGAACTAAGATGAATTAAGTTGTATTTGATGTTTTTTTAAGTTATGTGTTTGCAGGATTCTAATGGCAAGTGTAGACCAATGTCAGTCTACAATGGGTCACCAAACACAAGAGCATACAATGTAATCCCTCATTATGTTATCCAAGGTGTTGACTCATGTGTAGCCTCTCTATTGGGATAAACTTTATATTCAAGATCTAGGACTAATTGGAAAAGACTTGATGCTGGTCTCACCAAAGAATAAGAGAATTCTGTCAAAGAGAATTCACTAAGTGTTTTACTCGAGTAGTACTATACCTACTCGAGTGAATAGCTTAGTTAATACTCGAGTAAAATTATTATTACTCGTGTAAGAATGATAGATCCCGAGTAGTCAATTTATGGCTCTCGAGTAGTTAAGACAACTACTCGAGTAGATTCCCACTTATTCTCGGGTTAACTGATTTTCTTCTCCAGATACATTCTAAGTAAATTACTCGAATAGTACTTTATAGTACTCGAGTAGTTTATACCTTCTGTCTCGAGTTACAAAAGTCTGCACATCGTGTAATTTCTATTTACTCGAGTAGTTAAGTCATGTACTCGAGTAGTTCATTTACTACTTGAGTAGTCCAGTATTTATACTCGAGTAACCAGAATTTTCTTCCCTCAAAATTTCTAAGTCAATTACTCGAGTAGTCATTTCCATATACTCGAGTAGTTCTTATCCTCTCGAGTAGTTCAACTTCACTACTCGAGTAACCCAGAATTCTATTCTAGAAAATATTCTTAGTCCCTGACTCGAGTAGCTCATCTACTACTCGAGTAGCTTATTCTCATTTACTCGAGTAGTATTACTTGTACTCGAGTAGTCTAACTCCACTTCACGTGTAATTCCTTTAGTACTCGAGTAAGTCTTTTTGGTACTCGAGTAGCTGATCAACTTCTCAATTTTCTTCAAGAATATACTCGAGTAGTTTTTTTCAGGTTACTCGAGTAACTTTCTCTAAGTACTCGAGTAGTTATCTGCATCTCTCTCGAGTAGTTCTGTAAAGTACCAGAGTAGTCACTTTTTCACTCGAGTATATTACTTCAGTTTTCTGAAATATTTCGTTAAGTCCAGATTAATAGATTCCTTAATGAGCCTTGACGTGATTGGTCTACGTGTACCTCATTATGAATTAATTATGACAGATTATCACCGATCTTATATAAGGTCTTGTCAAACCGACAAACCCGAAGAAGAAGTTTAATCAAAAGTTTTTGCAGCCGATTAATTTCTAAGTTTTCTGTTCCTCTCATTCTCTCTCCAAGAAGCAAAGCCGTCGCCGCCGATTCTCATCCGACTAGGGTTTTCGTTTTCAGAGGATTCAGATTAAGAAGGTTTTACAGATCGAGATTGTCGCACAACTCTTCATATTCTATTCGATCGTGTGAAGCCAAGAAGATCCAGATATGATTTTGCCGAGATTTTCTTCACCTCTCTGATAAAGCCGCAAGTCTACAAGAAGCAGATCCTGGCTGATTACTTGCAGATCTGACAAATATTCATTGTTTGTATTTCTATTTTCATTATATTTCATTCTTGTAGGAGAATTTTTCTCCGAGTGTAGGAGCTTTTGCCTCCGAGATTGTAGGAAGTTCTATCTTCCGAGTGTAGATCCGCTTTGTGGATCGAGATTGTAGGAACGTTGTTCTGAGGCGTAGGATTGGTTTTTCAATCCGAGATATTGGAGTAGCCAAGTCTAGTGTATTGCTAGATCGGTGAGGGAAAGTGGATGTACCCAAGGTTGGGGAACCACTATAAATCTTGTTTCGTCTGTGATTGATTGGTAGATAATTTTGTGCTTAGATCTGAAATTTTTATTCCGCAAATAGACACACATCTCACCTATTCACCCCCCCCCCCTCTAGGTGATTTCGGTAGGCAACTATACACTATCAATTGGTATCAGAGCCAGGTTGATCATTAAAAGGTTAACACCTTGATCAGATCCTTCTATAGTTGTCTTTTGTGATCTACCAAACATGGACAAGACTAAAGATTTTTCCAAGCTTCCTTTGTGCACCAAGAATAACTTTCCCATGTGGAAAGAGAGAATCAAATTCTTTATGGAAGCTGTGGATCCAATGATCTTCATGATAGTTGAAGAAGGTGCTTACATTCCCATGACAATCTCCACAATAGATCCAACAAAGAAAGTTCTAAAGAAACTAATGGATCTAGATAAGGACAAGATTGCACTTATGTCATTAGATAAAAAGGCCAAAAACATTATAGCAAGTGCAGTCAATGACTCCATGCTGCAAAACCCGAGCCACTACCAGTCTGCAAAGGAGATGTGACAGTCCCTAGTTACCTTGATGGAAGGTACATAAGAAGTGAGGGATGATAGAAGATGCCTTCTAAATCAAAAATATGAAGCCTTCCGACAAGGAAACAAGGACACCATTGCTAACACATTTGAGAATTTCTTCAAGATAGTGAATGGCCTAAGGGTCTATGGCAGAGTCTTCACTAACGGAGAATTAAATGACAAGTTCTTGAGATCCCTAACTAAGGAATGAGATAACAAGGTCTGTGTCATCAGGGAGTTTGGAAAACTAGCCGAGACAGACCCACAGAATCTCTTCGGGAAGCTTATGTCATATGAGCTTCAACTTAATACCAGAAAAGCTGAAGAAGAGAAGAGCAGGTCTCCATTCAAAGAGAAGTCTGTTGCTTTAAAGGCAGAAACCTCAAAAAAGTCAAAGGTTGTTCCTCCTGCTCCAACACAAGAAGTGAGTGAAGAAGAAACTTCGGAGCCAAGTACCTCAGGCTCTGAGCTATCTGAAGGAGAGTTCTCACTACTCTCACGATAGTTCAAGAAATTCTTGAACAAGAAGAAGCATTGGAAAGGCAAGGATGCCTCTTATAGAAGATCACGACGTGATGTTGATCGTCAAAGAAAAGGCTCAAGTAGCCTCGACAGGTATACTCCTAAACAGAATAAACATATTTCCACTGACATTATTTGCTACTGCTGTAATAAGCCAGGACACGTCATTGCTGACTGCCCCCATAAGAAGAAGGAGGGTGGAAGAAGAGAGGAAAATAAGTCCTCATACAACAAGAAGAGGATAGAAAAGAGCTTAATAGCCAAAAAGGGCAAGACTCTTAGTGATTCCGACTCATCAGAGTCGAGTGAAGAAGAAGCCTATTTTGGGCTTATGGCTCAAACAGATGACGAACAAGAGCCTCAGTACACTGAGAAGGTAAACTCTCACACTCCTCTTTCAGAATCTGAAGCTTCTGGGCATGATCGTGAGGACAGCTCTTCTGACGATGAGTCTGAACTCATGGCCCAGTACAAAGAGTTGATCATGGCTTACGACAAATGTCGCCGAGTCGTGAAAACTCGGGCTAAAAAAGATAAAGTCTCTAAAAGTTGAAGAGAGCATCTTGAGAGAAGAAGTAGCTAAAACTGACTCACTCAAGGAGAACTTTAATAATGTTATTGAAGAATACAACAAAGTTCTTGAGCACCTTGACCTAAAAGAGAAAATCATCAAAGAGTTGGAAGAACAACTAGCTGCTGAGAGAAAACTTGTTGAAAGTTTCTCGAAGTCTAAGACTGTTCTTCCATTCGTTGCTGAATTCTCAGCGAAGGCCAAGGGTGCTGGATTACGCCATGAATAATCTCCTAGCAAATCATCTTGGAGAAATAAGGCCCAACGGAAAAATAAGGCCGCCAAAAAGGCCTTGGCCAAAGAGAAGGGGAAAACCCCTCAAGATCAGACCTCTTTCAAAAAGGTCATATTTCCGTCAAATGAGTTTGATCTTGACTCATCCTACGGACACTTTGCTAGGCCTACCTATATAGAGACAAAGTCTCGTTATCAAGGATGGACTCACCCCAGAAATTTTGGTGAAAGTGTCTTTAAGGCACCTTATGAAGAAGTGATTCTTCAGAGCTATGACCCTTTCAATCATGGTCATTGTACAACCCGTATTCGTCAAGAGTGGGTCCTACAATAGCCAGGTCAGCAGAAGTCAAGGTTAACAAGTCAAGGCATGAGTCAAAGTCAACACTCAAGATCGTGGAAGACCTGGGCGAGTATAGGCGAGCTCCCCTTGCATACTCGCCGGGTAGGTGACTAGGCGAGATACTCGTCCAGCCCGTGCGAGTTCCTCTGGAAGTCTCCTAGTCGCCAGGGGGTGGGGTATAAATATGACCCCCCTCCCCTTGCATTTGCCTATAAATAGGACCCCAGGAGTACGAGGTGAGGCACTTGAAATCCTCGGCAGGACACTCGCGCGCTTCAGTTTTGGGATACTAGCTAAAGTTTTGGATTCCTTTTCCTTGGAGAGCAAGTCGCGACCTTGCGACCTCGCCAGCTAGCTTCCCTCGTACCCAGTTTGACCATCTTTGGTTGAGAAGGGGCTTCTCCTTTCGAGCATCCGGGTACGTGGTGGGACCTTCCTGCCGCAGCATCTGGGGTCCTGTTTGACCTGATTCTTCGTTCTAGTCATCTTTGCCATCTGATCTAGCTTCTGAGCCAGTAACCTTAGGCGACTTTGGTCCGAATTCTGAGGTTGAGATTTTTCCTGGCTTCAACACTTGGTGCGGTGAGCGTGGATCGCATCCAAGGAGGAAAGTTTGGAAGTTGAGTGAGATGGTCATTGGTGGCGAGTAAGGAGAGTTGGTCGGCAACTCGGTAGTAGGAGGAGATGCCGCGTGAGGTGGCGAGTTTGTAACAGTGGCCGCATTCGAAGAGTTCGCGAGGAAAATCGAGCAAACCATTCTTGCCGGTTTTGCTCAGCGCCCCGAGGTCACAGCGACTTCTCCCCGTCGCCTGACGCCGCTAGAAGAGGAAGCGTCATCGAGGCGAGCTGGAAAGGAGCCCGCTTGTGCGAGGGAAGAGCGACCGATGCAGTCACGACATTACCCGACGAGTAGCCCGGGGGTCCATTTTCGGGATCCAATGTCGCCGGCGAGGTGCAGAGATACTCGACACTATGGCGAGTACGACGTCTCCAGCGAGGATGAAACTCGTCACCGCTAGGGAGGGAGGAGCCCCCTTCTGTGACGAGATCCTCGCCGCTCCAGTTCCAGAAGGGTTCAGGGAACCCATTCTCACTTTTTACTCCGGCCGAGACGACCCGGTCAGACACCTCAAGTGGTTTGAAGACGTCGTCTCCATCCACAACATGTCCGACGCCTTCAGGTGCAGGTTCTTCTCCATCACCCTTAAGGGGAATGCCAGAGATTGGTTCCATCAGCTACCTGCAGGGTCCGTGTACTACTTCTCAGATCTGCGTCGGGGCCTTATGTCGAGGTTCGCGACATCAAAGAAGAGGAAGAAGGAAGCGACGGCCCTCTTTAAAATCGTCCAAGGGCAGCATGAGAGTTTGGGTCATTACATCGACCGCTTTCAGGAGGAGATTTTGAAGGTGTAAGAGGGGGACAATTTTACCTTGATGGTGGCCCTAAAGTTTGGGTTGAAGCAAGACTTATTCAGTCTGGAGATGATGTCCAAACCCCCAAGATCTTTTGAAGAAATGATAGAGAAGGCAAACACTTTCGTTCGAGGGGAGGAGAAGAACAAGGACTTCCTAGCAAGGCTGGATGGGGAGATTGCGATAGAAAGGAGGGGAGCAGGACCTTTGGGGTCAAAGTCAAGGAGGACGCCAGAGAGGCGAGAGGAGAAGAAGAATGAAAAGCCAAGGAGAGAAGAGAGAAGGAAGAGAGAGGAACCCAGGAGGGTTGAAGAAAGGAGGCAGGAGAGGCCTCGAAGACAAGAAGAGAGAAGGTCGGCGGAAGCTCGGGAAGGAGGAAGGGAGGAAAGGCGATTTCAGTATCCAGAGAATCGCCCCCAATGGAGACCAGCAAGGCAGCAGTATCAAGAAGAAAGGAGGAATGGGAATCAGCAAGAGGGAGGCCGAGGAGGAGGAAGAAGGGAGACAATGACCATCGCTCTCCAAGACAACAAGCGGCGCCAGAGGGAGCAGCGAGCGATACGCCAGGAGGTAGAGATTCCCCTTTACTGCGATATTCATCAGGTAAAGGGGCACATGACCTTGGCTTGCCCCGAGTTTTGGGAAGCAAGGAGGAGTCTAGAAGCGGGAGTGTCAGAAAGAGAGCAACAGAGGTAGGAGGCCCCGGTGGGGCAGGTGAAATTCCAAGCTCCAGCGAGGAGGAGGAATGAGGACCGAGTCGACCTACGAGGTCGAGGGGAAGTGATACATGGCCTAGGAGGTGGGCATGTAGGCGTGATCAATGGAGGGGCCGGGCTTGGAGCTTCCCGCAAGGGGAGTATTCACCAGATCTATCGATGCGATGTCGCTTCGACGTCGCAGACCCCGCCGCCATTAGAGGAGATCACCTTCTTGGAGGAAGACATGCTAGGGAATGAGAACCCTTTCCATGATGCCTTGGTCATTCAAGTCGTCATTGAGGACTTCACCGTCGACCGAATCCTCGCGGACAACGGTAACTCGGTGAACGTCATCTTCAAAAGAACCTTCGTCGGGCTTTAGGTGGAAGCGTCCCGGGTCCAAGTTGCAGATGGACCGCTCTTTGGCCTCTCAGGAGAGAAGAAAGAGGTGGAGCGAGTAGTGGAGCGAGTAGTGGAGCTACTGGTTATGCTCGGTGGGATGTCGATCCGATGCCGCTTCATCATCGTCGATGCGCCGAGCGGTTATAACGCCATCTTCGGGCGGCCTCTTATCAACTACTTTAGGGCCGTTTCGTCATCGTACCACCAGTGCCTGAAGTACTGTCGCGGAGATGTGCAGATCAGGATCAGGGGAGATCCCAAGTCTTCCAGGGAGTGCTACTTGAATGACGTCAGCACCATCAGCTGGATGGGTGATGCAGAGAAGCTGGAGGAGTTGCTGGAGAAGAAGAAAGAGTTGTATGCTGCTGAGGAGGTGGAGGAGATAAAGGTGATCTCTCGAGGGGGTGAGTCGGGACTGCTGAAGGTGGGAGGATCCTTGCCGCTTGGGGGGAAGATAGAGATGGTTGTTTGCCTGCAGGACAACGTTGATGTCTTTGCATGGAGCGCCACCGAGATGCCAGGGGTGGATGTCGATGCTGCTTGTCATCGACTCAACCTGGATCCTGCGGTGGCTCAGTTCGACAAAAGCAGAGGAAGAGCGCCGCCATGTTGGCCGAGCCGGTCAGGGAAGAGGTGGAGAAGCTGCTAAAGGCAGGTTTTGTCTCGGAGATCCAGTATCCAGGCTGGGTCTCCAATGTTATAATGGTGAAGAAGCCTGGAGGGGGCTGGCGTTTATGTATCGATTTTTCAATGTTGAATAAAGCTTGCCGAAGGATTGCTACCCCTTGCCTCAAATCGACGCGCTGGTTGATTCAGCCGTCGGGTTTCCTGTGATGAGTTTTCTTGATGCTTTTTCAGGGTATCACCAAATCCGGATGCATCCCCCTGACTGCTGGGACGTCTCTTTCATAACCAGCGACGGCTGCTATAGCTACAAGATGATGCCCATCGGGCTCAATAATGCAGGCGCAACTTACCAGAGGATGATGGATCAAATCTTCAAGGGGCAGAAGGGGTGGAACTTGGAGGTTTATGTGGATGACCTCCTCGTCAGGAGCAAAAGCATCGCAGAGCACATAACAGATCTGGTGGAGACCTTTGCTACCATGAGGAAGTACAAGATGCGACTCAACCCGGCCAAGTGCATCTTCGGTGCAGTAAGGGGGAAATTTCTAGGTCACCTCCTCACTCCCAGGGGGTGGAACCTAATCCAGACAAGGTGAAGGCCATTCTGGAGATGGCGTCACCAAGGGATCCTAAGGAAGTTCAAAGGCTGACTGTAAGGCTGACAGACCTCAGCCGTTTTTTGTCCAAGGCAGGGGAGAAGTGCTCTCCATTCTTCAAGACCCTTCGGGGAAATCAAAAGTTCGAGTGGACAACGGAGTGCGAGGAGGCTTTTGGAAAGCTCAAGCAACAGCTAACCCAAGCTCCTCTCCTCCAGGGCCCGCGGGGTAATGAGGATCTCTTTCTCTATCTCGGAGTCAGGGCAGAAGCAGTTAGTTCGGTGTTGGTTCGGGCGGGAGGAAGGCAAGAGGTAGCTTCCTATCTACTATGTTAGTAGAGTGCTGCGGCAGGCGGAGACGAGGTACCCTATTTTGGAGAAGCTATTGTTCACTTTGGTGGTTTCGGCTCGAAGGCTCCATCCGTATTTTCAAGCTCACTCCATCAGGGTCGTCTTCGATCATCCTCTACGGAGCATCCTGGATTGGGTGGAGCACTCTGGCAGGCTGACAAAGTGGGCGGTGGAGTTTTGCGAGTTCGATATTTCTTACTCTCCAAGGATAACGATCAAGGCGCAGGCGGTGATGGATTTCCTTGCCGACTTCTCGATCGAGGTGGAAGGAGAGGAAGGTTCTTCTAGCACGGTGTCCTGGAAGATGTTCGTGGATGGGGCTTCGGGCAGATATTCTGTGGGAGTCAAAGTCGTGCTCGTAAGCCCTCAGGGAATCAGGATCGAGCAGGCAGTCGAGATCTCTTCCCAATTACCAACAATCAGGCGGAGTACGAAGCCATGGTGGCCGGCTTGCGTCTCGCCAATGAGTTGGGAATTCGAGATATAAGGGCCTTCACCGACTCGATGGTAGTCGCGTCCCAGATCAAAGGCGAGTTCGAGGTAAATGATCAGATTTTGTAGCGGTACTTGATCAAGGTGAAAGGTCTGATTGGGGGGTTTCAATCTTTCTTCGTCGAGCACATACCCCAAGAGGAGAATTCAGAAGCCGACTATCTTGCCAAATACGGTCCCCGGGCTGGGGGGATCGTGGCTGAACTTTTCCGACCATCCATCGAGGAAGGGGAGATGATGGAGATCGAGCAGAGAGTGTCTTGGAAGGATCCATTTGTTTCTTTCCTAACAACGGGTCAGGTTCCTGCCAGCGAGGGAGACCAGAGGAAGTTTCACTACAAAGCCGCCTACTATTTGCTTCAGGAAGGAGAGCTCTACCGCAAGACCATATCAGGTCCTCTGGCTCGGTGCCTGTCAGAGATTGAAGTACCTCGTATCCTGGAGGAGATTCACTCAGGAGAGTGCGACAGTCACTCGGGGACTCGGACTCTTGAATAAAGGATTCTAAGGCATGGGTACTTCTGGCCCACCATTAGGAAGGATGCAGTGGCCTTCTCCAAAAAGTGCCTCCAGTGCCAGCTCTTCGCACCTGTTTAACTACAACCAGCTCAGCATCTTCGCTCGATCACAGCTCCATGGCCCTTCGCCATCTGGGGGATGGACTTGATCGACCCCTTTCCTCAGGCCAGTGGGCAGAGGAAGTTCGTACTTGTCATGATCGACTACTTCTCCAAGTGGATCGAGGTAAAAGCCTTGGACAAAACCACATCGCAGATCATGAAGAACTTCATTTGGGGAGAAATTTCATGCAGGTTCGGGATTCCTCTAGCCATCGTCACCGACAACGGGCCGCAGTTCGTCAGTTTGGAGTTAGAGGACTTCTGCAAGCAGCTAGGGACGGATCTTCGATTCGCCTCTGTGCATCATCCTCGCAGAAACGGACAGGTGGAGGCAGCCAACAAGTTGATCATCAACCTTCTGAAGAAAAAAGTCACCAACTTGAAGGGCAATTGGGCGGAGCAACTCCCCTCGGTTCTCTGGGCTTTGAGAACAACTCCAAACTCTGCCACGGGAGAAACTCCTTTCAAGTTATCCCATGGGGCTGAGGCACTCATACCAGTGGAATTCGAGGTTCGGAGCCCGAGAGTTATAGCAGCTGGAGATGGCGGCGAAGAATGGCGCTTGGAAAATGAGGACGCCCAAAGACTCTCACTGGATTTCGTAGAAGAGATTCGTGACTTGGCCTCCATCCGCCATGAGGAGATCAAGAGGCGCATGACGAAGCACTTCGACCAAAATGCCTGCCTAAAGCATTTTCTCGTCGGAGATCTGGTCATGAAGAAGGTAGACGCCGCAGGAAGAGGAGCGACAATGGGCAAACTACATCCAAATTGGGAAGGTCCCTTCATTGTCCAGGAAGCCTTGGACACCGGGGGCTATTATCTCCAGGATCAGGTTGGAGAGCAGCTGGGAGGTATTTGGAGCGGGGAAGACCTGAAAAGGTTTTATCCTTAGCGGCCAATGATGTATTTTGTTTGTACACGCTTTTACATATATACAATGGCAACTATTCTGCTTCTGTTCATTCTGTTTTTCATCGCAAGTTTTCTGGGAACTCAAGGTTTTGCTTCAAGATCGATCCGAGAAGCTGGCCATCAACTCGTTCCCCCTGAATAGCCCAGTTTGGATGATGGGACGAATCCTTGGGATATAAGCGCCCTTATAAGACCGGACCCCTGCATTGACAGCCGAGATCAGCTCCCCCCTTGCATGTCGTCCTAGATACCCCCGACTGCATCTCTCCTCCGACTGGAGGAACTAGCGAGAACAGGTCTGGACCCCGACCTCTCGTATTTGAGGAAGGATCAACCTTGCCAAGCTTTTCCTCCAGTAGTCAGAGAGCTCTAATAGGCCCAAGGGAATATGTTAGCCGCGAGTGAGTCCTGTAGGATCCTCGTAAGAACATAACCCCTCGCTCTTGCATTTACGCTCATAGCTAGTTGACAGAGCTGAGAGCGATTGCAATGGTTGGATTGGGGAACGTGCCTTCGACCTGTTTCTCGTAGATAGCCTAGTTTAGATGATGGGACAATGCCTTGGGATATAAGCGCGCTTGTAAGACCGGACCCCCTGCATTGACGGCCGAGATCAGCTCCCCCCTTGCATGTCGGCCTAGCTACCCCTGATTGCATCTCTCCTCTGACTAGAGGAACTATCAGGAACAGGGTAGAACGCCAACCTCCCAACTCGACGTCGGCGAGATCGTCGTTCAGTTTCTGATTTCTTCACCCTCCAAGATATCGATGCACTTAATCCATTTTCAAATTCTTGAAGCAGTAGTAATGTTCAAGTCCTCGAGTGGCAGGTCCTCGTAAGTCCAAGTCCATGCACGAGCTCCTCTCTTACATATTGGCCACAGACCTCCTCGAGTGAGATCGAGATCCTCGCTGGAGTGATGTCGTAGTCTGAGATCTCTGTATGAGCTCCTCTCCTACAGACCGACTACTTGCCTCCCCGAGTCGGCTCACACCACTCTAGTTGAGCAAGGCTCTTGAGAGCTGTCGACTCCAACAAATGTTCAAGTCCTCGAGTGGCAGGTCCTCGTAAGTCCAAGTCCTTGCACGAGCTTCTCTCTTGCATATTGGCCACAGACCTCCTCGAGTGAGATCGAGATTCTCGCTGGAGTGATGTCGTATGTAACAACCCCATCCGTTCATATACTATATACTAGAAGGTCCGGCCAGGGCCCCACAACATATACCACAAAACAGATGATGAAGCTACAGAGTGATACCAGAGTAGCGCAGTGCACCTAACACAAAGCAGTCTAGCGGAAGCCTATACACTTGAACTCCTCTCTTGAATGTACAACATATAAAACTCCACATTTATAACATATAGGAATGTCTTACAACATGTAAACATCGTTGGCCTTATGACCTTACAAGGCTTTCAAACAGTGGCCCAAACATTGGCACGCAGGCCGACCACATCAAAAGAAAAGATAACATGTATATTCATAATAGCCTTCGAGGGCTAGCAGCGACAACAGCAAAAGCAGTAGGGACTTCAACCCTTATGCGTCCCGCTCGGTTCTCCAGCACCTGCACAGGGACATTCCACCCAAGGGTGGCAAACAGAGGCAACGGTCAGCATTCAGCTGACCAAATTATAACGACCCTACCCCTTTCTCGGTGCAGCGGTACTCTTCCCTGCAGACATATCATATCACAAGCATGACAATATATCTTATATAATGTGCTTTCACGCACACATGCCATCACAACCGTCAGCCACCCGACCCAACGGTCCGTGCACTCAGGGCACCTTCTTGGTGTACTGGCAAATCAGTTTCCCACCATCGTATCAGGGCCGCAACCCAACGACAACTCTCTTGAGCATTTACTCCATGGCGTGCAGCCGGAGTTCTAGTCTTAAAACACCGGGATGGCCCGTAGCCCCCATTGTGTCATGGCGCGTAGGCCTAAGACTCTTGCTATGCGCTCCAACCGACCGCACCTTCTGGTCTCACGTCGGACGGACATAACGCAGGTCAGATCCTCCACCCCTCGTTGCTCAAATCGCCTTGCCATCACTGAGCACGACGTACTCGCAGCTAAATAAAGGCGCGGGTAGGTCTCACCGATCCTGTTCTGGCATTCAAGCCTGGGTATTTCTATTACACCCATTCTCTCACAACATTAGCGGGTCTTTCCTGGGCACAGCAGTACTTTCTGTTACTCGTTCACAGGTACGACACCGCAATATTACAAATGTCAGGGGTCTTTCCTGGCTATCATGTCAGTACTTCCTGTTACTCGCTTCACAGGTACTACCTATGACATCAAGCATCACAAAGGGCCTTTCCTGGTCACACCAGTACTTCCTGTTACTCATTCACAGGTACAACCCAATAGCACCAACATAACACAGATATTTTCCTGGACCACCACTCCAGTACTTCCTGCTACTATTATTCACATGCATAATCCGTTGACTCCTTAAACTACACGTTTATCATGGAGTCTTCTCCGATTCGTATGCAACATCACCAATCCAGACATACCTGTCCAGATGGGCTCCACATAACATGCCTATTCCCTACTCCATTTCCGGATCTATATACCAACAAAGGGGATTCCATGAATCAACCCAAAGACTCCCAAAATCAGCCACCTCTTGGTGAGGGAAATCACAAATATATGCCAAAAAGAAAGCCTTCACATGACTAGGAAAAAAAGTCGTTACCCTTGAAGACCGCTTTGGTGCCATGAAGTTCCTAGCTGGCTAGGAAGAGCTTTTCCTCCGCAAAAATGGCCTCGGATCTTAGCTTGACACTCTCAAGCTCCACCAGCAAGCAACACTTCTTCTTCTTCCTCCTCCTTCCTCTCCCTTTCTCTCTCTAAACTTTTAGAAAGATGAAGGTAATAACAAAATGAGAATACGTTCTCTGTTTTCGGCCTTAAGGAAGTAGGAAAGAAGTTCAACCTTTGGATCTCAGCTGACGAAAATGGACGGCTACGAAAAATCGGGAAAATCGATTTTTGCGTTTGACACACCCTGTGACACACCCGTGTGACAGGCCGTGTACTCAAAACGGTGCTCAACTCGCCTTATCCCCAAAACAGGTCACCTCCACGGGACACGCCCAAAGTCACGCCCGTGACACAGGTCTGCGCTCGACGCTCTGCGCTCGACGATCAGGCAGCGATCGTCGAGCTCGCCAGCGATCGTCGATCTCACGAGCGATCGGCAAAAGCGCATTCGACGATTTGTGCTCGACGATCAGCGCGTTCGACGATTTCCGTTCGACGATCAGGCAGTGATCGTCGAGTTGGCCCAACGCTCGACGATTGGCCCAGCGTTCGATGATTTCCGGTTGACGATTCCGCATTCAGACATGCCCGTGTCTGTGGCCGTGTTCATCAGGCTGAAAAAAATCTCAAAATCACCTGAGACTCACACAGCCTGTGACACGCCCATGTCCCAGGCCGTATGCCCATACACGGCACTAGACACGCCCCAGCTCAAAGTCGTTGGGCTGAGTTCGTCGACCGTGCTGACACGCCCGTGTCACAGGCCGTGTCCGAAGCACTCGACGATCATCGACCAAATTGTGTCGACCACTCGTCGACAACACTCGTCGAATACAGGACACGCCCTGGGCCATGCCCGTGTCCCACGCCGTGTCACCCAAAATTTTGTCTGCTGAAATTTGGTTGTTATAACCCTCCCCTCCTACAAGAAATTTCATCCTCGAAATTGGTATAGAGGTTGGCAACCAGCAAGCAAAAGGTTATAACATTACAATTGGCATGTTACAACAAAATTGTTTACTCTCCACTCATTACAGAAACAGTTCGGGAAACTCCACTCGCATGGTTTGCTCTCGCTCCCATGTAAGTTCCTCACGGCTGCAGTTGTCCCACCAGACTTTAACCATCCCGACCGTTTTGTTTCGCAACTATTTCTCGGCTCGATCCTCAATCTGAATGGGTCTAACTCTCGTTGTTAGCCCATACTCCACTGGCACATGATCATCCACGATCACCTGAGCTGGATCTTTAACGGCCTTCTGAAGCACCGAGATGTGAAACACATCATGTAATCAACCCAAGTCTGCCAAATGAGCTAGCCGATATGCCGCTTCTCCGACTCGCTCGACCACTTCAAATGGACCCAAATATCTTGGACTCAACATTTTCAAACGTCGAATCCTGGAGACACCTTTGAAGTGCTTGATCTTCAAGTAGACCCAATCGCCAACCGCGAACTCCACGTTCCGGTGCTTGGCGTTGTAGTACTTCGCTTGACGATCTTGGGCTATAAGTAGTCTCTCTCGAATCGTCCGTATGGTTGAGTTTGCTTCATCGACCTCATTTCGATTATACACTCTAGCTTCGCCCGCTTCTACCCAAGCCAAGGGAGTACGACACTTCCTTCCATATAGAGCTTCATACGGTGTCATCCCAATGCTCGCCTGGTAGCTGTTATTATACGCAATCTCCACCATGTAGAGATGATATTCCCATCTCTTTCCAAAATCGAGGGCGCACATCCGGAGCATGTCCTCCATCGTTCTATTGGTACGTTCAGTTTGACCATCCGTTTGGGGATGAAAGGCCGTACTGAAAGTCCGCTTCATGCCCAACAGTTGGTGAACTAGCCTCCAGTCATTTGACGTGAATCGCCCATCTCGATCACTTACGATGCTCCGAGGAACACCGTGCAGCCGCACAATCTGGTCAACATATAATTTTGCCAAACTTTCAACTGAATCATCCCGCCTATTCGGGAGAAAATGTGCCACTTTAGTTAGCCGGTCAACAATCACCCAGATGAAATCATTTCCTCGCTAAGATCTCGACAACCCGTGCACAAAATCCATGGAAATATCATCAAACTTCTACTCTGGAATCGACAGAGACTTCAAATAACCACCCGGCTTTTGGCATTCCGCCTTCACCATCACACATGTTTGACATTTGGCCACATAGAGGGCAACATCTCTCTTTAGCCATGGCCACCAGAATAGCTTTTTCATATCATTGAACATCTTCGTGCTCCCGGGGTGAATGAAATACTTTATATAATGCGCTTCATACATCAGTTCTTCCCTCAATTTACCCACATTCGGGACGCACAAACGGCCCTCTTTTCGCAAAAGACCGTCATTTCAGGAGAATTTGCCCTCTGGCCCCTCGTGAACATTGCGTAAGGGATCTTCATCTAACCCCGTTGCTCGTCGAATCCGGTCTGCAAGGTCACATTGTACCTCCGTCCAGTTCAAACATGCATTGGCGGTAGAATTCTTGTCAATATAATAAATCTCTAACGCTTCTAGCTCCTGGATAAGACGTTCATCATGCCTTTGTAACCAACTCGCTCTAGGCGGAGCTCTCCGACTCAAGGCATCCGCGACTATGTTTTCCTTCCCGAGAGTATAGTGGATCTCGAAAGTGTAGTCCCCAAGAAACTCCAACCACCTTCGTTGTCGCATGTTCAAGTCCTTTTGCTGCAATAGGTACTTTAAGCTCTTGTGATCTGTATAGATCTCCACCTTCACTCCATAAAGATAGTGTCGCCACAACTTTAGTGCAAAAATCACCGCCGCCAACTCTAAGTCATGGACGGGATAATTTCGCTCGTGCACCTTCAGCTGGCGTGAGCCATAAGCAATTACCTTTCCATTCTGCAGAAGAACGCAACCTAAGCCGCTCCCTGAGAGATCACTATAAATAACAAAGCCATCGGTCCCACTTGGCGAAGACAACACCGGCGCCATGGTCAACCGAACCTTCAGCTCTTCAAAAGCTCGTGCGCACTCTGGTGTCCAAATGAACTTCTGCTCTTTTCGCGTCAACGTGGTTAGCGGCAAAGCAATCCACGAGAAGTTTTCAACAAATCTTTGGTAGTAGCCTGCTAGTCCAAGGAAGCTCCTGACCTCGGCCACTGAAGATAACACCAGCCACTCTTGTATGGCCCTTATCTTCGCTGGATCCACAGCTATGCCCGCTCCACTCACCACATGGCCCAGAAAAGCCACTAACGATAGCCAAAACGCGCACTTCGAGAACTTGACATAGAGCTGATTTTGCCTCAATATATTCAACACCAACCGCAAGTGAGTCTCATGCTCAGCTTTCGACTTCGAGTACACCAGGATATCATCAATGAACACTATCACAAATAGATCCAGGTACTCTCAGAACGTGCGGTGAATCAAATCCATAAACACCGAGGGCGCATTGCACAGTCCAAATGGCATGACTGTGAACTCATAGTGCCCGTAACGCGTTCCAAATGCGGTTTTGGGAATGTCACCTTCCCGAATTCTCAACTGGTAATAACCAGACTTCAGGTCCAACTTCGAATAGACGGTCGAGCCCACCAGCTGATCGAACAACTCATCAATACGGGGTATCAGATATTTATTCTTCTCGGTCAGCTTATTCAGTTCACGGTAGTCAATACATAACCGTAACCCACCGTCTTTGTTCTTCACAAAAAGCACAGGCGCGCTCCAAGGTGACATGATTGGGTGTATATAACCTTGCTCCAGCAATTCTTGTAGTTGGAGCTTCAACTCAGCCATCTCCTTCGGCGCGACGCGATATGGCGAGCAGGCCACATGTTTCGCACCTAGCACCAACTCGATCGTGAAGGCAATCTCGCGCTGGGGTGGTAGCCCAGGGAGATCCTTGGGAAACACATCTGCAAATTCTGATACAATCGGAACATCACCTACACTGGCCTTAGGCTCAACAGCCTAAATTAAGGCGAAGTAGCACTCCGCACCCTTCCGAACAGCCTTTAAGACTTGGAGTGTGTAGAAAGTAGCGAATAAGAAAGAACAAACGAGTAGACTTTTGAATAATTGAAATTTTATTATCCAAAAAAGGTATCATTTACAAAGGTATGACCTCCCTTATATAGAATGTAGGAGATATGAGAGAGAGTAAACAAACAATGTGGGACTAAACCTTTACAGTACTGAGCGGCTAGAAATAAAGGAGACCGCACAAGCCGCGCGGTTAGACAGATGGGTTAACCGCTCGGCAACTCCAGCAGGATAGAACAGGCCGCAATGGGAGACCGATAGACCGCCCGGTCTCCAGGCTTCAGAGAGAGACCGCCAGACCGCTAGGTCAACAAACCGCTGGACAAGACCGCAAGGCCGCCCGGTCTAATACTTCAACACTCCCCCTCAAGCTGGAGCATAGATATCAATCATGCCCAGCTTGTCACAAATGTGGAAGAAGGAAGTAGAAACCGGCTTGGTGAAGATATCTGCCAATTCCTTATCAGAGGTGACAAATGGAGTACAAATCTGTTTCTTCAAAATCTCTTCCCGAATGAAGTGACAGTCAACCTCTATATGCTTTGTTCTCTCATGGAAGACCGGATTTCTGGATATGTATATAGCGGCCTTGTTGTCACAGAACATAGGGAGAGGACAGTCATATAACTCGCCCAGGTCAAGCATGAGAGCCCGCAACCACTTTAACTCACACGTGGTTGATGCCATACTCCGGTATTCGGCTTCTGCACTGGATCTGGAGACAACAGACTGTTTCTTGCTCTTCCAACTCACAAGATTACCTACAACAAAGGTACAAAAACCTGATGTGGATTTACGATCGCCTTTGTCATCCGCGTAACTCGAATCTGAGTAGGCCTCAACCCTCAGATGACCATTCTTCTGAAAGAGTAACCCTTTGCCTGGTGCTGCTTTGATATACTCTAAAATGCTCAGGGCGGACTGAAGATGGCACTCCCTGGGAGCTTGCATAAACTGACTGACCTTGCCTACAGCATAGGCGATGTCGGGTCTAGTCACCGTGAGATAGATGAGTTTGCCTACAAAACGTCTGTACCTTGTGACATCAGATAGAAGAGGCGAGTCATCCGTCCACGTTTTGTCTTCTCCAATAGCCATAGGAAACCGAGCCGGTTTGGCACCTGTTAAGCCTGCTTCTTGTAGAAGATCAAGGGCATACTTCCGTTGGGAGAGAACCAACGAGTCAAGTTTCCGAGAGATTTCTATCCCCAAAAAGTATTTCAGGGAGCCTATATCCTTCGTGACCAAGTGCTGACGGAGGTGCTTCTTCGTCAAGTCCACCCCATCTCGGTCATCGGCAGTAAGAAGAATATCATCCACATATACTGCCAAAACCACCAGTCCCGAGGCCGTTTTACGAATGAATAAGGAGTGATCGGCCGAACTCCTTCTAAAGCCGATGGTAGCCACAATACCACTGAATTTGTCGAACCATGCCCGAGGGCTCTGCTTTAGGCCATAAATGGCCTTCTTCAAATGACATACGCGTGTCTCCCCCTGAGCAACATACCCAAGAGGTTGCTCCATATAGACGTTCTCTTGAAGATCGCCATAGAGAAAGGCATTCTTCACATCAAGCTGGGAAATAGCCCAATCCCGGTTAACAACGACAGAAAGGAGAACCCGGATGGTGCTGAGGCGAGCAACCAGAGAAAAGGTATCAAAGTAATCAATGCCGTAAGTCTGAGTGAAGCCCTTGGCCACCAGCCGGGCCTTGTAGCGATCCACAGTGCCGTCGGGGCGAAATTTCACAACGAAGACCCAGCGACAGCCAACCACATCAGTGCCCACGGGAGGAGGAACAAGGGTCCAGGTACCCCGTTCAGTAAGAGTAGCCATCTCCTCATCCATGACAGACTTCCAATGAGGGAGAGCAAGAGCCTCCTGGTAGGTGCGGGGAGTAGAAGTAGCAGAGATAGCCAAGACAAAACACCTGCGAGAAGGAGAAAGCCGATCATAGGAAATAACTACCGCAAGCGGGTGTTGAGTACACGCCCGCACCCCTTTGCGAAGAGCAATGGGAAGATCCAGGTCGACGGGAGCGTCAGCGACCGGAGCGTCCGTGGCGGAGAAGGCTGGCCCGGGACTAGAGAGAGACGGCGGCGGAGAGGAGGGTGGAGGGGTGGGTGGGGAGACGGACTGGGAAGGAGTCGGTGGAGGAGGAGACGGAGGTGGGAAAACGTCGAGAGGCGTGGAAGGAACGGAGATAGCAGAAGGAAGAGAAGAGGTAGGAGAGAAATAAGAAGCATTCTCGAAAAAAGTCACATCTGCGGAGACAAACTGCTTGCGGAGAAGAGGGTCAAAGCAGCAATAGCCTTTTTGAGTGGTAGAGTACCCCAAAAAGACACACTTGGTGGAACGGGGGGAAAGCTTGTCGCGGGTAGCGGAGGGAGCGTGAACAAAGGCCGTACAGCCAAAGACACAGAGAGGGAGAGGAAAAGATTCCTTGTGGGGGTAGAGAATGGAGAAGGGGGTCTGGCCGTGGAGAACCGTGGAGGGAAGGAGATTGATGAGATAGCAGGCAAGGAGCACAGCGTAGCCCCAGTAGGAGCGAGGGACGTGCATCTGCGTCATGAGAGTACGAGCAACATCAAGCAGGTGACGGTTTTTACGCTCCGCCACCCCATTCTGCTGGGAGGTGTAAACACAAGTCGTTTGATGAAGTAGGCCATGTTGGTGAAAGAAAGAGGAGAACTCATGATTCAGATATTCCTTGGCATTATCAGAATGTAAAACTTTAATAGAAATAGCAAATTGAGTCTGAATCATAAAATAAAATGATTGCCAAACAGAAAAGAGTTCAGAGCGATCTTTTAGCAGATACACCCAAGTACAGCGTGAAAAATCATCTATAAAAGTGACAAAATAGGAACTGCCCCGACCAACAGTGAGGGTAGGAGCAGGACCCCATACATCAGAATGAATAAGAGCAAACAGGCGAGAGGAGCCACGGCCTTGCTTCGGTGGGAAGGAGGAGCGATGATGTTTGCCAAGCTGACACGCATCACAGTTGAGCGGAGAACTGGTAGGAGGTAAGTGGGGCAGAAGCTGTCGAAGAATCCGAGGAGGAGGATGTCCAAGGCGAAGATGCCATTGAAGAAGATCTGTGGAGGAGGAGTAGGCGGACAGAGCAGAAACATCATCGAGGAAGTAGAGGCCGCTGCTCTCAGTCCCAGTAGCAATCGTCCACTGGGTCCTCGGGTCCTGAAAAGAACAAGTAGTGGGAGTGAATAAGACGGAGCACTGAAGTTGCCAGCATAAAGTAGTAACTGATAACAAATTGCACGGGAACTTCGGGACATAGAGGGTGTCCTCCAAGCAAAGCGATGGGGTGAGTTGAACCATGCCCGTCCCATGAACCGGGGATGGTGAACCATCCGCCACACGAACAGGGGGTAAGCGGTCATGTGTCTCAAGACGGGAGAAGCAATGAGGGTTGCCCGTCATATGATTGGTAGCACCGGAGTCAATCAGCCATTTACCTTGGCTAACGACGTGGGCACTACCTGACGTCGTGGCCACAGAGGCAGACGGCCGAGAAGAGGCGGAGGCCGAAGAAGGAGCATCACCAGAAGGGCGAAGATGAGGATGCTTCTGCCAGCAGCGGTCAACAGAATGGCCGGTACGACCACAGTGAGAGCAGAGGAACCGGGATGAACCCCGTCCGCCAGAGTGGCCGCGGCTACTAGGTCCCCCCCTCTGAGCTTGGTGAGCAAAGTAGTCCTGGGAAGGGAGGGAGGCCAACAGAGGCCGCTGGAGCAGCGAAGTAACAGCGGCAATGCGAGCCGCAGTAGCATCCAAAGTAGGAGATTCCGCCTCACCCAAGATCTGCTGGCGGATCATATCATAAGAATCGGGAAGACGAAGAAGATAACAAACAACCAGGAGTTCCTGGAAGTGTTTGTGCTGTTCGGCCAAGTCCGCGGAGAAGGGGCGATTCTGGACGATTTCAGCACCAAGAGCCTGAACCTGCTGATAAGCCGCAGCAGGAGACATGGAAGGGCGGGCGAAGAGGTCCGCATAGAGAGTATAAATGCGGGACGTCTGGCCCCCCTTGGAATAGAGAGCAGCGAGGTGAAGCCAGGCGGCCTTGACCGTCTCATCATGGCGAATGACGGGAAGGCACTCATCAGAAAGGCTGTTGGCCAGCCAGGTGCGGACAAGAGCATCACTCGCATCCCAGTCATCAAACTCAGGAGAGGTACGAGGAGGAGGGTCATCAGTGAGGTGATGACGCTTGCGTTGAGAGCGAAGGAGAAAAGTGAAAGAAACGCTCCAATCGGGATAGTTGGAGCCAACAAGCTTAGAGAGGGTGCCAAGGTTGCCCGAAGGAGGAGGTGGAGAAGGAGCTGCAGGAGTAGTGGTGAGACCGGAAGTAGTCATAGAACACAGCAAGAAACCACAGCGGATAGAAAAGGAAGAAGCCGCGCGAACATAAGCGGCTAAAAAGCAGTCAAAGGCACAGCGGGGAAGAGGTCGCGCGGACTGAAAAGGCCGAGCGAACAGAAGCAGCGACTACAACAAGTCGCAGGCCGGGCGAATAGAGACAGGCCGCAACGACTAGGAAGTCGGAGAGGCAAGGAACAGGTCGCGGTGACAACGAAACAGGTCGCGGCGACGAATAGCAGCAGGAGAAGAGAACCAAGGAGAAGCAAGCCGCGCGAACAGGGCAGCGGACAGAAGAGAAGGCAAGCCGCGAGGCAGGTTGCGAAAAGCGGAAAACAAGCCGCGAGAAGCAGAGAGCGCACAGAATCAGGAGGAAACGACCGTGTGCTCTGATACCATGTAGAAAGTAGCGAATAAGAAAGAACAAACGGGTAGACTTTTGAATAATTGAAATTTTATTATCCAAAAAAAGTATCATTTACAAAGGTATGCCCTCCCTTATATAGAATGGAGGAGATATGAGAGAGAGTAAACAAACAATGTGGGACTAAACCTTTACAGTACTGAGCGGCTAGAAATAAAGGAGACCGCACAAGCCGCGCGGTTAGACAGATGGGTTAACCGCTCGGCAACTCCAGCAGGATAGAACAGGCCGCAATGGGAGACCGATAGACCGCCCGGTCTCCAGGCTTCAGAGAGAGACCGCCAGACCGCTCGGTCAACAAACCGCTGGACAAGACCGCAAGGCCGCCCGGTCTAATACTTCAACAGAGTGCAGACAACAACGTCCCGCCCACTCCTCGCATACCCGCGAACTTTGTCTCCTGTTCGGTATTCTGGCCCAACGTGATTTCTTTGGACTGGCAATCAATCAAGGCATGCTGCTCCGCAAGCCAATCCATACCAAATATCACGTCGAATTCCGATATCGGCAATACATATGCAGTCAAATTGAAATACCGACTTCCTATTTGGACCGCCACATCGCAAGCTTGATCCGCAAGCATCCAACAGCCATTCGGCAACACCACTCTGACGCTATCTGTCTTCACACGACTAGGTATCGCAAGTCACGCTATAAACTCACGAGATAGAAAAGAATGCGATGCACCTGTATCAAATAGTGCCCGCGCTAGCGTGTCCCGAATCATCACAAACCCTGTGACAATCGTGTCACACACACAAGCCGCAGCCACAGAGGCATTAAGTAAAACATACAAGCAATAAAATACGCAAAACTAAACTCGTACCTGTGACGACATCACTTTGCTTGATGGCCTCCTGCAGGCCAAGATTGTAGACCCGGGGCTGCGCCTGAGAGGCAAAGGAGTCCACCACCGCCTTTCCTTTTTCCGCATATTACGCTACCGCCTTCTTTTCACTCTTTGTCGCCACCCGACAATCTCGAGCTATATGCCCCACTCATCCACAATTGAAGCATGTATGAGTATCCGGCTTGGAGGTGGCTCCTGACGTTGCTCCTGATGCAACAAAAGAAGGAGCTTGTCCCGCCGTCTTTGGCCTCTTGCCCCATTTCTTCTTATAGAATGACTTCGTCGGTCGAGGCACTTTAAACTCTAGCTGTGACACAGCAAATGCCCTCTTCCCTTGCACTCTCTTCATGTCTTTTTCCAGCACGCTTGCAGTGTCGACCAACGCCTGAAAGCCTTGGTTCACAGAACTAGAAAGCAAGAACCTCAGCTCGTCCCGCAGTCCTTCGTAGAACCTATTCGTCTTTCTCTTCTCATCAGTAAATATCGAACCCGCATACCGCCCTAAGAGTGTAAACTCATGCAAGTAAGCTTCCACACTGCCATCACCTTGCGTCAGCCTTTGGAATTCATTCTCCATGGCAATCCGTTGCGCCGCATGAAGGTGCTTCGCTAGGAAGAGTCGAGAGAATTCTTCCATCGATACTTGTGTTAAGGGACGACCGACCAAGTGATGCAGCTCCATCTCGTCCCACCACAGTCTAGCCTCTCCTTCAAGAAGTAAAGTCGTTAAGGTGACTTTCTGATGCTCCTCTGTTCCAATCGTCGTCATGATCTGCTTGACGCGCGATAACCAATCCTCGGCCTGTGCAGCAGCTCCCACTCCCGAGAACGTCGGTGGGTGAAAACTCATAAACCGCGTCAACTGTTTCTCAGCGGTTCGAGGATTCACAACCACAACAGGTTCTGGCCTCGCCTCCACCTATTCTGGCCACACGGCCGGCTGCGCCTGCCCTTGCGCCTGCCCAACCGGATGTCCTTGAACCATCGCAAACAAAGCCTCAGCAATTTGTTGCATGGTTTCTGCAGATGGCGGAGGTGTAGACACCTCAGTTGGTGCCGTACTTTCAGCCGAACGCTGGGGCTCCGATTGCCCCGCACCACTCCAAGTCACCTAAAGGGGACAAGACACACACATTAGCGGCCTTACACAAGCAAACAACACAAAATAGGGACACACAGGTTCCTCAAACACAAGAATTTGCATTCCTATCATGGACATTCAGGAGTTCAAACGTGTTAACGTGGTTTGCACAGACACGTGCTCGCCACCCCACAAAAGAAGTCGACCACGACTTCGAGAGGGAAATACCAAGACAGCGGATACCAAAAATGTTACAACCCCATCAGTTCATATACTATATACTAGAAGGTCCGGTCGGGGCCCCACAACATATACCACAAAACAGACGATGAAGCTACAGAGTGATACCAGAGTAGCGCAGCGCACCTAACACAAAGCAGTCTAGCGGAAGCCTATACACTTGAACTCCTCTCTTGAATGTCCAACATATAAAACTCCACATTTTATAGCATATAGGAATGTCTTACAACATGTAAACATCGTTGGCCTTATGGCCTTACAAGGCTTTCAAACAGTGGCCCAAACATTGGCACGTAGGCCGGCCACATCAAAAGAAAACATAAAACATATATTCACAATAGCCTTCGAGGGCTAGCAGCGACAGCAACAAAAGCAGTAGGGATGTCAACCCTTATATGCCCCGCTCGGTTCTCCAGCACCTGCACAGGGACATTCAACCCAAGGGTGGCAAACAGAGGCAACGATCAGCATTCAGCTGACCAAATTATAATGACCCTACCCCTTTCTCGGTGTTGAAACTGAAAATCGGTCTCATGTGGAGTTCGACCCTTGGGGAAGGGGTGACCGCGCACCTACTACCCTCAAGCGAACGATCTAGGCACAAGACTAGGAACACGAGGGACAGACCCAAGGTCTCAGCGTGGAGGACCCGCCGCATACCTGGAAGACTAACTAACTCTTCCCCTCCCAAGCCAAGGGCTGAGCTAAGGCACCTTCGGAGGGCTCTCTTGGCCGACCGGAACATCCAAGGAGGATCTCGAGATCCACTCCCAAGCTATAGGTGCCACCTCGGGTCCATATAAAATGTTCCCCGCCCGTCTTACTATTGGCGCAAAACCGTCCAACAGCCCTACTCTACGCAGCCCCAATTGGGCCGCTAACAGCGGAACT
Source organism: Platanthera guangdongensis (assembly GCA_039583875.1). Taxonomy (NCBI): domain Eukaryota; kingdom Viridiplantae; phylum Streptophyta; class Magnoliopsida; order Asparagales; family Orchidaceae; genus Platanthera; species Platanthera guangdongensis. The sequence continues at coordinate 110,043,586 of CM077162.1, forward strand.
CCGCTACTCTGAAGGGATGACAACGGGCCATCAGGGGCTTCCCGACATCTATACCTCGGGGCCCACACGGGGGGAGCGGTTCACGAACACACCGCTCGCCCAAGACAGGAGGAGTAAACTATATTCACAGAGCATCACAGATATGAAAAAATATTACAGGAATATAAATTCCATACTCAGCACGCAGACCAGCAGTATAAACAAAAAGACCTTCGAGGGACGGCACAAGCTTGGGCTTAAGCCCGCTACTCCCGCCTGGTACTGCAACACCTGTACGCCAACGTCTCGACGAGCGGCGGCCAACTAGTCATCGGTCGGCTAATATAAGCGGGCCAAGCATATTGCGCACACCCCCTTTTTTGGGGCTACGGGGCGCATTCCCTGCAAGCGGCTAAATAAACAACTTGCTCGGAGTCTTCTCCGGGAACCCCAGAACATCACCAATCCAGCTCACACGTCCGGATGGGCTTCACACAGCAAGCCTAAACCCGTAGTCATGCTTCCGGGTACTAATGCAACTAACTGCGGGGACGTACACGTCAACCCGTCGGGAAGCTCCCTTCCCCCCACCCGTTGGTGGAGAGGGGCTTCCGTGCAAATATGTAAACTTAAGGCTTCACCTGCCCAAGTTGAAACATCGTTACCCTTGTCGCGTGCTTGGCGGCGGGGCCGGGAGAGGAGCTCCGGGTTGATCCTACTTCATGCGGCTGCTTCGGTGGTCGATCTCCACTTCAGGCCGAGCCTTACTTCAGGCCGAGCCTCGCTCCAGGCCGAGCCTCGCTCCAGGCCGAACCTCGCTCCAAGCCGAGGCTCGCTCCAGGCCGAGCTTACTGCCGGGAGAGGGGGAGGTCGAGGTGTGGTTGCTCCAGGTCGGGAAAAATAGTGGATCGGCCGGGGTGCTCCAGGCGGCTGGAAAAAAAGGGAGATCGGGGTGTGCTGCTGGAGATCTAGGTCGGGAAAAAAAGTGGGAGAGGGGCGGGTTGTGGTTGCTGCTCTAGGTCGGGAAAAAGAGGGAGAGGGGCGGGGTTGCAGTGCTTTGCCGGCGACGGGAGAGGGAGACGGGAAGGGGCGCCCGTGCCCTAGCCTCGCCGGTGACGGGAGAGAGGGAATGAGGAAGGGGCGGCCGTGCCCTAGCCTTGCCGGCGACGGGAGAGAGGGAATGAGGAAGGGGCGGCCGTGCCCTAGCCTTGCCGACGACGGGAGAGAGGGAATGAGGAAGGGGCGGCTGTGCCCTAGCCTTGCCGGCGACGGGAGAGAGGGAATGAGGAAGGGGCAGCCGTGCCCTAGCCTTGCCGGCGACGGGAGAGAGAGGGGGATGGCGGCCGGGCTGCTGCTTTGCCGGCGACGGGAGAGGGAGAATGAGGAAGGGGCGGCCGTGGCTGGGCTCCAGATCGGCGGTGGCGGCTAGGGTTTTCCCCGATTTCCCCCTGCATCTCTTTTTATTTCCCTGCTTGCTGCTGTCCCGAGCCCCACCCGCCTTGCTTCCTATTTTTCCCCCATCTCATTTCTCTTTTCTTTATTTTTTTTGTACCCCCGATACCTGCTGCCCTCTTCCTCCCTTATCCCCCCACATATCATATATATATAATATATTGTATCTATTATAACATAATGTATAATATATATATATATATATATATATATATAAATCATAAAGCTATGCACATAAAACCTCCGCGCGCACGCACGAGGACCCGCACGTCTTCGAACGGGGTCACACCAACTCGTCGCCCATAACACGCCCCTAGGCTGATATTTGGGGAGGGTCCCACTCGCCCGGCTACGGGGTTGTACACAATCCCCGCTCTTTTCGAGCTTGGTACAAGCTTGAAAAGAATCATCCAACCCAACGTATCCGGCGAGTGGGAGCCGACCCAAAAATGTTTTTGAGAGAAACTGAAATCTGCACTTGGAACATCAATCTCTCCATGATCTTTCGGATCCTTTTGAATCACTCGATACCCTTTGGCTCACTGTTATTGAATTACTCTTATACCATTACTTACAACGAGTATATAATTTCTCGCGATATCGTGAAACAACAAAGCCATATCCTCTGTATCCTCTTGTACACGCTGAGCTGATCCTTTCCCCCCAGGTGTGCCTACAGCCCTGCCAGCTAATGAGAGCCTGAGCAGCGAGTCTACCCGGGGCCGAGCAGCACTCGGGGTCCCTTACCCCCCAGGCGAGCCTACGGACCTGCCAACTAGTAGGAGCTAGGCAGCGGGTCTACCTGGGGCCGAGCATCACTCGGGGTCCTGCAAAAACTCTCCAAGAACCAACCCTCTCCCCCCAAGTGTGCCTACAGCCCTGCCCAGCCAATAAGAGCCTGAGCAGCGAGTCTACCCAGGGTCCACTACTATCACCATCGAGTGACTTCCGGCCCTGTCAGCTAGGTGAGAGCCTCACAGCGGGATCTGCTCGAGGCCCACGGATGACACCGAGTGACTTCCGGCCCTGCCAGCTAGATGAGAGCCTGACAACGGGATCTGCTCGGGATCCACAACTACCGCCATCGAGTGACTTCCGGCCCTGCCAGCTAGGTGAGAGCCTGACAGCGGGATCTGCTCGAGGCCCACAGATGACACCGAGTGACTTCCGGCCCTGCCAGCTAGATGAGAGCCTGACAGCGGGATCTGCTCGGGGTCCACAACTACCGCCATCGAGTGACTTCCGGCCCTGCCAGCTAGGTGAGAGCCTGACAGCGGGATCTGCTCGAGGCCCACGGATGACACCGTGTGACTTCCGGCCCTGCCAGCTAGATGAGAGCCTGGCAGCGGGATCTGCTCGGGGTCCAAAACTACCGCCATCGAGTGACTTCCGGCCCTGCCAGCTAGGTGAGAGCCTGACTGCGGGATCTGCTCGAGGCCCACGGATGACACCGAGTGACTTCCGGCCCTGCCAGCTAGATGAGAGCGTGGCAGCGGGATCTGCTCGGGGTCCAAAACTACCCGAATTGACTTGGCTCGAGATGGAGACATCTTATTTACTTAAGAGGTGCTGGAGAGTTAATTGCACCGATGCTTTTACAAATGGAGGATGCATTCTAATCATAAGAGAGATGATCTGGAAGTCGTCAAATCGAGAAGCTGGCATCCGAGCCTGTTCCTAATAATTCCACCAATCGGAAGAGAGATGCAATCGGGGGGGACATAGGCCGACGTGCAAGGGGGGAGCTGATCTCGGCCGTCAGTGCAGATGCTCGGTCTTACAATAGTGCTTAGAGTCCCGATGCATCGTCCCATCATCCGAACTGGGCTATTTAAAAGGAACGGGTTGGACGTTTCGTATCCTGATCTAATGACAAAGATCACTTTTCGCCATGTCACTTGTGATTGCTCGGAGAGATCGGCCCTTTATCAAATCTGGAAGGTTAGCGTCTAGGCTCGTTCCTGAGAATTCCTCTAGTCGGAGGAGAGGTGCGATCGGGAGGACATAGGCCGACGTGCAAGGGGGGAGCTGATCTCGGCCGTTAGTGCAGAGGCTCGGTCATACAATAGCGCTTAAAGTCCCGCGACACCGTCCCATCGTCCGAACTAGGCTATTTAAAAGGAACGGGTTGGACGTTTGGCTTCCGGAGTCGATCGCGAGGCTAACCCTTGAAGCCCTCAGAAGCTCGAGGCGAATTGGTAATAAAGAGAGAACTTGACCGCTATTGAATTACAAGGAAGAGATAACAAAATACCGCTAGGGGGGAACCCTTTCAGGTCACCCCGGCTCCTAATACCTCTCAGCTGCTCTCTCACTTGACCTTGAAGATAATAACCTCCAGGTTTCTCGTTGATGTAATAAACGGGGACACATGGGTTTTCATAGGTAGAAGCGCTTCAAATAGGTGCAAATCCTACTCCAAATGCTATGGGATTCAAACAACAACTATGAGAGGGGACAACTCTGAGTATGAGGACCTTACACACAAAGTGTCAACGCATGACCGTGGTCGTCTCCTGGTTCCACTTCTATAGCCATGATGTTTGCCTGAGTTCTTCTATGCTGGTCACTCTCCACGCTCACCGCACCAAAATGTTGAAACCGAAAATCGGTCTCATGTGGAGTTTGACCCTTGGGGAAGGGGTGACCGCGCACCTACTACCCTCAAGCGAACGATCTAGGCACAAGACTAGGAACACGAGGGACAGACCCAAGGTCTCCGCGTGGAGGACCCGCCGCATACCCGAAAGACTAACTAACTCTTCCCCTCCCAAGCCAAGGGCTGAGCTAAGGCACCTTTGGAGGGCTCTCTTGGCCGACCGGAACATCCAAGGAGGATCTCGAGATCCACTCCCAAGCTAGAGGTGCCACCTCGGGTCTATATAAAATGTTCCCCGCCCATCTTACTATTGGCGCAAAACCGTCTAGCAGCCCTACTCTACGCAGCCCCAATTGGGCCGCTAACAACGGAACTCCGCTACTCTGAAGGGATGATAACGGGACATCAGGGGCTTCCCGGCATCTATACCTCGAGGCCCACACGGGTGAGCGGTTCACGAACACACCGCTCGCCCAAGATAGGAGGAGTAAACTATATTCACAGAGCATCACAGATATGAAAAAATATTACAGGAATATAAATTCCATACTCAGCACGCAGGCCGGCAATATAAACAAAAAGGCCTTCGAGGGCCGGCACAAGCTTGGGCTTAAGCCTGCTACTCCCCACCTGGTACTGCAACACCTGTACGCCAACGTCTCGACGAGCGACGACCAACTAGTCATCGGTCGGCTAATATAAGCGGGCCAAGCATATTGCGCACACCCCCTTTTTGGGGGCTACGGGGCGCATTCCCTGCAAGCGGCTAAATAAACAACTTCCTCGGAGTCTTCTCCGGGAACCCTAGAACATCACCAATCCGGCTCACACGTCCGGATGGGCTTCACACAGCATGCCTAAACCCGTACTCACGCTTCCGGGTACTAATGCAACTAACTGCGGGGACGTACACGTCAACCCGTCGGGAAGCTCCCTTTCCCCCACCCGTTGGTGGAGAGGGGCTTCCGTGCAAATATGTAAACTGAAGGCTTCACCAGCCCAAGTTGAAACATCGTTACCCTTGTCGCGTGCTTGGCAGCGGGGCCGGGAGAGGAGCTCCGGGTTGATCCTACTGCATGCGGCTGCGTCGGTGGTCGATCTCCAGTCCAGGCCGAGCCTTGCTCCAGGCCGAGCCTCGCTCCAGGCCGAGCCTCGCTCCAGGCCGAACCTCGCTCCAGGCCGAGGTTCGCTCCAGGCCGAGGTTCGCTCCATGCCGAGCTTGCTGCCAGGAGAGGGGGAGGTCGAGGTGTGGTTGCTCCAGGTCGGGAAAAATAGTGGATCGGCCGGGGTGCTCCAGGCGGCTGGAAAAAAAGGGAGATCGGGGCGTGCTGCTGGAGATACAGGTCGGGAAAAAGTGGGAGAGGGGCGGGTTGTGGTTGCTGCTCTAGGTCGGGAAAAAGAGGGAGAGGGGCGGGGTTACGGTGCTTTGTCGGCGACGGGAGAGGGAGACGGGAAGGGGCGCCCGTGCCCTAGCCTCGCCGACGACGGGAGAGAGGGAATGAGGAAGGGGCGGCCGTGCCCTAGCCTTGCCGGCGACGGGAGAGAGGGAATGAGGAAGGGGCGACCGTGCCCAAGCCTTGCCAGCGACGGGAGAGAGGGAATGAGGAAGGGGCAGCCGTGCCCTAGCCTTGCCGGCGACGGGAGAGAGGGAATGAGGAAGGGGTGGTCGTGCCCTAGCCTTGCCGGCGACGGGAGAGAGAGGGGGATGACGGCCGGGCTGCTGCTTTGCCGGCGACGGGAGAGGGAGAATGAGGAAGGGGCGGCCGTGGATGGGCTCCAGATCGGCGGTGGCGGCTAGGGTTTTCCCCGATTTCCCCCTGCATCTCTTTTTCTTTCCCTGCTTGCTGCTGTCCCGAGCCCCACCCGCCTTGCTTCCTATTTTCCCCCCATCTCATTTCTCTTTTCTCTTTTTGTACCCCCCGATACCTGCTGCCCTCTTCCTCCCTTATCCTCCCACATATATATATAATATATTGTATCTATTATAACATAATGTATAATATATATATATATATATATATATATATATATATATATATATATATATATATATATATATATATATATATATATATATATAAATCATAAAGCTATGCGCATAAAACCTCCGCGCGCACGCACGAGGACCCGCACGTCTTCGAACGGGGTCGCACCAACTCGTCGCCCATAACACGCCCCTAGGCTGATATTTGGGGAGGGTCCCACTCGCCCGGCTACGGGGTTGTACACTCGGGGCAGCAGTACTCTTCCCTGTAGGCATATCATATCACAAGCATGATAATATATCTCATATAATGTGCTTTCACGCACACATGCCATCACAACCGTCAGCCACCCGACCCAACGGTCCATGCACTCAGGGCACCTTCTTGGTGTACTGGCAAATCAGTTACCCACCACCGTATCAGGGTCGCAACCTAACGGCAACTCTCTTGAGCATTTACTCCATGGCGTGCAGCCAGAGTTCTAGTCTTAAAACACCGGGATGGCCCGTAGCCCCCCATTGTGTCATGACGCGTAGGCCTAAGACTCTTGCTATGCGCTCCAACAGACCACACCTTCTGGTCTCACGTCGGACGGACATAACGCAGGTCGGATCCTCCACCCCATGTTGCTCAAATCGCCTTGCCATCACCGAGCACGGCGTACTCGCGGCTAAATAAAGGCGCGGGTAGGTCTCACCGATCCTGTTCTGGCATTCAAGCCTGGTTATTTCTATTACACCCATTCTCTCACAACATTAGCGGGTCTTTCCTGGGCACACCAGTACTTCCTATTACTCGTTCACGGGTACGACACCGCAATATTACAAATGTCAGGGGTCTTTCCTGGCTATCATGCCAGTACTTCCTGTTACTCGCTTCACAGGTACCACCTATGACATCAAGCATCACAAAGGGCCTTTCCTGGTCACACCAGTACTTCCTGTTACTCATTCACAGGAACGACCCAATAGCACCAGCATAACACGGATATATTCCTGGACTACCACTCCAGTACTTCCTGCTAGCATTCTTCATAGGCATAACCCGTTGACTCCTTAAACTACATGTTTATCACGGAGTCTTCTCCGATTCGTATGCAACATCACCAATCCAGACCAACCTGTCCAGATGGGCTTCACACATCATGCCTATTCCGTACTCCATTTCCGGATCTATATGCCAACAAAGGGGATTCCATGAATCAACCCAAGGACTCCCAAAATCAGCAACCTCTTGCTGGGGAAAATCACAAACATATGCCAAAAAGGAAGCCTTCACATGGCTAGGAAGAAAAGTCGTTACCCTTGAAGACCGCTTTGGTGCCATGAAGTTCCTAGCTGGCTAGGAAGAGCTTTTCCTCCGCAAAAATGGCCTCGGATCTTAGCTTGACACTCTCAAGCTCCACCAGCAAGCAGCCCTTCTTCTTCTTCCTCCTCCTTCCTCTCCCTTTCCCTCTCTAAACTTTTAGAAAAATGAAGGTATTAACAAAATGAGAATACGTTCTCTGTTTTCGGCCTTAAGGAAGTAGGAAAGAAGCTCAGCCTTTGGATCTCAGCTGACGGAAATGGACGGCTACGAAAAATCGGGAAAATCGATTTTCGCATCCGACACGCCCTGTGACACGCCCGTGTACTCAAAACGGTGCTCAACTCGCCTTATCCCTAAAACAAGTCACCGCCACGGGACATGCCCAAAGTCACGCCCGTGACACAGGTCTGCGCTCGACGATCTGCGCTCGACGTTCAGGCAGCGATCGTCGAGCTCGCCAGCGATCGTCGATCTCACCAGCGATCGGCAAACAGCACATTCGACGATTTGTGCTTGACGATCAGCGCGTTCGATGATTTCCGTTTGACGATCAGGAAGCGATCGTCGAGTTGGCCCAGCGCTCGACGATTGACCCAGCGTTCGACGATTTCCGTTCGACGATTCCGCGTTCAGACATGCCCGTGTCTGTGGCCGTGTTCATCAGGCTGAAAAAAAAATCTCAAAATCACCCGAGACTCACACGGCCTGTGACACGCCCGTGTTCCAGGCCGTGTGCCCATACACGACACTAGACATACCCCAGCTCAAATTCGTCGGGCTGAGTTCGTCGACCGTGCTAACACGCCCTGTGACACACCCGTGTCACAGGCCGTGTCCGAAGCACTCGACGATCGTCGACCAAATTGTGTCGACCACTCATCGACAGCACTCATCGAATGCAGGACACGCCCTGGGACACGCCCGTGTCCCAGGTCGTATCACCCAAAATTTTGTCTGCTGAAATTGGGCTGTTACACCGTAGTCCGAGATCTCTGTACGAGCTCCTCTCCTGCAGACCGACTACTTGCCTCCCCGAGTCAACTCACACCACTCTAGTTGAGCAAGGCTCCAGAGAACTGTCGACTCCAACAAATGTTCAAGTCCTCGAGTGACAGGTCCTCGTAAGTCCAAGTCCCTGCACGTGCTCCTCTCTTGCATATTGGCCACAAACCTCCTCGAGTGAGATCGAGATCCTCGCTGGAGTGATGTCGTAGTCTGAGACCTCTATACGAGCTCCTCTCCTGCAGACCAACTACTTTGTTGGATCCCTAGTTTCATTTGGGATAGGTTCACTAACTTAAGATGATGTGACCCAACATGTATAGCCAGGGTCAAAGTTGTGTCCTAGAGTGTAGGCCAAGTCCTAAGTAACAACATCATATGGACAAGCCATTATCAGACTGCTAGAGACTCAAGACATAGAGTTTTCCTAAAGATTCAGAGATTTCTCAAGAGACTAAGTAAAATGAGTTCGACGTTCGTCGAACTCAGTTCAACGATAGTCATTCTCAGCTCGACGATCTTAGAGATATTTTCTCTGAGCTGAGCTCGACGAACTTCAGTCACAGGTTGACGATCCTTGGACTCCACCTTTAGCATTCTAAGTCCAGACTGTTCTCTAGACTCAGGTCGACGAACCTAGTTCTCAGGTCGACAAACTTCATTATTTGCTCGACGAATTCTGGACTTCCACTTCAACTCTATTACCAGAGGTTCATCAATTTCTCTCTAAGTCCAGAATCATTTTCAGCTCGACGAATTTAAGGTTCTCTAGACTTAGCTTGACAAACACCATTCTTTGGTCGACGAATCTTTGGACTATTACAACATTCTGTCGAGACTATATTCTCTAGTCTTAAGTCGATGAACTCAGTTCTCTGCTCGACGAATTCTGGAACCATAAGACTTGTGTCGACACTTAGAGCATATATCGATACCAACTAAGTCGACACTAGAAGCACTTGTGTCGACATCCAGATCATCAGTCGACATTGAGGAAATACTATGTCGACACCACACAGAACATTTGACAACTCCAGAATAATTGCTGAACTCCAGTCGACAAACACATTTACCAGCTCGACGAATAGGCAAAGATCAAAAGAGACAGCAGTTCAGTTTCCAGCTCGACGATCATGGAACTCAGCTCGATAAACAGAAGCCGTCTGGTCGACGAATACAACATCTCAGCTCGACGAACTGTGGACTCAGTTCGACAAATTCTGCCATCTGTTCGACGATTCCAGACTTAGTTATTTCCGGCCTTCTGTCCCCACTCTAATGCGATAATTCCTGAGTAATTAATACTCTAACATTCTCTGATTATAACCGTTAGAAGGAACATTAATTGTGGTCTTCTCTAGGATTATTGCTTGCCGTTTTTCCACGGGACAGTTGGGAAAATAAATCAATGCCGATTATTCTCAAAGCTGTCAGAATTAATTGTAGATGCATTCAAATTTTCAAAACACAGAGAAGAAGAGAATAATGGATACACAGACACAACAGACTGATAGAGAGAATCAAACATCATAGAGAAATCTTCACATAGAGCATAACTTACTGAGAATCACATAGAGATTACAGACAAACATTCAATCTTGGATAACCTGCTCTATCAAAGTAGAAGCATTCTCTGATATACAGAAGTTCTTGACCAGAAGCTCATCAACACTTGAAGAAGAAGGACAACAATACCTATATCAAAAGTCTTCTTTCTTCAAGTACTCCAGGACACTTCAAAAGGACAACTTCAGTTCAATCTGTCAAAGAAGTTCCTGAAGACTATTACTGGTCAAGGATTCAGTTTGAAGACCTATCACCCTGAAACTTAGCTCCTGCTTTTCCCTGATTCATTCTACATCTCAGGGGGAGCTTTAAGCTATAATCAAATCCACAGTCTTTCAGTTGTATATTGAGAAAGAGAAGACAAAATCATCTCTCACCCCCACCTTTGTAAAGGGTTGTCATCTCCCTTCAAAAGTGATTCCTTGGTTGCAAGTCTCCTGATAAAATTACTTGGGTTGGTTTTTGAGCACCTGATCAAAAGCTCATTGGTGTCAGGCACCTGATCAAAAATCTAAGTGGATTCCTACCAAGGGTGGTAGAAGTGTGGATGTACCCAGGTTGGGGAACAACTATAAAATTTTTGTGTCATCTGGTTGCCTCCTTTTCATTTGTTCTTGCTGTGCTTGTGCTTTAAGTTTATTTCTTGGTAGTTTATTAATTCTGCACTTTTAACTTACAACAAAAGCTGTAATAGCTCTTAATAATATTTTTAAGCATACTCTATTCACCCCCCCTCTAGAGTATTTCAGATCTAACTCTCACTTTCAATTGGTATCAGAGGAGGTTCCTTTGGTTGTACAAGTTAAATCTTGAACCAAAAGATCCTTTGTTAGATCTACACATCACTTTATTCTTATTTAAATTAGAAACACAGACATGGCACAGAACAAGGATTATGCAAGCACCAGACCTCCAGTTTGCAACCTTAATAGGTTTGCCATCTGGAAGGCAAGATTTAGGTTATACATGAACTCGATTGATGAAGACATCTACAATTCAATTTTGACAGGTCCCCCACAGGCATCTACATCTACAACATCCTCCAGCAACAATGCAATCCCACCACCTGAGTGGCCTGAAGCCCAAAAGAAGGCAAAGATTGCTGATGCCAAAGCTATGAATATCCTGACACAAACTATGTCAGATGATATTTTCCAGAAGGTTGCTGAGTGCACCTTAGGAAAAGCCATTTGGGATTCTCTAAACCAAATGGTGGATGGAATAGTAGATGATAGAAAGGATAGGAGATCAAAACTCATATCCCTATATGAGAACTTTAAGAAGGAAGAAGCTGAGACAGTTTCTGACATGTACAATAGGTTAAGCTCAATTATCAATGAGTTAAAAACATTGGATAAGAACATCACTCTTACTGAAGTGAATGACAAGATCCTGATGTGCTTCCCAAGCTCATGGGATACAAGAATCTGGCCCATCAAGGAGGCCAGATGTCTGAATGAGATTTCAACTGAATCTCTATTAGGTAAACTAAAGTCATTTGAACAGCTGATAAATACTAGGGAGGCAGCTGAACAAAGAACACCTCCAGCAGCCAGAAGAGAACAAAGTATTGCTTTCAAAGCCACTGAAGAGACAGAGACTGCAACATCAAATGAAGAGCTTATGAGTCTCTTTGCTAAGAGATTCTTCAAGATGACCAGAAAGGATTTCAGGAGAAAGTCAGCAAGAAAAGATGACAAGCCAAAATATGACAAGACACCAACCAAGAAAGTTGTGTACTATAGATGCAGAAAGCCTGGGCATTTCCTCTCTGAATGTCCAGAAAACCAGAAGAAAGAGAAGAGAAGAGAGAAGGAAACCAGAAGACAACACACTAGCAAACCCTCTTCCAACAAGCACAAAAAGAAGGAAAAGGGCTTTGTGGCTGAGACCTGGAGTGAGACATAAGATGAGTCAACATATTCATACTCCAGTGAAGATGAGGAAGAAGAAAGAGCAAAGGAGGTTTGCCTCATGACAATTGATGCCTCCAGAAGTCATTTAGAAGAAGAAGAATTTGAAGATGAAGGAGTGTTTGAATCAGAGGCAGATCAGGTAATGTCCTCTTTTGACTACAGCTCTTAAACATTTAAATCTGATTTCAAATTAATGTGCATAGATTTGATTAACTCTGAAAAAGAAATTAAAATTCTTAGAGAAAAACTAGGAAACTTAGAGGATGTTCAATCTGAAAACATTAGGTTAAAAGATGAATTAACCTTAGCAAATGAAAAGATAACTTCATTAAAAACTGAGTTTTGTGAGGCCAAACAACTTGAGGAAACTCTCAATGGGAGAAGCCTCAAGCTGATGGATATCACAATTATTGTTAATGTCAGACTTAGTGGCAAGCAAGGCTTGGGTGCTCCATCAGATTTGCCCCCCATTCTCAAGAAAAACATTTTATCAACTCCAATAAAATTTGTATCTGCTAAAGGTAAAGAAAAAGTAAATGACAAACAAACAGTAGAAAAGATCTCTAAGACAATTGGACAGAAAACCAAAAACCAGAAAACACTTAATAAAAACAACATTCAGCAATTTTCGTCGAACTTAGATCGACGAAATGGGGCCAGTTCGTTGAACCCAGATAGACGAACTCTGAACGCAAACTATAGTTATATTTATTCGTCTAACTGCGATCGACAAACTCTCTATGGTTCGTCGAGTAGAAGTCGACGAACGTGGGGCACAGAGAATGAACATGTTCATTCTCTGGGCAGAGATCGACGATCTCAACCCAATTCGTCGAACTCTGGTCGACCAACTTACAACAATTCGTCGAACCCAGGAAGACTTAATCAAAACTATAATTCCAACAGCAACTTAAATACTTCTAAGAAACCATTTAATCCACTAGCTGACAGGATCATACCACCTAGGAGATATCACCCTCTAGGATATAAGTCCAAACCTAAATTCTCTGTTATTTCCAGCTTTTCTTATCATCCATACAAAGGACCCAAGGTAACCTGGGTCAAAAACCATTAACTGTTTTCTAATGCAGGTGAAGAGTTGTCCAGGGGTAAATCAAACTTGGTACCTGGACAGTGGCTGCTCCAAACACATGACTGGCAGTAAGGACATCTTAATAAACTACAAGTACAAGCTGGGGCCAAAGGTTATCTTTGGTGCCTCCAAATGTGGTCAGTTAGAAGGATTTGGAGAAGTAAGAATAGGAGCTGTCACATTCAAAAGGTGACATATGTAAGTGGACTCAAGCATAACCTCATCGTCATAAGTCAGTTATGTGATGATGGTTATCAGGTATACTTTAAGCCATCCACTTGTTCTATTATTGATAAAAACAACCAAACAGTTTTAACTGGAAGTAGACAAGGCAACATATACTTAGTAAATTTTCTTTCTACCAAAACTGATATCTGTTTACTTAACTAGTAATCAGAATGACTTATGACACAAAAGACTAGGTCATGTAAATCTAAAAAACATTGCTAGGCTATCTAAGCACAACCTTGTTAGAGGTCTACCTTCTGGTCCTTACAAGAAGGAAGGTCTCTGTAGGGCTTGTCAATTAGACAAGCAAAATAAAACTAGTTTTAAATCTGTTAATAAGATTGATTCACCTAGGATTTTGTACTTGCTACATTTGGATCTCTTTGGACCCATTGTTGTACAAAGCCTAGGAGGGAAATCCAACACTTTGGTTATAGTGGATGACTTCTCCAGGTTCAGTTGGGTATTCTTTCTGAGATCAAAGTCAGATACCTTCAAGGTTCTTACAGATTTTCTTAGGACCATACAAATTGAGTTCTCTACTCATATTGCATTGATCAGAAGTGATCATGGCACAGAGTTTGAGTCTCTTCTTATACATGAGTTCTGTGAGAAGGAAGGTATCAGGCATTGCTTCTTAGCTCCTAGAACTCCCCAATAAAATGGGGTAGCTGAAAGGAAAAATAGGACACTCATTGAAGCTACAGGTACATTGCTTGCAGATGCTTACATGCCCCTAACCTTTTGGGCAGAGGCTGTAAGCACAGTAAATTATGTCCTGAAGAGGAGCTTAATTCACAAACTAAAGAATAGGACTCCCTATGAATTGCTCAAAGGGAAGAAACCTAAAATCAACTATTTCAAAGTATTTGGATTTTTATGTTACATTCATAACAACAACAAAAAATACATTAGAAAGTTTGAGGCTGATGAGTCCACATTTTACACTGATTTTTGGACTCATCTGGGCCAGTTTTATCGTCTGAGCACTACACTTGAGAACCATTATTGCTTATATTTGCTTACATGCCTATTTCACGATTAAGTGCACTATAAGCCCGTTTCTGTGTGCTTCTTGTGTTTCTTTGTTTTTGTTGTTCTTTAACCCTGTCTTGGGTATGTGGTGTGCACGTTTGGTGGCCTTTCTGCTTCTTTTGCTGGTGCAGGGTTCGTGTGCGTGTTTCGGAACCGCTCGGGAGATCCAGACGATGCAGGAATACTGCGCACGACCACTGGTCGTGCACCACCGATCGTGTGCATTACATTCTCATTTTCCTATTCCAGCCCGGGCAAGCGCACGAGCACTGGCCGTAGTGCGCACGACCACTGGTCGTGCGCCACTGCTCGTGCGCGTTTACCCCTTGCTTTCTGTAAATCTGTCCCTGCCAATCGCACGATCAGTGGATTTAGTGCACACGACCACTGGTCATGCGCCACTGATCGTGCACATTTATGCTGATGTTTCTATCCAGGTTGCAGGTCTAATTGGAAATGGCGTACGATCATCGACCGACAGTGCGCACGACCACTGGTCGCGCGCCACTGATCGTGCACACTGCTTTTGCTGCCTCCATATTTAAGGCCCTGCTCCGCGATTTAGGTCAACGTCTGTCATTTGCTGCGATCGGGAAGTGTGCGGGAATCGCCATTTCACTTCGCCAGCTGCTCCATCACCTCCACCTTCGTCCGGAGTCCATAGCCAACTTCTCCGAAGCTTTTCAAACTCTCCGGCGAAGCCCTCGGCCATTGACGACTACAACTCCAAGCTTTCCACTGGAGTTGGTGAAGAAGACAACCTAGAGAACTGACTTAAAGGCCTTCGACGTGACAGCTCGTTGGTACCAAAAGCCTCCTTGGACTGAGCCCGAAAGCGGATTGACAACTCGCTACTCCGGCCACGACCCGCTGTGGATCTTCACTCTCTTTTGGTTTACTGCTCTTCCCCTTCCTCTGTAGTATGGAATGGTTTAAACATTGTAATAAACATCAAGTTTATTTTATATCTAATGGGATGCTAGTATTTTGTTTATGCTTGTGAGTAGTGTCTGTGAATGCGCCTCTCTCACCCCGCATCCACTCCGTTCCCGTGTCTCACCCGATTGCACTCCATACAAGAACACTTCAATCCATTAGCTTTCCGACCACTCGCCCAACTGAAGTTCGGCATAGCTGCCGGAACACGCACTCCACCTTGCGAAGCGGTGCCTTCGACCCGCATAGCTTTTACTAGTTTAGTAGATCAAACATCCACAATATCCCAAGTCCTCTTTTTACTCTTTTTTTCTATTTATAACTCTCATTCCAATATTTTCTGTACTGTCGCGGCTCTACGCTAATTGCATTCCTCAAGAGACCGACACTCGGGGATTTATTCCCAAAACTTTATTACTTGTGCGACCGGTGCGCTTGCCGATTTACACGCATCAGAGGCTAAGGCTGAAGAGGGAGTTTTTCTAGGATACTCCCAAGTAAGCAAGGCCTATAGGGTTTTTAATAAATCAACATTAAAAATTGAGGAGTCTATTCATGTTTCATTTGATGAGACTAACATGTATTGCAAGGAGAAAGAAGTTTCTACCAATAACAACTTGCAGGTACCCCACTTGTGTGAGACCTTGGATGGAGTAAACCTCACCCAAGAGGTTCCAACTCATCCCTCTCTACAAGTCATTGAAGAAAGTGAAGAAGAAGAAGTTGAAGATAATGAATCTCTACCAACAGCAAATACAATTCCACAGGAGGAATTAATTCCGAATGCTGTTGCATAACCAACTCCACCCACTAATTTTGTCACACTTAGGGTTCACCCCAGATCTCAAGTAATTGGAGACATATCAGCAGGTGTACAGACAAGACATCAACTCACCCAAGATTTGATGCATGCATGTTTTCTCTCTCGGGTTGAACCTCTATCCATTCATGATGCTGAGCAGGATCCCCACTGGATCCTTGCAATGCAGGAGGAACTAAATCAATTTGAGAGATGTAGAGTTTGAGATTTGGTTCCAAGACCCCAAAACTACCCAGTTATTGGAACCAAATGGGTTTTCAGAAACAAGCTGGATGCCAAAGGAGTCATTATGAGAAACAAGGCTAGGCTTGTTGCTCGAGGATATATGCAAGAAGAAGGAATTGATTATGATCAAACCTTTGCACCTGTTGCACGGTTGGAAGCCATAAGAATATTCCTTGCCTATGCAGCATATAGAAGGTTCAAGGTCTTCCAAATGGATGTGAAGAGTGCTTTTCTAAATGGAGTGCTACAAGAAGAGGTTTATGCAGAACAACCTCCAGGTTTTGTTTCTCCAACTCACCCCTCTCATGTTTTTAAATTGCATAAGACTCTTTATGGTCTAAAGCAAGCTCCAAGAGCTTGATATGAGACCTTATCTAGTTTTCTATTAGAGCATAAATTTACAAGAGGAACTGTAGATAAAACTCTTTTCACTAGACATCATAAGGACCAAATCTTATTAGTACAAATTTATGTGGATGATATTATATTTGGCTCTACAGATTCCAAATTATGCAAGAGGTTTTCTGACCTCATGCATTTCAAATTTGAAATGAGTAGCATGGGTGAGCTTTCCTACTTCCTTGGTCTCCAAGTGAAGCAGCTCCATGATGACATCTTCATCTCTCAAGCAAAATATGCTAAAGAACTTCTAAAAAAGTTTGGGATGGCTGATGTCTCAGCAAAGAAAACTCACTTGGCTACCAATGCTGTTGTGGACTCTGATGTACCAGGGAAACCTGTGGATCAGAAACTTTATAGGGGCATTGTTGGGTCCCTATTATACCTCACAGCAAGTAGACCAGATATTATGTTTGCCACATGTCTTTGTGCTAGGTTCCAGATGAACCCTAAAGAATCTCATCTAATTTTACTAAAAAGGATTTTGAGATATATAAAAAGTTGTCCTAATCTAGGCCTATGGTATCCTACTGAATCAGAATTTGAGTTAACTGGATACTCTGATGCTGATTTTGATGGATGCAGGGTAGATAAAAAGAGTACTTCAGGGACTTGCCAGTTCCTGGGTATGAGATTAGTATCTTGGTTTTGTAAAAAGCAAACATCAGTGTCAACCTCAATTGCTGAAGCAGAATATATTACAGCAGACAACTGTTGTTCACAGATGCTTTGGATACAAAATCAACTTCTAGATTATGGGTTCAACTTAAATAATTCAACCCTACTCTGTGATAATATAAGTGCTATAGCCATAGCCTAGAATCAAGTTCACCATAGTAGGACAAAACATATTGATATAAGACATCATTTCATTAGGGAGTGTGTAGACAAAAATAAAATCAAGTTTGTCTATATCTACACTGATTTACAAAGGGCTGATATATTCACCAAACCTTTGGATGAGAGAAATCATATGTTCTTTGTAAATCAACTTGGAATTATCAATGGAGAAGACTTTATTTGATTTCTGTCTATACTCGACGAATTTTCCAAAGTTCATCGAACGGAGTTCGATGAACCCGGGAAAGTTTGAGAGATATTCGTCGAACGGAGATCGACGAACTCTCTGTGAGTGAAATAGGTTTCGTTGAATGGAGTTTGACGAACTTGCTTCAGAAGATATTCGCCGAATGGAGTTCGACGAACTTTCTTCAATTCTTCTGTATAAGATCGACGAATTATTTCAGTTAAAATTATTTCGTCGACCTCAGTTCGAAGAATTCGTTTTATTTTCGTGGAATAGAGTCCGTCGATTCATATTCTTAAAAACCCTATATTTAGGTTTTCTTCGACCTCCGCCCCGTGTTTTCTGTTCCTTTGCACTTGATCGTCGTTTTTGTGTCTCTCTTGCAGGTGTTTCCATGGCGATTCAGGCAAGCATTCTCACAGGCATGAAGTTCGACACAGGCTTTGGCGTGGATTTTGATTCGTTTCAACATTCTGATCCCATCTTTCTGTACATTTTGGAACTCCTTGAAGAACAAGAACTCAAGACCTTGATGACTAGAAGAATCAAATTACACAGCACTGAAATCAGAGAATGGGTCTACACCCTATCGCCAACAGAGGAAAATACAATGACAGGCACTATTGCGGGTAACTCCGTCTCCTTAACCCCCACAATCTTAACTAAAATTTTTGTATTAAGGAATGGAGAAGAGCAACTGGCGATTGAAATAGAGGAATCTGACATGATGCTAAGCCTAATGGGTTATACTGGAGATAACCCTAACAAACTCTTGAAGAAATACCTCTCTGCCCCTTATAAGTTTTTGACAGATTTGGTTGGAAAAGTTTTGCTTGGGAAACATACTGCCCATGATTATATAATTAGACACCAGTTTCTAGTCATGTGTGCAATCATCAATAAGAAACATGTGGATTGGGCACAGATTCTTTTTGATTTGATACAGAAGAAAAACAATAAGAAGGAAGTATGCTTTGGAAGGATCCTAAGGATCTTTTTATAAGAAAAGGGTGTTGACTTACTGGTCTCCCAGACCATATTCATAAATGTCAGTAAAAGGCTCACCGGTGCCTTATTTGGCAGGTGGGAGAGGACAATAACCAAGCCAACCAAGGATTCTACCTCTTCCACCCCAGCTTATAAAGGCACCAGGGCTGTTAAAGCCACTCCCCCACCTGCTGAAGAGATTCATCCAACACCACCATCTCCTCCAGCCCCCTTCCAGCAACACAAATCCCTTCCTCTCCCATTATCTCTTCAACACCACAATCACAACAACCTACTCATGTTCCTACTCCACCTCCATCTCAACATGCTTCACCAGCTCCATCTCCACCAATTGACATCACTAACATTCCATCTTCCCCTCTTCAAGATAATCAACCACCAACACCTCCTGATTCCCCCCATGACACCTATATTTCGACACCACCACAATCTCCTCTTCCCCCACATATCTCTTCAATACCATCTTACCATCTATCAACAGACACCATCATGCAAGATGCCACCCATCCATCCCCATAAACATCTACCATCCCTCCAGATGTTCACATACCTGATACTACACCTTCTATCCCTCCCATAGTTCCCACTTTTACACCTTCTGCAACACCATCTATCACTCCATCATTGGACCACTGCACCATATCTTCTATCATTTCCATAATCACTCCTCTCCTCAAGTCCCTTATAGCATAGGACATTACACCTCTTGCTACCACCATATCCTCTCTCTCTGCCCAAATCTCTGCTCTTACTGCTGTCCCATCCTCAGCCAGGGGCCTAGCCTCAGTTCCCACTAAAACTAGGTAGGAGGAGACGCCTGATGATGAAGCAGCAGCTACAGCTCCAGAGGCAGCAGCTCCAGCTCCAGCAGCAGATGCCCCAGCATCAGCAGCAACAACAGAGTGTACAGAATACATAGATAAAGATTTGATTGACTTCATTGAAACTGATATGGATTTTGATGAATCAGACTCTGAAGAACCTAATACTGTTGGTGATTTCATTCTTAATCCCACAGTTAATTTAGAACATTTGTTGAGTATTTTTGATACTGTACATTTGCACTACCTTCCAGTTGAGATCACTAAGCCATCCTTGGCTATTATACCATACACTTTCCCCATCTCTTCATAAGTTGTTAAGCAACTTAGGGACAGTTTTGCTATTACACAACCAGTAGTCACTCCACTTCCAAAAGTAGTGGCTGTTCCTTTTTATTCAATAATATCTTCAGCACCAACTTTTGTAATGGATGACTCTCCCATGCCAGATCTAGATGAACTGATCTTGGTTGATATTACAGATGAAAATAAGGCAGCAGCTGAAAGCTCTGTCCAAGTTAGCTCTAATTCTTGTGTAGCTTCTCCTCCAACTCCTGCTGAAACTCCAATTCTTGTTGCAACTCCTGCTCCTGCTCCAGAAAAGCCTGCTATTTCTGCTAAAGCTTTGAAAGCTTTGGATGATCTATATGATAACCCTCAGGGTTCTGACAATGATGATGATGAAGATGAGGATTCAGATGTGGAGGATACAAATAAGAAGAAGCAAGTATCGAAGAAAAGAAAAGCTCCTCCGCCTCCTGCTCCTAAGCCTAATCCAAACAATGACACCCCGTACTACATTCTTTAAAAGATAACTCCATACAAAGAGATGCCAGCATGGATGTGGCTATCTAAGAATCAGCAAAAGGAAATTAAGAAGAGTAGAAGATACTCTCCTCCACCAGTTCAAAGGTATAGGAAAGATCCACCACCTCCTCCTCCTACAAATGGTGCTTCTGGTTCTAGTTATCAAAGATCTGCCCCTATTCAAACATATCAAAGACATCAAGGGAGATCTTATCATGAAAGCAGCCAGCACAGGCGACAACCCTCAGGAAAACAACATCAGCAACAACATCAACATCAACATCAACAATAACATCAGCAACAACAACATCAGCAACAACAACATCAACAAGCTGAAAGTCCTAAAAGACCACCCTCTCCTCTTGTTCCTTATGAAGATCCAAAAACAGCCAACACAACCAAAATGGCCAGGTTCCAGGAACTAGTAGGCCTTTCTATGATCAACAAGGCAAAGGCTGAAGGGAAGGATACTTCTGAATACACTACAATGTCAAAATACAGGAGAGAAGAACTGAAAAGGTTTGAAAAGGCTAACAAAATTTTTAATGTTGATGATTATATGAAATTACATCCTGAAGCAGTGGTCCCTAGAGCTACATCTCTGAAGATTATAAGGGCTGCAAACATGACAATGACTATGGAACACGCTTTAAATCCAAACAGGGAAATAGTCTTTACCAAGCTAGGAGACAGGGGCAAGGATGCAAAGCATTAGGAGAAGAAGCAGAAGTAGTGAAATATGAAACATTTTTTTTGTTTTTCTATCTTAAACTGTGTCATATTGTCTAAACAAAGCTTTTGTGTAAATATATCTGCTGCATGTGTTAATTATCTCTGCCAGATATATCTTTTTTCCTGCTTTGTTTACTTTATGTTTTTATTTTGAGTATATTAGTGACCTCACCAAATAAGGGGAAATTGTTGGATCCCCAGTTTGATTTGGGCTAGGTTCACTAACTTAGGATGATGTGACCCAACAAGTATAACCAGGGTCAAAGTTGTGTCCTAGAGTCTAGGCCAAGTCCTCAGTAACAACATCACATGGACAATCCATTATCAGACTGCTAGAGACTCAAGACATAGAGTTTTCCTAAAGATTCATAGATTTCTCAAGAGACTAAGTAAAATGAGTTCGACGTTCGTCGAACTCAGTTTGACGATAGTCGTTCTCAGCTCGATGATCTTAGAGATATTTTCTCTGAGCCGGGCTCGACAAACTTCAGTCACAGGTCAATGATCCTTGGACTCCACCTTCAGCATTCTAAGTCCAGACTGTTCTCTAGACTCAGGTCAACGAACCTAGTTTTCAGGTCGACAAACTTCATTCTTTGCTCGACGAATTCTGGACTTCCACTTCAACTCTATTGCCAGAGGTTCATCAATTTCTCTCTAAGTCCAGAATCATTTTCAGCTCGATGAATTCAAGGTTCTACAGACTTATCTCGACAAACACCATTCTTTGGTCGACGAATCTTTGGACTATTACAACATTCTGTCGAGACTATGTTCTCTAGTCTCAGGTCGACGAACTCAGTTCTCTGCTCGACGAATTCTGGAACCAGAAGACTTGTGTCGACACTTAGAGCATATGTCGACACCAACTAAGTCGACACTAGAAGCACTTGTGTCGACATCCAGATCATCAGTCGACATTGAGGAAAGGCTATGTAGACACCACACAGAACATTTGACAACTCCAGAATAATTGTTGAACTCCAGTCGACGAACACATTTACCAGCTCGACGAATAGGCAAAAATAAAAAGAGACAGCAGTTCAGTTTCCAGCTTGACGATCATGGAACTCAGCTCGATGAACAGAAGTTGTCTAGTCGACGAATACAACATCTTAGCTCGACGAACTGTGGACTCAGTTCAACGAATTCTACCATCTGTTCGACGATTCCAGACTTAGTTATTTTCGGCCTTCTGTCCCCACTCTAATGCGATAATTCCTGAGTAATTAATGCTCTAAAATTCTCTGATTATAACCGTTAGAAGGAGCATTAATTATGGTCTTCTCCAGGATTATTGCTTGCCGTTTTTCCACGGGACAGTTGGGGAAATAAATCAATGCTGATTATTCTCAAGGCTGTCAGCATTAATTGCAGATGCATTCAAATTTTCAAAATACAGAGAAGAAGAGAATAATGGATACACAGACACAACAGACTAACAGAGAGGATCAAGCATCATAGAGAAAGCTTCACACAGAGCACAACTTACTGAGAAGCACATAGAGATTACAGACAAACATTCAATCTTGGATAACCTGCTCTGTAAAAGTAGTAGCATTCTCTGATACACATAAGTTCTTGACCAGAAGCTCATCAGCACTTGAAGAAGAAGAACAACAATACCTATATCAAGAGTCTTCTTTCTTCAAGTACTCCAGGACACTTCAAAAGGACAACTTCAGTTCAATCTGTCAAAAAAGTTCCTGAAGACTATTGCTGGTCAAGGATTCAGTTTGAAGACCTATCACCCTGAAGCTTAGCTCCTGCTTTTCCCTGATTCATTCTACATCTCAGGGGGAGCTTTAAGCTATAATCAAATCCACAGTCTTCTTAGTTGTATATTGAGAAAGAGAAGACAAAATCATCTCTCACCCCCACCTCTGTAAAGGGTTGTCATCTCCCTTCAAAAGTGATTCCTTGGTTGCAAGTCTCCTGATAAAAAGACTTGGGTTGGTTTTTGAGCACCTGATCAAAAGCT
Organism: Platanthera guangdongensis; assembly: GCA_039583875.1. NCBI lineage: Eukaryota > Viridiplantae > Streptophyta > Magnoliopsida > Asparagales > Orchidaceae > Platanthera > Platanthera guangdongensis. Next base: position 110,066,505 of record CM077162.1, read on the forward strand.
CATTGGTGTCAGTCACCTGATCAAAAATCTGAGTGGATTCCTACCAAGGGTGGTAGAAGAGTGGATGTGCCCAGGTTGGGGAACCACTATAAAATTCTTGTATCATCTGGTTTCCTCCTTTTCATTTGTTCTTGCTGTGCTTGTGCTTTAGGTTTATTGCTTGTTAGTTTATTAATTCTGCACTTTTAACTTACAGCAAAAGCTGTAATAACTCTTAATAATTTTTTTAAGCATACTCTATTCACCCCCCTCTAGAGTATTTCAGATCAAACTCTCACTTTCATACTTGCCTCCCCGAGTCGACTCACACCAGTCTAGTTGAGCAAGGCTCCTGAGAGCTGTCGACTCCAACAAATGTTCAAGTCCTCGAGTGGCAGGTCCTCATAAGTCCAAGTACCTGCACGAGCTCCTCTCTTGTATATTGGCCACAGACCTCCTCGAGTGAGATCGAGATCCTCACTGGAGTGATGCCGTAGTCTAAGATCTCTGTACGAGCTCCTCTCCTGCAGGCCGACTACTTGCCTCCCCGAGTCGACTCACACCACTCTAGTTGAGCAAGGCTCCTGAGAGCTGTCGACTCCAACAAATGTTCAAGTCCTCGAGTGGTAGGTCCTTGTAAGTCCAAGTCCCTGCACGAGCTCCTCTCTTGCATATTGGCCACAAACCTCCTCGAGTGAGATCGAGATCCTCGCTGGAGTGATGCTGTAGTCCGAGATCTATCTACGAGCTCCTCTCCTGCAGACCGACTACTTGCCTCCCTGAGTCGGCTCATACCACTCTAGTTGAGCAAGGCTCCTGAGAGCTGTTGACTCCAACAAATGTTCAAGTCCTCGAGTGGCAGGTCCTCTTAAGTCCAAGTCCCTGAACGAGCTCCTCTCTTGCATATTGGCCACAGACCTCCTCGAGTGAGATTGAGATCCTCGCTGGAGTGATGCGGTAGTCCGAGATCTCTGTACGAGCTCCTCTCCTGCAGACCGAATACTTGCCTCCCCGAGTCGACTCACAACACTCTAGTTGAACTAGGCTCCTGAGAGCTGTCGACTCCAACAAATGTTCAAGTCCTCGAGTGGCAGGTCCTTGTAAGTCCAAGTCCCTGCACGAGCTCCTCTCTTGCATATTGGCCACAGACCTCCTCGAGTGAGATCGAGATCCTCGCTGGAGTGATGTTGTAGTCCGAGATATCTGTACGAGCTACTCTCCTGCAGACCGACACCTTGCCTCCTCGAGTCGACTCACACCTCTCGAGTTGAGCAAGGCTCCTGAGAGCTGTCGACTCCAACAAATGTTCAAGTCCTCGAGTGGCAGGTCCTTGTAAGTCAAAGTCCCTACACAAGCTCCTCTCTTACATATTGGCCACAGACCTCCTCAAGTGAGATCGAGATCCTCACTGTAGTGATGCCGTAGCCTGATACCTCTGTACGAGCTCATCTCATGTAGACCGACTACTTGCCTCCCCGAGTCGACCTACACCACTCTTGTCGAGCAAGGCTCCTGAGAGCTGTTGTAACACCCCCATCCGTCGTATGACATATAGTAGAAGGTCCAGCTGGAACCCGACACCATATACCACGGATAGTCGGAAGGGTTATGTATGAATAACCAAACTATCCAATTAAGACTACTCGTCCTAACACAGAGCATTCTAGCGGAAGTTTTTAAACAGTTGAAAGAACCCAAACTTGTATCCATATAACATGAATGCCCAACACCACTACAACTGGAATGAAAACAAATATACAGAAAGGTACACAGCCTTATGGCCTTACAGAGGTTAACTTAATTAAATAATGTTTTCCATACATCGGCTCGCCGGCCGGCCACACATGACAAAATAAAGTACAAATATTCGCTTTGGCCTTCTAGGGCCAACACAGCAACATGGGTTCCAGCCCGCTATTTGGTACTCGGCTCCGCAGTACCTGCAAGCAACATTCCACCGCACGGTGGCAAATAAAGCAACGGTCAGCCAAAAGCCGACCAAATTATAACGACCCCGCCCCTAACTCGGGACGGCGATGCTCCTTCCCTGCAATTCATTAGCCCAGCTAAAATAATATAGTACAAACATGCTAGCCACAGGTGTAGGCTCGCACGGCCAAACACCCCGTGCACTTAGGGCACATTATTGGTGAATCCTGACACTTCAGCGTCTTCACCAACACCCCCGAGATGGCAACAACGTGAGCATTTTAGCCTTTCTGACCACTGTGTAAGGCTCCCAACTATGCCAATAGCCAGTCCCATTTTTGGGTCTCTCGCACCGAACCACATAGCCCAGGTCCGATTCCACTTGCTCGTTGCTCACAACGCGTAGTACACCTTAAGATGTACACACGAGCCAAGCTTCTCTCGGATCCTGCAATTTCCAAACAATCACATAACCCAGTTATGTTCAAGGCCGGTTCCCAGACTGCCAAGTTAGCAGAACAACAATTCCGCTCAGTTTTCTGGGTGCGCCTTGGAGTTAATCCCCAAGGATCCCTGCTGCAATCTACTGCGTAGATACCCGAAAACCCAAAGTACAGAGTCTTCTCCGACAAACCATAACAAATGCAACATCACCGATCCAGACCAACATGTCCGGGTAGGCTTCACACACAATGCCTATGCCTGTACTTCGATTCCGGACTCTATATACAACACAAGGGGGACTATTCCCGTCAACCCCAAGGAACACCACACACTCGCCGCACACTCGTGGGAGCGGGTTTCCCTATGCAAAAAGGAAGAGAGCTTCACATGCTCAAGTAGAGAATCATTACCCTTGTAGTACGCTTTTGCGCCATGGAAAATTACACAGATAGAAGTCTTTGCAACGGGATTTCCTCCATGGATCCGCTCTCGGTTCTCTAAACAGTTCTCCGATGCTCCGCCGGTGGCCGGAATCCTCCTCCTTCTTCCTCCTTGCTCTAACTCCTTAGAAAGAGAAAGCTTAAGTGAGAAATGAGGAGTTAAACCACCATTCCTGGCCTTAACAGAGCAGGAACATGCCTGGGCCGTCAGATCTTATTTAAAGAAAATGAACGGCTCAGATCTGTACAGAAATCCTCAAACCTGGGCCGAACACAGCCCCGCACACGACCGTGTCCCAGGCCGTGTACCTCGATCCCGGCACGATCGTCAAACGCAGAAAAAACCATATGGGCAAGACACACCTGTATCTCAACCTAACATGCTCGTGTCGAGTCCTGGACACGCCCGTGACCGGAGGCATGTCACGAATAACCGTCACGCCAACCGTCACGACTCTAGGGAACACGGGTACTGATACGGGTAGGCACACACCCGTATCAAATGATACACCCATGTCATTCTACCGTGTCTCTTGCCGTGTCCTTCTCGGGATACAGCCGGCCAAAACACCAAGCAAGACACAGTCTTGGACACGCCCGTGTCCTAGGCCGGGTACCCCTATATAGGCACCAAAATTACTTTTGGACGCGACCAGCTCGATAACGATTTTCAGGGCGTTACAAATCTCCCCCCTTAAGGAATTTTGTCCTGAAATTAAGTAAGGGTATACAAAAATTAAATGTTAGCTGAGTAGAATAACCCGAGATATTCCTCCAACATAGTTTGCTCTTGCTCCCAAGAAAGCTCCTCACGTCCGCAGTTATCCCAACGAACCTTAACCATTCAGATTTCCTTGTTGCGGAGTCGTTTGACCTCAACGTCTTCTATACGTATAGGCTTGACCTTTGTCGTCAACTCGTAATCCACTGATACTTGATCAACCGCAACTATCTGCGAAGGCTCTTGCACCGCCTTCCACAACACCGATACGTGGAACACATCGTGCAACCCACTCAACTCCACCGACAGCTTCAATCTATACACTGCCTCGCCAACACGCTCCAGGATTTCAAATGGTCCAAGGTATCTCAGACTCAGCTTCTTCAAATGTCGAACCCACAAAACACCCTTGAACGCCTTGATTTTTAAATACACCCAGTCGCCAACACTGAACTCCACATTCCTATGCTTGGCGTTATAGTACTTTGCTTTCCTGTCCTGAGCGATCTTCAACCTTTCCTGAATTGTACGTACCATTGAAGTGGCGTCTTCCACTGCTTGACGTTTATACAACTTCAACTCGCCTGTCTCCAACCAAGACAACGACGTACGACACTTCCTCCCATACAAGGCCTCGAAAGGTGCCATTCCAATACTCGCTTGAAAGCTGTTGTTATACGCAACTCCACCATGTACATGTGATCTTCCCAATGCTTTCTGAAATCTAGGACGCACATGCGAAGCATGTCCTCCATCGTCTTGTTGACCCTCTCGGTCTGACCATCCATCTGTGGGTGGAAAGTTGTGCTGAAACTCAGCTTAGTTCCCAACAAATTATGCACCAGCCTCCAGTCCTTCGACGTGAAGTGTCCATCTCAGTCACTAACAATACTGCGTGGCACACCATGCAACCGTACGATATTATCCACATAAAGTTTGGCTAACTTTTCCACTGGATCTTCCTTCCTATTCAGGATGAAATACGACACTTTCGTCAACCTATCTACGACCATCCATATGGCGTCGTTTCCCTTCTGCGACTTTGGCATACCATGCACAAAATCCATAGAAATGTCGTCGAATTTCTATTCCGGGATAGGCAAGGACTTTAGGAAGCCTCCGGGCTTCTGGCACTCCGCTTTCACCAAGGCACAAGTTTGGCACTTGACCACATAAAGTGTTACATCCTTCTGTAATTCTGGCCACCAGAATAACTTCTTCATGTCTCTATACATCTTCATGCTACCCGGGTGGATTGAGTACTTAGGATGATGAGCCTCGTACATCAACTCCTCCCGAAGATTATCTGCACTGGGGACGCATAGACGACCGTACTTCCTTAGCAGTCCATCCTCAACCACAAACTGGAAATTTGACCCATCCAAAGATTCATCCAAGATCTGCTTCATGCTGCTATCCTGAATCAAAGCCCGTCAGACTCTATCAGCCAGGTCATACTGCACCTCTGTCCAACACAATATCGCCCCGACACTAGACTGCTTATCGACGCAGGAAATCTCTAATGCCTCCAAATTACAGACCAATCTCTCATCATGTACTGATAACCAACTGGCCCGCGCAGGAGCCCTGCGGCTCAATGCATCCGCCACCGTGTTTCCTTTCCCAGGTACATAATGTATCTCAAAGGTATAGTCCCCCAAGAATTCCATCCACTTCCGCTGTCTCATGTTAAGATCCTTCTGATCTAGCAGGTACTTCAGGCTCTTATGGTCGGTGTATATATCGACCTTTACCCCGTACAGATAGTGCCTCCATAGCTTTAGAGCAAATATCACGGCCGCTAACTCTAAGTCATGGACCGGATAATTCCTCTCGTGAACCTTCAACTTTCATGAACCATAAGCTATCACGCTCCCATGTTGTAGCAGAACACAACCCAAACCACTGCCCGAAGTGTCACTATAAATCTCAAACCCTTCGGTTCCACTCGGCGAACATAAAATAGGCGCCGTGGTCAACCGCCTCTTCAATTCCTCAAAAGCCTGCTCACACTCCAGCGACCACACAAACTTTCGATCTTTCCTTGTCAACGTCGTGAGTGGTAATGTTATCCGCGAGAAGTTCTCTACGAAGCGCCTGTAGTAGCCGGCAAGCCTCAGAAAGCTTCGAATTTCCGCCACTGAAGACAATACAGGCCACTCCCGTATCACTACTATCTTCGCCGGATCCACCGCTATCCCTTCTCTACTAACAACATGATCAAGGAACGCTACTGAGGATAACCAAAACTCACACTTGGAGAACTTTGCATACAACTGATTCCTCCTTAAGGTCTCCAACACCATGTGTAGATGTTTGTAATGGTCCTCCTCACACTGTGAGTATACCAAGATATCATCGATAAATACTATCACGAATGATCCAGGTATTCTCTGAATGTCCTGTTCATCAAATCCATAAACACGGATGGCGCATTGGTCAGTCCAAATGACATGACCGTGAACTCGTAATGCCCAAATCGCATGCTGAACGCTGTCTTAGGGATGTCGCTTTCCCTTATCCTCAATTGGTAGTAATCGGACTTCGGATCTAACTTCGAATATACTGTTGACCCAACCAATTGATCAAATAAATCGTCAATCCTGGGGATCAGATATTTGTTCTTCTCCGTAAGTTTGTTCAACTCCCGATAGTCAATACAGAGTCGCAAGCTCCCATCCTTCTTCTTAACGAAAAGAACCAGTGCGCTCTAAGGCGACGAACTTGGACGCACATACCCTTGCTCCAACAACTCTTGCAGTTGCACCTTCAACTCTGCCATCTCTCGCGGCGCTATCCGATACGGAGAGTGTGACACCGGTTTGGCACCCGGTACCAGCTCAATGGTAAAATCAATCTCCTGCTGAGGAGGGGCTCCTGGGAGATCATCTGGGAACACATCAGGATACTCGGACACAACTGGTATACTGTCCAGATTTGGCCTAGGCGTTGAAGCCTGCACTAAGGTGACAAACAGCTCTGCAGCAGACCGAACCACCTTAATTACTTGAAGGGCCGACATCAAAACTTTACTCGACCGCTTCACGCCCGCAAACATAGTCTCCCGTTCAGTATGCAGTCCCAACTTAACCTCCTTTCGATTGCAATCGATGTAAGCTCGCTGCTCCGAGAGCCAGTCCACAAGAAAGATTACGTCGAACTCCACTAACAGTAGAACCAACACTCGCAAATCAAACTCATGGTCCCCAATCCGAATCTTTACCACACAGAACTTATCCGCTCGCATTGAGCACCCATTGGGCAACAACACATCCAACCTGTCTTTTGCCATCGAGGAAGGGACCCCGACGTATGATATGAACCTTTCGGACAAGAAGGAATGCGATGCTCCCGTATCAAATAGGGCTCTTGCCGGACGTTCGAAAATCAACACGAAGCCTATCACCAACAAACATAAGCTAACATATAAAAAGGTAACAACTACATAAAGTTAAACTGCTATAATTTAACTCATACAAGTCACCACGTCAACCTATTTCATGGCCTCTTGCAGACCAAGATTATAAACTCTAGGCTGGGCTGGAGCATGATGGGACGCGGTTGATTCCACCGCCTTCCCTTTCTCTTCATAGGTCGCTCCAGGCTTCCTCTCGGACTTTGCACGTCCGCTCCAACATTCACGAGCAAAGTGCCCCATCTTCCCACAGTTGTAGCAAGCTCCTGGAACTCGACTTGTGGTTGCCCCCGATGCACCAGATGAAGGGGCTGAGTTCGAAGTCTTCTGCTTCTTGCTCCATCTGCGGAATCCTGACTTTGCATTTGGCACTTTGAACTCTGCCTTCTTTTTCCCTAGGTCCTTCTTCTCTTGGACTTTCTTCACAACCTTTTCCAATGACCAGGCTGAATTGACCAAGGCTAGGAAGCCCTGTGCCTTAGGCCCAACAAGGAGTAACTGTAGGTCACCGCGTAGACCCTTATAAAATTGGTTGTTCTTCCTCTCTTCTTCCGTAAACATAGCACCAGCATACCGACCCAACCGTGTAAACTCGTGGAGATACTCGTCCACGCTTTTTGGTCCCTGAGTCAACTCAAGATACTGATTTTCCATCTCAAGCTTCTGAGCAGAGGGTAAATATCTGGACAAGAACAATCTTGAGAATTCCTCCATAGGCATATCAACAAGCTGCCTTCCCACTAAGAGATGAAACTCCAACTCATCCCACCACAGCCTCGCCTCACCAGCTAAAAGGAAGGTCGCTATGGTGGTCTTCTGCCATTCTTCCGTTAACATGGCCGTCAAGACCCTCTTTATCGTAGAGAGCCAATCTTCAGCTTGAGCTGGCGTTCCAACCCCATCGAACCTCGGAGGTTTAAAGCCCATTACATGCTTGAGCTGTCTCTCCGTAGCCCTCCTCGGCTCTACCTGATCCACCACCAAGCGCTCCACCACCCTCGACTCTGCCTCCCTAACCGGTTCTTGCTTATTCACAGGAGGTGCGTGATGCATTTGCCCTGTAGGTTGGGCATTTATCATGACAAAAACTGCTTCAGCCACAAACCTGATGGTTTCCGCTGAAGGAGGTGTTGTAGGCACATCCCTCGGTGCACTACTTTCCGCCGATTGCGGACGCTCCGATTGACCAACACCGCTCATAGCTGCCTATAATAGCAAAGAACCTAGATTAGACGACACACAAATTGCTAAAAGCAATCATTAGAACACTCAAGTTCCACAAAACAAGTGTATTTTTCATTCCTAAGTGGACATTCATGGGTTCTTTTTGATGTTATAACGATGACGCATACATGTGCTCACTACCCCTTAAAAGAATTCGCCCACGAATTCATTTAAGCCTGACCGTAACCAGAAGTCAGATACCAAATTGTAACACACCTCCATTCGTCGTATGACATATAGTAGAAGGTCCAGCTGGAACCCGACACCATATACCATGGACAGTCGGAAGGGTTACGCATGAATAACCAAACTATCCAATTAAGACTACTCGTCCTAACACAGACAATTCTAGCGGAAGTTTTTAAACAGTTGAAAGAACCCAAACTTGTATCCACATAACATGAATGTCCAACACCACTACAACTGGAATAAAGACAAATACACAGAAAGGTACACGACCTTATGACCTTACAGAGGTTCACTTAATTAAATAATGTTTTCCATACATCAGCTCGCAGGCCGGCCACACATGACAAAATAAAGTATAACTATTTGCTTTGGCCTTCTAGGGCTAGCACAGCAACATGGGCTCCATCCCGCTATTTGGTACTCGGCTCCGCAGCACCTGCAAGCAACATTCCACCGCACGGTGGCAAACAAAGCAACGGTCAGCCAAAAGCCGACCAAATTATAACGACCCCACCCCGGGACGGCGGTGCTCCTTCCCTGCAATTCATTAGCCCAGCTAAAATAATATAGTACAAACATGCTAGCCACAGGTATAGGCTCGCACGGCCAAACACCCCGTGCACTTAGGGCACATTACCGGTGAATCCTGACACTTCAGCGTCTTCACCACCACCCCGGGATGGCAACAACGTGAGCATTTTAGCCTTTCTTACCACTGTATAAGGCTCCCGACTATGCCAACGGCCAGTTCCCTTTTCGGGTCTCTCGCACTGAACCACATACCCCAGGTCCGATTCCACTTGCCCGTTGCTCACAACACGTAGTACACCTTAAGACGTACGCACGAGCCAAGCTTCTCTCAGATTCTGCCATTTTCAAACAATCACATAACCCAGTTATGTTCAAGGCCGGTTCCCAGACCGCCAAGTTAGCAGAACAACGATTCCGCTCAGTTTTTCTGGTGCGCCTTGGAGTTAATCCCCAAGGATCCCTACTGCAATCTACCACGTAGAAACCCGAAAACCCAAAGCACGGAGTCTTCTCCGGCAAACCATAACAAATGCAACATCACTGATCCAGACCAACATGTCTTGGTATGCTTCACACACAATGCCTATGTCCGTACTTCGATTCCGAACTCTATATGCAACACAAGGGAGACTATTCCCATCAACCCCAAGGAACACCGCACACTTGCCGCACACTCGCGGGAGTGGTTTCCCTATGAAAAAAAGGAAGAGAGCCTCACATGCTCAAGTATAGAATCGTTACCCTTGTAGTACGCTTTTGCGCCATGAAAAATTACACGGATAGAAGTCTTCGCAACAGGATTTCCTCCACGGATCCGCTCTCGGTTCTCTAAATGGGGCTCCGATGCTCTGTCGGTGGCCGGAATCCTCCTCCTTCTTCCTCCTTGCTCTAACTCCATGGAAAGAGAAAGGTTAAGGGAGAAATGAGGAGTTAAACCACCATTCCCGGCCTTAACAGAGCAGGAACATACCTGGGCCGTCAGATCTTAATTAAAGAAAATGAACGGCTCAGATCTGTACAGAAATCCTCAAACCTGGGCCGAACACGGCCACGCACACGGCCGTATCCCAGGCCGTGTGCCTCGATCCTGGCACGATCGTCGAACGCAGAAAAAACCACACGGTCAAGACACGCCCGTGTCTCAACCTGACACGCCCGTGACCAGAGGCGTGTCACGAATAACCGTCACGCCAACCGTCACGACTCTAGGGAACACGGGTACTGACACGGGTAGGCACACGCCCGTGTCAAATGACACGCCCGTGTCAAATGACACGCCCGTGTCATTCTGCCGTGTTTCTTGCCGTGTCCTTCTCGGGATACAGCCGGCCAAAACACCAAGCAAGACACGGCCTTGGACACGCCCGTGTCCTAGGCCGTGTACCCCTATACAGGCACCAAAATTATTTTTGGATGCGACCAGCTCGATAACGATTTTCGGGGCATTACAGCTGTCGACTCCAACAAATGTTCAAGTCCTCGAGTGGCAGGTCCTCGTAAGTCCAAGTCCCTGCACGAGCCCCTCTCCTGCATATTGGCCAACGACCTCCTCGAGTTAGACCAAGTTCCTCGTTGGAATGATGCGAGCAGAATTGGGCGAGTATGCGTACATGCATTGACGAATATGCGAGCATGACATAACAAAGCGCGAATATGATATGGCGAGTAGCTGCGCGCGAGTACCGGGGTGCGAGTTATGAAGAGCGACTACAGTCGTGCGAGTATCGACTACGCGACTATGAATAATGCAGACTTACAAGTAAAGCGTCACGAACACTCGTCCTCCCTGAACCTACGAGCCTAGCGAGTATTACCAGCAGACAAGCGAGCAGGAAATCAACATCATGATAACTTAAACTTGTATATATATTTCTCTTTCAAAATGATTACAAGTTACAAAAGATGTCTGTTATAAAATGATGCTAACTATCTTGTGCAAGTATGAGAAATATCGGCGAGCAACTAGGACTCATCGTCTCCAGTATCAGGCCGATATTCCTCATCTCCAATGTCGGCATCCTCTTCCTCGCCGCTTTGCTCCTCGCCGCTGCCACTGCCGCTGCTGCTGCCACTGCTGCCGCTGCTGCCAGAGCCCGACGATGGTGAAGGCAGGCGATCTGGAGAGACTGTCTCGACGAGTAGCTCAGGGATGAGTTCGTCAATAGTGAACACCTTCTCCCCCTCATCGAGCTTCCCGCTGATCCTCAGCCTCGCGAGGACGACGTTGCCTACCGCGCGGGCTATCTCGCGACGAACCGACAACCTCTCCACCCACAAGATGCGAGATCGCTTGATGGCATAATGAGGATTGTCCTCTGGCTGCGGATGAGGAGTAGAGGAACTCGCGCCGGCTTCTAAAATGGCCAGGCCAGATTCCATCTTGGCTGCGCGGACCTGGGCTGCCTCCAAATCAACCCGAGACTTGGCGAGTTCCGCCTCGTACTCAGAGAGCTTTTTGGCGGTTTCTATGTCGGCAGCATGCGACAAAGAACGGAGTCAGCAAAAAGAATCCAAGTGTGGCAACATGAACATCGCGCGTAGGGGAGACTTACCTCATAATCTCGCCAGCGAGTGGATTCCATGCCAAGATCAATCGCCTTATTGCTGACGATCTTCAAGGCCTTAGTCCTCTCTAACATCCTCCTCGCCACGAAGTGATTTAGTTCGATGGCTCGTAAGAGCGAGCAGGCCGCCTGTTGGGCGAGTTCTTCCTCGCTGAGGTCCAGCATCGACTCGGCATCGTCTTGCCCGTACATCGCGTGGAGGAAAACAAGGCCTCCCCCTTGTCGTCCCTGTCCTCCGCCCAAGAGGGGAGGTTGGTGCTCAACGTCACCAGATGCTCGTCCGCCGACCAGGTCACCAACGGGAGACCATAGGCTTCCACCGCGTCCAGCCCAAGGTTGAAATTGGGGTGGAAGTGGGGAAGCCGAGCATGGAGCGGCGACTCCTGGTCGTCAGGTTGCGGCAACGACACCTTCTGGTTTTTGGTCGCGGGGCCCGACGACCTGGCTTTGCCTTTGCCTTTGGCGAGTTTCTTCTTCTCGCCGACATCAGCCGGCGAGTGGGGCTCAAGAAGCGAGGTGGCGACTTCTTTGGCTGGAGGAAGCCGCTTCGCCGGGAGCTCGTTAGGCTCTGCAAAAGGCCGAGCAATGTAAACAAACAGCTATCACGACGAGTATGCAAGAGACGTTCCTCGTTAAGACTTACCTTCATTATAGTGGACCTCAAACAGAGTATTGACGTTTAGTCGCCAAAAGATAACATCGAACCGACAACCTTGGAACGATTCGACGAGCTGCTTGCGCACACCCTCCAATATCGGTGGAAGGAAGGCGACATCAGCAGGCTGGTGCAGCCTTCCCTGGACATCCCCAAAGTCGCCTTCAACAACGACTAGCATCTCGATCCAGCGATGCACCTTATTCGCCGTCCCCACCAGAGTACAAACATGGCTGCTGAAATACACCACGCCCTCGGCGGTCGCGGTGAAGGCGAATATTTTGCAGAAGACTGAAGGATCAAAGATGATCCTCTCCTCGCGCAAGTAACAAAGGAACCCCATGATGATGGCGACGCCATTGGGGTTGATCTGCGCGGGGACTATGCCGAAGTTTCGGAGAATATCGCAATACTCCGGCCACAATGGAAGTCGCAGACTGGCGTCGAAGTGGCGAAGGGGGAGGACCAGTGCGCCCTCTATGCATGTGTTTAGTCGCTCGCTGCGACTAGGAAGTCGGTCCGAGTATCCCTCCGGTAAAAGTCACTCCCTGAAATTTTCTAAGTCCCGCTATGTTGTAATTGACTTTTTGAAAGCCGCATCAACGAAGTTGGCGACGTGGGCTTGGCGGCGAGCACTGGCATCGTCTCCAACCATCTTGCGAGTTCTAACGAGAAAGAGGAAAGAAGAGCGAGGAGCATAGCAAAGTTGCAGCGTACTAGCAGGCAAAGATACTCACGAACTAGGGGTTCAAAAGCGCAATATCGTACTTATGTCCTACCTACCCCCTCTATTTATAGGCGCCAGGGGGGGGGGGGGGTATATCTTCCTTACAGCGAGTATCAGACCAAGACGTGCCCTAAGTGAGTAATCCGACTCCATTGCGTAGGTTGCATAGAACAGATAAAGCATTATCGCAACCTGTAGAACAAACTCGTCACAGACCAGACAAAACATCGCATAAACAGCACATAGAAGAGATTACTATGATAAAAACGCGAGATTCAAACTCGCTTATTACAATCAATGATAGTCCATAAAGTCGCTCTCTGCGAGTTTCAAATAAAAAAAGAAAGAGAAAGTTCTAAGGCCTAGGCCTCTTTGGGGGATAGGGATGTCGCCAGGCCCAGCCCATCTCGCGTGCTCGCCGGAAGTGCTCTGTCGCCAGCGCCACCGCGTCATCGCCGAGCCGCAACTGCTCCTCTATAAGGGTACAAGCGGTTCGGTTTGGGTCGGTTTGGACCCAAACCGAAACCGAATCGATGTTTATCGGTTCGGTTTGGTTTTTTAGTCGGTTTACTCGGTTCAGTTTTCGGTTTTTCAGTTATACTATTTTAAATAATTCTGTACTTAAATATCTCAATAAAATTTTAAAAATGGTATGATAAGTAAAAAATAAATATCATCAAGTTTTATTTACATAACATATATTACAACTAATAACTCATGTTACATTAAAAGAATTATGATTGAATATTTGTATTGAGAAATTGAGTAATAAATATAAAAAGATATAAATAAAATCACTTAAACAAAATGTTTAATTCTTCTTGATGCATAAAATATGCATTACAAAAATTTATTTTTGTTCAAATGATATAAAAATTATTAAGTTGATATAATTTGTGTACATTATTTAGTTAATAAAAGTAGTTCAAAGATCATTATTGGTAATAGTTTTACATGTATTACTAGTCGGCGCAGTTCAGTTTTCAGAGAGGAAAACCAAAACCGAACCGAGTCATTCGGTTCGGTGTAAAATCGGTTCGGTTTGGACGGTTCGGGGCGGTTTGGTCGGTTTTCGGTTTTTCATGCACACCCCTACTCCTCCATCCTCGTCAACCGTCCGAAGGAGCCCATGCTCGCGCGAATGCCGGCAACCTCGTCGAGGACAAGCTGGAGGCGATGGTTGTTAATCGCCAGCTGACGATCATTCTCCTTTACCATGTGGAAGCGGGATTCATAAATCTCCAAAGTACTCTTGAGCTTTTCCATCTTCGACATCCGCACTTCCAACGATGATATTCGGTGATGAGGCTCGCAGATCGCCAGCTGGTCAAACTTGCTCTCCAGCTCCAGGTAGGCGCGAGCAGCAACATGGCGATATTCCATGCCCAGTAACCCCATGACGTCAATGAAGGCCGCCCCTGTAGTGGCCGGCCGATCTGACAGCAAATGAAAGTCGCGAGGTTAGACAAGGTATTTAGCCGCCCTATACGACATCAATATCAACACATACCGCGGCGAGGAGATCTAGATCGGCGAGGGGAGGATCCACGAGTTGGCTCATCTCGTCGGCTCAAAGATGGCCCTCCAGCGTGATCGGCCGCCTTGCCTTGCCCGTGTCCCCCTTGTCCAGAATTCACAACTCTTGGAGGAAAATAGCTCGGCCGCGGCTTGACCGGCTTACTGCCCGCGAGATGTGATGAAGGAGGCGAAGGGAGCGATAAACTCGCCGGTGGCTGAGGATTCTTTAGCGGAGGAGGCAGAGGAAGTCGCATCGTGGAGACTTGAGAAGGCGCGACCAGAGGCGACGACAATGGCAAGGATACGGTTACCGACTGGATGGTGGCGACGTTTGAAAGAGGCGGCGGCGGGGGTATCGAAGAGCTTGCCTCTGGCAGAGAATACCTCACAGGAGACAGTGTAGAACTCGCGGCGGGCGGAGCAGAACTCCTCGCGGGCAGCGCAGAACTCGCCGGGAGACCCTTGCTCCCCAGCGGATCCTTCTTGGGCTGAGGGTCCTTCGGCAAAGGGTCCTTGCTCGCCAGGGTCATCTTCCTCGGCGGAGGATTCTTCGACGGTAGTTCCTTACTCGCCAAAGGAACCGAGGCCTCAGATGTTCTTTTGCCGCCGATATTGATCCGCACCGTGTGTGCGGTCTTTACTGGTCTCCCGGCAGGAAGGGCGACCAGCGACGCAGAGCTCAATGGGGCGACATTCAGAACTACGCCAGCGCCCCCCGAGGGAGAATCTGCGAGTATCATGGTCAAGTTAGCAAGCAATGGAAGCGACCGTCAGAACAAGAAAGCATATCGGCAAAAATGACAACCTGACAGGTCGATGATTTCAACCCGCTATGGCACCGGAGTGGAGGCGGGTTCCGGGGCCAGGGTCGTGGCGAGCTCAGGGATAACGAGCGAGTCGAGGAAACTCACATCAGAGATGGCGACATTGGGAATATCGTCAAGTCCCAGGTCGCTGAGCAACTGTTGCGTGCTGGGAGAGCGGACAAGGTTGCTGGTGGAAGCCGCGGTTTGAGAAAGAGGTGGCGGCGAGTTATCGTCACCCGAGATGGGTTTCTTCTTGGACTTTTTAACCTTTTCCTTCTTGAGGGGGGGGAGGGGGGGTGTAACGCCCCGAAACTCAAAGGAGCAAAGGGGGACGTTTTGGGCCAGTTTTGGTTTCTGGCTGACGACACACGGCCTGGGACACGGGCGTGTCCCAGGGCGTGTCAAGTGTGTGCCGACACTTAGTCGCGAAGTCGTCGAGTTATACTCGACGATTCGTCGAGAAAGGGCACACGGCCTGCGACACGGGCATGTCGCAGGGCGTGTCGACCCGTATCGACACTTAGCCGTGAAATCGTCGAGTTATTCTCGACGATTCGTCGAGAATGGGCACACGGCCTGCGACACGGGCGTGTCGCAGGGCATGTCGACCCGTGTCGACAATCGTCAAAGTGAAATCGTCGAGATTCACTCGACGATCGTCGAGACAAGGCACACGGCCTAGGACACGGGCGTGTCCAAGGCCGTGTCATCCAGTCGTCGTTCTCCCCTCGACGAAATGTCCCGTGTACACGGCCTGGGGGACCAGGCGTGTCAATGTGACACGGGCAAGGACACGGGCGTGTCCTAGAACCCGTGCAGTGCTCGGGTTGGAAACGGGGGAAAATCATGGGGTACACGGCCGGCTACACGGCCGTGTCAGCTGGAACACGGGCGTGTCAACTCGAACACGGGCGTGTTCGATACCCGTGTGCGTGTTCAGAAGATTCGATTTTGACGGCGAATGCGGCACACGGCCCTGGACACGGGCGTGTGCCAGGCCGTGTTCGGCCCAGTTTGGGCATTTCAGCCCCGAATCAAAGCCGCTCGTTTTCTTAGGTTGAGATCCGACGGCTAGGGATGGTTCCTGAGAGTATATACTCGGGTTTGACTTAGAAAAATCCACACTTTTCACCCCTTTTCATCTCTCCAAACCCTTGTAGAAAGAAGAGCTAAGACAAGAGGAAGAGGAGCTAGATCCGCCATTGGAGGAGCTTCGGAGCTCCGAATCGCAAGCCGACTCCGGATCCACGGAGGCAACGCAAGTGCGGTGATTTCTATCCGATTACATTTCGATGGCGCCAAAGAGGAACGCAAGGGTAACGATCCTCACTTGTGAGCATGATAGCTCTCTTTCTTAGCATAGGAAGCCCTCTCTCGCGAGTTTGCGAAGAGTTGGAGGCGTTCCTTCGGGTAGATATGTAAAGTCCCCGTTGTTTAGCGTCCGTATGCGAGAACGGACATAGGCATTTTGGTTGAAGCCTACCCGGACATGTTAGTCCGGATCGGTGATGTTGCATTGCATAAGGCCGGAGAAGACTCCGTGCTATTTGGTGTTTTCGGGTTTTCTACGCGGTAGATTGCAGCAGGGAGCCTTGGGGACTAACCCAAAGGTGCACCCGGAAAACTGGGCGGACACGAGGTCTTGCCAACTTGGTGGCTTGGAAGCCAACTTGAACATAACCGGGTTATGTGACTTGTGATGAAAATGGGACTCGGTAGAAGTTTGACCTGCGCATATGGTTTAAATTACCGTTGCGGGCGCATATGGTTTAAATTACCGTTGCGTTGTGAGCACGGGTTAGATGGAACCGTACCCACTCTATGTCGTTCGGATTAGGGCCGTTGGCATAGATGAGGGTCTTCGGCGGTCTATGGTTTTAATTACCGTGACCCATGCCAGGAAGACAAACTGCTCATTGTTTGGCCGTCCAAGAGAGGATGGCGGTGAGTCGGCAGACTTAGACTGCGTTCACCAAGAATGTGCCCTGAGTGCACGGGGTGTGTGGCCGTTGAGCCTCCGCCTGTGTTGAAATGACTATATTTATAATGCTCGCTTATGCTAATGAAATGCAGGGAAGGAGCATCGCCGCCCCGAGTTGGGGGCGGGATCGTTATAATTTGGTCAGCATTGCTGACCGTTGCTTTGTTTGCCACCGTGCGGTGGTTTGTTTGCTTGCAGGTGCAGCTGGACCGAGCGGTCAATAGCGGGCTAAAGCCCTTTTTGCGAAGCTGGCCCTCGAAGGCCCAAGTGAAATGTTTTCTATTTTTATTCATGTATGGCCGGCCTGCGTGCCGAGGTTGGTAAATCATGTAACGGACAAGTGAAACTTTTTGTAAGGCCTTAAGGCCAATGTTTGGGTATTTTTGTATACATTCCTAAATGTTGTATTAGTGGACATTCGAGCTCTTATGCTGGGTTCTTGTTTACAACTTATATTAACTGCTTCCGCTAGAATGCTCTGTGTAGGACGTTGAGATTGGTTGGTTGGTTTCCATAAGTAACCACCCGGTCTGTCTGTGGTATATGGCGTCGGGCCCCGGCCGGACCTACTGCTATATGTTATGCGACGGATAGGGGGTGTTACAATTTGGTATCAGACTGCTGGTTTTGGTCGGGCTTAAACGGAATTCGTGGTCGAATTCTTTTTAAGGGGTGGTGAGCACATTGTGTGCGTCATCGTTATAATGGTAAAAGAACCTATGAATGTCCACTAGGGAATGAAAATACTCGTGTTTGAGGAACCTGTGTGTTCCTATAATTGCTGTTTGCAATGTTATTTGGTCGCTTAACGGTGTTTTGTACCACTATAGGTGACCCGAAGTGGTGTTGGGCCGTCAGAATGCCGAGGTTCTGAAGCTAGTAGTGCACCAGACGTTGCTCCAGCAACACCTTTGTCGGCTGAAAATATACGATTGGTGGCTGAAGCGGTGTTGGCCGTGATAAATGCGCAGCCTGGGAGGCAAGCGCAGCAGCCCGCTCCTGTGATGGAGCAAGTACCTCTTCAAGAGGCCGAGCCGAGGAGGATGGAGCAAGTGGTTGTAGAACCAATAGTGCCAAGGAGGGCGACTGAGAGGCAGTTGAAGCATGTAATGAGCTTTAACCCTCCGTTATTCTCGGGGTTGGGAACCCCATCGCAGGCTGAAGACTGGCTCTCTAGGGTAAAGAGAGTCATGACAGCGACGGAGACGGAGGAGTGGCAAATGACCACCATCGCTACGTTCCTTCTGGATGGGGAAGCGAGGATGTGGTGGGAAGGTTTGGAGCTGCATCATTTGAGAGGTAGACAACTGATAGACGTTCCGATAGAAGAGTTCTCGGAATTGTTCTTAGCAAGATACCTCCCTTCTACTCAGAGGATTTCAATGGAGAATGAGTTCCTGAAGTTGGTGCAGGGTGAGAGGAGCGTGGATGAATATCTCCACGAGTTTACGCGGTTGAGTCGTTATGCTAGCTCCATCATCATGGATGAGGAGCGCAAGACTAATCGTTTTTATGAAGGCTTGAGGGATGAGCTGAGATTGTTACTGTCGGGACCAATGACGCAGGGTTTCTTAACCTTGGTCAATACTGCCCGGTCCTTGGAGAAGGACATGAAGAGTGTACAAGCGAAGAAAGGCTTGGGCGAGAAGAAATCTGGGTTCAAAGTGCCGACTACTTCAAAGTCTGGCTATCAAAGATTCTTGAAGAAGCATAGGACTTCGGGTCCAGCTCCTTCTGGTGCTTCTGGGGCGACTACGAGTCGGACCCCGGGCGCGTGCTTCACTTGTGGCAAGACGGGGCATTTCGCCCGTGATTGTTGGAGCGGACATCCTAAGTCCGAAAGGAGGCCAGGAGCTACCTACGAAGAGAAGGGAAAGGCGGTGGAGTCGACCGCATCTCACTATGCTCCGGCCCAACCGAGGGTTTACAATCTTGGCCAACAGGAGGCCATTAAACAAGCTGACGTGGTGACAGGTATGGTTTAATTTATAGCAAGTCAATTCCTTTATATGCTTGTTATGCACATGTTACCTTACCACTGCTTGTTTAGGATTCGTATTGATTTGTGAAATTCCCGCACGAGCACTCTTCGATACGGGAGCTTCACACTCCTTCTTGTCCGAAGGATTTATATCACGCATCGGAGTCCCTTCTTCGATGGCGAAGGACAAGTTGGATGTGTTGTTGCCCAATGGGTGTTCGATGCGAGCGGTTAGGATCCGCGAGGTTAAGACTCGTATTGGAGAGCAGGAGTTCGACCTGCGGGCGTCTTTACTTCCGTTAGTGGAGTTCGACGTCATATTTGGCATGGACTGGCTCTCGGAGCAGCAGGCCCATATAGATTGCGGTAGCAAGGAAGTCAAGCTGGGAGCGAGTCGTGAGACGACTTTTACGGGCTTAAAGGGGTCGAGCAAGACGTTGATATCTGCTCTTCAGGTGGTGAAGGCGGTTCGTGCTGGAGCAGAACTGTTCTTTACACTAGTGGAGGTTGCAAAGCCGAAGCCCGCGTTGGATTGTATTTCAGTGGTATCGGAATACCCTGATGTGTTCCCCGCAGATCTTCCTGGAGCCCCGCCTCAACGGGAGATAGATTTTACGATCGAGCTAGTGCCAGGTGCAAAGCCTGTGTCACGATCTCCGTATCGGCTAGCGCCTAAGGAAATGGCGGAGCTGAAAGTTCAACTGCAAGAGTTGTTGGAGCAAGGGTATGTGCGCCCGAGTTCTTCGCCTTGGAGCGCACCGGTCCTCTTTGTTAAGAAGAAGGACAGAAGCTTGAGATTGTGTATTGATTATCGGGAGCTAAACAAGCTGACTGAGAAGAATAAGTACCCGATCCCTAGGATTGATGATCTCTTTGATCAGTTAGTCGTGTCGACTGTGTACTCGAAGTTAGATCTCAAGTCTGGGTACTATCAACTGCGGATAAGGGAGAGTGATATCCCGAAGACAGCGTTTAGTACGAGATACGGGCATTATGAGTTTACGGTCATGCCGTTTGGGCTGACTAATGCGCCGTCGGTGTTCATGGATTTGATGAACAGGACGTTCAGGGAGTACTTGGACCATTTTGTGATCGTCTTCATCGACGATATTTTGGTGTACTCGCAAAGTGAGGAAGATCACTTCAAGCATCTTCATTTGGTGCTGGAGACGCTAAGGAGAAACCAGTTGTATGCCAAGTTCTCGAAGTGCGAGTTTTGGCTATCCTCAGTAGCGTTCCTCGGGCATATAGTGTGTGGAGAGGGTATTGCGGTGGATCCGGCGAAGATTGTTGCGATACGGGAGTGGCCTGAGCTTGCTACGGTAGCAGAAGTCCGGAGCTTTTTGGGGCTTGCCGGTTATTATAGGCGCTTCGTAGAGAACTTCTCGCGGATAGCGCTACCTCTCACTACTTTGACGAGGAAGGAGCATAAGTTCGTTTGGACGCCGGAGTGCGCGCGAGCTTTTGAGGAATTGAAGTGTCGGTTGACCACGGCGCCTGTGTTGAGTTCGCCGGTTGGGACCGAAGGCTATGAGATATATAGCGATGCTTCAGGCAGCGGTTTGGGTTGTGTGCTACTGCAGCACGGAAGCGTGATAGCTTATGGCTCGAGACAGCTAAAAGTGCACGAGAGGAATTATCCGGTCCATGACTTGGAGTTAGCGGCCGTGATTTTTGCCTTGAAGCTGTGGAGACACTATTTGTACGGTGTGAAGATTGATATCTACACCGATCACAAGAGCCTAAAGTACCTGATTGATCAGAAGGATCTGAATATGCGGCAGCGTAGATGGATGGAGTTCTTAGGGGACTATACATTCAAGATCCACTACGTGCCTGGCAAAGGGAATGCGGTTGCGGACGCGTTGAGTCGTCGAGCCCCAGCTCAAGCGAATTGGCTATCAGTGCATGATGAGCGGTTGGTGCAGGAGCTGGAGGCGTTGGAGATTGTTTGTGTGGATAGACAATCTAGTGCTGAAGCAGTGCTGAATTGGACTGAAGTCCAATATGACTTGGCTGATCGGATTCGGCAGGCTTTGAATATGGATGCTCATATGAAGCAGTTCATGTTAGAGGCTCTGGATGGGTCAAATTCCCAATTCGTTGTGGAGGACGGATTGCTGTGGAAAGACGGTCGTTTGTGCGTCCCAAGTGTGGGCAATTTACGGGTGGAGTTGTTGTACGAGGCACACCATACCAAGTACTCGATTCACCCGGGGAGCACGAAGATGTACCGCGATGTAAAGAAGCTATTTTGGTGGCCGGGTTTGAAAAAGGATGTGGCGCTATACGTAGCGAAGTGCCAAACCTGCGCCTTAGTAAAGGCGGAGTGCCAAAAGCCGGGAGGATTTCTTAAGTCCTTGCCTATTCCGGAGTGGAAATTTGACGACATCTCTATGGACTTTGTGCACGGTTTGCCAAGGTCGCAAAAGGGGAACGACGCCATTTGGGTGGTCGTGGATCGATTAACGAAGGTGTCGCATTTTATTCCGCATAGGAAGGACGATCCGGTGGAGAAGCTGGCGAAGCTCTATGTAGATAATATAGTACGGCTTCATGGTGTGCCCCGCAGCATCGTGAGTGACCGAGATGGGCGGTTCACGTCCAATGATTGGAGGCTGGTGCAGCAAATGTTGGGAACAAAGCTGAAGTTTAGCACAGCCTTCCATCCGCAAACGGATGGGCAGACCGAGAGGGTCAATAGAACCATGGAAGACATGCTTCGCATGTGTGTTTTGGACTTTGGAAAGCAATGGGAGGACCACCTTTATTTGGTGGAGTTCGCATACAACAACAGCTACCAAGCAAGTATTCAGATGGCACCTTTCGAGGCCCTATATGGTAGAAGATGTCGCACGCCGTTGTCTTGGTTAGAAACGGGCGAGTCGAAGTTGTATAAGCGATCGGAAGTGGATGATGCTACTTCTTTGGTGAGAACCATTCGGGAGAGGTTACTCATCGCTCAGGACCGGCAAGCAAAGTACTATAATGCCAAGCACAGGAACGTGGAGTTCGCTGTGGGTGATTATGTGTACCTAAAGATCAAGCCGTTCAAGGGTGTCTCGCGGGTGCGACGATTGAAAAAGCTAAGCCCGAGGTACCTTGGACCGTTTGAGGTTCTGGAGCGAGTTGGAGAAGCGGCCTATAGGTTGAAGCTTTCTGTGGAGCTAAGTGGTTTACACGATGTATTCCACATTTCGGTGCTTCGGAAAGCGGTGCAAGAGCCTACGCAAGTGATCGCGGTCGATCAAGTGCCGGTGGATAGTGGGCTAACGACAAAGGTAAAGCCCGTGCGGATTGAGGACTCGGAGGTCAAGCGGCTACGCAATAAAGAGATCAGGATGGTCAAGGTCTGATGGGACAATTGCGGTCGTGAGGAGCTCTCCTGGGAGCGAGAGCAGACTATGCTTGACGAGTATCCGGAGTTGTTCCGCTCAGGTACAAATGTTGTTTTTGTATATCTTTCCTTTATGTAATTTCGTGGGCGAAATTCTTTTAAGAGGGGGAGAGTTGTAACGCCCCGAAACTCAAAGGAGCAAAGGGGGACGTTTTGGGCCAGTTTTGGTTTCTGGCTGACGGCACACGGCCTGGGACACGGGCGTGTCCCAGGGCGTGTCAAGTGTGTGCCGACACTTAGTCGCGAAGTCGTCGAGTTATACTCGACGATTCGTCGAGAAAGGGCACACGGCCTGCGACACGGGCGTGTCGCAGGGCGTGTCGACCCGTGTCGACACTTAGCCGTGAAATCGTCGAGTTATTCTCGACGATTCGTCGAGAATGGGCACACGGCCTGCGACACGGGCGTGTCGCAGGGCGTGTCGACCCGTGTCGACAATCGTCAAAGTGAAATCGTCGAGATTCACTCGACGATCGTCGAGACAAGGCACACGGCCTAGGACACGGGCGTGTCCAAGGCCGTGTCATCCAGTCGTCGTTCTCCCCTCGACGAAATGTCCCGTGTACACGGCCTGGGGGACCAGGCGTGTCAATGTGACACGGGCAAGGACACGGGCGTGTCCTAGAACCCGTGCAGTGCTCGGGTTGGAAACGGGGGAAAATCATGGGGTACACGGCCGGCTACACGGCCGTGTCAGCTGGAACACGGGCGTGTCAACTCGAACACGGGCGTGTTCGATACCCGTGTGCGTGTTCAGAAGATTCGATTTTGACGGCGAATGCGGCACACGACCCTAGACACGGGCGTGTGCCAGGCCGTGTTCGGCCCAGTTTGGGCATTTCAGCCCCGAATCAAAGCCGCTCGTTTTCTTAGGTTGAGATCCGACGGCTAGGGATGGTTCCTGAGAGTATATACTCGGGTTTGACTTAGAAAAATCCACACTTTTCACCCCTTTTCATCTCTCCAAACCCTTGGAGAAAGAAGAGCTAAGGCAAGAGGAAGAGGAGCTAGATCCGCCATTGGAGGAGCTTCGGAGCTCCGAATCGCAAGCCGACTCCGGATCCACGGAGGCAACGCAAGTGCGGTGATTTCTATCCGATTACATTTCGATGGCGCCAAAGAGGAACGCAAGGGTAACGATCCTCACTTGTGAGCATGATAGCTCTCTTTCTTAGCATAGGAAGCCCTCTCTCGCGAGTTTGCGAAGAGTTGGAGGCGTTCCTTCGGGTAGATATGTAAAGTCCCCGTTGTTTAGCGTCCGTATGCGAGAACGGACATAGGCATTTTGGTTGAAGCCTACCCGGACATGTTAGTCCGGATCGGTGATGTTGCATTGCATAAGGCCGGAGAAGACTCCGTGCTATTTGGTGTTTTCGGGTTTTCTACGCGGTAGATTGCAGCAGGGAGCCTTGGGGACTAACCCAAAGGTGCACCCGGAAAACTGGGCGGACACGAGGTCTTGCCAACTTGGTGGCTTGGAAGCCAACTTGAACATAACCGGGTTATGTGACTTGTGATGAAAATGGGACTCGGTAGAAGTTTGACCTGCGCATATGGTTTAAATTACCGTTGCGGGCGCATATGGTTTAAATTACCGTTGCGTTGTGAGCACGGGTTAGATGGAACCGTACCCACTCTATGTCGTTCGGATTAGGGCCGTTGGCATAGATGAGGGTCTTCGGCGGTCTATGGTTTTAATTACCGTGACCCATGCCAGGAAGACAAACTGCTCATTGTTTGGCCGTCCAAGAGAGGATGGCGGTGAGTCGGCAGACTTAGACTGCGTTCACCAAGAATGTGCCCTGAGTGCACGAGGTGTGTGGCCGTTGAGCCTCCGCCTGTGATGAAATGACTATATTTATAATGCTCGCTTATGCTAATGAAAAGCTGGGAAGGAGCATCGCCGCCCCGAGTTGGGGGCGGGATCGTTATAATTTGGTCAGCATTGCTGACCGTTGCTTTGTTTGCCACCGTGCGGTGGTTTGTTTGCTTGCAGGTGCAGCTGGACCGAGCGGTCAATAGCGGGCTAAAGCCCTTTTTGCGAAGCTGGCCCTCGAAGGCCCAAGTGAAATGTTTTCTATTTTTATTCATGTATGGCCGGCCTGCGTGCCGAGGTTGGTAAATCATGTAACGGACAAGTGAAACTTTTTGTAAGGCCTTAAGGCCAATGTTTGGGTATTTTTGTATACATTCCTAAATGTTGTATTAGTGGACATTCGAGCTCTTATGCTGGGTTCTTGTTTACAACTTATATTAACTGCTTCCGCTAGAATGCTCTGTGTAGGACGTTGAGATTGGTTGGTTGGTTTCCATAAGTAACCACCCGGTCTGTCTGTGGTATATGGCGTCGGGCCCCGGCCGGACCTACTGCTATATGTTATGCGACAGATAGGGGGTGTTACAGGGGGGGGGGGGGGGGGGGGTAGGTCGGCGGCGACGTCCTCCTCGCGCGGCCTTTTCGGCTTAGCAATGCTAATAACACCAGTCAGCGCGGCGAGACTATCATGAAGAAACTTCGCAGCATCCGACATCATGTGCGAGTTCTGAAGATCCGGCTAAAGAACTATGCCCCCCTATTTATAGAGATCGGCA
The DNA here is from genome assembly GCA_039583875.1 of Platanthera guangdongensis. Taxonomy (NCBI): domain Eukaryota; kingdom Viridiplantae; phylum Streptophyta; class Magnoliopsida; order Asparagales; family Orchidaceae; genus Platanthera; species Platanthera guangdongensis. Next base: position 110,091,598 of record CM077162.1, read on the forward strand.
GGCAGTCACAAAAGGCGAGCAACCCAGGTACTCGGCACAACAACTTGCCGAATAAGTGTTGGATGTTTCTTTTCAAGCTCCTACATCGCCCGAAAAGAGTGGGGAGTATGTACAACCCGTATTCATCGAGAGTGGGTCCCACAATAGCCAGGTCAGTAGAAGTCAAGGTCAACAAGTCAAGGTAGGAGTCAAAGTCAACACTCAAGATCACGGAAGGCCTGGGCGAGTATAGGCGAGCTCCCCTCGCATACTCGCCGGGTAGGCGACTAGGCGAGATACTCGCCCAGCCCGTGCGAGTTCCTCTGGAAGTCGCCTAGTCGCCAGGGGGGTGGGGTATAAATATGACCCCCTCCCCTTGCATTTGCCTATAAATAGGACCCCAGGGGTACGAGGTGAGCCACTTGAAATCCTCGGCAGGATACTCGCACGCTTCAGTTTCGGGATACTAGCTAAATCTTTTGATTCCTTTTCCTTGGAGAGCAAGTCGCGACCTTGTGACCTCACCAGCTAGCTTCCCTCGTACCCAGTTCGACCATCTTTGGTTGAGAAGGGGCTGCTCCTTTGGAGCATCCGGGTACATGGTGGGACCTTCCAGCCGCAGCATCTGGGGTCCTGTTTGACCTGATTCTTCGTTCTATTCATCTTTGCCGTCTGATCTAGCTTCTGAGCCAGTAACCTTAGGCGGCTTTGGTCCGAATTCTGAGGTTGGGATTTTTCCTGGCTTCAACAGTCATAACTTCAAGAAAGCACCAAAGCAAAAGCCTGTTGTAGAAAAACCAGTGGAGGAGAAGAGAACATGTGATTGCCGTCATCATGAAGCTTCTTCCTCCAAGAATGTTGCCCATGCTAGACCACAATTCTAAAAGGTCAAGTAGGCGAACATAAGACAAAGATACAACAGATTTGACTGTTGGTGTTGTGGCAAAACCGGTCACTTTGCCATCGATTGCTAGTTTAATCCCAGAAATGTTGCTACCCCTCATGTTGGCAATATGAGAAAGACCACTCCGAATGCTAATATTAGTATGGGGAGTGTTCTAACCCGAGACCAAGGACCCAAACATATTTGGGTTCCTATGGAAAATAGATTGTGATTGCAGGTATGTCCAAATGCCACCAAACGCCAATCTGGTATTTGGACAGTGGATGCTCTCGGCATATGACCGGGACAAGAAACCTAATTCAGAATTTTTCTCCAGTCGTGAATGGACCAAAGGTTATCTTTGGAGGTTCAGACCGTGGATTCACTAAAGGCTACGATATGATTACGAACGGTAGTGTATCTTTCTCAGATGTAGCTTATGTTGAAGGTTTGGAACATAACCATATAAACATAAGCCAACTCCGTGATAAAGGATACATAGTTAAGTTTCACTCTGATAAGTGCTTGATAAAATCTGTTGAAAATATGGAAACGATTCTATCCGGCACTGAAAGAAGAAATATATTTTGTTTTAATTTCATTTGTATAGACTCTTCTACACCAGTGTGCTTTTTAGCAAAAGATAGTGCATCTCTTGGTGACCAATGACACAAGAGACTAGCACATATTAATTCCAAAACTATTAGTAAATTATTTTCAATGAACTTTGTACGTGATGCCCCAAATGTCAAGTACATCAATTGTAGATCTTACCATGCATGCGTAAAAGGTAAGCAAACAAGGGCTACCTTTAAAAGCGTTATTGGCAAGGATTCTAATAGATATCTTCATCTGCTTCATATGGACTTGTTTGGTCCACTGCAAATTAGAAGTTTGGGAGGTAAGGATTATACGTTAGTAATTGTTGATGATTACTCGCGCTTTGCGTGGGTGTTCTTTCTGAAACACAAGTCAGATACCTTCAACATCTTTACTAAATTTGTCAGACAAGTCCAGAATGAATACAACTGCTCCATAGTCAAAATCAGAAGTGACAATGGAACAGAGTTCAAGTCTGGGTCCATGACAGAATTTTGTGAATGCTTGGGTATCTTTATGAGTTTTCCTCTCCTCGTACTCCGCAACAGAATGGAGTGGCCGAGAGAAGGAATAAGACACTCATAGAGGCCTGCAAGACTATGTTGAGTGATGCCTCACTACCGGAATATTTTTGGGCTGAAGCCGTCAACACTGCATGCCACATGCAAAATCGAGCACTGATAAATAAGAACCATGATAAGACACCTTACGAACTTCTAAAGGGCAGGAAACTAACTATCTCATATTTTAGAATTTTTGGTTGTAAATGCTTCGTGCTTAACAATGGTAAGTATCATACTACTAAATTCAGTGAAAAGAGTTTTGAAGGTATTTTTGTAGCATATAGTAGCCATAGTAAGGCTTACAGGATATTCAATAGAAAAACCCTGGTCGTAGAAGAATCAATACATGTTGTATTTGATGAGACGAGCTTGCTGCAATGCAACTTCTCTAGTGTGCTCACTGAAGATGCAGGTACAAAGTTAAAAGAACTCAGCTTGGATGAACCATCTGAAGATAAAGATGAAAAGTTCATCAAGATCACCACTCCAACTTCTATTGGAGAGGTTGATGATCCAGATGAAGAAATTGTGAAAGGTGATGAATTCACTCCGGTGATTGAAGATAATCCAGATACAAGGACTCTAGAGCTCAGACATCTGAAAGATCACCCCATGGACCAGATCATAGGAGATCCCAGAGATGGTGTCAGAACTCGTAGAGGTACAACTAATGAAAATTTATATCTAAGTTTCCTCTCGCACGTTGAACCAAAGAAGTTTGAGGAAGCAAACTCAGACGCATCATGGATAATGACGATGGAAGAAGAACTAAATTAGTTCAAGCGCTGCAAAGTATGAAAACTTGTTCAAATGTCATCGGCACAAAATGGGTTTACAGGAACAAGATGGACGAGGATGGAACGATCATAAAGAACAAGGCCAGACTCGTCGCTAAAGGATATCGTCAAGAAGAAGGAATCAACTTCGATCAGATGTATAATCTAGTGGCAAGGTTGGAGGCCATCAGGTTATTCCTAGTATATGCTGCACTCAAAGGCTTCACTGTCTATCAAATGGACGTGAAGTCTGCCTTCCTTAATGGTGACATAAAGCAAGAGGTGTATGTGGAACAACCTCCAGGTTTTGTTGACTTTAACTTTCCTGATTACGTTTACTTATTGCATAAAGCCTTATATGGTCTGAAACAAGCTCCTAGAGCTTGGTATGAGATGCTGTCTAGCTTTCTACTTGAGAACAAGTTCACAAGGGGAATGATAGACAAGACATTATTTCTTAGGAAAATAAAAGGCAAGATTTTGCTAGTGCAAATCTATGTCGACGACATTATTTTTGGTTCTACTGACGACAACCTCTGCAAGAAGTTTTCAAAACTTATGCAAGAGAAGTTTGAAATGAGCAGTATGGGCGAGCTGAAGTATTTCTTAGGACTTCAAGAGAAACAATCTGAAGATGGAATTTTCATCTCACAGACCAAGTTCACCAAAGAGCTAATTAAGAAATTCGGAATGAAGAACGCAACCTCGATGAGGTCTCCAATGGGTTCAACAATGTCTCTGGACAAGGATGAAAAAGGGAAACCTTTTGATGAAACCAAGTACAGAAGCATAATTGGATCCTTGCTCTGCCTTACTGCAAGTAGATCTGACATAATGTTTTCAACATGTGTATGTGCTAGATTTCAGGTGAACTCTAAGGAATCTCACTATGCTGCTGCAAAGCGGATTTTGAGATACCTTAAAGGTACGCCAAATCTTGGCTTATGGTACCCAAGAAGTAATGATAGCGAGCTAATAGGTTTTTCAGATGCAAATTTTGCAGGGAGCAAAGATGACAGGAAAAGCACTTCCGGGACTTGCCAATTCTTTGGAAGAAGGCTTATCTCCTGGAGTAGCAAGAAGCAAAACTATGTAGCAATCTCAACGGCTGAGTCAGAGTACATCTCTGCAGGCAGTTGCTGTGCATAGCTGTTATGGATAAATAATCAATTTGAAGATTATAATATGAAGTTCCAAAATATCCCATTGTTTTGCGACTCTTCCAGCGCAATTGCAATAGCCAACAACCCGATCTCGCACAGCTGGACAAACTATATAGAGCTAAGGTATCACTTCATCTGGGAGCATGTGGAGCATGGGGACATAGATCTACAATATGTCTCTACAGACAAGCAGATTGCAGATATTTTCACAAAGCCGTTGGACGAGACCAAGTTCTCGTTCTTCAAAACGGAACTTGGAATGCTCAATAAAGAAGAGTAGAGAAGATGGACTCACAAGGAGGCCCAGAGATCAAGGATTAGTCTAAAGTTAGAATTCTACAATCTGCCAACTGCTTGACTCGAGTAAGAAGTAAAGTACACGAGTAAGTAAAATACCTACTCGAGTAATGAAACTTGACCTACTAGATTACTCGAAAAGCCACTCGAGTAACTTACTCGAGTAGCAGAATAACTTACTCGAGTAGCAGAATCACTTACTCGAGTAGTCTAACTTCACTCGAGTACTTCAACCCAACTACTCGAGTACCTCAACATATCTACTCGAGTACTTCCAGACTTATCTACTCGAGTAATATTAAGTCACTCGAGTATATGACAGCCGATTTTTCTCCTTAATTCATATTTCGTTATTCGCAACCCGAGGCTTATGCCGCCACTTCTAAGGTATGATTCCATTATTTATCTTTTAATTAGACTTTAACCTAGAGTTATATAAATCAGAATTTCCAAAATAATTCTCTACACGAGATTATTTTCTCTCTCGAGCAAGCCGATCGCCGTTTCGCCTTCCGACAAGAAGTTGCAGAGCCGCGTCTTCTTCCTCCTTGCCGTAGTTTTTCCTACAGTTCCTGGATCATGGCTGCCTCGTTGAAGATTGGGATTGGTTCCGAACTTGTCGCCGCCGGCATCGCCGACTTATCAGATGATTTCCATAACCTCATGATACTGCTCGACACCGCCAGACTCACCTTCATACTCCAATAACCATGCAAAATACTCTTTCCATATGTTACCGAATTCTTCCAAAATGTCAAGGTTAAGAGACATGGAGCTATTCTCAAATCGAAGGTCAGAGGTCTTAAAATCAAACTCACCAAAACCTCTGTATCTCAACTTCTTCGCTTGCCGCTTGTGGATGAGGAAGACCATCTTGGACCAGATGAATTCGACAGAACCTGTCTGTTCTGTGGTGTGTCTACTGATTCTAAATATATCAAATGCTCTGATATGAATCCTGAAGGAAAGCTACTTGTGGACATCATAGGAAAAATTCTTCTCTGCAAAACCAACTCCATAAGAAATATATCCCTCTCCTTCTTTGACATTATGCAAGCCATAGTGTGCAGGAAACGATTTCAGTTTGGAATGATGATTTTAAATAGATCAGAGACAACATTAAAGCTCCCAATTATGCCAGAATTATTTCTCTACTCCTCCATGAAATCAACCCAAAGGTCTTCAGTTTTTCTAAAGGGGCTGTTCTTCACCACATGAAGAAAGTCTCTATATCCTCCATACACAGATGGGAATTGAAGCTACAAAATCCAACATAAGCTGCAAAAGGTCAAGAAATTCCAGCCACACAGGACAGGACCCCATCTCCCTCTCCACATTAGGATGTCAGCTCCACTGATGCATCTATTGAGGGGGAGCCTGCTCCTTCTATCCCAGCAAGAATTCCTACACCTCCAGCAGTAACTCCTCCACCTCCTCAGACTCCAGAAGAAACACCATCTGACCATCAACTTCAAGAAGCACTCCTCTCCAAAGAAGCTGCTATCAGTGAGATGATAAAAGAATTGACTGCAAATGATCTTCCTCCTCCTCTCTCTCCAAAGGAACCCACTACTGACATACCACCATCCTCCACTCCAGTTCAATCCCCAACTCCTGTTCCTTCTCAAGAAAAGTCTCCTGCTGCACACCAAGAGCAGGTTGAGACCATTTTCATTGATGATGAGCTATCCCCTGAGCCATCGAAGCTCCTTTAAAGAATCTGGACTTCTCCATACCCTCAGCCACTGATGAAGGGGATGCCCTGATTCACACTACAAGAGCAAAAAGCTCTGTCACCATTACAGAAATAGCTCCATGGGTAGCTCCTCCTCCTCCAGTTCACTCTACTAGTGCTCCTCCTGCTGCTACTGCTGCTTCATCCAATGATTTGATAACTCAAGTTGTCCTTCTACTTCAAGAACAGAGAACCTACTTTGATGCTTCTATTAAAGCTGTTACTGATAAAGTCACCTCTCTAGAGACTGAGATGAGTAGAGGATTTGCAGAAATCCAACATAATACTGACCAGCTAAGACACCTTTTCCAAATTGGTGGGAAGGCTCTAGACCACACTATTACTAGTGTTGGTCAAGTGATGGAGCAAGGTGTAACCCTTGCTGGTAATCAGATTGAAATGGACAAAAGAGTTGAAACTACCAAAATGAAGATTTGTGAAGAAGTTGGAACATTCAAGGAAGATGCTAGCAGTAATCTGACTGTAGAAGTCAAAAAGAGGGAGAATTTAGTAAAAGAATATCTTGAAAAGTCAGATACTGCCATGCAAGAGCTTTGGGAAGCCAAAATGAAAGAGACCCATGATGATGTCTTAGCACAAATTCAGAGTGTCAAATTCCATACATATGACACTGCTGTCTGGATGCACAATCAAATCCTTCCTGAGTTTGCTGCTGATCCAAATATCATTCCTCATCATCTCAACCCTCTAGCTGCTGCTACTCCTGCTCCTCCTCTGCAACCTACTTTCTCTCACAGACCTGAAGGCTAGGAAGGCCCTCCTCCAGACTCTTATGCTCAAATCTGGGAGGATGACCCTACAGATATTTTTCTCCAAGCTCCTCCTGAGATATAGGCTTCAAGAAAGAAAAGAAAATATGGTGAAGGTCCCTCTGCTAGCAGGTCAATTCCAGTTTCTGATGCTGATAAGAGGAAAGCTCCAGAATTTGCAGAGATCTGGTCTTCTACCTCTAAGTCCCTCATCTTGGATACTCTCAAACTTGTTATGGACTTCCATAAAAGTAGGAACATTCATTACAGTTCCCAGGAATGCAAGTTATATGAGAAATCTATGACCAAGAGGAGACTATATGATAGAGAATTTGGGAGAAATAACCCTGCTCCTCCTCCAAGACCTCCTAAGTACTACCCCAAGCCATACATCTATCAGAGGAGATAATAAGAGAAGCAAGACAGGCAGAACCACCAAGTCTAAGCTACAAGGGCATATGAGATTGTGGAAATGATTGTTGTAGAAATGATACTTTGGAAATCACATATATAATTCTAAGTTTTTGATCATATTATCTTGTTCATAGTCTTATACTTGCTTACACTGAGTTGTCTATTCAGCATTTTCTTTTTATGTCTATAATTCACCTTAGTGTAAAGGGTTCTGACTTCTACAAATATGTGAGATTGTTGGGTATTATATCCACACTAACCCAGATTTGACGAAGTCATCATTGAACTAAGATGAATTAAGTTGTATTTGATGCTTTGTTTAAGTTATGTGTTTGCAGGATTCTAATGACAAGTGTAGACCAATGTCAGTCTACAATGGGTCACCAAACACAGGAGCATACAATATAATCCCTCATTGTGTGATCCAAGGTGTTGACTCATGTGTAGCCTATCTATTGGGATACACTTCATATTCAAGCTCTAGGACTAATTGGAAAAGACTTGATGCTGGTCTCACCAAAGAAGAAGAGAATTCTGTCAAAGAGAATTCACTAAGTGTTTTACTCGAGTAGTTCTATACCTACTCGAGTGAATAACTTAGTTAATACTCGAGTAAAATTATTATTACTCGTGTAAGAATGATAGATCCCGAGTAGTCAATTTATGGCTCTCGAGTAGTTAAGATAACTACTCAAGTAGATTCCCTCTTATTCTCGGGTTAACTGATTTTCTTCTCCAGATACATTCTAAGTAAATTATTCGAGCAGTACTTTATATTACTCGAGTAGTTTATACCTTCTATCTCGAGTTACAAAAGTTTGTACCTCGTGTAATTTCTATTTACTCGAGTAGTTAAGTCATGTACTCGAGTAGTTCATTTACTACTCGAGTAGTCCAGTATTTATACTTGAAAGATAATAGTTGTCAACCTAAATCACCAAGAGGGGGGTGAATAGGCGAGTTGTGCGTCTTTTGCAGAATAAAAAATATTAGAACACAACACAGATCTATCTACCAAATTATCACAGACGAGACAAGATTTATAGTGGTTCCCCGATCTTGGGTACATCCACTTTCCCTCACCGATCTAGCAATCTACTAGACTCGGCTACTCCACTATCTCGGATTGAAAATCAATCCTACCCTCGGAACAAAGTTCCTACAATCTCAATCCAAACAACTGGATCTACAACTCGGAAGGCAAAGCTTCCTACAAACTCGGAGTTGAAAACTTGTACACTCGGAGAAAACTTCTCCTACAAGAATGAAAATTGTTTAAGAAAATACAAACAATGATTTTTCTCTCAGATCTGCAAGCAAGCAACCAAGATCTTCTTCTTGTAAGCTTTACGGCACTTTCAGAAAAATGAAGAAAATCTCAGCACCAGATCTGAATCTTCTGTCTTACACGATCGGGAAGAGGATGACTGTAAGACCCCCCTCCCGGATCCCAAAACATGGCACGAAGGGGGAGTCTTATGCCCGGAACAGCCGCCTTGCGGTAGCATTAGCACACGGGCTAACCTGTACCACAAGACGCCTATTACGCCGGCTACAACAATATCAATAGAACATGCCAACCCAACCATAAATTAAGCAAGAGAAGTCAAAAGCAACACTAAGTAATAATGTCCAAATACATTAATAAAGGAGAAGCTAAAACTTGCTTTTACAATATATCAGAGTACAGCTAGTCATTGCACAAACGGGCTACATCAGAGTATCAAAATACTAACATCAGTAACAGACGGTATCGACGACACCGTCACTTCAGGCCCTGTCGTTCTGGCCTGGCTGTCCTGCTGCGTAGTCTGCGGCTGCTCTACCTGCGGCGTGACCTCCTAAAAAGGGAGACGTAGCAACCGTTAGTCGAAACGACTAAGTGGTTTCACATCCGCTCCCCCGGCGACTCCTCGGCACCGGGCGGAGAGAAGGAATAAGGGTATATATATATATATATATATATATATATATATATATATATATATATATATATATATATATATATATACAGGTGAAGAAGTATAAGCAGGTGACAGTAATGTAAGAGTAACAATAACATGATTTAGCAAATATTTAAGAGCTACAACAAACTAACAAGTATAAGTAACAACAGGAAAGTAACTTAACTTATAAGAATGCCCATACAAACTTATAAGTTAAGGATCGGGTTACATAAAAGTAACTCATCGTATAAGAGTGCCCATACAAACTTATAATGTGAAAGGCTGACTACCAGTGGTGGGCCCGGGTCTAGACCCTGGTAGGCCGGCGTGCCAGCGGGTTCCCGTGGGATGGGCCTGGACTGTTATAATGATAGTTGAGAGACGATCTCGATCTATAAAACTTATTGAGTCTATTTCCTTTGAAAATCGAAGCCCTTGCCGGAGAAGAACAGCGGCAGCGGCGGATTTCGTTCCGTGAAGAGAGAGAGAGAGAGAGGAAACAACGATTCTTTTGGAAAGCGTCGGCTGCAAAACTTAGAATAATTTTCTTCTTTAAAGACTTGTTTTCTGATTAGGGTTTGTCGATTAGACAAGACCTTTTATAGAAGTACTAATAACGATCTTAACTGGTCTTAATGACGTACACGTGGACCAATCATGTCACGGAATTTGAAAATCTGTCAAATCTGGACTTAGCAGAAATTACTGAGAAAAAGAGGTCATATACACGAGTAGGTATATAACTACTCGAGTAGGTAAGAGACTACTCTAGTAAGCAAAGAAAAGTTACTCGGGTATATAACTCATGACTACTCGAGTAGGTTTGAAGACAACTACTCGAGTACATATAATCAACTACTCGAGTACTTAAAAGATCTACTCGAGTATACAAAAAATTTCACGGGAAGTGGAGAGGAACTACTCGAGTACAAGATGTACTACTCGAGTAGGTAAGAAAAACTACTCGAGTGGCTTGATGAGCTACTCGAGTGATAGGACTTAGAAAAATTTCTGAACACTAAAAAATGAGCTACTCGAGTAGGTAGACTGAACTACTCGAGAGGATATAGTCTACTCGAGTATATGAAAAGACTTACTCGAGTAAATGACTTAGAAAAATTTAGGAGAGGAGAAATCTGCACAACTCGAGTAAGAAGAATTATCTACTCGTGTAGTTAAGTAAGCTACTCGAGTAAGTGACAGTCTACTCGAGTATATGGACTTGACTTCACGAGAGGAAGACTTACTTACTCGAGTAGGTAAGAGTTTTGACTCGAGTATAAAGTAGGTATTTCACTCGAGTAGTTAATGACCTACTCAAGTAGAATACTTAGAAAAATTTTAAGGTGAGAATTCTTTCTTCTTTGGAGAAATCAACATCCAACTCTATACACATAGTCCAAGTGCTTGAATATGAAGTGTATCCCAATAGAGAGGCTACACATGAGTCAACACCTTGGGTTATACAATGAGGGATTATATTGTATGGTCCTGTGTTTGGTGACCCATTGTAGACTGACATTGGTCTACACTTCTCATTAGAATCCTGCAACCACATAACTCAAACAAAGCATCAAATACAACCTAATTCATCTTAGTTCCAGGATGACTTCATCAAATCTGGGTTAATGTGGACATAGGTCCCAACAATCTCCCCCTATTTGTTGAAGTCAGAACCCTTTACACTAAGGTGAATTAAAGACATAAAAAGAAGCTAAGTAGAAAAATTAGTGCAAGCAGGCAATAGACTATGAGAAAAGATGATGAGGACAAAAACTTAGAATTATATAAATCAGAATATCCAAAGTTATCAATTCTACAGTCAATCATTTCACAATCTCAAAAGTTCTTGAAAATCGGCCTTGATGCTGTTGTCTGTCCAATTTATCTTATTTTCTTCTCTGATAGCAGTAGGGTTTAGGATAATATTTGGGACGTCTAGGAGGGGCAGCAGGGTTGTTCCTCCCATACTCTCTGTCATAGATTCTCCTTTTGGTCATGGATTTTTCATAAAGTTCCCATTCATATTAGCTGTAATGAATATTCCTGCTCTCATGGAATTCCATAACTAAACTGAGAGTTTCCAGAATCAGGGATTTGGAGATTGGAGATGAAACTTCAGCATGTTCAGTAGCTTTAGTAGGAGCAGAATTGCTAGCAGAGGGGCCTTCACCATATTTCCTTTTCTTCTTGGAGGTTTGAATTTCTGGAGGAGCTTTGAAGAATATATCTGCAGGATCTTCTTCCCAGCCTTGAGCATAGGTGTCTGGAGGAGCAACTGTGTCTCCAGGATTGGGAGAGAATGTAGGTTGCAGAGGAGCAGCTGGGGCAGAGGCATCTATATCTAGATGATTTAAATGATGTGGAATGATGTTGGGGTCAACAACAAGGTCTGGCAGAATCTGATTGTCCATCCAGACAGCAGTGTCATATGTATGAAATTTGACACTCTGTATCTAGGCTAGCACATCATCATGAATTGTCTTCACATGAGTTTCCCATACATCTATCTTCAGAGCAACTGATTTTTCTAAAAGTTATTTGACCAAGCCCTCCCCCTTTCTGATTTCAACAGATAACCTGTCCATAACATCTTCTTTAAAGAGGCCAACTTCTTTACAGATTTTCACTTTGTTTGCTTCATTTCTCTTGTCTAGCTCTATTTGATTATTTACAAGGGTGACACCTTGTTCCATAACTTCTCCAACAATAGTGATAGTGTGGTCTAGGGCTTTCCCACCAAGTTGAAATAAGTACTTGAGTTTGTCAGTATTATGCTGGATTTCAGCAAAGCCTCTGCTCATCTCAGTCTCGAGAACAGTTACCTTGTCAGTTACAGTCTTTAGACAAGTATCAAAATAAGTTCTCTGGTCTTGAAGAAGCAGTGCAATCTATTGCAGCAAATCTGAGGAGGAAGAGTCAGTAACAGCAACAGTGTGAGGAGCAGCAGATGTAGGAAGAGCAGAAGGGAGAGGAGGAGCTACCCATGGAGCTATCTCTTCAAGGGTCATAGAGCTGTGAGGTCTTGTTGTAAGAATGAGAGCATCCCTTTCTTCTGGATCATAAGGGATAGAGAAATCCAAGTTCCTGAGAGGAGCCTCTGCTGGTACAGGAGAGGGCTCATCAGAAATGAGAATGGTGTCTGTCTGTGGTTGAGAGGAATCAGGATTGGAAGCTGGAGTCCTGGCAGGAGAATTATCTGGAGATTGTCCAAGAATTGAATCCTTGTGAAATTCAGAGGATGGAGCTGGAGGAGATAGAGGAGGAGGAATAGGCAGCACTTCTTCAGTGAGTTCTGCAATAATTGCATCTATTGCAGCAGCTGTTGAGAGAAGAGATTCTTGAGGTATCTGATCTGAAGAAGTTGCTGGAGTTTGAGGTGTATGAGGTAGGGAAGAAATTGCTGGCTGAGGAGATGAGGTAGTTTTTGGAGGAGAGGACATCCTGACTGAGATAGAAGGAGCAGGCTCCCCCTCAGTTGGTGCACTAGAGGAGCTGGCCACATGATGAGGAGAGGGAGATGGAGTCCTGTCCTCTAATGCTGGATCTGCTGGAACTTCTGTAATCTTAGCAGCTTGGGCAGGATTCTTCAGCTTGAGCTCCCATCTCTGAATAGAGGAAATTGAAACCTTCTTCATGTGGTGAATAGGGGTCCCTTTGGAGAAGTCAAATACTTGAGGATTGGTTTCATGGAGGAGCAGAGAGATTATTCTGGCGAAGTTGGGGGATTTTAAACTATCCTTGATTTTATCTAGAATTAACATCCCAAACTGGTATTTCTTGCGGCAGACAATGACTTGCATTATGTCGAAGAAATACAGTGGAATGTCTCTTATGGAGTTGGTATTGCACAACAAAATCTTTCCAATAACATCAACCAGAAACTTTCCTTCTGCGTTCATGTCTGACCTTTTGATATACTGAGCGTCAGCCGAGATGCCATAGAATAAGGCTGTTCTGTCAGAATCTTCATCATCTAGATCATCTTCTTCATCTACTATCGGTAATCAGAGAAGTTGAGAGACAATGGTCTTGGTGAGTTTAATTTTCAAACCTTTTACTTTTGATTTCAGGACTAGTCCATGTCGCTTGACCTTCAGATTTGAGAAGAATTCCGCTACCTCCGGGAAGAGGATCCGACAGGGTTCTTGCAGGATGAAGGATAACCCTGCGGTGTCTAGAAGAATCAGCAATTTGTGAAAGTCGTATGAAAGCTCGGCAATCCCGGCTGAAAGATATGGTACCTAAACACCTAGAGGGGGGGGGGGGGGTTAATAGGTGACCTAATCCTTTTTAAACTCTAATGGCAGCCAACAATTTATAACACAGATTTCTAACTATTCTATCACAGCACACACACAACATACACAGCAACAATCACAGCACAACACAGTATACACAGTGGTTTATAGTGGTTCCCCAAGATATGGGTACATCCACTTTCCCCCTTCACCTATCTAGCAGTGTACTAGATTCGGCCAAACTCCTCCACTGTCTCAGAACCCAAAATGGTTCCTACACCTCAGGCCCAAGGCCTTACAACTCAGCTTTATCCCAAAGCCTACACTCAGCCAATCAAGGCCTACACTCAGCCAACCAAGGCCTACACTCAGCCAACCAAGGCCTACACTCAGAGATCTCAATCTCCTACACTCAGGCTCTCAAGCCCTACCCTCAGCCTTTATAATTATAGGCTTACAATTCTCTCAGATCCAAAGGATCCTACAAGTTAAAAATGTATTACAGATGTTAACTCTACAACTCAGAAATAAAAGAGGGGAGTTGAGAGTTTCTTGATGAGTTCTTGGAAGAACTCAGCTGGATTCAATCTGACTTAGCTTTCTCCAAAGCTTCTTGAGTAGAACTGAATAAGACTGAATCCTCCTGCAGTTGTTCCTTGACCTCTGCCACTTAAGATCCAGAATGTATCTGAATCCTTCTTCTCAGCCTAGTTCCAGAGGCTGATTTCTTGGATGGAGCCCTCTCTCTCCAACTTCTTAGATCTGCACTTGGACTGCAAGATCTTCTTGTGTTGATACTCTTGGTACCACTTTGATAACTTGTTCTTCAACAATGTGATCAATCTGAACCACACTTGAACTTCTATTTCTGTAAACTGAAGGTGCCTATTTATAGGCCTTCTTCATGGTAACCGGTTGGTCCGGTCCATAACTGACTTCTGATATCTCTGACAGGTGCTGTAGACCGACTGGAACGGCAGCTGTCAAGTCATCCAGTCATTTCTTGAAAATCTCTAACTGTCTGAAAGTGTCGAGACTTTCTGTCTTTAAGTGTCGACACTTATAGACCAAGTGTCGACACATGCTGTGTAAGTGTCGACACAAGTCTACAAGGTGTCGACACAACTCCTTGTATGTCTCGACACAGATTCTTCTTCAGGTGTCGACACTGAAATTGAGTGTCGACACAAGTACTTGATCTTCTAGCTTTTGCTGAATTCTTCTAAGTGTCGACACATCACCTTTGTGTCGACACATCTTCTTGTGTTGAATCTGTCAAGTGTCGACACTACTTCTTGGTGTCGACACATAGTCTTCTATGTTGATACTTGCTGAGTGTCGACACAGCTCCTTGTGTCGACACACCTTCTTCTTGTTGAGACTTCAGCTGAGTGTCGACACATTCCCTTAGTGTCGACACTTGTACTTAGAATAATTTTGTTGATCTTTCTGATCTTTGCTAAGTGTCGACACAGCTCCTTGTGTCGACACTTTCTTCAAGTGTAGAGTCTTTAGCTAAGTGTCGACACATTGTGCTGGGTGTCGACACATACTTAATGTGTTGACTCTTCTGTTGAGTGTCGACACATTGTTCTGAGTGTCGACACTTTAACTTAGTCTCTGCAGACTTTTGCTGAGTGTCGACACAGCTCCAAGTGTCGACACTTTCTGGTGTAGACACAGCTTCACTGGGTGTCGACACAGCTCCTTGTGTCGACACTTTCTGTCTGCACTTTTCTTCACTGAGTGTCGACACAGCTCCAAGTGTCGACACTTTCTGTCTGGTGTCGACTCTGCATCCCAGGTGTCGACACAATGACTCCAAGTGTCGACACTGCTTGTCTGGGTGTCGACACAAGTCTTCTTAAGTGTCGACACTTTCCCTCTAGGTGTCGACACATGGACTTAGAAACTTTTTGCTTCAGTCCAGTGATTTCTTAACCTGCACAAGTAAACTCAACATTCATCAAATACATTATGATGTATATCATTGAGTTGGGTGAGGCTTCTTCAAATCAGGTACATTTGACCAATGTACCCAACAATCTCCCCCTATTTGGAGAAGTCATAACCCTTAGTCAATGATATACACCATTCATAATTAAAAATTACAAAATGATGTAAAACAGGTAATATACAGCAGGGTAAACATAAACATGTATTAATTCACACATGTATACACATTCATCATTTCAGAACAAACAAGAAATAGACACATTCACAGAACAATCATGAAATATATTTATCATATATTGTTCTAATATTTTTCTTATACATCTTCAGTGGTTTACAAAAATGTTTTACATTTAAAAGATTACAAAATAATCTTCAAGTAAAATCTTAATCTATTTCTGATCAGGTTCCTTGATAACTATTCCCTTGCCAGCTTGGACTTGAGCTTTGACAGGGGCATCAACAGTTTCAGCATCAGCAGGCTTCTTGCCTTTTAGATCTTTCTTTTTAAGTTCTTCTGCCTTGATCTTCTGCCTCTCAAAATAATGATATGGCTTAGGGAAGTACTTGCTAGGCTCCACTGCAGTAGGAGGTAGCTTTCCCATCTTAGCCTTCCTTCTGTATTGAACTATTGCTTCCTGCCTGATCTCATGTTTTCTCCATTCTACTTCAGAAAACCATTTGTTCCTGTCATGAGTATTGTCCTTGGCAGCTTTCCAGGCAGTTAAAATTATATTCCTAGAGGTAGGGCTCCACTGTTCAAAGTCTGGCCTTTGTTCTGCTTGTTCCCTAAACCTCTTTTTGGACAACCTTGTCTCTTCTTCTTTCTGTAGAGCCTCTTGCATGGCTTCAGATATAGGTTGAACAACCTTTTCAATATGGACATTGTCCTTGCCCTCAGGTGGGCTATACATTGTGCTCACATCTGCTTGAATCATTTCAAAGTCTGGAGGTGGATAAATGACCTGAGCTACTTCTGGTTGCTCACCTCCAAAATAAGCAGGATTTAGTCCAGATTCAGCAACCTCATTGTCATCACACAGAGGAGGATATCCAAGTATAGCTCTGATGGAATTTGATATCCACTTAGCATGTTCAGAGCTTGCCTTGACTAGTACTCTCTCCCCCTTTATGACTTCTCTAGCCATGTGATCTCTGACATCATCCTTCTGAAATCTGATTTGACTATCCAAGTATCTGATACCATCTTTAAAGAAAGGTTTAAGCTTTTGAAGTTGTTCAGATATGACCTTTTGGGAGGCTTGGATTGCAGTCTTTACAGCAGAAATTTCCTCTTGAAATACTTTATCAAAATCAGCTTTAGCAGCAGCAGTAGATGTAGAAGGTTCAGCAGCCTTGTTCTTCAACTCAGTGACTATAGCATTATGAGAGGCAGTCAAATTGTCATTCATTCTTAATTGATTCTCAAGAACATATCCTTGTTTCAATGCTATGTCATCCACTTGTTCTTTGATCTTCTCTTGGTGTGTTGCCAAATACACCACTGCATTTCCACCTTTGTGGAAGCAATCAGTCATTTCCTTTTTGTTAAGGTTCATTTCAAACCTTATAGACTTTATATCTTGGGCCAGATCAAACTGCAAAGCTTTGTGCCCTTCATCTACATAAGCCTCTATAGCTTTTCTCTGTTCATCCAGTTTTATCTGCATTGCAATCATTAATGCACTATAATCAACAGTTGGAGCTTGTTGAACTATAGGCTGTGGTGCAATTGATTGCAGAGCCTTCTTATAACTTTGACTTCTTCTTTTGAAGACATACAGTTTCTTCTTCTTTGCCCTAGCACTCTCCTCATCTTCAGAGGCAGAAGTGCTGGCTATGTCAGCCCTCTCCTTAGGGCTTTGAGGTCTTTCAGCTTCCATATCAGGTGCCTTCTCATTTTCTTTCCTCACAGGCTCTTCCATAACTTGCACTTGCTCCCCCTCAGCAGCAGCATTATCTCTTCCAGCAGCTTCCTTGTCCAGGTCAAAATCTTGTTGGTCGAGATTGAGGAATAAATCTTCCATGGTGAATTCAGGGGGTGAAGAAGCTGGAGACATTCTTGGTTCTTCAACCACAGGATCAGGGATAACTGGAACAGCAGATGTGTCTTCTAGAACAACATCTGGTTCTTGACTATGCAGCTGAGTTTGCTGAGGAACATCAGACAAATCAGCAGCTTCTATAAGATATTCTAAAGTATTTAGATCAGTGAGTACCTCTTGGATGATGATGGTGGCTTGCTCACTGTCCAGTGTAGATGGTTCTTCTATAACTGGAGGCTCCCCCTGGCTGTGATCCTTGTGAATGGGGCTAGCTTCAGGCAGCTCCCCCTGGATCTCAGCAATCTCTTGAGCAGCAGGAGATTTCACTACAGCTTCTTCCTCTTGATCATCAGGAGTGAAAACAACATGTTCTTCACTCCCTGAACTGCTGGAGGACTCTTGTGCCATTGGAGCAGTTTTTCTCTTTTTCTTTGGGGGAATCTCCTTCTCAGTAACTGTCTTCTCTGGGGTTGGCATTTCCTTGGACAACACCCCGTCCCATCTTGAAAAGATCCTTTGATCCATCTTCCTCATGTGATTTATCTTACTTCCTGCAGCAGAACTCATTACCTCTGGTATCACACCAGCTAGGTATAGACTGATGATTCTGCCCAGATTGGGCTTTTTCAAGCTCTCCTTAATCTTCTCATAAACCACTATTGACCAGTCTGTTTTCAGAGTGAATATGATCCTTGTCATGATTCCAAACATATAGGCAGACACTCTGTCATGCCCTCCAGGTTTGCTGAGTAAGACCTTTCCCACAATCTCAGACATGAACTTTCGTTGATTATTCATGCCTTTCCTGTTGAAAACAGAACCTATCTTCATCTTTGGATCAAGTCCACACCAGGTTAGAGCTTCCCTGGTCTTGGATGCAGTAAGTTCTTCTTCATCTTGAGTTCTTGGCAATTGAAGAATCTTCCTCAGACCTTTTGGGGTTACCTTAACCTTTTTTCCATGAACTCTGGATTTGATTTTGTATCCAGATTCATCTACTGCAGCTCCATTAAGGAATCCAAGAACCTCTTTCTTCCATATCTTAGTTGGTTCTGAAACTAAGTACTCTAACCCAGAATCGGCGACTAGGGTTACTACGGCCTTGATTTCTTGATCAGCATCGTCGAAGGCGCCACACACTAGCTCATATCCTTCGTTAACGTTTTCCTCAAGCTTAGGTGCCATTAGGGTTTGTAGAATTTGTCTTTAGAAAAGAGAGGTGTCGACACAGTAGTTTTGGTCTCGAAACTTTGAAAGCGTGTCGACAAACAAAGACAGAACCCTATTTATACCTTTCTGATTTTGAAGATGAACAGGCGGGACAACTAACTTAAAATGTGTCGACACTGGCAATAAGTGTCGACACTGACTTATAATATCTCTACACATATGTGTCGACACAAGTTTAGCCAACAGATTTTATGTGTCGACACTTGATGATGTGTCGACACAACATAACTCGACACATTGTCGAGACTTTACTTAGAAAATTCTGAGTAAAACATAAGTGTCGACACCATATTGGATGTGTCGACACCGACTTGTCATGTGTCGACACTAACATTCTGAAGTGTCGACACCAACATCCTGGATGTGTCGACACCTTTTTCCTGAAGTGTCGACACCACTATTCTGTGTCGACATAGACTTGTCTATGTGTCGACACCTTTTTACTTAGCCAATTTTAATTCTGTAAACTTACTCTAAGTTTAACATTCCTATTTCAATTTTGAATCTATTGAACTTAGCTTCTTCTAGGGGCTTAGTAAACATATCAGCTATTTGATTATCAGTTTTAACATATTCAAGTAAAATATCTTCTCTTTCTACATGCTCCCTAAGAAAATGATATTTAATTTCAATATGTTTAGTTCTACTATGTGATTCAAGGTTATTAGCTATTGAAATAACACTTGTAGAATCACAGAAAAGTGGAGTTCTACTTACCTGAAATCCATAGTCCTCTAGCCGATGTTGTATCCACAGAAGTTGAGCGCAGCAACTTCCTGCAGCTATATACTCTGACTCTGCTATGGAGATAGCCACACTGGTTTGCTTTTTGCTACTCCATGAAATTAGTGTCCCACCCAGAAATTGACAAGTTCCAGTAGTGCTCTTTCTATCTTCTTTGCATCCTGCGAAGTCTGCATCTGAATAACTTGTTAGATCAAAATCTCCATTCCTAGGGTACCAGAGGCCTAGATAGGGAGTGCCCTTTAGATATCTCAATATTCTTTTGACTGCTGTCAAATGAGACTCTTTAGGGCAGGCTTGATACCTGGCACAAACACATGTAGCATACATGATGTCAGGTCTACTAGCAGTCAAGTATAATAGGGAGCCAACTATCCCTCTATATAAGGTTTCATCTACAGGTTTCCCTGCATCATCCTTACTAAGAGACATACTTGACCCCATAGGAGTCTTCATGGTGCTGGATGAATCCATTCCATATTTCCTTATGAGTTCTAGGGTGAACTTTGACTGACAAATGGACAAACCACTCTCAGTCTGTTTAACTTGGAGACCCAAGAAAAACTTCAGCTCTCCCATACTACTCATCTCAAACTGACCTTGCATAAGTTTTGCAAACCTTTTGCAAAGGCTGCTTTCAGTAGACCCAAATATAATGTCATCTACATATATTTGGACTAGTATGACTTTGCCTCTAGATTCCCTAAGGAATAGAGTCTTATCTATTTTCCCCCTTGAGAACTTGTTCTCAATGAGGAAACTAGATAGGGTTTCATACCAAGCCCTAGGGGCTTGCTTTAACCCATATAAAGCTTTCCTAAGTCTATAGACATGATGAGGTAGAGTTGGATCAACAAAACCTGAAGGCTGCTCCACATAGACTTCTTCCTTAAGATTACCATTTAGGAATGCTGACTTGACATCCATTTGATATACCTTGAATCCTTGATAGGTTGCATAGGCCAAGAACATTCTTATTGCTTCCAGTTTGGCTACTGGAGCAAAGGTTTGATCAAAATCAATACCTTCTTCTTGCCTATATCCTTTAGCAACCAGTCTAGCCTTATTCTTAATGATGACCCCTTGTTCATCCATCTTATTCCTGTAGATCCACTTAGTTCCTATTACATTGTGGTCTTTAGGTTTAGGAACAAGTTCCCAGACCTTGCACCTCTTGAACTGATTAAGCTCTTCTTGCATTGCTTCAGTCCATTGTGGATCTTGTATTGCTTCTTCAAACTTCTTAGGTTCAACTTGTGACAGAAAGCTGGAATAGATTGCTGCATTCATGTTTCTACTCCTGGTTTGAACTCCTTGTCTTGGATCTCCAATAATCAGCTCTACTGGATGATCTCTAAGATGTCTGTGGGCTGGAGGCATCCTAACTTCTGGTTGAACCACTTCAGCATCTGCATCATGCTGTATTCCTTGTATTTCTTCAGCAATTGGCACATGTAGTTCTCCCCCTGGACAATAGCTACTTTCTTCTACTTGCTGTCTTGCAGCAGGCACTTCTTCTATAGTAAGCTTGTCCATTTTCTTTGTCAAACCTGTGGGGCTTCATACACTACTAGACAACTCATTATTAATAAGTTTAGTCTCATCAAAAACTACATGCACTGATTCTTCTACAACTTGTGTAGTCAAGTTGTAGACTCTATAAGCCTTACTATTATTGCTGTACCCAACAAAAATTCCCTCTTGGGACTTGACAGCAAACTTAGTTAAGTAAGACTTCCCATTGTTAAGTATGAAGCATCTACAACCAAAGATCCTAAAATAGGATAGGTTTGGTTTCCTACCTTTCACAACTTCATAGGGGGTCTTATTTAGCCTTTTAGTGATGGTAGCCCTATTTATAACATGGCATGCAGTATTAACTGCTTCAGCCCAGAAATATTCTGGTAGTGATGTATCACTTAGTAGGGTCCTACCAGCCTCTATCAAGGTTCTATTCTTCCTCTCAGCAATGCCATTTTGCTGAGGTGTTCTAGGTGAAGAGAATTCTTGAAATATCCCAAAGTCTTCACACAGTTTTGTCATGCTATCAGGCTGAAATTCAGTACCATGGTCACTTCTAATTTTGACCACTGTACTATTTAGTTCATTCTGAATTTGCTTGACAAAGCTATAGAAGACACTAGGTGTTTCAGATTTCTGTCTTAAGAAGAACACCCAGGAAAACCTTGAGTAGTCATCTACAACTACAAAGGTATAGACCTTCATACCTAAGCTGTGAACTGGCATTGGACCAAAGAGATCCATATGCAAGAGGTATAAACACCTCACAGCATCTTTGTTTTCTATGCTTCTAAAGGTGGATTTAGTCTGCTTGCCCTTTTGACAAGCTGAGCAAATACCATCTTTAACACACTTAACTTGAGGACCATTCCTCACTAACTCTTTGCTAAAGAGTTTGCTAATAGTCTTGTAGTTAAGATGGGCAAGCCTCTTGTTCCATTTAACACAATGAGAGACTGTCTCATCAGCTACAAGACAAACTGGAGAACCATTGTTCTCAACCATAATGTCTAGGCAGTAGACATTCCTCTTCCTATAACCTGTCAAAATGATCTCTTGATCACTTGACCTCTTGATATGACAACCATTTTTAACAAATGAGATGTCATACCCTACATCACTTAATTGACTTATACTTATTAGGTTGTGTTTCAACCCTTTAACATAAGCCACTTGAGTAATGGTAACTAAGTTTGTAGAAATGTTACCAAATCCTTTGATGATTCCTTTTTCAGAACCACCAAAGGTTACTTTTGGACCATCTTTTACTGGAATGTAGTCCTTTAGTAATCCTTTAGTTCCAGTCATATGTCTGGAACATCCACTGTCCAAGTACCATGTTGGGGTATGGCCACTTGGAATCACCTGCAAAATAGATTAATGAACCTTAGAACCCAAAGAATTCTTGGGTCCTTGGTACTTGTTAGTCTGCAATCTGACAAAGCTACCCACTGGCTTTCCAACAGGTAGTTTGGTACTCACTTTGGCACTAGCATTGTGCCAACAGTCCACTGCAAAATGGCCAACTTTGCCACAACACCAACATTCAAACTTATTATACCTTTGCTTAGGTACAGCCTTGACTGTCTTGTCTACAGCAGGCTTGTTGAATGTTGGGGCTTTGCCCTTGGACTTAGACTTGGACTGCTCAGTCCCTGCAGGTCTAATAAAGCCCAGTCCAGCCTTGCCTTTATGATGAACATATTCATCAATTAAAGGTAACACTGACTTAGGTTTAGAAAACCTAGCAACAAGCTCTCTCTCTTTCTGAAGATTGATCTCCAGACTCTTGATTTGATCATTTTTAAATGATATAGTACCCATTTGAATCACTGTAATGTGCTTCAACCTGGCTATCTCATTCAGTTTTTGATCAAAAGACTTCTCAAAATCTGTTGCTGCAGCTTTAAGAATAACAATTTCCTTTGCCTGACTTTTGGCTAGGGTCTTGCTTTTCTTGTAAGCCTGCAACATCACCTTATATTCATCTATAAGCTAATGAATATCATCCTCAGACTCAGATACATTCTCATCACTTGATGAAGAAGAATCTGAATCTGAACTAGAACAAGAAACTGAACTTGAACTTGAACCTTGTACCTTACTGGGTCCTGACTGCTCCAGGATTTTGGCACTTTCTGTCAAAGCCATTAGCCCTTGGCATTGACTGTCTTCTTGTTCATAAATAGACTCCATTAACTGCATGAATTCTTCCTCTTCTTCTTCTTCAGCAAACAGCCCTATGTAGGCTTCAGCCTCAGACTCAGTTTCTGAAGAAGAGATATCTGATAGAGTCTTCTCCTTCTTGGCAACAAAAGACTTCTCTTTCTTGCCTTTGAAGTGAGCCTTTTTCCTGTCACCAGATTCCTTTCTCTTCTCTGGATAATCTGCAATAACATGGCCCTGTCTATTGCAGCAATAACACACTATCTTAGATCCAGTTGCCTTGCTTGACTTTGTCCTCTTCCTGTCTTTCTTTGAAGGCTTTTTCTCCTGATAAAAGACTTCCTTTCCCTTTGAAGTAGAAGGACTTGACCTCCACTGTTTCTTCTTCAAGAATTTCTGAAAGTGTCTAGTGAAGGCAGCAAAGTCTCCATCACTTTCACTGCTCTCAGTCTTTGTGCTGACTGACTCATCTGATTCTGATTCAACTACCTCTGGAGGTGGAGTTGATGACTTATTCCTGCACTTTCTGGGGACTTCTGTCTTGAGAGCAACTGATCTTTCCTTGTGTTCAGTCCTTGTTGATTTCTCCTCCTCTTTCCTTACTGTCAATTGCATTTCATAAGACAATAACTTGCCAAACAGTGTAGGAGGAGGAATTTCCCCCAACTTAGCCATTTCTCTAATGACACAGATCTTTGTGTCCCAATCTTTGGTTAGGGATCTTAGGAACTTGTCATTTAGTTCATAGTTACTGAACTCTCTTCCATAAGACATGAGTTCATTAACTATTCTGTAGAACTTCTTGTAGCACTCAGTTATGCTATCACCTTTACCTTGTCTAAAACTCTCATACTCCTGATTTAGCAAGAATTTTCTATCTTGTCTGACTTCTTCAGATCCTTCCATATACACTATAAGAGTGTCCCACATCTCCTTGTCTGTCTTACATTGTATAAGATTCTGAAAAGTTGCATCATCAATGACACTCACTATAATGTTTTGTGCCCTCTTGTCTATTGTGGCTAGGACAATCTCATCCTTAGTCATCTCAGAGAAATCCTTTGGAGTTCTCTGATTTGCATCTAAAACTGAAATTTTCATGGGCACATAAGGCCCTTCATTTACTGTGATGTAGATTCTAGGGTCTGAAGCCTCCATAAACAGCCTTACCCTTTCCTTCCAGATCCCAAAGATCTCTTTCCTGCATATGAGTAATTTCATGGAACCCAATTCCTTGTGATTCTCAGAGGAACCCATGTTTCTTGATTTTCTTGAATTTCTTGAATCTGTGTTTTGCCTTATACTGAATCTGCCAAACAGGATCTCCTCAGACTGTTAGTCCTTTTTGAGCAACCTCCCTCTGATACCACTTGAAAGATATGATACTTAAACACCTAGAGGGGGGGGGGGGGGGGTGAATAGGTGACCTAATCCTTTTTAAACTTTAATGACAGCCAACAGTTTATAACACAGATTTCTAACTATTCTATCACAGCACACACAACATACACAACAACAATCACAGCACAGCACAGTATACACAGTGGTTTATAGTAGTTCCCCAAGATATGGGTACATCCACTTTCCCCCTTCGCCTATCTAGCAGTGTACTAGATTCGGCCAAACTCCTCCACTGTCTCAGAACCCAAAATGGTTCCTACACCTCAGGCCCAAGGCCTTACAACTCAGCTTTATCCCAAAGCCTACACTCAGCCAATCAAGGCCTACACTCAGCCAACCAAGGCCGACACTCAGCCAACCAAGGCCTACACTCAGAGATCTCAATCTCCTACACTCAGGCTCTCAAGCCATACCCTCAGCCTTTATAATTATAGACTTACAATTCGTTAAAAATGTATTACAGATGTTAACTCTACAACTCAGAAATAAAAAGGGGAGTTGAGAGTTTCTTGATGAGTTCTTGGAAGAACTCAGCTAGATTCAATCTGACTTAGCTTTCTCCAAAGCTTCTTGAGTAGAACTGAATAAGACTGAATCCTCCTGCAGTTGTTCCTTGACCTCTGCCACTTAAGATCCAGAATGTATCTGAATCCTTCTTCTCAGCCTAGTTCCAGAGGCTGATTTCTTGGATGGAGCCCTCTCTCTCCAACTTCTTAGATCTGCACTTGGACTGCAAGATCTTCTTGTGTTGATACTCTTGGTACCACTTTGATAACTTGTTCTTCAACAATGTGATCAATCTGAACCACACTTGAACTTCTATTTCTGTAAACTGAAGGTGCCTATTTATAGGCCTTCTTCATGGTAACCGGTTGGTCCGGTCCATAACTGACTTCTGATATCTCTGACAGGTGCTGTAGACCGACTGGAACGGCAGCTGTCAAGTCATCCAGTCATTTCTTGAAAATCTCTAACTGTCTGAAAGTGTCGAGACTTTCTGTCTTTAAGTGTCGACACTTATAGACCAAGTGTCGACACATGCTGTGTAAGTGTCGACACAAGTCTACAAGGTGTCGACACAACTCCTTGTATGTCTCGACACAGATTCTTCTTCAGGTGTCGACACTGAAATTGAGTGTCGACACAAGTACTTGATCTTCTAGCTTTTGCTGAATTCTTCTAAGTGTCGACACATCACCTTTGTGTCGACACATCTTCTTGTGTTGAATCTGTCAAGTGTCGACACTACTTCTTGGTGTCGACACATAGTCTTCTATGTTGATACTTGCTGAGTGTCGACACAGCTCCTTGTGTCGACACACCTTCTTCTTGTTGAGACTTCAGCTGAGTGTCGACACATTCCCTTAGTGTCGACACTTGTACTTAGAATAATTTTGTTGATCTTTCTGATCTTTGCTAAGTGTCGACACAGCTCCTTGTGTCGACACTTTCTTCAAGTGTAGAGTCTTTAGCTAAGTGTCGACACATTGTGCTGGGTGTCGACACATACTTAATGTGTTGACTCTTCTGTTGAGTGTCGACACATTGTTCTGAGTGTCGACACTTTAACTTAGTCTCTGCAGACTTTTGCTGAGTGTCGACACAACTCCAAGTGTCGACACTTTCTGGTGTAGACACATCTTCACTGGGTGTCGACACAGCTCCTTGTGTCGACACTTTCTATCTGCACTTTTCTTCACTGAGTGTCGAAACAGCTCCAAGTGTCGACACTTTCTGTCTGGTGTCGACTATGCATCCCAGGTGTCGACACAATGACTCCAAGTGTCGACACTGCTTGTCTGGGTGTCGACACAAGTCTTCTTAAGTGTCAACACTTTCCCTCTAGTGTCGACACATGGACTTAGAAACTTTTTTGCTTCAGTCCAGTGATTTCTTAACCTGCACAAGTAAACTCAACATTCATCAAATACATTATGATGTATATCATTGAGTTGGGTGAGGCTTCTTCAAATCAGGTACATTTGACCAATGTACCCAACACCGGCGGTAATAAGTTCCGAACCTACACCAATCTTAGAGACGGCGGCCATGATCCAGAAATTGGGAAAAATCTCTATCGGGGGGGGGGGGGGGGGGGGGGGAAGAGGAACAGTCGCGGCTCTGCACTTTCTCGAATGAAGACGAAGCGGCGGACGGGTACTCGAGTGATTGGAATTGATTTCGTGTAGAATGAATTTTTGGAATTTTGAACTTATAAAACCCTAGGTTTAAGTCTAATTATCCTAAAAGAAGGAAATAACTTCAAGGGAAGGGCGACATAAGCCTTGGTGGGCTTATAAGAAAATTTGAAAAAATCTAAAGAGACATACACGAGAGATAAAGAGGTACTCGAGTAGGTGAATCGACTTAGTCGAGTAGATGAAGAGTTACTCGAGTGGGTTAGTAGAATGTACTCGAGTAGATGAAGTATACTACACGAGTACAAGAAGTGCCTTACTCGAGTAAGTTGAATGGACTACTCGAGTAGGTCCTTTAATGTCTTGAGTAGGTCAAGTTTTATAAAGGAATTGAAATGCCAAGTTGACTAACCCTTTATTTTCCGTTGCTTTCTTGAAATCCAAACTTCTTTAATCTTCCTTGTTGAGCATCCCAAGTTCAATTTTGAAGAATGAGAACTTGGTCTCGTCCAGCGGCTTTGTGAAAATATCTGCGACTTGCCTGTCTGTGGAGACATATTGGAGATCTATGTCCCCATGCTCTACATGATCCCGGATGAAATGGTACCCTAGCTCGATATGCTTTGTCCGGCTGTGCGAGACTGGATTGTTGGCTATTCCAATTGCGCTGGAAGAGTCGCAAAACAATGGGACATTCTTGAACTTCATGTTGTAGTCTTCGAACTGATTCTTTATCTAAAGTAACTGTGCGCAGCAACTGCCTACAGAGATGTACTCTGACTCAGCCGTTGAGATTGCGACACAATTCTGCTTCTTGCTACTCCAGGAGATTAGCCTTCTTCCAAAGAATTGGCATGTCCCGGATGTGCTTTTTCTGTCATCTTTGCTACCTGCAAAATCTGCATCTGAAAAACCAATTAGTTCGCTGTCATTACTTCTTGGGTACCATAAACCAAGATTTGGTGTACCTTTAAGGTATCTCAAGATCTTGTTGGGTACATTGGTTTAAATGTACCTGATTTGAAGAAGCCTCACCCAACTCAATGATATACATCAAAATGTATTTGATGTGTTTTGAGTTTACTAGTGCAGGTTAAGTATTTGCAGGAAAGATGAAAAAGTTTCTAAGTCCATGTGTCGACACCCAGAGGAAAAGTGTCGACACTTAAGAAGACTTGTGTCGACACCCAGACAAGCAGTGTCGACACTTGGAGTATTTGTGTCGACACCAGGGATGTGGAGTCGACACCAGACAGAAAGTGTCGACACAAGTAGCTGTGTCGACACTCAATAAAGAAAAGTGCAGTGAAGCAGTGTCGACACTTAGCAGTTGTGTCGACACCCAGTGAAACTGTGTCTACATCAGAAAGTGTCGACACTTGGAGGCTGTGTCTATACTCAGCAAAAGTCAGCAGAGTCTAAGTATAAGTGTCGACACCCAGAACAATGTGTCGACCCACAACAGAAGAGTCAACACTTGAAGAAAGTGTCGACACAAGAAAGCATGTGTCGACACTCAGCTGAAGACTCAACACTTAGCAAAGTTAAAGAATATTCTAAGTACAAGTGTCGACACAAAGGAGATGTGTCGATACTCAACAAAAGTCTCAACAGAAGAAGAATGTGTCGACACAAGGAGCTGTGTCGACACTCAGCAAGTATCAACACTGAAGACATGTGTCGACACCAAGAAGAAGTGTCGACACTTAACAAGTTCAACACATGAAGATGTGTCGACACAAAGGAGTTGTGTCGACACTTAGAAGAATACAACAAAGTTGAAAGATATTGTACCTAATCACCTAGAGGGGGGGGGGGGTGAATAGGTGACTTGAATCTTTTTAACCTTTTAGGCAACAATCAGATAACATCACAAAATTTTATCTACTTTATCACAGCACACATTCAGCAATCACAGCAAATCACAATCACACAGTAGACACAGAGTTTTATAGTGGTTCCCCAAGCTTTGGGTACATCCACTTCCCCCTTCGCCTATCTAGCAGTGTACTAGATTCGGCCAAACTTCTCCACTATCTCAGAACCCAAAACAGGTTCCTACACCTCAGGCCCAAGGCCCTACAACTCAGCTTTTCCACAAAGCCTACACTCAGCCACAAAGGCCTACACTCAGCCACCAAGGCCTACACTCAGCCACCAAGGCCTACACTCAGCCACCAAGGCCTACACTCAGAGATAAAACTCTCCTACCCTCAGCCTTTATAATTACAGGCTTACAAGACTCAGATCCAAAGGATCCTACAAGATAAAAGTGAATACAATAATGTTAACTCAACAACTCAGAGAATAGAGAGATGAGATGTGAGTTTCTTGATGAGTTCTTGGAAGAACTCAGCTGAAATCAATCTGACTTAGCTTTCTTCAAAGCTTCTTGAAAGTAGAACTCAATAAGATTGACTTCTTCTGCAGTTGATTCTTGATCTCTGCTTCTTAAGATTCAGAACAATCTGAACCCTTCTTCTCAGCTGGGTTCCAACAGCTGATTTCTTGGATGGAGCTCTCTCTCTCCAACTTCTTAGATCTTCACTTGAAAGCTAGATCTTCTTCTTGTTAATGATCACTTGGACTTGTTTTCAATCTTCTCAACTACACTTTCTGTAGACTGTATAAGCCTATTTATAGGCCTTCTTAATGGTCACCGGCTGGTCTGGTTCATAACTATTTTCTGACAACTCTGACAGGTGCTGTAGACCGGCTGAAACGGCAGCTGTCAAGTCATCCAGTCAGTTCTTGAAAATTCTCTGTCTGTCTGAAAGTGTCGAGACTTTCTGTCTTTAAGTGTCGACACTTATAGACCAAGTGTCGACACAAGATGACTATGTGTCGACACTAGCCTACAAGGTGTCGACATAACTCCTTGTGTTGTAGATTCTATGTCTCGACACAGCATCTACTTCAGGTGTCGACACTGAAATTGAGTGTCGACACAAGTACTTGTACTTCTGTAATTTGCTGAATTCTTCTAAGTGTCGACACAACACCTTTGTGTCGACACATCTTCATGTGTTGAATTTGATAAGTGTCGACACTGCTTCTTGGTGTCGACATATGTCTTCAGTGTTGATACTTGCTGAGTGTCGACACAGCTCCTTGTGTCGACACATTCTACTTCTGTTGAGACTTTAGCTGTGTGTCGACACATCCCCTTAGTGCCGACACTTGTACTTAGAATAATTTGTTGAACTTGCTGATCTTTGCTAAGTGTCGACACAGCTCTAGGTGTCGACATTTTCTTCAAGTGTTGAGTCTTCAGCTGAGTGTCGACACATACTTTCTTGTGTCGACACTTTCTTCAAGTGTTGACTCTTTTGTTGTGTGTCGACACATTGTTCTGGGTGTCGATACTTTCTTTAAGTGTTGACTCTTCTGTTGAGTGTCGACACATTGTTCTGGGTGTCGACACTTACACTTAGTCTCTGCTAACTTTTGCTGAGTGTCGACACAGCTCCAAGTGTCGACACTTTCTGATGTAGACACAACTTCACTGGGTGTCGACACAACTGTTAAGTGTCGATACTGTTTCACTGCACTTTCTTCATTGAGTGTCGACACAGCTCCTTGTGTCGACACTTTCTGTCTGGTGTCGACTCAGCATCCCTGGTGTCGACACCATGACTCCAAGTATCGACACTGCTTGCCTGGGTATCGACACAAGTCTTCTTAAGTGTCGACACTTTCCCTCTGGGTGTCGACACATGGACTTAGAAACTTTTCTTCTTTCCTGCAAATACTTAACCTACACAAGGTAACTCAAAAGCACATCAAATACATTTTGATGTATATTATTAAGTTGGGTGCGGCTTCTTCAAATCATGTACATTTAAACCAATGTGCCCAACAATCTCCCCCTATTTGGAGAAGTCATAACCCTTAGTCAATGATATACACCATTCATAATAAAAATACAAAATGATGTAAAACAAGATTATGTAAACAGGAAAGTACATCACATGTATTAAACAAACATGCATATACAGATAACATCTCAGAACAATTATGAAATAAATTTAACACACAGCAAAATTTATCACACAATACATTGTTCCAATACTTTGTCATATTCATATTTCAAAAGTTTACAGATTGTTTATCATCAAAAGATTACATAGTAAACTTAAGAAAATTCTAATTCTATTCTTGATCAACATCTTTGATCACTATCCCTTTTCCAGATTTTATCCTTGCTTGCACAGGGGCTTCAGCATCTTCTGTTTCAGCAGGCTTCTTACCTTTCAGGTCTTTTTTCTTTTGCTCTTCTGCTTTGATCTTTTGCCTCTCAAAGTAGTGATAAGGCTTGGTAAAGTACTTGCTAGTCTCCTGGACAGTAGGAGGTAGCTTTCCCATCTTGGCCTTTCTTCTATATTGGACTATAGCCTCCTGCCTAGTCTCATGTTTTCTCCATTCAGCCTCAGAAAACCATTTGTTCCTGTCATGCACATTATCTTTTGCAGATTTCCAGGCAGTCAAAATAATGTTTCTTGAGGTAGGGCTCCACTGCTCAAAGTCTGGTCTTTGTTCAGCTTGTTCCCTAAACCTCTTCTTAGACAATCTAGTCTCTTCTTCTTTCTGCAGTGCTTCTTGCATGGCTTCAGATATTGGCTGAACAACTTTCTCTATAATGACATTGTCCTTGCCCCCAGGTGGGCTATACATGGACTGTATATCAGTATGGATCATGTCAAAATCTAGAGGAGGGTAGATGACTTGAGCTACTTCAGGTTGCTACCCTCCTAGATAGGCAGGATTAATTCCAGATTCAGCAACATTGTCATCATCACAAAGAGGAGGATAACCCAGTGTAGCTCTGATAGAATTAGATATCCACTTGGCATGATCAGAGCTAGCTTTGACTAAAACTCTCTCCCCCTTTATGACTTCTCTTGCTATATGATCTCTGACATCATCTTTTTGAAATCTGACTTGATTATCCAAATAATTAACTCCATCTTTAAAGAAAAGTTTTAACCTTTGGAGTTTGTCAGTTATGATCTTTTGAGATTCTTGAATGGCAGTCTTAATAGCAGTGATTTCTTCTTGAAATACTTTTTCAAATTCTGCTTTAGCAGTAGCAGTAGAAGTAGAAGGTCCAACAACTATGTTCTTCATTTCTGTGACAATAGCATTGTGAGATGATGTCAAATTGTCATTCATTCTGATTTGGTTTTCTAGAAAATACACCTGCTTCAGTGCTATGTCATCTACTTGAGTCTTTATTTTCTCTTGATGAGTTGCCAAGTACACTACTGCATTCCCTCCTTTGTGGAAGCAGTCTGTCATCTCCTTCTTATTAAGATTCATTTCAAATCTTATTGACTTAATATCCTGGGCCAAATCAAACTGTAATGATTTCTGCCCTTCATCCACATAAGTCTCTATTGCTTTTCTATGCTCATCCAGCTTGATCTGCATAGCAACCATCAGTGCACTATAATCAAAAGCTGGGGCTGGCTATAGTGCAGACTGTGGAGCAACAGTTTGGAAAGCCTTCTTATAACTTTGGCTCCTTCTTCTAAAGACATGAAATTTCTTCTTCTTTGCCCTTGCAGCATCCTCATCTTCAGAAGCTGATGTGCTAGCAATTTCTACCCTCTCCTTAGGGCTTGGGGGCCTCTCAGTCTGCACAGCTGGTGCCTTCTTAGTTTCTTGTCTTGCAGTCTCTTCAAGAATTTGCACTTGCTCCCCCTCAACTAGAGCATTCTCTCCTGCAGCAGCTGTACTGTCTTTGTCTAAATCTGTTTGATCCAGATTTAAGAAAAGATCTTCCATGGTATACTCTTGTGGAGAATGGACAGGAGAAATTCTGGGCTCTTCAACCACTGGATCAGATACAACTTCTACTACAACTGATGTGTCTTCTATGACAGCATCTGGAACTTGGCCATCCAGCTGAGTTTGCTGATGAATATCAGACAAATCAGTATCCTCTATATGGAAATATAAAGCATTAAGCTCAGTAATTACCTCATGTATGATGTGTGTAGCTTGCTCACTCTCTAGAGTAGTTGGATTTTCTACAGCTAGAGGCTCCCCCTGGATTTCAGGTACATCTTGAGGAGCTGGAGATTTTACAGCAGTTCCTGTGATTTCATCCTCATCTGGTGTGAAGACCATATGCTCTTCACTGCCAGAGCTACTGGAGGAAACCTGGGCCACTGGAGCAGTTTTCCTCTTCTTCTTTTGAGGGGATACTTTTTCAGGAATTACCTTCTCAGGGGTTGGAATCTCCTTAGACAACACCCTGTCCCACCTGGAGAATATCCTCATATCCATTTTTCTCATATGATTTATTTTTGTTCCAGCTGTTTGACTCATTACCTCTAGAATACTTCCAGCAAGGTATAGACTTAAGATCCTGCCCAGATTTGGCTTCTTCAAGCTTTCCTTTATCTTCTCAAGAACTATAACAGACCAATTAGTTTTTAGATTTAAGATGATCCTTGTCATAACACTGAACATATGGGCAGATACCCTATCATGCCCTCCTGGCTTATTGAGGATTACTTTGCCAACTATTTCAGACATAAACTTCCCTTGGCTATTCATGCCCTTTCTATTAAACACTGATCCAATCTTCATCTTAGAATCCAGACCACACCATGCCAATGCATCTCTGGTCCTGGAAGCAGTAACCTCTTCTTCTTCCTTAGTTCTTGGAAGCTGAAGGACTTTCCTCAAGCTTTTAGGTGATACTTTAACCTTCTCACCATGAACCCTGGATTTGATCTTGAATCCAGTTTCGTCTATCTTAGCTCCATTTAGGAATTCTAAGACTTCCTTTTTCCAGATCTTTGTAGGCTCAGAAACCAGAAATTCTAATCCCGAGTCTACAACTAGGGTTATAACGTTCTTGATCTCCGTGTCTGCATCAACAAATGCGTCGCGCACCATTTCATAACCCTCATTGACGTTCTCCTCAAGCTTTGGCGCCATTAGGGTTTGAAGAATTTGTCTTGAGAGAAGAGAGGTGTCGACACAGTAGTTTGGTCTCGAAACTTTTGAAAGCGTGTCGACAGACAAAGGCAAAATCCTATTTATACCTTTCTAGGTTTGAAGATGAAAAGGCGGGCAGCTAACTTGAATTGTGTCGACACTGTGAATAAGTGTCGACACTGACTTATAATGTCTCGACACCTATGTGTCGACACAAGTTTAGTCAACATGATTATGTGTCGACACTGGATTATGTGTCGACACTACTCAACTCGACACATAGTCGAGACTTTACTTAGAGAATTCTGAGTAAATACTAAGTGTCGACACCACATTGGATGTGTCGACACCTACATGTCATGTGTCGATACTAATATTCTGAAGTGTCGACACCAACTTCCTAGATGTGTCGACACCTTTCCCCTGAAGTGTCGACACCACTTTTCTGTCTCGACACAGACAACTCTGTGTGTCGACACTATTTTACTTAGCCAATACTATAAACTTATTCTAAGTTTATCATTCCTAGTTCAATTTTAAACCTATTGAACTTAGCTTCTTCTAGGGGCTTAGTATACATATCAGCTAGTTGATTATCTGTTCTAACATATTCAAGTAAAATATATTCTCTTTCTACATGCTCCCTTAGAAAATGATATTTAATTTCAATATGTTTAGTTATACTATGGGATACAGGATTATTAGCTATTGAAATAGCACTAGTAGAATCACAAAAGAGTGGAGTTCTACTTACCTTAATTCCATAGTCCTCAAGCTGATGCTGTATCCATAGAAGTTGAGCACAGCAACTTCCAGCAGCCACATATTCTGATTCTGCAGTGGAGATAGCCACACTTGTTTGCTTTTTGCTACTCCATGAAATTAATCTTCCACCTAGGAATTGACAGGTTCCAGTAGTGCTTTTTCTATCTTCTTTGCATCCTGCAAAGTCTGCATCTGAATAACCTGTTAGTTCAAAATCCCCATTCCTAGGGTACCAGAGGCCTAAATAGGGAGTGCCCTTTAGATATCTCAATATCCTTTTGACTGCTGTCAAATGAGACTCTTTAGGGCAGGCTTGATACCTTGCACAGACACATGTAGCATACATGATATCTGGTCTACTAGCAGTCAAGTATAATAGGGAGCCAACTATCCCTCTATACAAGGTTTCATCTACAGGTTTCCCTGCATCATCCTTGCTAAGAGACATACTTGACCCCATAGGGCTCTTCATGGTACTGGATGAATCCATACCATACTTCCTTATGAGTTCTAGGGTGAACTTGGACTGGCATATGAATAAACCATTTTCAGTCTGTCTAACTTGGAGTCCCAAGAAAAACTTAAGTTCTCCCATACTACTCATCTCAAATTGTCCTTGCATAAGTTTTGCAAACTTTTTGCAAAGACTACTTTCAGTAGACCCAAATATAATGTCATCTACATATATTTGGACTAGTATTACTTTGCCTCTAGATTCCCTAAGGAATAGAGTCTTGTCTATTTTCCCCCTTGTGAACTTGTTCTCAATGAGGAAACTAGACAGGGTTTCATACCAAGCCCTAGGGGCTTGCTTTAACCCATATGAAGCTTTCCTAAGTCTATAGACATGATTAGGTAGAGTTGAATCAACAAAACCTGATGGCTGTTCCACATAGACTTCCTCTTTAAGATTACCATTCAGAAATGCTGACTTAACATCCATTTGGTAAACTTTAAATCCTTGAAAGGTTGCATAGGCCAGGAACATCCTTATGGCTTCCAGTCTGGCTACTGGAGCAAAGGTTTGATCAAAGTCAATACCTTCTTCCTGCCTATATCCTTTAGCAACCAATCTTGCTTTATTCTTAATGATGACTCCTTGTTCATCCATCTTATTCCTGTAGATCCACTTGGTTCCTATTATATTGTGGTCTTTAGGTTTAGGAACAAGTTCCCAGACCTTGCACCTCTTGAACTGATTCAGCTCTTCTTGCATTGCTTCAGTCCATTGTGGATCTAGAATGGCTTCTTCAAAATTCTTTTGTTCAACTTGAGATAGAAAACTGGAGTAGATTGCTGCATTCAGATTTCTGCTCCTTGTTTGTACCCCTTGTCTTGGATCACCAATGATCTGCTATACTGGATGATCTCTAAGATGCCTATTGGCTAGAGGCATCCTGACTTCTGGTTGAACCTCTTCAGTTCCTTCATCTTGCTGCACTCCTTGTACTTCTTCTGCATAAGGTACATGTAGTACTCCCCCTGGACAACAGCCACTATCTTCTTCTTGCTGTCTTGCAACAGATCCTTCTTCTATAATGAGCTTGTCCATCTTCTTTGTTATACCTGTGGAGCTGCATATACTACTAGATAACTCATTATTAATAAGTTTAGTCTCATCAAATACTACATGTACAGATTCTTCTACAACTTGTGTAGACAAGTTGTAGACTCTATAAGCCTTACTGTTGTTGCTGTACCCAACAAAAATTCCCTCTTGGGACTTGGCAGCAAACTTGGTCAAGTAAGACTTACCATTGTTAAGTATGAAGCACTTACAACCAAAGATCCTGAAGTAGGATAGGTTTGGTTTCCTGCCTTTCACAACCTCATAGGGGGTCTTGTTGAGGCCTTTAGTAATGGTAGCCCTATTAATAACATGACATGCAGTATTAACTGCTTCAGCCCAGAAATATTCTGGTAGTGATGTATCACTTAATAGGGTTCTACCTGCCTCAATCAAGGTTCTATTCTTCCTCTCAGCAATGCCATTTTGCTGAGGTGTTCTAGGTGAAGAAAACTCTTGAAAGATCCCAAAGTCTTCACATAGTTTTGCCATACTCTCAGACTGAAATTCAGTACCATGGTCACTTCTAATCTTGACCACTGTACTGTCTAGTTCATTCTGAATTTGCTTGACAAAGCTATAGAAGACACAAGGTGTTTCAGATTTCTGTCTTAAGAAGAACACCCAGGAAAACCTTGAGTAGTCATCTACAACTACAAATGTATAGACCTTTCTACCTAGGTTGTGAACTGGCATTGGACCAAAGAGATCCATATGCAAGAGGTATAAATACCTCACAACATCTTTGTTTTCTATGCTTCTAAAGATGGATCTAGTCTGCTTGCCCTTTTGACAAGCTGAGCAAATACCATCTTTAACACACTTAACTTGAGGACCATTCCTCACTAACTCTTTGCTAAAGAGTTTGCCAATTGTCTTGTAGTTAAGATGGGCAAGCCTCTTGTGCCATTTGACACAATGAGAGACTGTCTCATCAGCTACAAGACACACTGAAGAACCATTGTTCTCAACCATAATGTCTAAGCAATAGACATTCCTTTTCCTATAACCAGTCAAAATGATCTCTTGATCAGTTGACCTCCTTATATGACAACCATCTTTAACAAATGAAATGTCATACCCTACATCACTTAATTGACTTATACTTATTAGGTTGTGTTTCAACCCTTTAACATAAGCCACTTGAGTAATGGTAACCAAGTTGATAGAAATGTTACCAAATCCTTTGATGATTCCTTTTTCAGAACCACCAAAGGTGACTTTTGGACCATCTTTGATTGGAATGTAGTCCTTTAGTAAACCCCTTGTTCCAGTCATATGTCTGGAACATCCACTGTCCAAGTACCATATTGGGGCATGACCACTTGGACTCACCTGCAAAACAGATTAATGAACCTTAGAACCCAAAGAATTCTTGGGTCCTTGGTACTTGTTAGTTTGCATCCTGACAAAGCTACCTACTGGTTTTCCAATAGGCAGTTTGCTACTCACTTTGGCACTAGCATTGTGCCAACAGTCCATTGCAAAGTGACCTATCTTGCCACAACACCAACACTCAAACTTATTGTACCTTTGCTCAGGTATAGTCTTAGCTGTTTTATCCACAGCTGGCTTGTTGAGTGTTGGGGCTTTGCCCTTGGACTTGGAATGGACAGTCCTTGCATGTTTAGTAAAGCCTAGTCTAGCTTTACCTTTGTGATGAACAAATTCATCAATTAAAGGTAGAACTGACTTAGGTTTAGAAAACCTAGCAACTAGATCTCTCTCCTTCTGAAGATTAATCTCCAGACTCTTAATTTGATCATTCTTATATGTGATAGTCCCCATCTGAATCACAGTTATGTGCTTCAGTCTGGCTATCTCATTTAGCTTTTGATCAAACAATTTCTCAGAATCAGTTGCCATAGCTTTGAGATTAGCAATTTCCTTTGCCTGACTTTTGGCTAGGGACTTGCTCTTCTTATAAGCTTGCAACAGAACTTTATATTCATCTATCAGCTGATGAATATATTCTTCAGACTCAGATACACTATCATCACTTGATGAAGATGAATCTGATTCTGTACTGGCACAAGAAATTGAACTGGAAGAATAATATTGTACCTTACTAGGTCCTGGCTGCTCCAGGATTTTGTCACTTTCTGTCAATGCCATTAGCCCTTGTCATTGACTGTCTTCTTGTTCATATATAGAATTCATAATCTGCATGAACTCTTCTTCTTCTTCTTCAGCAAACAGCCCTATATATGCCTCAGCATCTGACTCAGTTTCTGATGAAGAGATATCTGACAGGGTCTTCTCCGTTTTGGCAACAAATGACTTTTCTTTCTTGCCTTTGAAATGAGTCTTCTTCTTGTCACTAGAATCCTTTCTTTTTTCTGGACAATCAGCAACAACATGACCTTGTCTATTACAGCAATAGCAAACTATTTTTGAAAGAGTTGCCTTGCTAGACTTAGTCTTTTTCCTGTCCTTCTTTGAAGCCTTTTTATTCTGATAAAAGTCTTCTTTTCCCTGTGAAGTAGAATGCCTTGTCCTCCACTGTTTCTTCTTCAAGAACTTCTGAAAATGTCTAGTGAAGGCAGCAAAGTCCTCATCACTTTCACTGCTTTCAGACTTTGTACTTGCTGACTTATCTGACTCAGTTTCAGCAACCTTTGGAGGTGGAGTTGGTGACTTACCTCTGTACCTTCTGGGGGCTTCTGTTTTGAAGGCCACTGTCCTTTCCTTATGTTCACTTCTTGTTGATTTCTCCTCTTCTTTCCTCACTGTCAACTGCATTTCATAAGACAACAGTTTGCCAAACAGTGTAGGTGGAGGAATTTCTGCCAACTTAGCCATTTCTCTAATGACACAGATCTTGGTGTCCCAATCTTTTGTTAGGGACCTTAGAAACTTGTCATTGAGTTCATAATTACTGAACTCTCTGCCATAGGACATGAGTTCATTCACAATCCTGTAGAACTTCTTATAGCACTCAGTTATGCTATCAGCTTTTCCTTGTCTAAAACTTTCATATTCTTGATTTAGCAAGGATTTTCTGTCTTGCCTTACTTCTTCAGAACCCTCCATGTACGCAATAAGAGTTTCCCACATCTCTTTAGCTGTCTTACAGTGTATCAGATTCTGAAAAGTTGCATCATCTATGACACTCACTATTATGTTCTGAGCACTCTTATCCATAGTGGTTAGAACAATTTCATTCTTTGTCATTTCAGAGAAATCCTTAGGTGTTCTCTGATTGGCATCCAAGACTGAAACCTTCATGGGCACAT
Organism: Platanthera guangdongensis; assembly: GCA_039583875.1. Classification (NCBI taxonomy): domain Eukaryota; kingdom Viridiplantae; phylum Streptophyta; class Magnoliopsida; order Asparagales; family Orchidaceae; genus Platanthera; species Platanthera guangdongensis. Next base: position 110,130,682 of record CM077162.1, read on the forward strand.
ATGACCCTTCTTTTACTGTGATATAAATCCTAGGGTCTGAGGCTTCCATAAAAAGTCTCACCCTTTCCTTCCATATCCCAAAGATCTCTTTCCTACATATGGGTAACTTCATGGATCCCAATTCCTTGTGATTCTCAGTGGAACCCATGATTCTTGATTTTCTTGAATCTGTAATTTGACTTACACTGAATCTGCCAACATGATCTCCTCAGACTGTTAGTCCTTTTTGAGTAACCTCGCTTTGATACCACTTGAAAGATATTGTACCTAATCACCTAGAGGGGGGGGGGGGGTGAATAGGTGACTTGAATCTTTTTAACCTTTTAGGCAGCAATCAGATAACATCACAGAATTTTATCTACTTTATCACAGCACACATTCAGCAATCACAGCAAATCACAATCACACAGTAGACACAGAGTTTTATAGTGGTTCCCCAAGCTTTGGGTACATCCACTTTCCCCCTTCTCCTATCTAGCAGTGTACTAGATTCGGCCAAACTTCTCCACTATCTCAGAACCCAAAATAGGTTCCTACACCTCAGGCCCAAGGCCCTACAACTCAGCTTTTCCACAAAGCCTACACTCAGCCACAAAGGCCTACACTCAGCCACCAAGGCCTACACTCAGCCACCAAGGCCTACACTCAGCCACCAAGGCCTACACTCAGAGATAAAACTCTCATACCCTCAGCCTTTATAATTACATGCTTACAAGACTCAGATCCAAAGGATCCTACAAGATAAAAGTGAATACAATAATGTTAACTCAACAACTCAGAGAATAGAGAGATGAGATGTGAGTTTCTTGATGAGTTCTTGGAAGAACTCAGCTGAAATCAATCTGACTTAGCTTTCTTCAAAGCTTCTTGAAAGTAGAACTCAATAAGATTGACTTCTTCTGCAGTTGATCCTTGATCTCTGCTTCTTAAGATTCAGAACAATCTGAACCCTTCTTCTCAGCTGGGTTCCAACAGCTGATTTCTTGGATGGAGCTCTCTCTCTCTCCAACTTCTTAGATCTTCACTTGAAAGCTAGATCTTCTTCTTGTTAATGATCACTTGAACTTGTTTTCAATCTTCTCAACTACACTTTCTATAGACTGTATAAGCCTATTTATAGGCCTTCTTCATGGTAACCGGCTGGTCTGGTTCATAATTGTTTTTTGACAACTCTGACAGGTGCTGTAGACCGGCTGGAACGGCAGCTGTCAAGTCATCCAGTCAGTTCCTGAAAATTCTCTGTCTGTCTGAAAGTGTCGAGACTTTCTGTCTTTAAGTGTCGACACTTATAGACCAAGTGTCGACACAAGATGACTATGTGTCGACACTAGCCTACAAGGTGTCGACACAACTCCTTGTGTTGTAGATTCTATGTCTCGACACAACATCTACTTCAGGTGTCGACACTGAAATTGAGTGTCGACACAAGTACTTGTACTTCTGTAATTTGCTGAATTCTTCTAAGTGTCGACACAACACCTTTGTGTCGACACATCTTCATGTGTTGAATTTGATAAGTGTCGACACTGCTTCTTGGTGTCGACACATGTCTTCAGTGTTGATACTTGCTGAGTGTCGACACAGCTCCTTGTGTCGACACATTCTACTTCTGTTGAGACTTCAGCTGTGTGTCGACACATCCCCTTAGTGCCGACACTTGTACTTAGAATAATTTGTTGAACTTGCTGATCTTTGCTAAGTGTCGACACAGCTCTAGGTGTCGACATTTTCTTCAAGTGTTGAGTCTTCAGCTGAGTGTCGACACATACTTTCTTGTGTCGACACTTTCTTCAAGTGTTGACTCTTTTGTTGTGTGTCGACACATTGTTCTGGGTGTCGATACTTTCTTTAAGTGTTGACTCTTCTGTTGAGTGTCGACACATTGTTCTGGGTGTCGACACTTACACTTAGTCTCTGCTAACTTTTGCTGAGTGTCGACACAGCTCCAAGTGTCGACACTTTCTGATGTAGACACAACTTCACTGGGTGTCGACACAACTGTTAAGTGTCGACACTGTTTCACTGCACTTTCTTCATTGAGTGTCGACACAGCTCCTTGAGTCGACACTTTCTGTCTGGTGTCGACTCAGCATCCCTGGTGTCGACACAATGACTCCAAGTGTCGACACTGCTTGCCTGGGTGTCGACACAAGTCTTCTTAAGTGTCGACACTTTCCCTCTGGGTGTCGACACATGGACTTAGAAACTTTTCTTCTTTCCTGCAAATACTTAACCTGCACAAGGTAACTCAAAAGCACATCAAATACATTTTGATGTATATCATTGAGTTGGGTGAGGCTTCTTCAAATCAGGTACATTTAAACCAATGTACCCAACAAAAGTGCTGAAGAACAAAGTGTTGTGTCGACACTTAATATCAGTGTCGACACATGAAGAAGAAGCAGTGTCGAGATATAAAATCTACAACACAAGGAGTTGTGTCGACACCTTGTAGGCAAGTGTCGACACTTAGACAACTTGTGTCGACACTTAGTCTATAAGTGTCGACACTTAAAGACAGACAATCTCGACACTTTCAGACAGTTACAGAATTTTCAAGAACTGACTGGATGACTTGACAGCTGCCATTCCAGCCGGTCTACTGCACCTGTCAGAGTTGTCAGAAATCAGTTATGAACCGGATCAGCCGGTTACCATGAAGAAGGCCTATAAATAGGCTTATACTGTCTACAGAAGAAGTAGTTCATTAACAAGAAGAAGATCTAGCTATTCATTGAAGATTCAAGTGAAGATCTAAGTAGTTAGAGAGAGAGAGCTCCATCTAAGATGTTAGCCGTTGGAACCAGACTGAGAATAAGAGTTCAGATTTTGTTCTGAATCTTAAGTAGCAGAGATCAAAGATCAACTGCAGAGGAGATCAGTCTTATTGTGTTCTACATTCAAGAAGCTTTGAATAAAGCCAAGTCAGATTGATCTCAGCAGAGTTCATCCAAGAACTCATCAAGAAACTCTCAACTCTTCTCTCTTTTCACTGAGTTGTAGAATGTACATTTTTGTATTCATATTCTCTTGTAGGATCCTTAGGGATCGTAGTTTGTAAGCCTGTAATTATAAAGGCTGAGTGTAGGGCCTGCGTGCCTGAGTGTAGGAGATTTGTATCTCTGAGTGTAGGCCTGTTGTGGCTGAGAGTAGGCCTTGGTGCCTGAGTGTAGGCTTTGTGAAGAAGCTGAGTTGTAGGGCCTTGGGCCTGAGCTGTAGGAACCTGGTTGAGGTTCTGAGTGTAAGATCTGAGGATCTGAGATAGTGGAGGAGTTTGGCCGAATCTAGTACACTACTAGATAGGCGAAGGGGGAAAGTGGATGTACCCAAACCTTGGGGAACCACTATAAATCAGAGTGTCTACTGTGTGCTTGTGGAATTCTGTGATTACTGATTGTGTGCTGTGATAAAGTAGATAGAATTCTGTGTTATAATATGAATTCTGCCTAAAAAGTTAAAAAGATTTAAGTCACCTATTCACCCCCCTCAAGGTGATTAGGTACAATATCTTTCAAGTGGTATCAGAGCCAGGTTCCTCAAAAAGAGACATAACTGTCTGAGTAGATCCTGTTGGCAGATTCAGTGTAAGTAAATTACAGAATCAAGAAAATCAAGAACCATGGGTTCCACTGAGAATCATAAGGAATTGGGATCCATGAAGCTACCCATATGTAGAAAAGAGATCTTTGGTATCTGGAAGGAAAGAGTGAGACTGTTTATGGAAGCCTCAGATCCTAGGATTTATATCACAGTGAAAGAAGGGCCATATGTGCCCATGAAGGTTTCAGTCTTAGATGCAAATTAGAGAACACCTAAGGATTTCTCTGAAATGACAAAGGATGAGATAGTTCTAGCCACAATGGACAAGAGGGCTCAGAACATCATTGTGAGTGCTATAGATGATGCTACCTTTCAGAATTTGATACACTGCAAGACATCCAAGGAAATGTGGGATACTCTTATTGTGTACATGGAGGGTTCTGAAGAAGTGAGGCAAGACAGAAAATCTTTGCTCAACCAAGAATATGAAAGCTTTAGGCAAGGTAGATCTGATAGCATAACTGAATGCTATAAGAAATTCTATAGGATTGTGAATGAGCTAATGTCCTATGGAAGAGAGTTCAATAACTATGAGCTTAATGATAAGTTCTTAAGGTCAAAAGATTGGGACACCAAGATCTGTGCCATTAGGGAAATGACAAAGTTAGAAGAAATTCCTCCACCAACACTGTTTGGAAAACTGCTGTCTTATGAAATGCAGTTGATGGTGAGGAAAGAAGAGGAGAAATCTACAAGAAGTGAACATAAGGAAAGGACAGTGGCATTTAAAACAGAAGCCCCCAGAAAGTACAGAAGTAAGTCACCAACTCCACCACCAAAAGTAGCTGAAACTGAGTCAGATGAGTCAGCCAGCAGAAAGTCTGAAAGCAGTGAAAGTGATGAGGACTTTGCTGCCTTCACAAGATATTTTCAGAAGTTCTTAAAGAAGAAACAGTGGAGGACAAGGCCATCTACTTCACAGGGTAAAGAACACTATTATCAGAATAAAAAGTCTTCAAAGAAAGACAGGAAAAAGACCAAGTCTAGCAAAGCAACTCTTTCAAAAATTGTATGCTATTGCTGTAATAGACAAGGACATGTTGTTGCAGACTGTCTAGAGAAAAGGAAGGTGTCCAATGACAAGAAAAAGACTCAATACAAGGGCAAGAAGGAAAAGCCTTTTGTTGCCAAAAAGGATAAGAGCCTGTCAGACATTTCTTCATCAGAAACTGAGTCAGATGCTGAGGCATATATAGGGTTGTTTGCTGAAGAAGAAGAAGAAGAGTTCATTCAGATCATGAACTCTATATATGAACAAGAGGACAGTCAATGCCAAGGGCTAATGGCATTGACATAAAGTGACAAAATCCTGGAGCAGCCAGGACCTAGTAAGGTACAACATTGTTCTTTAAGTTCAATTTCTTGTGCAAGTTCAGAAACAGATTCATCATCATCAAATGATGAGAGTGCATCTGAGTCTGAAGAGGATATTCATCAATTGATAGATGAATATAAAGTTCTGTTGCAAGCATTTAAGAAATGCAAATCCTTGACCAAGAGTCAAGCTAAGGAGATTGCAAGTCTCAAAATGGCTGCAACTGATTATGAGAAGATGTTTGATCAAAAGCTAAATGAGATAGCCAGACTGAAGCACATAACTGTGATTCAGATGGGGACTATATCATTTAAGAATGATCAAATCAAGAGTCTGGAGATTAGTCTTCAGAAGGTGAAAGATTTGGTTGCTAGGTTTTCTAAACCAAAGTCAGTTCTACCCTTAATTGATGAATTTGTTCATCAAAAAGGTAAAGCTGGACTGGGGTTTACTAAACTAGCTAGGACTGTCAAGTCCAAGTCCAAGGGCAAAGCTCCAACTCTCAATAAGCCAGCTGTAAATAAAACAACTAAGACTGTACCTAAGCAAAGGTACAATAAGTTTGAGTGTTGGTGCTGTGGCAAGGTAGGCCACTTTGCAATGGACTGTTGGCACAATGCTAGTGCCAAAGTGAGTAGCAAACTGCATGTTGGAAAACCTGCAGGTAGCTTTGTTAGGAAGCAAACTAACCAGTACCAAGGACCCAAGAATTCTTTGGGTTCTAAGGTTCACTAATCTGTTTTGCAGGTGAGTCCAAGTGGCCATGCCCCAATATGGTACTTGGACAGTGGATGTTCTAGACATATGACTGGAATAAGGGGATTGCTAAAGGACTTTACTCCAATCAAAGATGGTCCTAAAGTCACCTTTGGTGGTTCTGAAAAAGGAATCATCAAGGGATTTGGTAACATTTCTAGCTCCCATATTACTATTACTCAAGTGGCTTATGTTAAAGGTTTGAAACATAACCTTATTAGTATAAGTCAATTGAGTGATGTGAGATATGATATCTCATTTGTTAAAAATGGTTGTCATATCAGGAGGTCAAATGATCAAGAGATTATTTTGACTGGTTATAGAAAAAGAAATGTCTATTGCCTAGACATTATGTGTGAGAACAATAGTTCTCCAGTGTGTCTTGTAGCTGATGAGAAAGTCTCTCATTATGTCAAATGGCACAAGAGACTAGCTCATCTAAATTACAAGACAATTGGCCAACTCTTTAGTAAAGAGTTAGTGAGGAATGGTCCTCAAGTTAAGTGCATTAAAGATGGTATTTGCTCAGCTTGTCAAAAGGGCAAGCAGACTAGATCCATCTTTAGGAGCATTGAAAACAAAGATGCTGTGAGGTGTTTATACCTCTTGCATATGGATCTCTTTGGTCCAATGCCAGTTCATAGCCTAGGTAGGAAGGTCTATACCTTTATAGTTGTAGATGACTACTCAAGGTTTTCCTGAGTGTTCTTCCTTAGATAGAAATCTGAAACACCTAATGTATTCTATAGCTTTGTTAAACAAATTCAGAATGAACTAGATAGTATAGTGGTCAAAATAAGAAGTGACCATGGTACTGAATTTCAGTCTGATAGTATGGCAAAACTATGTGAAGAATTTGGGATATTTCAAGAGTTTTCTTCACCAAGAACACCTCAGCAAAATGACATTGCTGAGAGGAAGAATAGAACCTTGATTGAGGCTGGTAGGACCCTATTAAGTGATACATCACTACCAGAATATTTCTGGGCTGAGACAGTTAATACTGCATGCCATGTTATTAATAGGCCTACCATTACTAAAAGCCACAACAAGACCCCCTATGGGGTTGTGAAAGACAGAAAACCAAACCTATCCTATTTCAGGATCTTTGGTTGTAAGTGCTTTATACTTAACAATGGAAAGTCTTACTTGACTAAGTTTGCTGCCAAGTCCCAAGAGGGGATCTTTGTTGGGTACAGCAACAACAATAATGCTTATAGAGTCTATAACTTGTCTACACAAGTTGTAGAAGAGTCTGTGCATGTAGTATTTGATGAAACTAGACTTATTAACAATGAGTTGTCTAGTAATATAGGCAGCTCCACAGGTATAACTAAGAAGATGGACAAGCTCACTATAGAAGATGAACCTACTGCAAGGCAGCAAGTAGAAGATAGTGGCTGCTGTCCAGGGGGAGTACTACATGTACCTAATGCAGATGAAGTCCAATGAGTGCAGCAAGATGAAGAAACTAAAGAAGTTCAACCTGAAGTCAGGATGCCTCCAGCCAATAGGCATCTAAGAGATCATCCAGCAGAACAAATCATTGGTGATCCAAGACAAGGGGTACAAACAAGGAGCAGAAATCTGAATGCATCACTCTACTCCAGTTTTCTATCCCAAGTTGAACCAAAGAAGTTTGAAGAAGCCATCCTAGACCCTCATTGGATTGAGGCAATGCAAGAAGAGCTGAATCAGTTCAAGAGGTGCAAGGTCTGGGAACTTGTTCCTAAACCTAAAGACCACAACATAATTGGGACCAAGTGGATCTATAGGAACAAGAAGGATGAACATGGAGTCATCATTAAGAACAAAACAAGATTGGTTGCTAAAGGATATAGGCAGGAAGAAGATATTGACTTTGATCAAACCTTTGCTCTAGTAGCCAGACTGGAAGCCATAAGGATGTTCCTGGCCTATGCAACCTTTCAAGGATTTAAAGTTTACCAAATGGATGTAAAGTCAGCCTTTCTGAATGGTAATCTAAAAGAGGAAGTCTATGTGGAACAGCCATCAGGTTTTGTTGATTCAACTCAACCTAATCATGTCTATAGACTTAGGAAAGCATTGTATGGGTTAAAGCAAGCCCCTAGGGCTTGGTATGAAACCATGTCTAGTTTCCTCATTGAGAATAAGTTCACAAGGGGGAAAATAGACAAGACTCTATTCCTTAGGGAATCCAGAGGGAAAGTAATACTAGTCCAAATATATGTAGATGACATAATATTTGGGTCTACTGAAAGTAGTCTTTGCAAAAAGTTTGCAAAACTAATGCAAGGACAATTTGAGATGAGTAGTATGGGGGAACTTAAGTTCTTCTTGGGTCTCCAAGTTAGACAGACTGAGAATGGTTTATCCATATGTCAGTCTAAGTTCACCCTAGAACTCATAAGGAAGTATGGTATGGATTCATCCAGTACCATGAAGACTCCTATGAGGTCAAGTATGTCTCTTAGCAAGGATGATGCAGGGAAACCTATAGATGAGTCTTTGTATAGAGGGATAGTTGGCTCCCTATTATATTTGACTGCAAGTAGACCAGATATCATGTATGCTACATGTGTCTGTGCAAGGTATCAAGCATGCCCTAAGGAGTCTCATTTGACAACAGTCAAAAGGATACTGAGATATCTAAAGGGAACTCCTTATCTAGGCCTCTGGTACCCTATGAATGGAGATTTTGAACTAACAGGTTATTCAGATGCAGACTTTGCAGGATGCAAAGAAGACAGAAAAAGCACAACTGGAACCTGTCAATTCCTAGGTGGAAGACTGATTTCATGGAGTAGCAAAAAGCAAACAAGTGTGGCTATCTCCACTGTAGAGTCAGAATATGTGGCTGCAGGAAGTTGCTGTGCTCAACTTCTATGGATACAACATCAGCTTGAGGACTATGGAATTCAGGTAAGTAGAACTCCACTCTTTTGTGATTCTACAAGTGCTATATCAATTGCAAATAATCCTGTTTCCCATAGTAGAACCAAACATATTGAAATAAAATATCATTTTCTTAGGGAACATGTAGAGAAAGAAGATATTTTACTGGAATATGTTAGAACAGATAATCAACTAGCTGATATGTATACAAAGCCCTTAGAAGAAACTAAGTTCAATAGGTTTAAAATTGAACTAGGTATGATAAACTTAGAATAAGTTTATAGATATGGCTAAGTCAAAAGGTGTCGACACACAGAGATATCTGTGTCGACACAGAAAAGTGGTGTCGACACTTCAGGGAAAAGGTGTCGACACATCTAGGAAGTTAGTGTCGACACTTCAGAAAGTTAGTGTCGACACATGACAAGTAGGTGTCGACACATACAAGGTGGTGTCGACACTTAGTGTTTGCTCAGAATTATCTAAGTAAAGTCTCGACTATGTGTCGAGTTAAGTGGTGTCGACACATAAACAAGTGTCGACACATATATTCTGTTGACTAAACTTGTGTCGACACATAGGTGTCGAGATATTATAAGTCTGTGTCGACACATATCAACTGTGTCGACACAATTTAAGTTAGTTAACCCGCCTTTTCATCTTCAAACCTAGAAAGGTATAAATAGGATTTTGCCTTAGTCTGTCGACACGCTTTCAAAAGTTTCGAGACTAAACTTGCGTGTCGACACCTCTCTTCTCTCCAGTCAAATTCTTCAAACCCTAATGGCGCCAAAGCTCGAGGACAACGTCAATGAAGGCTATGAACTAGTGCAAGACGCGTTTGGTGATGCAGACCCGAAGATCAAGACTGTGATAACCCTAGTCACAAACTCAGGGTTAGAATATCTTGTTTCAGAGCCGACTAAAATCTGGAAGAAAGAAGTCTTGGAATTTCTCAATGGAGCAACCCTAGACGACACTGGATTCAAGATCAAGTCCAGGGTTCATGGTGAAAAGATTAAAGTCTCACCAAAAAGTTTGAGGAAAGTACTACAGTTACCAAGAACTAAGGAAGAAGATGAAGTAACTGCTTCTAAGACCAGAGAAGCATTGACATGGTGTGGTCTGGATTCCAAATTGAAAATTGGATCAGTGTTTAATAGAAAGGGGATGAACAGCGAGGGTAAATTTCTATCAGAAATTGTTGGCAAAGTGATCTTAAGTAAGCCTGGAGGGTATGAGAGGGTATCCGCCCATATGTTCAATCTCATGACCAGGATAATCTTCAGCCTAAAAACTGATTGGTCTATTGTTATCTTTGAAAAGATCAAGGAGAGTCTGAAGAAACCCAATTTGGGTAGAATAATAAGTTTATACCTAGCTGGTAAAATACCAGAGGTTATGGGTCAAGCTGCTGACAGTAAGATCAACCATATGAGAAAGATGGACTTGAGGATATTCTCTAGATGGGACAGGGTTTTGTCAAAGGAGATGCCAACCCCTGAGAAAATAACTCCTGAGAAAGTAACACCCCCAAAGAAGAAGAAGAAGACTGCCACAGTGGCTCAGGATTCATCTAGCAGCTCTGGTAGTGAAGAGCAAGTGGTCTTCACACCTGATGAAGAAGACACTGGAACTGTTGGGAAGTCTCCAGTACAACAAGAAGTTGCTGAAAGGCAGGGGGAGCTACCACCAGCTAGCCCCTTACACCAGGATCAAATCTAGGGGGAGCCACTAGTTGTGGAAGAGCCAACTCCTCTTGAGAGTGAGCAAGCAACCAACATCATCCTTGAGGTAATCACTGAGCTTAATGCTTTAGATTTCCTTATAGTGGATACTGTTTTATCTGATCCATTAAGTAATATTAATCAGCAAACTCAGCTTGATAGCCAACCCCCAGATGTTGTCATGGAAGACACATATGTTGAAGTTCAAGTTGTATCTGATCCAGTGGTAGATGAGCCAAGAGTTTCTCCAGCCCATTCTCCACAAGAATTTACTATGGAAGATCTCTTCCTCAAACTAGATCAAGCAGATCTTGAGAAGGACAGTGCTACTGCTGAAGGGGAGAATGCTCCAGTTGAGAGGGAGCCAGTAGTAATTCTAGAAGAACTTGCAAGGCAAGAGAGCCTGAGGAGCCTAAAGAAGTTGAGGAACTACCTAGGGAGAGGGTAGAGATAGCCAGCACATCTGCCTCTGAAGATGAGGTGATTGCAATGGCAAAGAAAAAGAAATTTCAAGTATTCAAGAGAAGGAGCCAAAATTATAAGAAGGCTTTGCAAACCATAGCACTACAGCCTATATCACAGCCAGCACCAACTGTTGATTACAGTGCTCTGATGGTTGCAATGCAAATTAAACTTGATGAGCACATGAAAGCCATTGAAACCTATGTGGATGAGGGGCATAAGTCTCTACAATTTGATCTGGCCCAGGATATAAAGTCTATAAGATTTGAAATGAATCTTAATAAAAAGGAGATGACTGACTGTTTCCACAAGGGAGGGAATGCAGTGGTGTACTTGGCTACACATCAGGAGAAGATAAAAGCTCAAGTGGATGAACTTGAAGTCAAGCAAGGCTATGTACTTGAGAATCAAATTAGAATGAATGATAACTTGACTGCTTCTCATAATGCCATAGTAACATAGATGAAGAATCTAGCTGCAAGGCAGACTCCAGCTAATGCTACAGCTAAAGCAGACTTTGACAAAGCATTCCAAGCGGAAATTACTGCTGTTAAGACTGCCATACAAGACTCTCAGAAGATCATAACTAACAAACTCCAAAGGTTGAAACCTTACTTTAAAGATGGAGTCAACTATTTGGATGCCCAAATAAGATTTCAAAAGGATGATCTGAGGGATCACATGGTTAGAGAAGTCATAAAGGGGGAGAGGGGTTAGTCAAAGCCAGCTCTGATCATGCTAAATGGATTTCTAATTCTATCAGAGCTACTCTTGGATATCCTTCTCTTTGTGATGATGATAATGTGGCAGAATCTGGAATACATCCTGCATATCTAGTAGGGGAGCAACCTGAAGTGGCTCAAGTCATCTACCCTCCTCCAGATTTTGATATGGTTCAAGTTGATATACAATCAATGTATAGCCCACCTGGGGGTCAGCCAAATGTCATCATAGAGAAAATTGTTCAGCCAGTCTCTAAAGCTATGCAAGAAGCTCTGCAGAAAGAAGAAGAAGCCAGACTATCTAAGAAGAGGTTCAGGGAGCAAGCTGAACTAAGACCAGACTTTGAGCAGTGGAGCCCCACTTCAAGAAACATTATCTTAACTGCATGGAAAGCTGCAAAAGATAATATACAAGACAGAAATAAATGGTTTTCTGAACTAGAATGGAGGAAGCATGAGATAAGGCAAGAAGCCATCGTCCAATATAGAAGAAAGGCCAAGATGGGAAAGCTACCTCCTACTGCTCAGGAGCCTAGAAAGTACTTTCCCAAGCCATATCATTATTTTGAGAGGCAAAAGATTAAAGCAGAAGAGCTAAAGAAGAAGGAGCTGAAAGGGAAAAAGCCTGTTGAAACTGAAGTTGCTGAAGCCCCTGTTCAAGCCAAAGTACAATCTGGAAAAAGAATAGTGATCAAGGAGGCTGAACAAAAATAGAATAGAATTTTCTTCAGTTTACAATTGTAATCTTTTGTTTTTAAACACATTGTAAACTTTTGAAAAATGAATATGGCAAAGCTGTTAGAACAATGTGCTGTGTGATAAATTTGCTGTGTGATAAATTTATTTCATAATTATTCTGAGATAATGTCTATGTATACATGTTTGTTTGATACATGTTTATGTTTGCCCTGATATATAATCCTGCTTTACATCATACTATGATTTTATTCTGTATGGTGTATATCATTGACTAAGGGTTATGACTTCTCCAAATAGGGGGAGATTGTTGGGTACATTGGTTTAAATGTACCTGATTTGAAGAAGCCTCACCCAACTCAATGATATACATCAAAATGTATTTGATGTGTTTTGAGTTTACTTGTGCAGGTTAAGTATTTGCAGGAAAGATGAAAAAGTTTCTAAGTCCATGTGTCGACACCCAGAGGGAAAGTGTCGACACTTAAGAAGACTTGTGTCGACACCCAGACAAGCAGTGTCGGCACTTGGAGTATTTGTGTCGACACCAGGGATGTGGAGTCGACACCAGACAGAAAGTGTCGACACAAGGAGCTGTGTCGACACGAAATGAAGAAAAGTGCAGTGAAGCAGTGTCAACACTTAGCAGTTGTGTCGACACCCAGTGAAACTCTGTCTACATCAGAAAGTGTCGACACTTGGAGGCTGTGTCGACACTCAGCAAAAGTCAGCAGAGTCTAAGTATAAGTGTCGACACCCAGAACAATGTGTCGACACACAGCAGAAGAGTCAACACTTGAAGAAAGTGTCGACACAAGAAAGCATGTGTCGACACTCAGCTGAAGACTCAACACTTAGCAAAGTTCAAGAATATTCTAAGTACAAGTGTCAACACAAAGGAGATGTGTCGACACTTAACAAAAGTTTCAACAGAAGAAGAATGTGTCGACACGAGGAGCTGTGTTGACACTCAGCAAGTATCAACACTGAAGACATGTGTCGATACCAAGAAGAAGTGTCGACACTTAACAAGTTCAACACATGAAGATGTGTCGACACAAAGGAGTTGTGTCGACACTTAGAAGAATACAACAAAGTGCTGAAGAACAAAGTGTTGTGTCGACACTTAATATCAGTGTCGACACATGAAGAAGAAGCAGTGTCGAGATATAAAATCTACAACACAAGGAGTTGTGTCGACACCTTGTAGGCTAGTGTCGACACTTAGACAACTTGTGTCGACACTTAGTCTATAAATGTCGACTCTTAAAGACAGATAGTCTCGACACTTTCAGACAGTTACAGAATTTTCAAGAACTGACTGGATGACTTGACAGCTGCCATTCCAGCCGGTCTACTGCACCTGTCAGAGTTGTCAGAAATCAGTTATGAACCGGACCAGCCGGTTACCATGAAGAAGGCCTATAAATAGGCTTATACTGTCTACAGAAGAAGTAGCTCATTAACAAGAAGAAGATCTAGCTATTCATTGAAGATTCAAGTGAAGATCTAAGTAGTTGGAGAGAGAGAGCTCCATCCAAGAAGTCAGCCGTTGGAACCAGGCTGAGAAGAAGAGTTCAGATTTTGTTCTGAATCTTAAGTAGCAGATATTAAGGATCAACTGCAGAGGAGATCAGTCTTATTGTGTTCTACATTCAAGAAGCTTTGAAGAAAGCCAAGTCAGATTGATCTCAGCAGAGTTCATCCAAGAACTCATCGAGAAACTCACAACTCTTCTCTCTTTTCACTGAGTTGTAGAGTGTACATTTTTGTATTCATATTCTCTTGTAGGATCCTTAGGGATCTGAGTTTATAAGCCTGTAATTATAAAGGCTGAGTGTAGGGCCTGTGTGCCTGAGTGTAGGAGATTTGTATCTCTGAGTGTAGGCTTGTTGTGGCTGAGAGTAGGCCTTGGTGGCTGAGTGTAGGCTTTGTGAAGAAGCTGAGTTGTAGGGTCTTGGGCCTGAGCTGTAGGAACCTGGTTGAGGTTCTAAGTGTAAGATCTGAGGATCTGAGATAGTGGAGGAGTTTGGCCGAATCTAGTACACTACTAGATAGGTGAAGGAGGAAAGTGGATGTACCCAAACCTTGGGGAACCACTATAAATCAGAGTGTCTACTGTGTGCTTGTGGAATTCTGTGATTTCTGATTGTGTGCTGTGATAAAGTAGATAGAATTCTGTGTTATAATCTGAATTCTGCCTAAAAAGTTAAAAAGATTTAAGTCACCTATTCACCCCCCCTCTAGGTGATTAGGTACAATATCTTTCAGATCTGCTTTGCAGCAGCGTAGTGAGATTCCTTAGAGTTCACCTGAAATCTAGCACAGACACATGTTGAAAATATTATGTCAGGTCTACTAGCAGCAAGGTAGAGCAATAATCCAATTATGCTTCTGTACTTGGTTTCATCAAAAGGTTTCCCTTTTTCATCCTTATCCAGAGACATAGTTGAGCCCATTGGAGTCCTCATAGAGGTTGGTTCTCCATTCCAAATTTCTTAATTAGCTCTTTGGTGAACTTGGTCCGCGAGATGAAAATTCCATCTTCAGATTGTTTCACCTGAAGCCCTAAGAAATACTTCAGCTCGCCCATATTGCTCATTTCGAACTTCCCTTGCATAAGTTTTGAGAACGTTTTGCAGAGGTTGTCGTCTGTAGAGCCAAAATAATGTCGTCGACATAGATTTGCACTAGCAAAATCTTGCCTTTAATTTCCCTAAGAAATAATGTCTTGTCTATCTTTCCCCTTGTGAACTTGTTCTCAAGTAGAAAGCTAGACAACATCTCATACCAAGCTCGAGGAGCTTGTTTCAGACCATATAGAGCCTTGTGCAGGAAATAGACATGATCATGAAAGTTAGGATCAACGAAACCTAGAGGTTGTTCCACATACACTTCCTCCTTTATGTTACTATTTAGGAAGGTAGACTTCACGTCCATCTGATAGACGGTGAAGCCTTTGAATGCAGCATATGCTCGGAACAACCTTATTATCTCCAGCCTTGCCACTGGAGCATATGTCTGGTCGAAGTTGATTCCTTCTTCTTGACGATAGCCTTTAGAGACAAGTATAGCCTTGTTCTTTATGATCGTCCCGTCTTCGTCCATCTTGTTCCTGTAGACCCATTTTGTTCCAATGAAATTCTTTCCTTTGGGTCTTGGAACAAGCTTCCATACATTGCAGCGCATGAACTAATTTAGCTCTTCTTCCATTGCCATTATCCACGATGCATCTGAGTTTGCTTCCTCAAACTTCTTCGGTTCAATCTGTGAGAGAAAACTCAAATATAAATTCTCATTAGTTGTACCTCTTCGAGTTCTGACACCGTCCCGGGGATCTCCTATGATCTGGTCCATGGGATGATCCTTCAGATGTCTGAGCTCTAAAGTTCTTGCATCTGGATTGTTTTCAATCACCGGAGTGATTTCTTCATTTTGGATGACTTCTTCATCTTGATCATCAGCCTCTCCAATAGGGGTTGGAGTGGTGATCTTGATGAACTTTTCGCCATTGTCTTCGGACGGTTCATCCAAGCTTGTTTCTTTCAGCTTTGCACCTGCATCTTCAATGAGCACATTAGACAGATTGCTTTGGAGCAAGCTCGTCTCATCAAATACAACATGTATCGATTCTTCTACCACCAGGGTTTTTCTATTAAATATCCTATATGCCTTATTATGGCTACTATAACCTATAAAAATACCTTCAAAGCTCTTTTCGCTGAACTTGGTGGTATGATACTTACCAGTGTTAAGTACAAAGCATTTACAGCCAAAGATTCTAAAGTATGATACTGTTGGTTTCCTTCCTTTCAAAAGTTCGTAAGGTGTCTTATCGTGGTCTTTGTTTATGAGTGCTCGATTTTGCACGTGTCATGCAGTGTTGACGGCTTCAGCCCAGAAATACTCCGAAAGTGAAGCATCACTCAACATTGTCCTGCAGGCCTCTATGAGTGTTCTGTTCCTTCTCTCAACCACTTTGTTCTGTTGTGGAGTACGAGGAGAGGAAAACTTATGAAAGATACCTAAGCTTTCACAGAATTCTGTCATGGCCCCAGATTTGAACTCTGTTCCATTGTCACTTCTGATTTTGACTACGGAGCAGTTGTACTCATTCTGGACTTTCCTGACAAAATTAGTAAAGATGTTGAAGGTATCTGACTTGTGTTTCAGAAAGAACACCCACGCAAAGCGCGAGTAATCATCAACAATTACCAACGTATAATCCTTACCTCCCAAACTTCTAATTTGTAGTGGACCAAACAAGTCCATGTGCAGTAGATGAAGACATCTATTAGAGTCTTTGCCAATAACGCTTTTAAAGGTATCCCTTGTTTGCTTGCCTTTTACACATGCATGACAAGGTCTATCTTTGACGCACTTGACATTTGGGGCATCACGTACTAAGTTCATTGAAAATAATTTATTAATAGTTTTGAAATTAATATGTGCTAGTCTCTTGTGCCATTGGTCACCAAGAGACGCACTATCTTTTGCTAAAAGGCACACTGGTGTAGAGGAATCTATATAAATGAAATTTAAACAGAAAATATTCCTGCTTCGAGTGCCGGATAGAATTGTTTCCATATTGTCAACAGATTTTATCAAGCACTTATCAGCATGGAATTCAACTATGTATCCTCTATCGCAGAGTTGGCTTATGCTTATGAGATTGTGTTCCAATCCTTTGACATAAGCCACATCCGAGAAGGATACATTCCCGTTAGTGATCATACCATAGCCTCTAGTAATTCCACGGTCTGAACCTCCAAAGATGACCTTTGGTCCATTCACAACTGGAGTAAAGTTCTGAATAAGGCTTCTAGTCCCGGTCATATGCCGAGAGCAACTGCTGTCCAAATACCAGATAGGCGTTTTGTTAGCCTTTGGACATACCTGCAATTATAATCAATTTGCCTTAGGAACCCAAACACGTTTGGGTCCTTGGTCTCAGGTTAGAGTACTCCCCCTATGAGTGTTAGCATTATGAGAGGTCTTTCTCATATTGCCGACATGAGGGGTTGCAACATTTCTGGGATTGAACCAGCAATCTATGGCGAAGTGACCAACCTTGCCACAAAACCAACAGTCAAATCTGTTGTATCTTTGCCTCATGATCTCCTGCTTGACATTTTGGAATTATGGTCTAGCAGGGGCAACATTCTTGGAGGAGGAAGCTTTGTGATAATGACAATCACATGTCTTCTTCTCCTTAGGAGGCCTTTCTACAACAGTCTTTGTCTTTGGTGCCTTCTTGAAGTTATGACCATGATTGAAAGGGTCATAGCTCTTAAGAACAACTTCTTCATAAGGTGCCTTAAAGACACTTTCGCCAAAGTCTCTGGGACAAGTCCATCCTTGATAGCGGGACTTTGGCTCTACATAGGTAGGCCTAGCAAAGTGCCCGTAAGATGAGTCAAAATCAAACTCATTTGATGGAAAGATGACTTTCTTGAATGTAGTTTGATCTTGAGGGGCTTTCCCCTTCTCTTTGGCTAAGGACTTTTTGGCGGCATTATTCTTCCGTTGAGACTTATTTCTCCTAGAGGATTTACTAGGAGCTTCTTAATGGCCTAGCCCAGCTCCCTTGGCCTTTGTTGAGAATTCAGCAACAAATGGAAGAACTGTCTTGGGCTTTGAGAAACTTTCAACAACTTTCTTTTCAGTGGCAAGTTGTCCCTCCAATTCCTTGATGATTTTCTCTTTGAGGTTAAGGTGCTCAAGAGCCTTGTTATATTCTTCAATAGCATTGTTGAAGTTTTCTTCAAGGGAGTCAGTGTTTGCGACTTTCTCTCTTAAGATGCTCTCTTCGGCTTTTAGAAATTTGATCTCTTTAGCCTGAGTCTTCACGACTCGACGACATTTGTCGTAAGCCATGATTAACTCCTTGTACTGAGCCATTAGTTCTGATTCATCATCAGAGGTGCTATCCTCACAATCATGTTCAGAGACTTCAGAATCTGAAAGAGGGGTATGCGAGTTTACCTTCCCAGTGAATTGGGGCTCTTGATCGTCATCTGTTTGAGCCATAAGCCCAAAATAAGCTTCTTCCTCTTCACTCGACTCAGATGAGTCGGAGTCACTAAGAGTCTTGCTCTTTTTGGCTATCAGGCTCTTCTCTTTCCTCTTCTTGTTGAATGAGGATTTCTTCTCTTCTCTTCTACCACCCTCCTTCTTCTTATGAGAGCAGTCAACGATGACGTGACCTGGCTTATTACAACAATAGCAAATAATGTCAGTCGAAACATATTTATTCTGTTTAGTATTATACCTGTCATGGCTGCTTGAGCCTTTTCTTTGCCGATCACCATCGTGTCGTGATCTTCTATAGGAGGCATCCTTGCCTTTCCATTGCTTCTTCTTGTTCAAGAATTTCTTGAACTGACGTGAGAGCAGTGAGAACTCTCCTTCTGATAGCTCAGAGCCTAAGGTGCTTGGCTCTGAAGCTTCTTCTTCTTCACTGATTTCTAGAGCTGGAGCAGGGGAGACAGCCTTTATCTTTCTAGAGGTGTCTGCCTTTAGAGCAACAGACTTTTCTTTGAGAGCAGACCTGCTCTTCTCTTCTTCAGCTTTCCTGGTGTTGAGTTGAAGCTCATATGACATAAGCTTCCCGAAGAGATTTTGTGGGTCTGTCTCTGCCAGCTTCCCAAACTCCCTGATGACGCAGACCTTGTTGTCCCATTCTTTGGTCAGGGATCTCAGGAATTTGTCATTCAGTTCTCCATTAGTGAATACTCTGCCATAGACTCTTAGGCCATTCACTATCTTAAAAAAGTTCTCAAATGTATCAGCAATGGTCTCTTTGCTTCCCTGTCGGAAGGCTTCATACTTCTGATTGAGGAGGGATCTCCGATTATCCCTCACTTCTTCTATTCCTTCCATCAAGGTAACCAGGGACTGCCACATCTCTTTTGCAGATTGGCAGTGGATTAAGTTCTGCAGCATTGAGTCATCAACTGCACTTGCTATAATGTTTTTAGCTTTCTTGTCTAGTGAGACAAGTGCAATCTCGTCCTTGTCCAAATCCATCAGCTTCTTGGGAACCTTCTTGGTAGGGTCTATAGTGGAGACAGTCATAGGGATATAAGGACCATCTTCAACTATCATGAAGATCCTTGGATCCACGACTTCCATAAAGAATTTGATCCTTTCTTTCCACATGGGAAAGTTTTTCTTGTTGCATAGGGGAAGCTTGGCAAAATCCTTTGCCTTGTCCATGGTAGGTAGATCTCAAATGACAACTATTTGCAGGAACTGATCAAGGTGTTAACCTTTTAATGATCAAGGTTACTCATACTCAGATATATCACCAAGAAATTTTCCAAAATTACCTAGAGGGGGGTGAATAGGTGAGTTGTGCATCTTTTGCGGAATAAAAAATCTTAGAACACAGAACAGATCTATCTACCAAATTATCACAGACGAGACAAGATTTATAGTGGTTCCCCAATCTTGGGTACATCCACTTTCCCTCACTGATCTAGCAATCTACTAGACTCGGCTACTCCACTATCTCAGATTGAAAATCAATCCTACCCTTGGAACAAAGTTCCTACAATCTCAATCCAAACAACTGGATCTACAACTAAGAAGGCAAAACTTCCTACAAACTCGGAGTTGAAAACTCCTACACTCGGAGAAAACTTCTCCTACAAGAATGAAAATTGTTTAAGAAAATACAAACAATGATTTTTCTCTCAGATCTGCAAGCAAGCAACCAGGATCTTCTTCTTGTAAGTTTTACGGCACTTTCAGAAAAATGAAGAAAATCTCGACACCAGATCTGAATCTTCTATCTTAAACGATCGGGAAGAGGATGACAGTTGAGAGACGATCTCGATCTGTAAAACTTCTTGAGTCTATTTACTCTGAAAATCGAAGCCCTTGCCGGAGAAGAATAGCGGCGGCGGCGGCTTTCGTTCTGTGAAGAGAGAGAGAGAGAGAGGAAACATCGATTCTTTTGGAAAGCGTCGGCTGCAAAACTTAGAATAATTTTCTTCTTTAAAGACTTATTTTTTGATTAGGGTTTGTCGATTAGACAAGACCTTTTATAGGAGTACTAATAACGGTCATAACTGGTCTTAATGACGTACATGTGGACCAATCATGTCACGGAATTTGAAAATCTGTCAAATCTGGACTTAGCAGAAATTACTGAGAAAAAGAGGTCATATACACGAGTAGGTATATAACTACTCGAGTAGGTAAGGGTCTACTCGAGTAAGCAAAGAAAAGTTACTCGGGTATATAACTCATGACTACTCGAGTAGGTTTGAAGACAACTACTCGATTACATATAATCAACTACTCGAGTACTTAGAAGATCTACTCGAGTATACAAAAAATTTCACGGGAAGTGGAGAGGAACTACTTGAGTACAAGATGTACTACTCGAGTAGGTAAGAAAAACTACTCGAGTGGCTTGATGAGCTACTCGAGTGATAGGACGTAGAAAAATTTCTGAACACTAAAAAATGAGCTACTCGAGTAGGTAGACTGAACTACTCGAGAGGATATAGTATACTCGAGTATATGAAAAGACTTACTCGAGTAAATGACTTAGAAAAATTTAGGAGAGGAGAAATATGCACAACTCGAGTAAGAAGAATTATCTACTCGTGTAGTTAAGTAAGCTACTCGAGTAAGTGACAGTCTACTCGAGTATATGGACTTGACTTCACGAGAGGAAGACTTACTTACTCGAGTAGGTAAGATTTTTGACTCGAGTATAAAGTAGGTATTTCACTCGAGTAGAATACTTAGAAAAATTTTAAGGTAAGAATTATTTCTTCTTTGGAGAAATCAGCATCCAACTCTATACACATAGTCCAAGTGCTTAAATATGAAGTGTATCCCAATATAGAGGCTACACATGAGTCAACACCTTGGGTCATACAATGAGGGATTACATTGTATGGTCCTGTGTTTGGTGACCCATTGTAGACTGACATTGGTCTACACTTCTCATTGGAATCCTGCAACCACATAACTCAAACAAAGCATCAAATACAACCTAATTCATCTTAGTTCCAGAATGACTTCATCAAATCTGGGTTAATGTGGACATAGGTCCCAACAATACTCGAGTAACCAGAATTTTCTTCCCACAAAATTTCTAAGTCAATTACTCGAGTAGTCATTTCCATATACTCGAGTAGTTCTTATCCTCTCGAGTAGTTCAAGTTCACTACTCGAGTAACCCAGAATTCTATTCCAGAAAATATTCTTAGTCCCTGACTCGATTAGTTCATCTACCACTCGAGTAGCTTATTCTCATTTACTCGAGTAGTATTACTTGTACTCGAGTAGTCTAACTCCACTTCACGTGTAATTCCTTTAGTACTCGAGTAAGTCTTTTTGGTACTCGAGTAGCTGATCAACTTCTCAATTTTCTTCAAGAATATACTCGAGTAGTTTTCTTCAGGTTACTCGAGTAACTGTCTCTAAGTACTCGAGTAGTTATCTTCATATCTCTCGAGTAGTTCTGTAAAGTACTAGAGTAGTCACTTTTTCACTCGAGTATATTACTTCTGTTTTCTGAAATATTTCGTTAAGTCCAGATTAACAGTTTCCTTAATGAGCCTTGACATGATTGGTCCACGTGTACCTAATTATGAATTAATTATGACAGATTATCACCGATCCTATATAAGGTCTTGTCAAACCGACAAACCCTAAGAAGAAGTTTAATCAGAAGTTTTTGCAGAAGATTAATTTCTAAGTTTTCTGTTCCTCTCTCTCTCTCTCCAAGAAGCAAATCCGCCGCCGCCGATTCTCATACGGCTAGGGTTTTCATTTTTAGAGGATTCAGATTAAGAAGGTTTTACAGATCGAGATTGCCGCATAACTCTTCATCTTCTATTCGATTGCGTGAAGCCAAGAAGATCCAGATCTGATTTTGCCGAGATTTTCTTCACCTCTCTGATAAAGCCGCAAGTCTACAAGAAGATTCTAGCTGATTACTTGCAGATCTGAGAAAGATTCATTGTTTGTATTTCTATTTTCATTATATTTCATTCTTGTAGGAGAATTTTTCTCCGAGTGTAGGAGCTTTTGCCTTCGAGATTGTATGAAGTTCTATCTTCCGAGTGTAGATCCGCTTTATGGATTGAGATTGTAGGAATGTTGTTCCGAGGCGTAGGATTGGTTTTTCAATCCGAGATAGTGGAGTAGCCGAGTCTAGTGTATTGCTAGATCGGTGAGGGAAAGTGGATGTACCCAAGGTTGGGGAACCACTGTAACGCCCCCGATTTTTTCTGTGATTATTTAAATCTCATTTGGCATTACGTTAACGCATTTTCGGCATGTGCCATTTGTTAGAGCGTGGTCTTAGCTCTTTAGGTTCCTTGTGTGGTTATTGGTAGCCTTTTTGGTAAGATTCCCTAGTAAGCCGGGTCTGTTTTGGTGATGGGTGAGGCCTCTCGGGGGATGCTTGTGTTTTGGCTTCGGGTAGTGATAACCCGAGTTTTGTTCGTCGAAAGTTGATTTTGACTTCGCTGTTGCGTTCGTAGCGTGGGTATTTAGCTATGATGTGAAATTCGTCAATTTCCGAGATGGTTCGGTTTTCGCGTCGTTTTGATATTTTGTGTAAGTAATTAATAATATATTATTAAATTTCTTAAAAGAACATGCTTATAAATAGCCTAAGGCTAGAATTTAGGACTGTTCATTGTCTCTTTTCGGGAGAAACCGCCGCCTGTTTGAGAGAAAGAAAACTGCCAATCCCGCAGGCTTCGGACGGCGATTTCGGGATCATTTGTGGACGAAATTCGATTTTGAAGGCGGATTTGGATTACTCTCGCCTGGACCTGCACTCCGACGAAGTTTTCGTCTTGTGCTATGCTGCTGGTGCCGAGTGAGAGGAAGGGGCCGACCAAGCTTCGCTGGAATTTGAGGAAAGTGGTGCTCCTACCCTTACCAAGCTTTTCCACTTTCTATGTTCTTAGTTGCTGTTATCATACATGTTCCCGAGATCATTTATTTTACTCTGGTTTCCCATCAAAATCATCAGATCTTGAATCATGAATGCTCCTATGTGTTTTTTTCTTCTTTCTCAAGTTCTATAACTCCAGGTTTTTTGGCCGGGCTGCTGTAGTCTTGACTTTTATCAGATTGTCACATATTAATCTCGGATTGGGTAGTACTTAGCCTTCTTCTTATTCCTTCCTTGCTGTTAAGTTTGCCCAGTTCGGGTGCTGGGGTAGTGAAGATGAGTGCTGGAATTGACCCTCATGTTGGTAGTCGTTGCCCAGTAAGTTAGGTAGTATTAGATTTTCATGTTTGCAGAAGTTCTGTGGGTAGTGTTGACATCGTTGAGTGCACTCAACGCTTCCAGATCGACGAAGATCGTCGATCTGAGTACGACGGAAATCGTCGAACGGAGATCGACGATCTTCGGCTGCCAGATCGACAAAGATCGTCGATCTGAGTTCGACGACAATCGTCGAACTGGGATCGACGATCTCCGGTTCTGTGTTCGACGAAGGTCGTCGATCTAAGTTCGACAACAATCGTAGAACTGGGATCGACGATCTCCAGTTCTGTGTTCGACAAAGGTCGTCGATCTGAGTTCGACAAAGATTGTCGAACGGAGATCGACGATCTCTGATTGCCCATGATCGATGAAGATCGTTGATTTGAGTTCGACATTGTTCATCGAACTGGGATCAACGATCTCCGGTTGCTTGAGATCGATGAAGATCGTCGAACTGAGCTCGATGATTTCTGTAAGCTGTGTTCGACGATTTTCCCTCTATCGTCCCTTGTTTTCCCAAGTGAATCCCGCTGGGTTTGGGGTTATTTTGTCGGCTGTTTCTTTTTCTCTGAACGCCGAATCATGGGTGATGGCTAGTAGGGGTGGTTTTCTTTTTAGCTCTTAAAAGGGGTGGGGTTTTGTGTTTAGTCGTGGCCGCCACTGTTTTTTCCCAGGTACAGGCTGGGTGTGGGTGGTTTGTAGGTCCCTAGTGCTCTCCCTGTGCGACCCTTGAGCTTATTTTGTTTTGGTGATGGTGGTTTGGGGGACCGCATTTGCCTCCAATCCTGAACCATGCAGATTTTTACTACTGCCATAATCTCATAAATTAGGATTGTTAGGTGTTTCTTCTTAGTAGAATGCAACATATTTTGGCAAGTTTTCTTCCCTTTTATCTTGTAGCCTCTGCAGGATTTAAGCAGGGCCTGTTGTTGTTTTCCTTGTGCTTAGTGTACTTTTGGCTTACTTTGGACATCACTAGCTTTTACTGTCATGTTTACTTACTCTCTTTCATTCCATTTTGATATTATGCTCTAATTCAGGATTTCTTGTTATACTTGCTGAGGTGTTCTTTCTTTGGATGCCTCAGGTTTAGAGTTGTAGCCGGTTGAGCGGCTGGTTTTTCCTTGGTGATTGTTGTGGATCCCTTGGGTTGCTGGGATCTTCCTCCTTGTTTTTGTGAGGTAGTTTTCAGTTATTCCTACAGACATACATGCTCGCTAGTGGGTTCGTGTCAGGTTGTTGACGCCCGCTAGTGGTTATTACTTGTGATACTAGATATGTTTCTTTTACTGCTACCTTTATGGAGATAGTCTACTTGCTCATGAGAAGATTTATGCTAGGTTGCTAGTTACTTTTAAACCTAAAAACACTATTATAAGTATATCTCATGATCTGCATGTTTATGAAACTCATACACTACTTTCTAAGCAACGTAAAAAGATCGTTTTACCACTTATAATATAAAATAAATTAGAGTCTTGCATAGTATGAGTGGACCTCGTGGGACACTTATGCACTCTCATAGGATGTCAAAAATAAATAAAGTATTTTTCCGCCGCGTATAAGTATAGTTTTTAAACAGTGGACTAGATGATCCACTGAGCCGAGGGATACGACCTTTAAAATATCACTGATTTTCTAATCATTAAACTTATGAATTTTCATAGTCTAGTTAGATGGTGTTCGCCTGAGTGTCGACAGTTATCCCCTGCTCGACATGGTATCACAACGCTTGTATTCTCCTACTCTGATACTTCTTAATTTCGGAGAAAATGCGGGTTATGACAGTTGGTATCAGAGGCAGGTTGCTTGACAATTTGTCGGGAAACCTTTCCTTGTAGGTATTAGATGTTTAGTGTCATATCATACACACACCGATATGTCATCATCACGTTTTGGCTGAAGCAAGGACACTACACTCATAGCATAACATGAAGGATACGGGGCATATTATGTAGTATGGGATGCATAATATGTGTCTGTATATGGATCCACCATAGGAGCAACATGTGAGGGTTATGTAGTATGGGATGCATAACCATACCACATGAATGCGACTAGCACGTTTCTTTTTCGTTGCATGAGAATGTTATGTAGTATGTGATGCATAACATTTTCATGCGTATGCCACTCATGACATGCATTAGGCCCTTTTTAGAATGCATAGCACAATCATGCATATCATAACATTGCATAAGCACAACGTGCCAAGCTACAGATTTGCAGGATGACATATGTACACACATGGTTTTAAATCAGAAAAAGAATATAAATTCATGCATTCCCGATCTAGGCACAAGAGTTAGTTGATGGTGGTTAACCATCCTAGGTTAGGCATAGCATAACTTTTGTTAAAAAAAATAAAATCCCAGAGAAAGTATAACAGTTAAAGGTTCATATTTATGTATGTATTGTCTGTACTGGTTGTTTGTTCCAACTGTTGTACTAGGTTTGGCCCTCAGTTTTTATGGTTTTAGGATGGCGAGACGTCCTTCGACTAGGTCGACTCCCCCTGTCTGAGGGTGAGTCCTCAGGAGTGCAGAGTGATGCAGTGATCGAGAGCTTGCGACAGAGCAACGATTCCTTGACCAGGCAGTTGGTGGAGATGTAGGCCCAGATCCAGTCTCTGGTGGCAGTTGTGGCAGGACAGACTCAGGGGGTGTAAGCCCCTGCAGGGGGGTCAGATGCTCCTCCCCATCCTCCTCCCCTGAGACCTCTAGTGGTGGTGCCAGCAGAGATGACCTTTATTTCTCAGTTTCAGAGACTTAGCCCTCATACATAAGATGGGAAGACAGATTTCATGGTCATATATGATTGGCTGATCTCCATGGAGGAGATGTTCTCGTACTCCGGTATTGCAGATGATCAGAGAGTGATGATAGCTACCTATTAGCTAAAGGGTTTGGCTAAGAGCTGGTGGCTTAGGGAAAGGGAGAGCTTAGTGGCCGGTTGCTCTTGGGGGTTATTCAAGGAGATTCTGTTGAGGAGGTTCTTGCCTTCGATCGAGCGTGACCAACTAATAAACGACTTCCTCCACCTGAAGCAGAGGCAACTCATGGTCAGTGAGTACGAGATAGAGTTCAACAAGTTGAGCCAATTTTCCCCTAGGTTGGTGAGTGTTGAAGCAGATCGAGTCAAGCGATTCCTTGGTGGCTTGAGGAGTGAGGTTCAGCAGTTGGCCATTGCATATAGATCAGAGACTTATGCAGGTGTAGTGGAGGCTGCTCTGAAAGTGGAGGCAATTGAGACCGCAAAGAACAGAGGCTAGAAAATGAGGAAGGACAAGAGGAAGTCTGCTGAAGAAAATAACCCCCAGGTACCCGAAGCTGCTTCGGGAAAGAAGAGCAAGGTAGTATGTAGCTTCTGTGGCCAGTCAGGCCACCCTGTTGAGAGGTGTTTCAAGAAGGCGGGAGCTCAGAAGAAGGAGCAAGTTCATGCTATTCAAGGTTCTCCTAGGAAGGATGTTTCCTGTTCTGTTTGCAAGCGACCCGGGCATGATGCTCCCCAGTGCTGGTCCAAGGATAAAGTCTCCTATCAATGTGGACAGAAGGGCCATATCAAGTCAAGGTGACCTCAGGTCCAGCCTATTCTTCAGGCAGTTCCACTTCAGGATTTACCTCCGCCTCAGCTTGTGGACAAGGGCAAAGGAAAGCTGAAAGTGATCTCTTCTGAGGAGGATCAAACTTCGACTCAGGTCATCTCAGGGAAATTTAAGGTGAAGAACCGCTGGGCGCGCGTGTTCTGTTCGACTCCGGTGCTACCCACTCGTTTGTGGCTAGAGCTTTTATAGAGCGATATAGGTTGATTCTAGATCAAGTTCGTGATACCCTCCGCGTCAAGTTCCCTTCTGGTGAATCTGTGTTATCAGATTTGGGCATTTTGGATTGCCCTGTTTTGTTGGGGGACTTTCTTGCGAAGGCAGACTTGAAGATGATCGATCTAGAGGACTTCGATGTTATTCTGGGCATGGACTGGTTGTCTAAGTATGATGCGATTATTCAGTGCAAAGGGAAATGCTTGGACTTCATCAAGGACAATGGTCATCCTAGAAGTGTGTATGCTGATCCGTGCCAGGATTCCCCTGTCATTTCTGCGGTATGTGCTCAGAAGCTGTTTTGTTCTGATTGTTTTGCTTGTTTAGTCTCGGTGGTTGGGACTGCTGTTAGTGTATCACGCTTGGAGGAGATTACTGTTGTACATGGTTTCTATGATGTTTTTCTTGATGACCTTCCTGGTCTTCCCCCCGAGCGGGATGTTGAGTTTGTGATTGATTTGGAACCGGGTATGCGTCCTATTGCTAAGGCACCGTATCGGATGGCCCCTCGTGAGTTGGAGGAGTTGAGAAGTCCAGTTGGACGAGTTGTTGGCAAAAGGCTTTATCAGGCAGAGTTCGTCGCCTTGGGGTGCTCCTGTTCTATTTGTGAAGAAGAAGGATGGGTAAATGAGGCTGTGCATCGATTATATGGAGCTGAACAAAGTCACCATTAAGAACAGGTACCCTCTGCCGAGGATCGATGACTTATTTGATCAGTTACGTGGTTGTACAGTGTTATCCAAGATCGATCTTCATTCTGGCTATCATCAGATCAGGATCCGTGAGGCAGATATTCCACGGACTGCGTTTAGATCGAGGCATGGACACTTCGTGTTTCTAGTGATGTCGTTTGGTTTGACCAACACACCATCAGCTTTCATGAATATGATGAACCGGGTGTTCAAGGATTTTCTGGACAAGTTCGCTGTGGTATTCATCGATGATGTGTTGATCTACTCTCGCAGTGCTGAGGACCATGAGCAGCATCTACGCTTGGTTCTATCGGAGTTAAGGAACCACAAGTTATTCGCCAAGCTGAGCAAGTGCAAATTTTGGTTGCCTCAGGTCTCGTTTCTGGTCCACGTGGTGAATAAGGATGGGATCTCGGTCGACCCGAAAAAGATCGCAGCAGTGATGAATTGGAGCAGGCCGGGCACGCCCAAGGAGATTAGAAGCTTCCTAGGGTTGGCTGGCTAATACAGGAGGTTCGTGGAGGGTTTCTCCACCCTAGCTGCACCTTTGACCAAGTTGACTCAAAAGAACATGGCCTTTGTTTGGAGCGAGATGTGCGAAGAAGCCTTCCTGGAACTAAAGAATAGATTGTGCACTGCTCCCGTTCTGACCCTACCTACTGAGGCCGTGGAGTATGTCGTGTACGTGGATGCTTAACATGTTGGTCTGGGTTGCATTTTGATGCAGGCTGGACAAGTGATTGCGTATGGGTCAAGGCAACTAAAGACTCATGAGAGAAATTACCCTACACATGACCTTGAGTTTGCAGCGGTGATTTATGCGCTAAAGCTGTCGAGGCATCTACTTTATGGTGCTCAGTGCAAGATCTTCACAGATCATAAAAGTCTAAAGTACGTGTTCACACAGAAGGAGTTGAATCTGCCCCAATGGCGGTGGCTAGAGTATGTGGACGATTATGATGTGGATATACAGTTTCATCCGGGCAAGGACAATGTGGTGGCCGACGCCCTGAGCCGGAAGACGGGGAAGATCTTTAATATCACCGCCGATCGTTTAGTGGAAGAGTTCCTCCTGATGGATATTTCTGTGGGACGCTGTGACATGCAGAGCAGTTTGGCAGTTGCAGAACCGTCTTGGATTGCACTTACCAGGTTGCACCAGAAGGATGATCCGGATCTTCTGCACTTATACCTCAGGACTGAGAGAGGGGAGTTGCCGGATTTTTCTACCGATGATGCGGGTACCTTGAAATACCGCGGCAGGTTTTGCATCCCCGCTGTTGAAGACATAAGGGTTATGATTTGCAGAGAGGCTCATGGATCCAGTGTTGCCTACCATCCAGGATCCACAAAGATGTATCATGAATTAAAGCAGATTGCCTGGTGGTATGGGATAAAGGGTGATATAGCCCGATTTGTTGCTGAGTGCCACACTTGCAAGCGTGTGAAGGCCGATCATGGAAGGCCTGGTGGAAAGTTGACTCCATTGGAGATCCCGACTTGGAAGTGGGAGAGTATTTCTATGGACTTCATTACAGGCTTACCGAGATCTCCAAGGGGATTTGATTAAGTTTGGGTGATCGTGTACCGATTGACGAAGTGTGCGCACTTCGTACCCTATAAGATAGATTACCCGATGAGGAAGATAGTAGAGCTGTACTTGAACGAGGTCATCAGATTGCACGGTGTGCTAGTTAGCATCATTTCGGATCGAGACTCCCGTTTTACATCTCGCTTTTGGAGGAGTCTGTAAGAGGGTTTGGGTACAGATTTGAGGTATTCTACAGCTTACCACCCACAGACTAATGGTCAGACTGAGCGGGTGAACCAGATAGTTGAGGATATGATCAGGTACTACTTCTTGGACCACGGTGGAGCGTGGGATGAGCATTTGCGGCTTATGGAATTTGCATACAATAACAGTTACCAGGAGAGCTTGAAAATGGCTCCGTTTGAAGCTTTGTATGGGAGGCATTGTAGAACTCCCTTGTTTTGGACCGAGGTCGGTGAGAGGCCTGTGTTGGGTCCGGATGCGCCCGAGGAAATTGAAGTTGTAGTGAAGCTTATTCGAGAAAAGCTTCGTATAGCTCAGGAGAGATATGAGAAGAACGCCAACCGGCGTAGGTCTAACTTGGAGTTTTCTGTAGGGGACCTTGTATTTCTTAAGGTTTCCCCGATGGTTGGTGTTAAGAGGTTCGGTAAGAACCAGAAATTGGATCCGAGGTATGTGGGCCCGTTTAAGATTGTTGAGCGGATTGGCGTGTCAGCATATAGATTGGATTTGCCAGCAAATTTCCCAGGAGTTCATAATGTATTTCATGTAAGCCAATTACGGAAGTGTGTGCGAAGCAGTGGGCAAGTCTTGGATGTTGTGCCTCAGTTGGAGTCTAATCTTTCATATGTTGAGGTGCTGGTCCGCATCTTGGATACTCAAGATCGGGTGTTGCGGACAAAGTCTATCCCGAAGGTGAAAGTTCTATGGAAGAATCAGGATTTGGAAAGCTCGACTTGGGAGCTAGAGTTGGCTATGAGGGAGGCTCACCCTCATCTATTTCCTTGATTTGATTGGTACGTTTTCTTTCTAGTAGCTCTTGTTTTGTTACTTTCCTTCTATAGTAGAAGTTATGTACATAAAGTTTCGGGACGAAACTTTCTTTTAGGGGGAGTGACTGCAACGACCCCGATTTTTTTGCGATTATTTAATTCTTGTTTGGCGTTACGTTGACGCGTTTCCGGCATGTGCCGTTTGTTAGAGCGTGGTCTTAGCTCTTTAGGTTCCTTGTGTGGTTGTTGGTAGCCTTTTTGGCACGATTCCCTAGCAAGCCAGGTCTGTTTTGGTGATCGGTGAGGCCTCTCGGGGGATGCTTGCGTTTTGGCTTCGAGTAGTGATAACTCGAGTTTTGTTCGTCGAAAGTTGATTTCGACTTCGCCGTTGCGTTCGCAGCGTGGGTATTTAGCTACGGTGTGAAATTCGTCAATTTCCGAGATGATTCAGTTTTCGCGTCGTTTTGATATTTTGTGTAAGCAATTAATAATATATTATTAAATTTCTTAAAAGCACATGCTTATAAATAGCCTTAGGGTAGAATATAGGACTGTTCATTGTCTTTTTTCGGGAGAAACTGCCGCCTGTTCGACAGAAAGAAAACCGCCAATCCCGCTGGCTTCGGACGGCGATTCCGGGATTGTTTGTGGATGGAATTCGATTTCGAAGGAGGATTTGGATTGCTCTCGCCTGGACCTGCACTCCGATGAAGTTTTCGTCTTGTGCTGTGCTGCTGGTGCCGAGTGGGAGGAAGGGGCCGACCAAGCTTCGCTGGAATTTGAGGCAAGTGGTGCTCCTACCCTTGCCAAGCTTTTCCCCTTTCTATGTTCTTAGTTGCTGTTATCATACATGTTCCCGAGATCATTTATTTTACTCTGGTTTCCCGTGAAAATCATCGTATCTTGAATCATGAATGCTCCTGTGCGTTTTTTTCTTCTTTCTCAAGTTCTGTAACTCCATGTTTTTTGGCCGGACCGCTGTAGTCTTGACTTTTATCAGATTGTCACATATTAATCTCGGATTGGGTAGTACTTAGCGTTCTTCTTATTCCTTCCTTGATGTTAAGTTTGCCCAGTTGGGGTGCTAGGGTAGTGAAGATGACTGCTGGAATTGACCCTCATGTTGGTAGTCGTTGCCCAGTAAGTTAGGTAGCATTAGATTTTCATGTTTGCAGAAGTTCTGTGGGTAGTGTTGACAGCGTTGAGTGCACTCAACGCTACCAGATCGACGAAGATCGTTGATCTGAGTTTGACGGAAATCATCGAACTGAGATCGACGATCTCCGGCTGCCAGATCGACGAAGATCGTCGATCTGAGTTCGACGACAATCATCGAACTGGGATCGACGATCTCCGGTTCTGTGTTCGACGAAGGTCGTCGATCTGAGTTCGACGAAGATCGTCAAACAGAGATCGACGATCTCCGGTTGCCCGTGATCGATGAAGATCATCGATCTGAGTTCGGCGTTGTTCGTCGAACTGGGATCGACGATCTCCGGTTGCTTGAGATCGACGAAGATCGTCGAACTGAGCTCGATGATTTCTGTAAGCTGTGTTCGACGATTTTCCCTCTGTCGTCCCTTGTTTTCCCGAGTGAATCCCGCTGGGTTTGGGGTTATTTTGTCGGCTGTTTCTTTTTCTCTGAACGCTGAATCGTGGGTGATGGCTAGTAGGGGTGGTTTTCTTTTTAGATCTTAAAAGGGGTGGGGTTTTGTGTTGAGCCGTGGCCGCCACTGTTTTTTCCCAGGTACAGGCTGGGTGTGGGTGGTTTGTAGGTCCCTAGTGCTCTCCCTGTGCGACCCTTGAGCTTATTTTGTTTTGGTGATCGTGGTTTGGGGGACCGCGTTTGCCTCCAATCCTGAACCATGTGGATTTTTACTACTGCCATAAACTCACAAATTAGGATTGTTAGGTGTTTCTTCTTAGTAGAATGCAACATATTTTGGCAAGTTTTCTTCCCTCTTGCCTTGTAGCCTCTGAAGGATTTGAGCAGGGCCTGTTGTTGTTTCCTTGTGCTTGGTGTACTTTGGCTTACTTTGGACATCAGTAGCTTTTACTATCATGTTTACTTACTCTCTTTCATTTCATTTTGATATTATGCTCTAATTCAGAATTTCTTGTTATACTTGTTGAGGTGTTCTTTCCTTGGATGCCTCAGGTTTAGAGCAGTAGCCGGTTGAGTGGCTGGTTTTTCCTTGGTGATTGTTATGGATCCTTTGGGTTGCTGGGATCTTCCTCCTTGTGTTTGTGAGGTAGTTTTCTGTTATTCCTACAGACATACATGCTCGTCAGTGGGTTCGTGTCAGGTTGTTGATGCCCGCTGGTGATTATTACTTGTGATACTAGATATGTTTCTTTTACTGCTACCTTTCTGGAGATAGTCTACTTGCTCATGGGAAAATTTATGCTAAGTTGCTAGTTACTTTTAAACCTAAAAACACTATTATAAGTATATCTCATGATCTGCATGTTTATGAAACTCACACACTACTTTCTAAGCAACGTAAAAAGATCGTTTTCCCACTTATAATATAAAATAAATCTATAGTCTTGCATAGTATGAGTGGATCTCGGGGGACACTTATGCACTCTCATAGGATGTCAAAAATAAATAAAGTATTTTTCCGCCGCGTATAAGTATAATTTTTAAATGATGGACTAGATGATCCACTGAGCCGAGGGATACGGCCTTTAAAATATAACCGATTTTCTAATCATTAAACTTATGAATTTTCATAGTCTAGTTAGATGGTGTTCGCCTGCGCGTCGACAGTTATCCCCTTCTCGACGTGGCATCACAACACGTGTTTTCTCCTACTCTGATACTTCTTAATTTCGGAGAAAATGCGGGTTGTGACAACCACTATAAATCTTGCTTCATCTGTGATTGATTGGTAGATAATTCTGTGCTTAGATCTGAAGTTTTTATTCCGCAAATAGACGCACATCTCACCTATTCACCCTCCTCTAGGTGATTTAGGTAGGCAACTATACACTTTCTACTGTGTCAGGTATCGTCGGATTCTACTGTGTCAAGTATTGCTGGATTCTACTGTGTCAGGTATTGCTGGATTCTACAGTCCAGTAGCCATCGATAACCAGCAATATAACGCCGGATTCTACTGCAAATGCTTTTGTTATTGGTCAAACCTCTTGCTGACTATTTGTCCCGATCAATACAAGTTTTTTTTTCTGGTGGAGGTTCTAGCCCTTTTTACCTCTCCCTTTCAGATCCAAGATAACATCAAACATTTCTTCATATTTTCAATTTTGTGTTAGATTTTGTTAGTCAAAATGTAGATTGTGGTTTGTGTTATTGTATGTCCATTTGATAAGAATAAGTTCAGAAAATTATTATTGTGTAATGAAGAGTCCTCTAAAGATATTGGGTGTGATGTTTGAATGCACTTTTGTATTAATTTGAGTTTTAAAGTAAAGAAGCATTGATTAAATGTGCACTGAGAGATTATAAAATCACATCTAGAGCGTCACTAAGGGTAACGTTAGGTTGTGATAAAGTCGGATTACCTACTGAAAACAAAGAGTATATCAAGAAAAATATAAGAAAATCTAGTTCAAAACATTATGGGTGTAAGTTTGCGTTAAAAGGACAAATATATGTGAATGATGAATGAAAATTTATAGTTAAACATGGTATGCACAACCATGAGTTCGTTCATACTGAAGCACGTCCATAGGCCGGTAGATTAGATGACAATAAGTACAAGATAGTGGAAAAGATATTCAATGTCGGATGTCAGCCACGCAAAAGTTTAACCGTTTTAAAGAAAAGAAATCCGGAGAATTCAACATCACTTAGTACAATCTATAATGTGAGAGCAAAGTTGTATAGACCTCAACTTGATGGTGGAACTCCAATCTAACATTTGAATAAGTGCATTAGTGCATCCAGATATATTAGTTTCAAGCAAAAAATGAGAGTAGTATGCAATTAGAAAACTTATTTTTTGCGCATCCAACTTCAGTTCGGCTAAGTAATATGTTCTCAAATACATTTATGATTGATTGTGCCTACAAGAAATGTTTATTTTTGCATGGATTGATAAATTTTTGCACTTTAGAAACACATCTACAAACCGTGTAGAGGGGGTTTATAGTCAACTGAAAAATTTCTTTATGTTATAGTTGGAAATCTTATTTGAAAAACTTTTGACAACATGATCAATTTATAACACTCGGAAATCAAAAGAATGTTTGGACAAAGTAAGATGAAAGTTTTCCGTAGTTTTAAAAACTATATTTTACTCGGAGCTACTTAGTGTTGAAACTTGAGGAGACAGGGGGGTCTATTATCTAGTCACAGTGGTCTACTAGTTTCTATGATCTGGCGCTTTGGCTTAACAATCAGAGGTTGTGGTCTATTTGGTAGCAGTCTTGTGGTTTCATAGACCTGCGGTTTAGTTATACCGGTTTGGCAAATCGCTGTTGTTGACCTGTGTCCTGCCAAGCTGGCATAGAGGTTTTGCCTTCTTGTATTATAGTTCGAAGAGCAACCTGCACCTGCAACCTGTTAGAAACATGCAACTGCAGTCTGGTGGCTACCCACGACTGTAGTCAGGTTCTTCCTGCAGTAGCGGTCTAAAGGTTATCCGCAACAGCGGTCTGGTGGTTATCTACAGCGACGGTCTGGTGGTTATCCGTAACTGCGGTCTGGGGTCAACCTGTAGTATCAGTCTCGGGACTTTCCTCAGTTGAAGATCAGCGGCTTCCCAAGAAGTGTATTCTCTATTTTATAGTCTTGCGGTTTGATAAAGTCAAACCGCATAGCCCGCGCGACTTGTATTTAGTCCCACATCACTTGTTGTAATCTCTTATCTCCCCATTTTCTAAAAATAAGGGGGCATATATTTGTATTATTCATCTTTTTGGAACAATAAAATTTACCTTTTATTTAGCTATTTTTGCATGGTATCAGAGCTAATAGGTCCCTTGCTCCTCTTTGTTCGCGGTTTATTTTTCTAACTGTGTTAACCCAGAAATCAGCGATCCCTCCCAAGGTCGCTACCTTGCAAGTCGCGGCCTGCTCCAGGTTCCCTCTGGAGGCCGCGACCTGTCAGCCCCCAAGGATAGGCGGACAGACTTCTCTATCTGCTCAGGCTGCGTGGCTAGGGCGGTCTCCCCGGTCTGACCTCCTAGGTCGCGCAGCAGCCGCTTGTTCTACAGGGGCTGCAGACTACTTCCTCAGTCCACCCCTGTAGGCCGCATGGTTGGATCAGCTAACCGCGCAATGGTTCTCTCTATTCCAAAAGTAGACGAACTTCTGTAGCGGGGGCGACCTGCTTCTTCAATCCGCCAGGTCGCCCAGACGGCAACTAACTCTCCTATCTGCCAGCAGCGGGCGAACTCGATCTCAGTCCGCCCAAGGAGGGTGGACGACAGCATGATCTTCAACCCGCACAGTATCCGGCGACCTGCTCCACCTGTCCACCAGCAATGCAGACTCGGTCTCAGCCCGCCTGTAGAAATACTTGGCAGCATGGACTGCTAATCTACACCAGACCGCACAATACAATGCGGACTCAACTCTAGCCCGCTAGAAGGTGGAGGGCTCACTCACTCCAACAAGGACGATTGGCTCCTTCTACCCGCCAGGGGGTAGCAACCTCGCTTCAACCAACAGTATACGCGACCTGGTCTCTTTATTCAACCAGGTCGATAAGCTCTTATCGCCCAGCAGGGGGGACAATCCTCTAGCAGGAGGCGGATGCTTCCTGTCTGCCACGGGCTGGGCGGACTCAATACGCAGTCCACAACTCAGCACTCCAACCTCCCAGCTCCGACCACTTCCCAGCAAGAGGTGGACTACTCCTCAGCTCGCACAACTTGACCGGGCTCGCTCAGTGCAGCAGAAGTGGACTCGACTTAGTCCGCCAGCAGCAGATCAACTCATGTAGACAAGTTCCTATCCGCACAAAATGGTGCAGACTCGGCATACTCCTTGTTCTACTCGCACAACTCACCGACATATCGGGGGTAATGTTACCAAGACCGTTACCTCCTTGGGCCTATAAATAGACCCCTCATACCTCTCGTTGTGGGGGAGGACAACCGACGATAAGGTCGAGGCATCAAATCCTGTGGACACAACCTTCTCAGTACGCCTGACCTCAGCAGTCCTCTCATTCTTGGCCTGATCGGGCAGTCCGCTCGGCTTACTCAAGCGAACTGCGTGATCAGCTATTCGCGCGACCTGCCAACCTTTTTGGTCAGTCCGCGTGACCCCTGGCAACTTCTTTCCTTAGCTGCCAGCTTCCCCATGTACCGTTTTGTATTCTCATGTAAAGTACAAGTCAAACTGTGACACTAAATTATAATCAAAGGAAAGCCCGTCGCAAGAGAGGCACTTAAGCCGCGACGAGCGAAGTCTATTGTTTCCACTGCTGGCGGCCCCTCTGCTCTTCTCTTCTCCTCACTCGGCATCAACCTGCAAACCTAACCATCAAAGTAACCGTCTGCTCGGTGGTACTTGATCAACCATCCCTGCTATTCCCAGCATCATCAACAACCTCTTCTCTATCCACGCAACCTCCTTCCTCTTCACCTCGCTTGTGAGAACGAACACACCCATTAGATACTATTGCCCGCGATCCCCTCTCCGTTTCTGCGGATCAACAGTTAACACGCGACCTTCAGATCTCGAACAGATAGTGAAAATCAACGGTTACTCATGTCAGACCGCCAACCCCCTCAAAACATTCCTCGTCCTAGTGAAGATGCCCTCTGGGAAGCCTTCTTGATGACACATCGGGAAACAACCCAACAATTGTAGTGAAGAAGGATTGAGTTCAAGATGCATCCAAGCTTCAAAAAGCTATAACCTTTGATCCTTTTCGCAACCTAGAGCAAAAGAGTCCCTCTTGCTTCATAGCGCAATCAGGGTAAGTATGAATCCTTACTTTCACATGGCTGATGAACTAACATCTTATGCAGGAGAAAAGCATGTTTCTTCTCCCTTTGTATCCCACATTCAATGAGAAATGGTTCCATATGATTTCAAAGAACCTTGTCTACCAATCTATTTTGGAACAAGTGATCCGACATCTCACTTGCAATCTTTTAAATCAATCGTTTCATTAAAAGCTCTATCAGACGGGATCAAATGCAAGCTCTTTATTATCTCTTTTGATGCCCAAGTGCTGGACTGGTTTTATCATTTACCATCTATATCAATAACTTGCTTTGACGATCTCTCAAGGTTTGGAACCTTTAGGAAGAGAAAGAAAGACGTATCATCTCTTTTTCAGATCAAGCAAGGAGATGACGAGTCTAATGCTTACTTCATCGACCGGTTCCAAAAGGAAACTCTCGAAGTTGTCAATGCTAATCAAGATTATTACAAATGTGCTTTCATAAGCGGACTTCGAGAAGGCCCTCTAAAATTTGAAATTGTTATAAAGGGGTTCAAAACGTATAGGGATCTTATTGATTATGCAAATCAGTTTGTTGAAGGTGAAGCGATGAATTCTGGGTATACATGTCATCTAAATTAGATGACAAAATCCAAGAAAAGGTTTCATGTCATCAGTTGGATATATCTCAAGACTATCTACCTCTTAATCGTAACAACTTTGTGCAATACGATCAGGATCCTAATCTTCCGCTATTTCAACATAAAACATATCATGATCATGGGAATTCATCTGCACCTCAGTCAAAGCATTCAGAATCAAATCTTTATACCTATGATATATCAACTCGGACCTACGATAACGAGCCTCATGCATCTCGACAATACAAGCAGGCTAGATCAAAAAGAAACTATGCAAACTTAACCATCTCTATGGAGGAAGCTCTTCGCATTATCAAACAAGAGCCAGGTTTTGAATGGCCTCTCCATATACGACCTGGTCGAAGATGTCATAAGGATTTATTCTGCCAATACCACATATGTGTGGGTCATGATGCAGAGAAATGTCGTGTTGAAACCAGCTTTCTGGTCCATCCTAAAGTTCGAAACTGAGGATGCAGCCCACACGTAATCTTCTTGAACTACCCTCCCGACGTGAGTCGGAGACCTGGAAATACACCGATGGATCTCAGCTCGGATGTCCCACCTCTTTCCCGGAAGAAACTGAAGATCTTCCACTCCCTAGCCAATGCTGAGCTAGGTGCCTGTGAGGAGGAAAGTGGAAAGATTCAACAACCATCCCAGGCACCTTATTGGTCTATTTATAGGCCTCTGAGTTTGATCTGCAAATATCCCTTCTGAACTAACCTGAAATGACCAAAATACCCTGGACTAGGTCTGCCAACAGCCAAACTCCGCTGTCCTGGAGGGCTATACGCAGACCTCCGGGGGTAAAAGTGTAAAATTACCTGGGGCAAAAAGGTAAAATCCCCCTTGGGGAAAAAGGTAAAAACATTTCTTCTCCCATGTGATGAGTGGGGAAAATGACTGACGGGCGAGACGGTCCCCCTTGTCCATCTTGCCCCCCTCTCGCCCTAATGGCCATCTCGCCTTCTAAGGCCAGCTTGCACCCCAAAGGACGTCTCGCCTACAGCAGAGAAACCCCATCTCGCTACCTGCGAGTGGACCACCCGGTCCCACTCGCCAACCAAGTTCCTCTCGCCAGCTTCTGTGGTCACAACTGCAGGAAAGAGCACCCGCGAGCCCTAGGTTGTACACAATCACCGCTCTTTTCGAGGTTGACCGAAGCTCGGAAAGAAAGTCCAACTGGGGCTCGCGGTTGTCGGGGTTCATTTGTAGGAATCTTTGGCAGGGCCCACCCCTGGAGTCTATAAATATGAGCCCCCTACCTCAACAGAGAATTCCCCCCTTTCTCATTTCCGCTTCTCTTCCACCCTCAACACGTCCCACAACCAGAGCTTTCGCGAGCGCCTCGCGATGGTGCGAAATCAAAATTAAGCCAACATGGCCGCCCTGATATCGGACCTGGGGCGTACTCCTTCCTCGGCCCCTCCATCCTCTCGCTTGAAGAAGGCAAAGGCCGCCTGCCCTCCCCTCTCAGCCGGCGCGACCTCCTCTGCGCCCTCGACAACTCGTAGTCTTCCTCCCGCATCTTCCGGGGAGAGACAGGTAATTTCTGATTCTTCCTCTCACCTCTTTTCTTTCGTCTCGCTTGTTGATCACACATTCTTAGGAATCCTCGCCGATTCCCCTATGCCTGCAAATCCTCCCGATATTTCCAACGAATCTTATCAGCGCACCGACTCTCCCGAGGCATCCTCCCCACCCCTCACGCGGAAAGAAAACCTCTCGCAAGTTGTGGGAAACCCTTGTATCCCAAGTAAGAAAACTCACCCTCTTTGGCTTCACACCGATTCACACTTTCACCTAACCCATGCGGGATCACCGGGTCAATCTCTTTAATCATGGCGCATGGCCGCGAGATCATCCTTCATTATGATTTTTTTTGCTTTTTTTGTGCATACATCCAATTTGAATCCAACATTGAGGACGCTCCCGCATCTCCTCCCCTCTCTCCTCTTACGCGCCCTGATGAGATCGAAGATTACCTGGGTGATACAATGGACACCCTAACACTGAAGCGACGGACGACTAGGATGTTTCGCAAGTATACGCATATCATCTGCGAGATGGAGCTGGAGAAGCAGGCCTCTGACCGGCACAAAGACTGGCTAGAGACTGAGTACACTCGCCTTTCTGCTAAAATTAAGTCCGACTGTGTAATGGATAGGACAGACCCCCCAAGCCATCATAAACGAGACAGACGAATACCTCCATCCCGCGTGCCGCGGCCTAGTCTCCGCCTGCGCCTTTCATCACCTGGCCTCCCCCCTTGCGCGGGAGGTCGGGATGGCCGTTGGAAATGGGTCAAGAATTAAGCGGTCGCAACCCCGTCTCACCATCTGAAGGCTCTCCTGTACCTTTATTACCGACTTAATTATGTTAATTATTAATTTGTATAAAACCCCTTGGACGAGATGCTTCCCCCGTGCGGGATGAAATAATTTATCATTATGATGTTGTCTACCTGTCATGTCGTGCCGGGTTTTTCATCATTGCTGTGATAACTTATTAATTAATATCATGATTATTTTGGCTCATCGAAAAAGCCGCCGCGGCGCTTCCTCCCCTTGGGTTCTGGAGAGAGAGAGAGAGAGGGGGGAGAAGATGAACCGTCATGTTTCCTCTTCAGTTTCCGCCTTTTTGTTTTCCCGCTCAGTCCCCCCTCTCTTCCCTATTTGCTATAAATACCCTTCTCTAGGATCCGGATACTTTCACGCCTTCATTACTGTTCTTCGCTATTTTCGTGATCGGAGCTTCCGCCAACTCCTCTTTTTCTCCGTACCTCTCGCGTTTCACTTTCCCTTCAATCTTTTCTCCTCTCCTATTTTTGCCTCCTCACCGATTATGGGAAAGAAGAGGGTAGAAGAAGGTGAGGGCCGCAGCCGCTGCAGGAGGCGGTTTGCAGACCATGATTTCCCTCTCGGCAGGCTACCAGAGGAAGAGTACACTCGCTTCGCCAGCGAGTTTCTCGCAGATGGATATCAGTCTCGCCCACCCAAAGTTGACGAGTGCATTAATACCTTCTACCCCAATGAATTAGCCTTCCCCGTCTCGCACTTCGAGGCGGGGCTGAGAATCCCCCTCTGGCCGGAGGTTAAATTGGTCTTAAAGTACTTCAGGGTTGTTCCCGCTCAGTTCAACCCCAATGCGATCTCAATGCTGGTCGCTTTCGCCTATTACTTGCGGCGAGAGCGCATTGAATTCAGCTTGACCGTCTTTCGCAAGCTGTTCATCTACCACGCGAAAGACGACGGTGTTTCCTAATTCACCGGCCAAGGCCTGAAGGTATACGAGACGCCAAACAAGAACCATCACTGACTGACCCGCTTTGTCTTCATTCGCGGGGACTTGGGAGGTGTCCCTCTTGCCCCCGTGTCACCTGCCGAGGGCTACTACGAAACTCCCGAGGTTGGGTGTGCCAAGAAGGCTCTCTGCGACTTCTTCGCAGGGAAAAACTTCGAGGTCAACTTCCTCAGGCGAGAACTCGACTCGCTTCCTGCTGTCTTCCCCGACGAAGGTATACTCCTGCCCCCTTAGCATTGTGCTCAACTTTTTGCTTTATGCTGACTATTGACCTGCTCAGGGGAGAGGACCGTCCCTGTCCACCCTCCTTACCAGAGCAACAGGGGTCTCGCCCTGGCGAGTATGGCGGCGGAGGCAGCAAAGGAGACACTGACCCCCACTCCAAAGAAAAGGTCTGGGGACGAGGACACCGCTTCTCGGCACAGCCCAAAGAAAAGGGTGAAGAAGTCGGTGTCCTTTAAGAAAGAGAAGAAAAAGGCCTCCCCCAAAGAGAGGAAGGAGCTATCGGGGACCATGTCCCTCATTTCTGTAGGAACTCCCTCACCTCGCCAACTAGCCGTCTCGCCTACCCGCGAGATGGTCTTGTCCGAACCAACCGCCACCACCACTGTCCAGCCCGCTGGGGTCCCCTCCCGTGATGCTGGCTCCTCTAGCCGCCCGATTCCCTCCTCGCACCCTAATTATAACATGGGGCCTGTGACGGATGACACTGCCAG
Organism: Platanthera guangdongensis; assembly: GCA_039583875.1. Taxonomy (NCBI): domain Eukaryota; kingdom Viridiplantae; phylum Streptophyta; class Magnoliopsida; order Asparagales; family Orchidaceae; genus Platanthera; species Platanthera guangdongensis. The sequence continues at coordinate 110,172,673 of CM077162.1, forward strand.
CGTGCCGGTACTCTTATGGGAGAAGGACGCCAACCGCGTGTCGGTTGTTGATGCACGAAAACGGACAGGGAGTCGGTCACCACCAGCTAACGGTTCGAACACCGGGGAATAGGGAAGGAAAGGAGGAGACTTTCGACTAATCGGTTACTAGCGGTCGCGGCTAAAGGGCAGAAAAGAGGAGGGGGCCGCTGGCAGCGGCAACAGCAGAGTTCGCCCGCCGCGGCTTGAATGCCACTCTTGCGGCGGGCTTTCCTTTACTTAAAAATGAGACAGTTACAACAAGCAAAAGAAGAAGCCGGCCGGGCTACAAGCCGCAATACACTAGACTTGAGACCGCAGCTCGTAACAGGCGAGCTCCTGGATCCCAGTCACGGTGTCTTGGGGAGTGCACCCTCCCCCTATTTATAGGCTCGGGGGCCTGCCCAAACGGGCAGGGCTAAAATTCCCGGCTGCCCGGGGTACAGGAGAACCGGGCAGAGGTGAGGGGAAGCAAAAGAGAAAGAAACAAGAAAGGAGGGAAGCCGCGCGGCCTGGCGGATTCCTCCTGGCGAGCTGACGGCTGGGTCCTTGGGCCTTGTCGCTGAGCAGGGTCGGTGCTGGCAGCGGCCTGACATGGAGACCGCCCGGCTTGGGGGGTTTGGCGGCTTGAATACGCAGACCGCCCGGTCTGGAATACTGCGCGGACAGGTCGCGGATTCCGGGCTTATCATAATCCCCGCACATTTTTAAGTTTCCAAAAAACTTCGAAAATGTAGAACTAAGCCGGAGACCGCGACTGCTTCATCGTTGTCTATAAAATCCCCTGACCCTTGACATTCTTCAGGATTCCTGCCAAGCACGGGTCGCTACTCGCCACATGCGGTTAGAATTTTGCAAGCCGACGCGATTTCTTTAGCGATGGATGTGATGTCGTCAATGTTAGCCCGCAACAAGAAACCGACAGAAACGAAGCAGAGCCGGAGCGAGAATTCGAATGATTCTGCCCGGCAGACCGCCAAGAAGAACGAGAAGCCGGAGACAACAGCGGCTTCTGGACCTGAAAAGAGGCCGACAGAGATGGTCGGCGGACCATCGCAGGCCGCAGCCGATCCCAAAGCGGTTTCGAAAGCTGCTCCAGTGCAAACCGGAACTGCCAAATCCTTTGACGTGACTTTCTCTCCATCAGGAGAACCACTCCTAAAAATCGGTGGGACGGAGGAGAAGAGCGTTGAATCTGGGAAACCGCCCGAATTGCCGGGCAAGGTCGACTTGATCGTTGTGGATGACAACGAGCCGGAGAAGGCGCTGGAACCCGAGCGGACTGTTGCTGAACAGGGCAAGCGGACTGAAAAGGTGTCCGGCTCCCTGAAACGGCGGAAGGAAAGGAGCGAAAACTTTGAAGAAAGGATGAAGAAGAAAATGAGGAAGCTGCACGCCAGAAACCGGAATATCTCTGAAAAGACCGGCGCGGACAGTCTTCAGCACAGGCCGCACGAGAAGGAGGTGCCTGAGAACCCGCTCACTCCGGAGTGCAAGCCGAGCGAACTGGAGGGTACACCTGCGCCTAGCGATTCGCTGAGCGAGCTCCTGAAGGGCATGGAGGCTCTCCAGCGGCAAGACGCGCTATTGTCGACACCAGCGGCGTCTGAGGAGGTTGACCGCCCCGACATCCAGGTTATTGGGGAGAAGCCTGGCGAACCGGCTTCCGCGGCTTCTGAAGGAGCCGAGAAACTGAAGCTCCGCGAGAAGATGGAGGAGATGAAGAAACTAATCGCCAATAAGCCGGTGGAGACCGCACATCCATTACTGCAAGGTAAACACCGGGACGTTAGGCGAATTGTTAAATTCTACAAGTCGCGGTCAAGGAAGAAGGGGGCGAATATAATATTAAATCCGCCGGCCAGCTTTTTCCTGACCACAGCTCAACTGAAAAGCCGAAAGGAAACCGAGCGGCTATGGAAAGATAAGCTGAAGAGGATAGATCCTGAGCGGCTCAGGCGGCCAGTGATTAGAATCCATACCGCGGCCTCTGGAGGAGATAAACATCAAACCGGCGGTCTTACCCAACCGATTTCCTTACAAGAAGGTCGCAATAATCCGGCTGAACCTGACTGCGGTTTGTCTTCTGCAGGTGCACCGGAAACTGCGATGAAGCCGGGCGACTTGACGTCGTATTTGTCTATGCTGCCACCGCCTCCGCCTCCAAGTGTTCGCGAGAAGGAGATGGCCGACTTCCAGAAGGAGGTCGGCTCGCTGCAGGCGGCTTTGAACGCGGCCACCGAAACTCTGCGGATTAAGGACGAAGAGAATCGGGTTGCCCAGGAGGCTGCGGAAGCAAGGATCCAAGAGTTGCAAACCACCCTGGAACAAGAGACCGCCAGGTGGCAAACTGCGCTTGAACAGGAAATCGCGAGGTTGAAGACGGCAATGGAACAAGAGACTGTCAGGCTCCAGGCCGCCATGAAGGAAGAGACCGCGAGGCTCCAGACCGCAATGGAAACCGCTGAGGCGAAGATTGCCGAGATGCAGGTCACCTTGGAGCAGGAAAGGGCGGAGAAGTACTTGCTGATGGCCGCGCGGCTGGAAGGAGACAAAGAGCAGATCCCGGATGCTGAAGGCGGCGAAAAACAAGACCGGTCGGCGGAGACCGGCGGGGAACAGCGGCCTGCACCGCCAACTCTTGCAGAGTTGCCGGAAACTAGCCGCCCGGCCTCTGGCGAGACTTTGCATCCGCCGGGGGCCGCAGCGCCTAACCAGGTTGCTGCTCCAAGCGGTCTGGGGGCCCAGGCGGTCCATATGATTCCGTTTGCGAGAGTTGAGCGCGACGCTGCGCGAATTCATCGGTCTCTGCATGCGCTTCATAATCTGGTTAGCCAGGTGTATGTTGCGATTGTACAGACCGGTGAACAGGTCGCGCACATGGGACGAGACAGGCCGGAAGACGACAAACGATCCTGAGCGACTTGAGAGAACTAAGCCGCGCGGACATTCGTATATTATGTTGTAATATATATTTTTTTCTCTGGAATGCTGGACAATTTGATTGCTGTAAACTGTTGTATTCTATTATGCTGCGAACTGAATGCGGCTTATGCGGCTTGAATAATCCACATGTTTGCTGCTTTGTTCTGAGAAATTTGAAGTTTTAGTATAGTAGCCGCACGGTCTGGCGAACAGAGCGCCGGCTTGAATAATTGATATCGACATGATTCGCCATAGAATTTTCTAATTGCAGGGAAGTAGCCGCTCGGACTGACGGACTTAACGGCGGCTTGATCACTAAGCTGATCTGCACTTCCAGGGGCTTAGGCCGCGCGGCGTGACGACTAGCCGCGATTTGACATGGGCACTGTAGCATCACGGGTTTTCTATAAATAGCGCAGACCCCGTTGGATTCTTCACAAATCAAGAAGGATGCGGGCTAAGTCCAAATCGTCGCGGTCTGACAAGGCCACAGCCGTTAGGACAGACGCGGCCTCCGCCTTCTACTCAGCTGACCACAAGGAATGCCGGCTTACAAAAGCCGAGCTGGATTCCTTTGTCGAGAAACACATGCAAGGAAGTCCGCTGATCGCGCGGCTTCCTAGGCAGGATGAGCGGATCAACTCTTCCAACGCTAACCAGATCGCGGTCCCCATCGACCATTTCGACTGCGGGTTCAGCTTCCCGGTCTTGCTAGAGGCCGTAGCGGTCTTCGACCACTATGGAGTTGTGCCCGGGCAACTTCCTCCCAACTCGATAGCCGCGATATACGGCTTCATTTCTTATCTGCGGTCAGAAAGAGTCCGATTCTCCATGAGGCTCTTCCGAGTGTGCTTCTCGGTGCGGTCTATCCCGGACTCCGGGACTAAGATCTTCCGGGGGCACCTCTACTTCGGCTGCCGAGGGCTGAAGGTAGTCAACCTGGCCAACAAGATCGCGAACTGGCCGGAGCGGTTTCTGATCTTCGAGGGCAACTTGGGGTTGCTGCCGGTCGATCCCCAAATCCGAGAAGAAGCTGCCTTCGGCAGCAGCGGCTTGGACGGCAAGGAGAAGGAGATCTTCGACTTCTTCAGGGGCGAGCGGCTTGACGTGAACTACTACATCCCGCTGCTGCCGTCCCTTGTTGGAATTGAGGCGGAAGAGAGTAAGCTACAAACCGGCCGAACTGCATTGCTAGCCGCACGGCCTGATAACTAACATCGCTTCTATCTTTGCAGCTGCTGTGGCGGTCCCGCTGAACAAGCCGCAGACGCCTGGCGGCTTGACCCTCACACAAAGAGAAAAGTGGGCCAAGCGGGTCAAGCCGGCGCGGGCTGCGGAGGAGGAGGAGTCGGACTCCTCTGGGGAGTTCATACTGCAAGGAACCGGCAGCAGCCTGAAGGACGTCCATGGCGACCCGGCCTTGCGGTGGAGTCCGGATGGCAAGTCGGTGACTATATCCACCGCCCTCCCCTACTGGGGAGCTGAAGAAGTAATCCGCCATGCTAATGCGGTTGGCGGCGCGCTGTACGGCAAGCGCAACTTGAGGGCTATGCGGCGAGTTCCTCCAGACGACCTGCCGCGGCTAGCCGCGCAAGTCGGCGCGAGGAGCTTCGTGGCAAGTCACTTCATGGGGCTTGCCTACAAGGAGCTGATGAAAGAGAACAGCGGCCTGAAAACACAGTTAGACGAACATCAAGAAGAGAACAAGCGACTTAAAGAGAAGGAGGCGGTAAGTAATTACCAATACCCGCGCGGTTAGAATTATGTAACCACGCGACCTTACCTTCACCTTTGCTTTGCAGGAAATGTACAACCCCGCCAACCCGATCTTCCAAGACCAAGTCTTCCCCCAACTCGTCCAAGGAATCGATGGAGCGCTTAACCGCCTCCGGGACCTTGGCGGCTTGGCCACCGGCTTCACCGACTTCACATGCGCCGACATCTACCCCTCCCTGAAGGAGCAGGTGGCCGACGTCTATAAGTCGATCAAAGGCAAGGCCAAAGTCGCGGAAGAAGTCGGCGAGGTGGTGGCAGAGGCCGTGGAAGAGGTCGGCCAGGGAAGCCGGAGTCCACGCACATCTCCTGAGTCCGGCGGCCAAGAGTCGGAGACCGCGCGGCCAGACTCGACTTCTTCTGATGGTTCAGCGAGCTCCGCAACTAGCAGGGGGTACTCTTTATCATCTGTTGATGTTGGCGATGGCAGTGATTTGGATGCTCCTGCGGCTAAGAAGCTCAAACCGGACGATTAGAAAAATTTATAACGTGGTTTTGTATTTTGAACTTTTTGAAATCGGCGGATTGTTTTTGTAACCGCGCGATTAAAAATTTTGTAATACTTAATGACATAGAAATGAAGGCATTTTTACCTTACTTTTTGTTACATCTTACTTTTCTTACTTGACTAAGTCCGCGCGGTCTCAATTTAGCTTCCGTTTTAAAATATAAGTATGAAAACCGGCTGAGTTTGCGCTGCGACTTCAACAAAGCTATCCGCAAGAGAGAGACATTTTCCTGCGGTTTATACCGGAGTACACGTCAATAATAAGCCGAGCGGCTAAACATTTAAACCGCAATTTTCCTTGATAAATTATTCCACGTTATCTGCTAGGAGAGCTGAATTGCCGCGGCTTGCTCATACATAAACCGTGACCGCTAAGCCGCGCGGCCACCTGTCGCAGTCGGCAAACATCCATCACATTGAAATATTAGATTGTGGCTAGGGCAAACTCTGAAGCGAATTGCCCATTTGATTAAAGGAACAGAAAAAGAGAAATAAGCTTCGGCTTCCGATAATACAGACCGATATATCCATATGGAAGCCGGGAATTTTTGTGACGATAGTTCGCTGATTAGCTTATATAATTAATACCATAAGTCGGCAGATCAAAGCCAGGAATTAAGTGCCAGACGCAGGTCGGGCGACTTCCTGAATAATAGACCGGCAATTGATATATATGAAAGCCAAATAAGGTACTGAATAGCGGATAGGTTGACGTAAGTCGGCCGATTTCCCGAATATATTAATAGTAATCCGGCAGGTAGGCAATTAACTTAAGCCGGAAAATGAAACCGGGCGGCTTGTGTAATTAAATACACAACCTACACAGGCCGCTAAATATAACCGCAAGGCAGCGGATAGGCACGTGTTGTCCTGCAAAAATAGGTGAAGACAGGCACTTATGTGTCAATGTGGGCAGGTGCGTATAGCATTGCTTTCCACACAAAGAACACATAAGCGGAATCGAAATTCTTAAAATCCATGACCAATGTCAAGCAGGACAAGTACGCAACGTCTCCGACTGAGGTCAAGCAGGACAAGTACGCAATGTCTGCGACCGAGGTCAAGCGGGACAAGTACGTAAAGCCTGTCTGTGACTGAAGTCATGCGTGACGGGTACGCAAAGCCTGTCTGTGACTGAAGGTCAAGTGGAAAACCCACTACACATCCGCTACTGAAGTCAAGCAGGACAAGTACGCAATGTCTGCGACCGAGGTCAAGCAGGACAAGTACGTAAAGCCTATCTGTGACTGAAGTCATGCGGGATGTGAAGGGCTAAGAATTCAAAAGGGGGCTCTTGCCCCTACATGCATGTATATAGGCATAAAGAGGTAAAGCTAAAAATAAGCTTCAAATGAAGAAGTAACCATTTGCATGATGTTAAGGAAGGGATAAAGGATATATATCTGCAATTTCATCATGCCTTATAGAAAGAGAGAGAGAGAGAGGTGTTATGTATTATTCTGAACATAAGCACTTTTCTTTATAGAGAGAAAGAGGAATCATTGCTTGAATTATTGAGCAAGAAACGGAAGATTGTCTTAGAGAGTAACTAAATGAAATATTCCTGCAGCTTTCCAGCTCTTACAAGTTGATTAGCCAATTCTCTGAGAGCTATGCAATCTTCTGTTAGATGACCAATATCTCTATGATACTTGCAAAAAAGCTGCTCGTGCCGATGCTTGATTTTGGATTTCATACGCCGAGGCTTCTTGAACTCAGGCATTCCCTGAATGATTATCAAAAGATCTTCCATAGAAATTTTAAACTTAACATATTTACCTGAACCTTTTTCGTACTTTGGAGTTTTATCCTGGAGAATATAAGGAGACTTGCAATATTCAACTTGCAAGACATCTTGTGAGTAAATAGATTGCTGTTGACCAGAAGTCCCTTGAGATTGTTTGGCCATTTGATTCAGAAATGAAACATAACCTTTATTTGCCTCTTCGCCCATTATGAATGTATTAACTATATCAATAAGATCTCCGTAGCTTTTGGGGTACTTTGTGGTGAGCTTGAATTTCAATGGGCCTTCTTGAAGGGCATTTATGAAAGCATGCAAGTAATAGTCTTGATGGACGCTACAAATATCTAGAACCTCCTTTTGAAACCGATCAACAAAATCTGAATTAGACTCGTCAATTCCTTGCTTGATTCGGAAGAGAGCTCCAACGTCTCTTTTCCGCTTCCTGTAAATAGCGAATCTAGAAATAAATTGACTTCGAAGATCCTTAAAGCTGGTTACTGATCGAGGTGGGAGGCTATAAAACCATTCTCTCGCAACATTGCCAAAGGATATAACAAAGAGTTTGCATTTTACTCCATTTGACACTTTTCTAAGTGAAATAGCTGATTCAAAAGCTTGCAAATGAGAAAACGGATCATCACATGCAGAATACTCTGGGAGACGTGGTTCTCTGAAATCATCGGAGACAGTATCCCACCGAATTTGATTAGTGAATGGAGAAGGGGCCTCTTCTTCGTCCTCACAAAGAGACTCATTTGCAACAGATTCTAACCCACGCTCAACACTGTTTGCAAAAATTTCTTTACGAGGGTCAACAACCTCACTATTAAAATACAAACAGTCCTGCATTTCTGAGAGATTTGTAATAACTGAGATGCGGCTCGATTTATCATGACCCTTTGCAGGATTCATCCTGAAAAGAAAGAAATAGCCGAACTTTTGCAAGAGACCGCAGAACAGCGGCGGCTTAACGTGGCGGCTAGGCGATTCTGCAAACCGATAAGAAGACCGGCTGAAAAGAGAGCGGATAGAATGCCAGGTTCCACAGTGCGGGAGGCGGGCTGAAAGCCTTAGCCGGCGAAGTCGCGGCTTGCTAGACAGGCTGCCGAACTCTAGAGGATAGAGCGGTCTAATTAGCTAGACCGCTGATTTCATCGATTAGTCGAGATCTGAAGGTCGCGTGTTAACTGTTGATGCACGAAAATGGACAGGGAGTCGGTCACCACCAGCTAACGGTTCGAACACCGGGGAATAGGGAAGGAAAGGAGGAGACTTTCGACTAATTGGTTACTAGCGGTCGCGGCTAAAGGGCAGAAAAGAGGAGGGGGCCGCTGGCAGCGGCAACAGCAGAGTTCGCCCGCCGCAGCTTGAATGCCACTCTTGCGGCGGGCTTTCCTTTACTTAAAAATGAGACAGTTACAACAAGCAAAAGAAGAAGCCGGCCGGGCTACAAGCCGCAATACACCGTGACTGGGATCCAGGAGCTCGCCTGTTACGAGCTGCGGTCTCAAGTCTAGTGTATTGCGGCTTGTAGCCCGGCCGGCTTCTTCTTTTGCTTGTTGTAACTGTCTCATTTTTAAGTAAAGGAAAGCCCGCCGCAAGAGTGGCATTCAAGCCGCGGCGGGCGAACTCTGCTGTTGCCGCTGCCAGCGGCCCCCTCCTCTTTTCTGCCCTTTAGCCGCGACCGCTAGTAACCGATTAGTCGAAAGTCTCCTCCTTTCCTTCCCTATTCCCCGGTGTTCGAACCGTTAGCTGGTGGTGACCGACTCCCTGTCCGTTTTCGTGCATCAACATCGGTGTCCACCGTCCTTCCCTCCTGGAAGGAGCAAGACCCGCCCACCAGTCACACCTTCTCCCTTGGCTACGGGCTGTATGGTGGCCTCAGCATTGAGCCCGCGGATAACGAGGTGTCACGAGACCTCATTCTAAAGAGCGCCCATGCCCAGTTTCGCTCCATGGAGCTTGCGCATCGGGTCTCGCGCCGCCTGGTCTTCAATAATAAGAAATGGAAAGAAGCGGAGGCCGGTCTCGCAACGGAACACGAGAAATCCATCGATATCGAGAAGCGGCTGGCAGTCGCCGACAACCTCCTTGCGCAAAGTCAAGGTGGTGTGGTAAGCTTCCTAACCATTGCTCTGCCAGCCTCACTCGCTAGTCATTATGATTTTTTATTGACTAAGTCTTCCTGCAGGATGCCGAGACTGCCGACCGGATGCATTCGTGCATTGAGGCATTGGAGACAGAGAACAAGAGATTGAAAGTCGAAAATACCCGTCTCCGGGACAACGTGACACCCCCTCCAGATCAATTTCAAGTTCCTCCTCGCTATTCCATGGACGAGGTCGATGCCCTCTGTCGAGATTCCAAAATCAAGACAGCGGAGCTCGTTCTCAAGATGATGAAGGAGCTGGGGGTGGCTCGGGATGATGCCGAGACGGTTACCGTCCGTGACCCTGCCAGTTGGATGAGAGCCTGGTCAGCGGGTCTGCTCGGGGTCTCCTCTCCAAAACACCTCCAACCGCCGAGTGAGCCTACATCCCTGCCAGCTAGATGAGAGCCTGGTCAGCGGGTCTGCTCAGGGTCTCCTCTCCAAAACACCTCCAACCGCCGAGTGAGCTACAACCCTGCCAACTAGATGAGAGCCTGGTCAGCGGGTCTGCTCGGGGTATCCTCTCCAAAACACCTCCAACTGCCGAGTGATCCTGCAACCCTGCCAACTAGATAAGAGCCTGGTCAGCGGGTCTGCTCGCGGTCTCCTCTCCAAAACACCTCCAACTGCCGAGTGAGCCTACATCCCTGCCAACTAGATTAGAGCCTAGTCAGCAGGTCTGCTCGGGGTCTCCTCTCCAAAACACCTCCAACCGCCGAGTGAGCCTATAACCATGCCAGCTAGATGAGAGCCTGGTGAGCGGGTCTGCTCGGGGTCTCTTCTCCAAAACACCTCCAACTGCCGAGTGAGCCTACATCCCATGTAGCTAGATGAGAGCTTGGTCATCGGGTCTGCTCGGGGTCTCCTCGCCAAAACACCTCCAACCACCGAGTGAACCGACAACCCTGCCAGCTAGATGAGAGCCTAGTCAGCGGGTATTCTCGTGGTCTCCTCTCCAAAACACCTCCAACCGCCGAGTGAGCCTACAACCCTGCCAGCTAGATTAGAGCCTGGTCAGCGGGTCTGCTCGGGGTCTCATCTCCAAAACACCTCCAACCGCCGAGTGAGCCTACAACCCTACCAGCTAGATGATAGCCTGGTCAGCGGGTCTGCTCGGAGTTTCCTCTCCAAAATACCTCCAACTGTCGAGTGAGCCTATAACCCTGCCAGATAGATGTGAACCTGGTCAGCGGGTCTGCTCGGGGTCTCCTCTCCAAAACATCTCCAACCGCGCCTACAGCCCTGCCAGCTAGATGAGTGCCTGGTCAGCGGGTCTGCTCGGGGTCTCCTCTCCAAAACACCTCCAACCGCTGAGTGAGCCTACAACCCTGCCAGCTAGATGAGAGCCTAGTCAGCGGGTCTACTCGGGGCCTCCTCTCCAAAACACCTCCAACTGCCGAGTGAGCCTACACCCCTGACAGCTAGATGAGGGCCTGGTCAGCGAGTCTGCTCGGGGTCTCCTCTCCAAAACACCTCCAACCGCTGAGTGAGCCTACAGCCCTGCCAGCTAGATGAGAGCCTGGTCAGCGGGTCTGCTCGGGGTCTCCATGCTCCCCTTCCTCCCTTGATGCCATGAAAAAAAAACTTCTGTACTCTCATCATATCCAAAGGGCACATCAAAATTGCAAGTATGATACAACAATAAAGGACGTAGTGAATAAGAAGCGTTATGGGTAAAATCTCTTTAAATCATCACCACTTCAGGCGCGATCGAGGGATACCCCATCCACATCCTAGAGGTGGTACCCTCCCAACTTCAAGACCTCCTTTACTACAAAAGAACCCTCCCAATTGGGATTGAGCTTCCCTACAGAGGCCCCTCTACCTGCTGCATCCACCTTTTTGATTAACAAATCCCCCTTGCCGGACTGCCTGATCCTTATATGCATGTCAAAGTACCTCGGCATCCGGCGCTTGACCTCTTCCTGCCATACCATCGCCAAATCCTTGAGCTCTTCCACGAGATCCAGAGAGAGTTTCTGCTCTTCCTCGTTCTCCTCTCTCCATCCTTTGTCTCCTTCCTTTGCAACAACTACTCTTGGTGATGTGACATCAAACCCGATGGGTATGACAACCTCCGAGACATGAGAGAGCTTAAATGGGGTCTCTCCCGTGATGGTGTTTGGTGTGGTTCTCAAGACCCAGAGGACTGAATGTAGCTGTTCAACCCAGCTTCCCATCAAATTCTCCACTTTCTTTTTCAAAATATTGATAATGATCTTGTTGGCTGTTTCCACCTGCCCGTTACTTCGTGGATGATGAACAGAGGCAAAACAGAGATCTATTCCCAAACAGATGCAGAAATCAACACACTCCCTACTTGCAAATTATGGTCCGTTGTCCGTCACGATGGCCAGCGGTAACCCATGCCTGCAGATGATCTCTCCCTATACGAAATTCTTGACCAACTACGATGTCACCTTGGCCAATGCCTTCACCTCCAGCCATTTTGAAAAGTAGTCCACCATGACTAGCAGAAATTTCCTTTGGCCACTTGCTTGGGGAAAAGGACCCATCAGATCTAGCCCCAAAATAGTGAAGGGCCAGGGAGCCGTGATTGTCCGTAACCTCTGGGCTGGAAGGAGTTGGAGGGGGGAAAACTCCTGATATTTTTGACACCTTTTTGCGAACTCCTCTGCATCTTTCCTGAGAGTTGGCCAGAAGTACCCCTGTCTCACCACCCTCCCTTCTAAAGTCCAGCTCCCCGAGTGACTCCCACATTCTCCCGAGTGAATCTCTTCCAGAACCTTTGGAACCTCCCCCTCTAACACACATCGAGCCAGCAAACCCGATAGTGTCTTGCGGTACAAAACTCCAACTTTTAGCAGGTAGTACGCCGATTGTATCTAGTATGCTTCTTGTCGAATTTTCTCGCAGGCAGCTATCCCGAGGTCAGAAAGGTGATGAAGGGATCCATCCAAGATCCTTGTTGGCATATCTCCATGAGCTCCCCTTCCTCTATGGATGGCCTGAAGAGTTCCGTCATTGTTCCTCCAGCCCGAGGGCCATACTTGGCGAGCTGGTCAGCCTGAGTGCTCTCCTCCCTCGGGATGTGCCAAATTGAAAAGCTTCGGAACTGTTTGATAATGTCCTTGACCTTCCCTAGGTACAGTTGGAGGGTGGGCTCCCTTGCCTCGAACTCCCCTTTGACTGGGCCTGCCACCACCATGGAGTCCGTCGAGACCTCAATGTCTTGTATGCCCAATTACTGGGCTAACCCGAGCCCTGCGATAATCGCCTCATATTCCGCGTAGTTGTTGATGATCGTGAAGTGGATCTTCAATGCCTGCTCAATCCTGGTCCCCTTTGGACTTACCAAGATCATTCCTCCTCCAAAGGAATTTCTTCCTGATGCTCCATCTACTATCATCCTCCAAGCCACTCGAGGGGACGCTTCAGCCTCTGGGACCTCAACTATGTAGTCCACCAGGAAGTCGGCCACCGCTTGTGCCTTGATGGCAAGCTGAGGAATGAAAGCGGGGTCGAATTCACTGAGCTCTATTGACCACTTGGCCAACCTCCCGGAGTGCTTCACCCCCTCCAAGATGCGACGAAGGGGGTGATCCGTCACCAACTGAATAAAGTGAGCCTGAAAATACGGCCTGAGCTTCCTTGCCGAGACGATGAGGGCAAATGCTAATTTTTCAAGAATGGGGTACCCAAGCTCCGCCTTCTTTAGGACCCTGCTTACGTAATAGATAAGAAACTGCTTCCTCCCCTCCTCTCGCACCAGAACCGAGCTCACGACCCCCATCCCTACTCCCAAGTATAGGAACAAGATCTCTCCTTCCCTCGGCCCCTGAAGTAAAGGTGTCTGGGTGAGCTGTTGCTTTAGAGCCTGAAAAGCCTTCTCACATTCAGGAGTCCACTCGAATTTCTTGCCTCCTTTCAATGTCCGGAAGAAAGGCGAGCATCTCTCCCCGGCTCGAGAGATAAACCTGCTTAGCCCGGCCAGCTTGCCGGTGAGACGTTGAACCTCCTTGGCATTTCTAGGAGACTCTAACTCTAGGATTGCCTTCACTTTATCGGGGTTGGGCTCCACTCCAGATGGGGTGAGAAGATGCCCCAGGAACTTTCTCCATATTGGCTCCAAACACACATTTTAGGGGGTTGAGTCTCATTTTATATTTTCTCAAGGTCTCAAAGGTTTCCTCAAGGTCCAGGACATGAGATTTGAGGTCCCTGCTTTTGATCATCAAGTCATCCACGTACACCTCGAGGATCCTTCCATTCTGCCCTCGAAAGATCCGATCCATCATTCTTTGATAGGTTGCTCCTGCATTTTTCAACCCAAAGGGCATCATGTTAAAATAGAAGCACCCATCCTCCGTGACGAAAGTGACGTCTTTGACGTCCAGAGGGTGCATGCGTATCTGATGTTATCCTGAAAACGCATACAAAAAACTCATAAATGAGAAACCGACGGCTGAGTCAACCAGCGCGTCGATCCGAGGTAGAGGGTAATAATCCTTAGGGCATGCTTTATTTAAAAGAGAGAAATCCACGCACATTATCCACCTACCCTCCCCCTTTTTAACCATTACAACATTACTCACCCACCTTGGATACTTACAGGCAGACACAAACCCCGCCTTAAGTAACTTTTCTACTTCCTCTCTAATGGGTCTGGCCATTCTGGAGGCGATGGCCCTCTTCTTCTGCTGCACTGGGCAGGTGTTGGGGTCGAGGTTGACACGATGGCAGGCCATGTCCGCATTGACCCCTGGCATGTCGGCTGCACTCCAAGCGAAGACGTTAATGTTCCTTTGAACGCATGCCCTGATCTACTCCTGGTCTTCTGGGCTGAGCTCGCCACTGACCCTGATCTTCTCCTTCCTTCCTTCTTTGGTGGAGATTTCCACCTCCAGCACATCCACAACCGTCTTTAGCCTTGACGGTTCCACTTCCCCCTCCTGCTCTCCTAGTACATCCTATTCTCTGGCTTCGGCTTCTGCGACAGCTACAACCATTTCATCCCCAAGCTTTTCCATCTCCCGCTTGCTAGCGTCCTCTCCTTCCCACATTGAGGCTCTTCTTTATTCCAACTGGGCCCCCCTCCTGGGCGACCCTCTCGCTTCCTCCATCTTCCTCTTCTCTTTCCTCCTCCTTCTATCCTCCTTTGACTCCCCTTCCTCTCCTGCCTCCATCTCTCCATTCATCTCTCTCTCCATTCCTGGCTCCCCCGTAATGCCACCAACCATCACTGATTTGCCATCTCCTCCGTCCTCTTCTTCCTCTCTCTCTTCTACTATCCCCATCTCTTCGTCCTTCTCTACCGCCATTTCTGGCTCCCCCGCAATGCCACCAACCATCACCACTTCGCCCTCTCCTCTGACCTCTTCTTCCTCTCTTTCTTCTACTATCCTCATCTCTCCGTCCTTCTCTACCGCCATTTCTGGCTCCCCCGCAATGCCACCAACCATCACCACTTCGCCCTCTCCTCCGACCTATTCTTCCTATCTCTCTTCTACTTCACCTCCAAGCTCCTATTTCCATCATTCCATCCTCGCATCCATCTCTTTAGCATCTCCCTGCCATGAGATGGTGTTCACTGCCGTCACGTAGCACTCCCTTGTAGCCTTCGGATCCCCCGGCACTCTGATCTGGGTACCTCCGGAGTTTAAATTCAAACATTGGTGAAACGATGATGGAACACATTTGAAAGTGCTGATCAAGGGGTGCCCAAAAATGGCATTGTAACTACTGGGGGTATCCACTATGACAAAGCGACAATTTCGGGATAGCCCCCCCAGGGTTACCTGAAGTCCCACTCCCCCCTCATCTTCTTTCCTTTCTCCTGAGAACCCAAACAATGGTCCATCCGCCGCCAGCACTCTCCGGGCCTCCACCCTCATCTCATTGAATGCCTTCTTGAAAATAACATTCACAAAGCTCTCATTATCTACCAGGATCCGTGACACCGTGAAGTTCTCGATGGCGGTCCGGATCACCAGTGCGTCGCAGAAGGGGTCTTCATGGTCTGGCATGTCCTTTCTGTAAAAAGTGATTTTCTCATCTGGGGGAGGGTATTGCGATGTCGAGGCTATGCTTCGACGATACATAGTATGAAGGCTCACCTTTCGAGCAGCATCTATCCCCACCCCTCCATGGATTACTCCAATTCCCCCTCGATCCCCTACATCCGTTCGGTCTACGCATCGATCCTCCTCTCCTGTACCTGTAACCTCTTCTATCCACACCAGCCTCTGCTGCTCTCCTACTCCTCTAGCCCTCCTCATCTACAAGAAATCTGGGCAGGTAGCCATCGCGTGACCTTCCTCCTCATGGAAGTCACAATATGGAAATGCTACCTCCCCCTTACCTTCCTTCCTGAGGGTTTCTCCTACTCCCAGCCCCTGTTCCTCTTCCTCTCTTCCGGCCTATACCTCTCCCTCGGTGATTGCCATAGCCTGCTGCGGAGGGGGCAGGGGCGGTCTATGACTGTACCCCCACCCTTGCTGGTGAAATCTTCCAGGTCCTCCCTGTTGGTTCCTCCCCCCATGAGGAAATCCTCTCCCTTGCCCTGGGGCAGGGCCTCCCTGCTACCTCCATCCCAACTCTTGATATGTTGGCGCCCTCGACTCCTCTCTTGTCCTCGCTTCCTGCTGTCTCCCTCCCGACTCACTCGACTCCACCTCTATGAGCCTTGCCAACTTTTTTGCAAAAGTGGGATTCGTTGCCTCCATCACGATTTCCTTCGCCGCCTTCTCCATCAACCCCTCAAAAGACAGCGGAGCCTTCCGGGTGAGGCTCATTTTGAAGAAGCCTTCCCGTAGTCCCACAGTAAAGGCCATCTGGAGGGCAAACCCAGGCACCTCCTGTATATCGGAGATCTCCTCCTGGAATCTGTCCACGTACTGAGCAAGGGACTCATCCGCCCTCTACTTAATCAAAAAGATCGACTCTGGGTTCTTCTTTCTCTTCTTCGAAGTTGAGAACCGTAGCTGGAAGCTTCTGATGAGATCCTCAAAGCAGTATATTGAGCCAGTTGGGAGTTGGTGAAACCAGTCCCGGGCCTTGCCCTTCAGTGTCATAGCAAAAAGACGGAACTTGAATGCGTCCGTCATGGGCCTGATCGAAACCTCATCCTCGAACCACTGCAAGTGATGGAGGGGATAATCCTTCCCCACATAATAGTTCATTTCAGGTTCTCAGAACCCCTCTGGGACGGGGGCCGACAGGATCAACTCACAGAAAGGCGACCCTCTCGCCACCGGTCTCGCTGCCCCTACTCGCGTGATGACCTCCCCTGGCGAGTCAGTACTCGCCGGGCTTGGGAACAGCTCCCTTCCCGCCATGTCTCTCCCGCTCCCTTCCACCATCACCTCCTTCCCCGGCCTCCTTCTCGGGGCATCTTCTCCTACTCACCAAGACGAGCTCTTCTTGTGGTGTGAGAGCGGGCACCTGAGGTAGTGGGGTTGAACAACCTCCCTGTTGTGAGATCCCTTGCAACAAGTCCATGATGCCCTTGATTAACGCCATGAACTCTTCTCTTCTGACAAATCCTCCCGGGATATCCATGTAACAACCCAAATTTCAGAAAGGGAAATTTTTGGGTGATACGACCTGGGACACGGGTGTGTCCTGCTCGGGTGCGTAGACGTCGCGAAGTCGGCGAAAATGCGTTCGACGAAGTGTTCGGGAGGTACACGCCCTATAACACGAGCGTGACCTAGGGCGTGTCCCCCCTGGTCGACACTCGCGTGTTTTGGTCGATGAAAGTGGTCGATAGAGGGAACACGCCATACTACACGAGCGTGTACCATCCGACACGGGAGTGTCAGAGGGCGTGTCCCCCTCTAGTCGACGAAATGAGCTCTATGATCATTGAGTGCAATCACATGCCCTGTGACACGAGCGTGACTGGGCCGACATGGGAGTGTACCCTGGCCATGACTTGTGTCGGGGTAAAGTGGGTTGAGCACCGCTTAAAGTATACGACCTGTGATACGGGTGTGTCACAAGGCATGTCGGACACGAAAAGTGATTTTTGCGGCTTTTTCATGGCCGTCCATTTTCTTAAGCTGAGATCTAACAACTGAGAGTCATCCCTGCTTCCTTAAGGCCGAAAACTGAGAAAGAATTCTCATTATGTTTATTGCCTTCATCTTTCTAAAAACTTAGAAAGAGAAAGGGAGAGGAAGAAGGAGGAGGAGGAAGTGGGGCTAATCACCGGTGAAGCTTGAGAGTGTCAAGCTGAGATCCGAGGCCATCCTTGCAGAGGAAAAGCTGTTGCGGTTCTTTCTAGCCAGCTAGGAGCTCATGACACCGAAGCGGTCTTCAAGGGTAATGACCTTTCTTCCTAGACATGTGAAGGCTTCCTTTTTGGATTGTGCTTATGATTCCCCCACCAGAGGGTGGCTTGTTGTGGGAGTCCTTTGGGTTGATTCATGGAATCCCCAATCATTTGGCATATATATCCGGAAATGGAGGACAAAATAGGTATGCTGTGTGAAGCCTATCTGGACAGGTTGGTCTGGATTGATAATATTTTATATATGAACCAGAGAAGACTCTATGATGAACGTGTAGTTTAGGAGTCGACGGGTTGGACCTGTGAAGGGAAGTAGCAAGAAGTACTGGATTGGAAGTCCAGGAAATACCCTTTGTAATGCTTGATGGTCATGGGTGGACCTGTGAAGGGGAGTAGTAGAAAGTACTGGCGTGGTAAGTCAGGAAAAGTCCCTTGATGTTTGTGATTTGAGGGATCATACCTGTGAAGGGGAGTAGCAGGAAGTACTGGTGTGCCCAGGAAAGACCCGCTGATGTTGTGATATGAAATGGGTGGAAGAGTAAGTACTGGTGCGCCCAGGAAAGCACCCAGGATTTAATGCCAAATAGGTTCGGTGAAACCAACCCGTGCCTTTATATAACTGCGAGTACGCTGTGATCGGTGATGGAAAGGCGATTTGAGCAACGGGGGTGGATGATCCGACTCTCGTTATGTCCGTCCGACGCGAGACCAGAAAGTGCGGTCTGTTGGAGCGCATAGCGAGAGTCGTAGGCCTGCGTGCCATGACACAATGGGGGGCTACGAGCCAATCTCAGTGCGTTACGACTAGAACTCCAGCTACACGCCATGGTGTGAAATGCTCAAAATGCTCAATGTTTTACCATTGGGTTGCGACCCTGATATGGTGGTGGGACCCTGGTTTGCCGTACACCAAGAATGTGCCCTAAGTGCACGGATCGTCGGGCCGCATGGCTGACGATTGTGATGGAATGTATGTGCGTGAGAGCACATTGTATGGAATATATATACTTGTGAAATGCTATGCCTGCAGGGAAGGATTACCACTGCCCCGGGAAAGGGGTAGGGTCATTATAATTTGGTCAGCTGAATGCTGACCGTTGCCTGTTTGCCACCGATGGGTGGGCTATCCCCGTGCAGGTGCTGGAGAGCCAAGCGGGACGCATAAAGGTTGAAGCCCCTGCTGCTGTTGCTGCTGCTGCCGCTAGCCCTTAAAGGCTATATGAAAAACTACTATGTTTCTTTATACGTGGCCGGCCTGCGCTCCAATGTTTGGGCCAATGTTATGAAAAGCCCTGTAAGGCAATAAGGCCAACTATTTTGTATTTGAACATTCCTATGATATATATATAAAGGTAGAACTTTTATATGGTGGACTTTCATGTGTTGAGTTTAGCTTAGTGTGTATAACTTCCGCTAGAATGTAATGTGTTAGGGTGCGCTGCGCTACTCTGGTATCACTATGTGACTTCCCCGCCTGTCTTATGGTATATGCTGTGGGGCCCTGACCGGACCTTCTAGTATATACCTGTGAACGGCTGGATTCGTTACATTTTTGGTATCAGAGCTGTCTCGGTCTTTCCCTCTCGAAGTCGTGGTCGACTTCTTTTGTGGGGTGGCGAGCACGTGTCTGTGCGAACCGCGTTAACGCTAAGGAACTCGTGAATGTCCACCGTAGGAATGCAAATATATGTGCTTGAGGAACCTGCGCGTTCCTATCTTGTTATGATATCTTATGTACGGTCGCTAATGTGTGTGTCTTGTTCACCTATAGGTGACACAGAGTGGAGCTGGGCAGTCGGAGCCCCATCGCTCTGATGAAAGTACGACACCAGCCGAGGTGCCTACACCTCCACCATCTGCAGAAACTGTGCGATTAGTTGCTGAGGCCTTGTTCGCCATGATACAAGCCCAGCCAATTGGGCAGGCACAGCCGCCAGTGAGGCCAGAACAGGTGGCGGCGAGATCAGAACCTATTGCGGCTATAGAACCTCGAGCAGCTGAGAAGCAGTTGAAGCAATTTATGAGCTTTCATCCGCCTACGTTCTCGGGAGTGGGATCTCCTGCGCATGCTGAAGATTGGTTATCGCGCGTCAAGCGGATAATGACGGCGATTGGATCAGAGGAACATCAGAAGGTCACCTTAGCCACCTTCTTATTGGAAGGAGAGGCGCGTTTATGGTGGGATGAGATGGAGCTACATCACTTGGCAGGGAGACCGTTAACACAAGTGTCGATGGAGGAATTCTCTAAACTCCTCCTGGCAAAGAACCTCCCAGCGGCATAGCGTATTGCCACGGAGAACGAATTCCAAAGGCTAATGCCTGGTGAAGGCAGTGTTGCAGATGACCTGCATGAGTTTACATGCTTGGGGCGGTATGCAGGTTCGATCTTTGCTGATGAGCAGAGGAAGATAAATAGGTTCTATGAAGGACTGCGGGACGAGTTGAGGTTCCTGCTTTCTAGCTCAGTGAATCAAGGATTCCAAGCGTTGGTCGATACTGCGTGCGCGCTGGAAAAAGACATGAAGAGGGTGCATGGGAAGCGGGCCTTAGCTGTGATACAACCAGAGTTCAAGGTACCCCGACCTAAAAAATCATATTATAAGAAGAGATGGGGCAAGAAGTCCAAGTCGGTTGGACAAGCTCCTTCTACCGTGACATCGGGAGCAATGTCGGGGGCCACTTCAAAGCCAGAGACTCGTACATGCTTGAATTGTGGACGGGTGGGGCATATAGCCCGTGATTGCCGGGTGTCACCAAAGAGTGAGAAGAAGGCGGGAGCATCGTATGCGGAAAAAGGAAAGGCAGTGGTGGAGTCTTCTGCCTCGCAGGCGCAGCCCCGAGTCTATAATCTTGGCCTGCAGGAGGCCATCAAGCAAAGTGATGTTGTCACAGGTACAAGTTTAGTTATTGAGTATTGTCTTGTTTGCATACTTTGTTTATTGCATATACATATGCGGCTTGTATGTGTGACATGATTGTCGCAGGATTTGTGATGATTCAGAACACACTGGCACGGGCACTGTTAGATACGGGTGCTTTGCATTCTTTTCTATCGAAAGAGTTCATAGCGCGGCTTGGGATACCTAGTCGTGTAAAGACAGATAGCATCAGGGTGGTGTTGCCGAATGGTTTTTTGATGCTCGCGGATCGAGCTTGCGATGTGGCAATTCAGATAGGAAATCAAGACTTCTATTTGACAACATATGTATTACCGATATCAGAATTTGACGTGATCTTTGGGATGGATTGGCTCGCGGAGCAGCATGCCTTGATTGATTGTAATGCCAAAGAGATCATGTTGGGCTAGAATACCGAGCAGGAGACGAAGTTCGCGGGGATGCGAGGAGTGGGAGGGACGTTGATGTCTGCACTCCAAGTCGTTAAGGCTGTTTGGAAGGGCGTAGAGTGCTACTTCGTGCTGATTCAGGCTGTTGAGCCCAAGGCCAGTGTATATGATGTTCCGATCGTATCGGAGTTTGCAAACGTGTTTACCAAGGATCTCCCTGGGTTACCACCCCAGCGAGAGATCGACTTCACGATTGAGTTGGTGCCAGGTGCGAAACTTATGGCCCGCTCGCCATATCGCGTTGCGCCAAAGGAAATGGTGGAGTTGAAAGTCCAACTGCAAGAGTTGTTGGAGCAGGGTTATATACGCCCAATCATGTCACCTTGGAGTGCCCCTGTGCTTTTTGTGAAAAAGAAAGACAGCGGTTTGTGGTTATGTATTGATTACTGCAAACTGAACAAGCTAATAGAGAAGAACAAATATCCGATTCCACGGATTGATGAGTTGTTCGATCAGCTAGTGGGATCGACCGTCTACTCCAAGTTGGATTTGAAGTCTGGTTATTACCAGTTAAGGATACGGGAAGGAGATATTCCCAAGACCGCATTTGGAACACGGTACATGCATTATGAGTTCACGGTAATGCCCTTTGGGCTGTGCAATGCGCCATCGGTGTTCATGGACTTGATGTACCGAATATTCCGAGAGTACCTGGATTGTTCGTGATTGTGTTCATTGATGATATTTTGGTCTACTCTCGATCTGAAGCTGATCATGAAAATCACTTGCGGTTGGTGTTGCAAACGTTAAGGAAGAATCAGCTCTACGCCAAGTTCTCGAAGTGCGAGTTTTGGATATCGTCGATGGCTTTTCTGGGCCATGTGGTAAGCGGGGAGGGCATAGCAGTGGATCCAGTAAAGATAAGGGTCATACAGGAGTGGCCGGTGTTGTCTTTAGTGGCCGAGGTCAGGAGCTTCCTTGGACTGGCGGGCTACTATTGAAGATTTGTTGAAAACTTCTCGCGGATCGCTTTGCCTCTAACCACACTGACGAGAAAGGATCAGAAGTTCGTTTGGATGTCGGAGTGCGCGCGAGCTTTTGAAGAGCTGAAGACTCGGTTGACCACGATGCCTGTGTTGCCATCGCCATGTGGTACCGACGGATTTGAAATCTATAGTGATGCCTTAGGTAGCGGCTTAGGCTGCGTCCTTCTGCAAAATGGGAAGGTGATTGCTTATGGATCATGCCAGCTAAAGGTGCACGAGCGAAACTATCCCGTCCACGACTTAGAGTTGGCGACGGTGATCTTTGCACTAAAGCTGCGGCGACACTATCTTTATGACGTGAAGATGGAGAACTATACAGATCACAAGAGCCTAAAGTACATATTGGAGCAGAAGGACTTGAATATGCGACAACGAAGGTGGTTAGAGTTCCTTGGGGACTACACCTTTGAGATTCACTATACGCCCGGGAAGGGAAATGTAGTCGTGGATGCCTTGAGTCGGAGAGCTCCGGCAAGGGCGAGTTGGTTGTAGAGGCATGATGAACGTCTCATCTAGGAGCTAGAAGCGTTAGAGATTTCTTATGTTGACAAAAATTCCATCGCCAATGCATGTTTGAACTGGACGGAGGTGTAGTATGACCTTACAGACTGGATTCGATGAGCAATGGAGCTGGATGAAAGTCTCCAACGCTATGCTAAAGATGGGCCAGAGGGCAAGTTCTCCTGGGATGACGGTATTTTGCGGAAAGAGGGCCGTTTGTGCGTCCCGAGTTTGGGTAAATTGAGGGAAGAACTGATGTATGAAGCGCATTATACGAAGTACTCAATTCACCCTGGGAGCACGAAGATGTTCAGGGATATGAAAAAGCTGTTCTGGTGGCCAGGGCTAAAGAGAGATGTTGCTCATTATGTAGCCAAATGCCAAACCTGTGCTATGGTGAAAGCAGAATGCCAGAAGCCTAGCGGTTACTTAAAGTCGTTGCCGATTTCGGAATGGAATTTCGACGATATCTCCATGGATTTCGTGCACGGGTTGCCGAGATCGCAGCGCGGAAATGACTCAATTTGGGTGATTGTCGACCGGCTGATGAAAGTGGCACACTTCCTGCCGAACAGACGGGATGATTCAGTGGAAAGTTTGACAAAATTGTATGTTGACCATATTGTGCGGCTACACGGTGTTCCTCGAAGCATAATAAGTGATCGAAATGGGCGGTTCACATCAAATGACTGGAGGCTAGTTCATCAGCTGTTGGACACGAAGTTGACATTCAGTACGACCTTTCATCCCCAAACAGATGGCCAAACTGAAAGGACCAACAGGACGATGGAATATATGCTCAGGATGTGCGCCCTGGACTTTGGAAAGAGATGGGAAGATCATCTCTACATGGTGGAGTTTGCCTACAATAACAGCTACCAAGCAAGCGTCGGTATGACACCATATGAAGCTTTGTATGGTCAGAAGTGCCGTACTCCTATAGCTTGGGTAGAAGCGGGCGAAGCCAGAGTTTATATGCGTAATGAAGTCTATGAAGCCAACTCGATAATACACAGTATTCGGGAACGGCTATTAATAGCTCAAGATCGACAAGCGAAATACTACAACGCCAAGCACCGGAATGTGGAGTTCGCGGCAGGCGATTGGGTATACTTGAAGATCAAACCCTTCAAAGGCGTATCAAGGATTCGACGTTTGAAAAAGTTGAGTCCAAGATATCTGGGTCCATTTGAAGTGGTCTAGAGAATCGAGGAAGCTGTATATCGGCTAGCTCTGTCGGTAGACTTGGGTGGATTGCATGATGTGTTTCACATCTCAGTGCTGCGGAAAGCCGTTAAAGATCCAGCTCAAGTGATCACAGATGATCGTGTGCCGGTGGAGTATGTCCTAACAATGAGGGTTAGGCCCATTCCGATCGAAGATCATGCCGAGAAACAATTGCGGAACAAGACGGTCGGGATGGTCAAAGTCCGGTGGGACAATTGCGGCCGTGAGGAGCTTACATGGGAGCGAGAGCAGACCATGCGAGCTGATTTTTCCGAGCTATTTCTGTAAATCGATTGCATAGTGAAATTTTGTTGTAACATCATTTGTGACGTTATAACATTTTGTTTGTTGTTTTCCTTCCTGTGTACGAATTTTGAGGACGAAATTTCTTGTAGGAGGGGAGGGTTGTAACAGCCCAAATTTCAGAAAGGAAAATTTTTGGGTGACACGGCCTGGGACACGAGCGTGTCCCAGGGAGTGTCCTGCTCGGGTGCGTAGATGTCACAAGGTCGGCGAAAATACGTTCGACAAAGTGTTCGGGAGGTACACGCCCTATGATACGGGCGTGACCTAGGGCGTGTCCCCCCTGATCGACACTCGCATGTTTTGGTCGACGAAAGTGGTCGACAGAGGGAACACTCCATACTACACGAGCGTGATTGGGCCGACACGGGCGTGTCAGAGGGCGTGTCCCCCTCTGGTCGATGAAATGAGCTCGACGATCGTCGAGTGCAATCACACGCCCTGTGACATGGGCGTGACTGGGCCGACACGGGCGTGTACCCTGGCCATGACTTGTGTCGGGGTAAAGCAGTTTGAGCACCGCTTAAAGTACACGGCCTATGACACGGGCGTGTCATAGGGCGTGTCGGACCCGAAAAGTGATTTTTGCGCCTTTTTCGTGACCGTCCATTTTCTTCAGCTGGGATCTAACAGCTGAGAGTCCTCCCTGCTTCCTTAAGGCCAAAAACTGAGAAAGAATTCTCAATATGTTTATTGCCTTCATCTTTCTAAAAACTTAGATAGAGAAAGGGAGAGGAAAATGGAGGAGGAAGTGGGGCTGATCACTGGTGAAGCTTGAGAGTGTCAAGCTGAGATCCGAGACCATCTTTGCGGAGGAAAAGCTGTTGTGGTTCTTTCGAGCCAGCTAGGAGCTCATGACACCGAAGCGGTCTTCAAGGGTAACGACCTTTCTTCCTAGCCATGTGAAGGCTTCCTTTTTGGCATGTGCGTATGATTCCCCCACCAGAGGGTGGCTTGTTGTGGGAGTCCTATGGGTTGATTCATGGAATCCCCAATCATTTGGCATATAGATCCGGAAATAGAGTACAGAATAGGCATGCTGTGTGATGCCTATTTGGACAGGTTGGTCTGGATTGGTGATGTTGCATATACGAACCGAAGAAGACTCCGTGATGAACGTGTTGTTTAGGAGTCGACGGGTTGGACCTGTGATGGGAAGTAGTAGGAAGTAATGGATTGGAAGTCCAGGAAATACCCTTTGTAATGCTTGATGGTCATGGGTGGACCTGTGAAGGGGAGTAGCAGGAAGTACTGGCGTGGTAAGCCAGGAAAAGTCCCTTGACATTTGTGATTTGCGGGATCATACATGTGAAGGGGAGTAGCAAGAAGTACTAGTGTGCCCTGACCTTCTTCCCTAGGGCCTCGCCCGGTGGCACCGTGGGGTTCTCGCCCAGCCTAGTGCTTGCCCAGCTTGAGCAGCTCCCCCGACTTGAGCAGCTCGCCAAGCTTGAGGGCATGCTATTTTGCCCCTGGTGGACTATAAATAGCTGTTCAGAACAGCGGAGTTTGGATGTTAGCATACCAGCCCCGAGGTATTTCAGTAATTTCAGAGCGGCAGGATTGCGCTATTAACAGACCATCCCCAAATATCTATAAAAAACCCTTGGGGTGCCTTGGAGAGGGATTCAGTTTTTCACCACTCCCAATCCTCTTCCTTCATCCTCCAAGGCACCTAGCTCGGCATTGGCTATGAAGGGGGAGATCTCAAAGGTCTTCTAAGTGTGAGGTGGGACCTCTGCGCTAGAGCCAAGGGTCATTTTCCAAATTCAGGTCTCTCACCAAGGGACGACTTGGGAGAAGTAGGTGTGAGCTGCACCCTAGGTCCGAACTCTAGGTGGAGCCGAATCTCGGTTCCAACATTTTGGTGCGGTGAGCGTGGATCGTGGCTCATACAGAAGTTCCTGAGTCGGTTCTATGACGGGAGATCTTGGAGGTGGTGATGACCCCATCAGCTCCCTAACCCAACCCCCTATGTAGGGAGGGAAGAGTTCGTGACGTCCATCCAAGGCATCATGGAGATGTTGCGAAGTATTGCCCCTCGGGGTGACTGATCAACTCCCACCCAAAGGATCTAGCTCCTAGGGGTCTCGACGAGACAACCTCCAGGGGTCTCGGCGAACCAGATTCCAGGGGTCTATGCGAGATGACCCCAGGAGGGGTAGACGAAAGTGCACCAAGAAGATGACCCGGGAAGGAAAGGATGGGAGAGGGGGCCGAGCTAAACCTTAGCGGCCGAGAGTTATCCGCGGCCCGACGAATACTAGCCTCCCAGGAGAGCAAGTCACACGAGTGGAGCATGCGAGACCACCAAGTAGGGGGTCACCCTTCAACAAGCTGATTGTCTCAGCTCCCGTTCCCGAGGGGTTCAGAGAACCTGACATGACTTACTATACCTGGAAGGATGACGCTCCGAGCAGTTACAACTCCATATGGCATTTTCGGTTCGTCATTGTTGACGCTCCGAGCAGTTACAATGCCATCTTTGGAAGACCCCTCATCAGTTCCTTTCATTGTGTGTCATCATCCTTCCACCAGTGCCTCAAGTTTAACACTAGAGGGATCCAAGTTAGGGTCAGAGGAGACCTCAGGATGGCAAGGCAGTGCTATGTCATGGCCGTCAACATCATCTCCTGGTTATCCAGGGTAGAGGAGATGGAGAAGATCATGAAGAGCTTGTGCAGAATAGAGGTATCAGAGGAGAAGGAGGCGAATGACGACCATCATGCACAAGTAGCCTGAAAAAACCTTGCTTTGGTGAGGACTTTTTCCCTTTCATGTCTTTTTTGTAATGAGTCTACCCCTAACCGGAAGAGTCAGAAGGTCATGTATCTTAAAATTTTCTCCGTTTGAGGATGTTGAATTTAGTATGGTTCGAATGACATGTCTAGCCCCAGCCCCGAGAGGATCTCCTCATCCAGGCTCCCATTAGCTGGATGGGTCGAATGTGCCTCTGTGGCGAGAAGATTCCAACCCCGAGTGGATCTCTTCATCCAGACTCCAACTAGCTAGATGGGTCGAATGCGCCTCAGTAGTAAGCTCTTGTCCCGAGTGGATCTCCTCATCCAGGTTCTCAATAGCTGGATGGGTCGAATTTGCCTCGATAGTAAGCTCTTGTCCCAATAGGATATCCTCATCCAGGCTCCGACTAGCTGGATGGGTCAAATGTGCCTCATTGGCAAGAAGGTTCCAACCCTGAGAGGATCTCCTCATCCAGGTTTCCACAAGCTGGATGGGTCGAATGTGCTTCGGTAGTAAGCTCTTGTCCCGGGAGGATCTCCTCATCCAGGCTCCCACTAGCTGGATGGGTCGAATGTGCCTCAGTAGCGAGAAGGTTCCAACCCCGAGAGTATCTCCTCATCTAGGCTACTACTAGCTGGATGGGTCGAATGTGTCTCGATAGTAAGCTCTTGTCCCAAGAGGATCTCTTCATCCAGGCTCCCACTAGCTGGATGGGTCAAATGTGCCTCGGTGGCGAGAAGGTTCCAACCCCGAGAGGATCTCCTCATCCAGGATCCCACTAGCTAGATGAGTCGAATGTACCTCGGTAGTAAGCTCTTGTCCCGAGAGGAACTCCTCATCTAGGCTCCCACTAGCTGAATGTGTCGAATGTGCCTTGGTGGCAAGTAAGTTCCTTCCCCAAGAGAATCTCCTCAACCAGAATCCCACTAGCTGGATAAGTCAAATGTGCCTCGGTGGCGAGAAGGTTCCAACCCGGAGAGTATCTCCTCATCCAGGCTCCCACTAGCTGGATGAGTCGAATGTGCCTTGGTATTAAGCTCTTGTCCCGAGAGAATCTCATCATCCAGGCTTCCACTAGCTGGATGGGTCGAATGTGCCTCGATGCCGAGAAGGTTCCAACCCCGAGAGTATTTCCTCATCTAGGCTCCCACTAGCTGGATGGGTCGAATGTGCCTTAGTAGTAAGTTCCAACCCCGAGAGAATCTCCTCATCTAGGCTCCCACTAGCTGGATGAGTCGAATGTGCCTCGGTGGCGAGAAGGTTCCAACCATGAGATGATCTCCTCATCCAAGCTCCCACTAGCTGGATGGGTCGAATGTGCCTCGGTAGTAAGCTCTTGTCCTGAGAGGATCTCCTCATCCAGGCTCCCACTAGCTGGATGGGTCGAATGTGCCTCGGTGGAGAGAAGGTTCTAATCCCGAGAGGATCTCCTCATCTAGGCACCCACTAGCTGGATGGGTCGAATGTACCTCGATAGTAAGCTCTTGTCCCGAGAGGATCTCCTCATCCAGGCTCCCACAAGCTGGGTGGGTCGAATGTGCCTCTGTGGAGAGAAGGTTCCAACCCCGAGAGGATCTCCTCATCCAGGCTCCCACAAGCTGGATGGGTCGAATGTGCCTCAGTAGTAAGATCTTGTCCCGAGAGGATCTCCTCACCAGGCTCCCACTAGCTGGATGAGTTGAATGTGCTTCAGTGGCGAGTATGTTCCAACCCCGAGAGGATCTCCTCATCCAGGCTCCTACTAGCTGGATGGGTCAAATGTGCCTCAGTGGCTAGAAGGTTCCAACCCCGAGAGGATCTCCTCATCCAAGCTCCCACTAGCTGGATGGCTCGAATGTGCCTCTGTAGTAAGCTCTTGTCCTGAGAGGATCTCCTCATCCAGGCTCCCACTATCTGGATGGCTCGAATGTTCCTCGGTGGCAAGAAGGTTCTAACCCCGAGAGAATCTCCTCATCCAGGCTTCCACTTGCTGGATGGGTCTAATGTGCCTCTGTAGTAAGCTCTTGTCCCGAGAGGGTCTCCTCATTTACATTCCCACTAGCTGGATGGGTCTAATGTGCCTCGGTAGCTAGAAGGTTCCAACCCCGAGAGGATCTCCTCATCCAGGATCCCACTAGCTGGATGGGTCGAATGTGTCTCAGTAGTAAGCTCTTATCCCGAGAGGACTCCTCATCCAGGTTTCCACTAGCTGGATGTGTCGAATGTGCCTCGTTGGCGAATAAGTTCCAACCCCGAGAGGATCTCCTCATCTAGCTCCCACTAGCTGGATGAGTCGAATGTGCCTCGGTGGAGAGAAGGTCCCAACCCCGAGAGGATCTCCTCATCCAGGCTCCCACTAGCTGGATGAGTCGAATGTGCCTCGTTAGTAAGCTCTTGTCCCGAGAGGATCTCCTCACCCAGGCTCCCACTAGCTGGATGAGTCGAATGTTCCTCGGTGGCGAGTAAGTTCCAACCCCGAGAGGATCTCCTCATCCAGGCTCCCTCTAGCTGGATGGGTCGAATGTGCCTCGGTGGAGAGAAGGTTCCAACTTCGAGAGGATCTCATCATTCAGGCTTCCAGTAGATGGATGGGTCGAATGTGCCTCGGTAGTAAGTTCCAACCCCGAGAGGATCTCTCTCATCAAGGTCCTGGGTTCGATCCCCAGTGGAAACAACCCGCCGCTGCTGATAAACAAGCGTGGAGAGGAGTTGGGGTACATGACCTGCAGGCTTGAATGTGATAGGCTGACGACCAGCAGTGGGCCCGGGTCTGGACTCTGGTAGGCCGGCGGTTCCAGCTAGGTCCAATGTTGATGGGCCTGGACCGTTATAAAAAGTGCACTTTTTGTAACGGTCTAAGCCCATCCCATGGGAACCCGCTGGCACCACCGGCCTACCAGAGTCCAGACCCAGGGCCACTGCTGGTAGTTAGCCTATCACATTCAAGCCTGCAGGCCATGCACCCCAACCCCTCTCCGTCCTGTTTATCAGCACGGTAGGTTGTTGCCACTGGGGATCGAATTCAGGACCTTGATAAGAGAGCTTTCCTCCACTCCCTCATCACCAACTGAGCTGTAGCTCAATTGGTGATGAGGGAGTGGCGTAAAGCTCTCTTATCAAGGTCCTGGGTTCGATCCCTAGTGGCAACAACCCGCCGCTACTGATAAATAAGCGCGGAGAGGGGTTGGGGTGCATGGCCTGCAGGCTTGAATATGATAGGCTGACGACCAACAGTGGGCCCGGGTCTGGACTCTAGTAGGCCGGCGGTTCTAGCTGGGTCCCATGTTGATGGGCCTGGACCGTTATAAAAAAGTGCACTTTTTGTAACGGTCCAAGCCCATCCCATGGGAACCCACTGGCACCGCCGGCCTACCAGAGTCCAGACCCGAGCCCACTGCTGGTAGTCAGCCGATCACATTCAAGCCTATAGGCCATGTACCCTAACCCCTCTCTGGCCGCACGGTAGGTTGTTGCCACTAGGGATCGAATCCAGGACCTTGATAAGAGAGCTTTCCTCCACTCCCTCATCACCAACCGAGCTGCGGCTCAGTTGGTGATGAGGGAGTGGAGGAAAGCTCTCTTATCAAGGTCCTGGGTTCGATCCCCAGTGGCAACAATATACCGTACTGATAAACATGCTAGAGAGGGGTTGGGGTGCATGGCCTGCATGCTTGAATGTGATAGGCTGACTACCAGCAGTGGGACCGGGTCTGGACTCTGGTAGGCCGGCGGTGCCAGTGGGTTCCCATGGGATGGGCCTGGACCGTTATAGCGAGTAAGTTCTAACCCTGAGAGGATCTCCTCATCCAGGCTCTCACTAGCTGGGTAGGTCGAATGTGCCTCGGTGGAGGGAAAGTTCAAACCCCCGAGGGAATCTCATCACCCAGGCTCCCATTAGCTGGCATGACAGGTTAACCCCTCGGGGATGTTAAGTGAATTCTACCCAAAGGAGATCTCGCCACCCAAGCTCCCATTAGCTGGCATGGTAGGTTGGGTGTTTATTTCCGAGCGTGGAACTCACTCAAAAAGAGCATGGATTGTGTACAACCCCATATTCGTGGAGTGGGGTCCCCAAGAAAGGCGTAAGACTTGCTATACATTTTGAAGCTTTTTAGAGGGTTTTGCACTCTTGGAGGCAAAATTTATGGTTAATCTGCATAATATACTAGTAGGGGGAGGAAATATTTGCCTAGCTTGCTAGTGCTTGGTGTCTCTTTAAGGGGAGCAAGTGTGGCGCGAGCCCGGTACCCGCCCCGGCCTCCTCTCAGGGGGGCGGGTGCGGCGCAAGCCCGACACCCGCCCCAACCTCCTCTCTAGGGGGGGGGGGGTGCGGAATGAGCCCGACACCTGCCACGGCCTCCTCTCAAGGGGGGCGGGTGCAGCGCAAACCCGACACCCCCCACCGACCTCCTCTCAGGGGGGCGGGTACGGCGCGAGCCCGGCACCCGCCCCGGCCTCCTCTCAGGGGGGCGGGTGCGGCGTGAGCCCGACACCCGCCCCGACATCCTCTTAGGGGGGGGGGGGGGAGGGTTGGCTGCGTCGCAAGCCCGGCACCCGCCCCGGTATCCTCTCAGGGGGGCAGGTGCGACGCGAGCCTGGCACCCGCCCCGGCCTCTTCTCAGGGGGCGGGTGCAGCGCGAGCCCGACACCCGTCCCGACTTCCTCTCAGGGGGGCATATGCGGCGTGAGCCGACCTTCTCCCCGACCTTCTCCCCTAGGGCCTCGCCTGGCGACACCGTGGGGTTCTCGCCCAGCCTAGTGCTCGCCCGTCTTGTGCAGCTCGCCCAGCTTGAGTAGCTCGCCCGGCTTGAGGGTCTGCTATTTTGCCCCTGGTGGGCTGCGAATAGCTGTTCAGAACAGCAGAGTTTGGCTATTGGCAGACCAGCCCCGGGGTATTTCAGCAATTTCAGAGTGGCTGGATTGAGTTATTGGTAGACTATCCCCAAAAATCTATAAATAGACCCTTGAGGTGCCTTGGAGAGGGATTCAGTTTTTCACCACTGATGAGTCCAAGTTATATACATATTTTTGGACACATCTGGGCCAGTTTTTGATGCGTTAGATGGCAAGTGTACCGGTCACACAAGTAATATAAAATGGGTGAATTTCCCCAAGTATCATCTCTTCAAGGAACACAGTAAGATGGAGTTAATTTCGTGGAGGACTTGAGATTGAAGTCCTTAGGTCGGAGTTAACCACGAGGGTTTTTGATGGTTGCGGAAATAGAAAATAAACCAATAATAACTACTCCTATGCAACACCGCTATGCGATGCTTCGCCAGGCGGGATGGAAGACTACACAGACCGCTATGCATCGAATCGCTAGGCGGATGGACGAGTAGGCTTGCAGATGAGGTGGTTAGAATGGTGGAATGAGGGTCGAGAGCACCTCTTCACTACGCACGCCACTAGCAATCACTAGTGCGGCACAACTGGATGTGGTGGAGGACGGTATATAAAGACGCACCTCAAGCAAAAAACATAAATATGAAATCACATAGACATGATTGTATACATATGTTTATCAAAATAAGAATAACTTCATCATATAGAAGAGATTAACTAATCTATCAACAACAAGAGAAGAAAAGTGTGCGAAACCGGATCTGAAGTCTTGCGGGGGATTCACGGAAGGAATCACCGGGTTGTCAATCCGCATCCTAGCTCAGTTCTCAACTGCGTCCGGGGTATAGGAGGCTGTCACTCACTCCCAAAGGACCCGTCTTCTTCGTGTCACGATTTAGTGGAGGATGGCACAAACTTCTCCTAGCTTGGTGGAGAAAGCTAGGTCAAACTCTCATTGAAGCTCAAGGATGAAGGAGGAGGCTGAGAGGATGCTCCGGCTTTGTTTTGGCGTTGAAAGCTTGCCCAGAGACCTCTCCAAGGTGGAAAACGGCAGAACTTTGCCCTAAAACGGCGGGAATAATAGCAGGCAAAAGTCTCTTTTTTGGAGGAAGAAATCTACGCTTTAAATAGAAGCAGGTCAGAAAAATAGGCACGCACGGTTTGGCGCATGACCATGCGTTAACCGTGCGTTATTAACTTGCAAGCCAAGCTTGCGGAAGATGAAGCATTGACCCGTGCATTTTACGTCGCGCACGGGCGCTTTCCTTCCGCCCATGCGTGAAGGAGATCACACGGGTAGTGACATAAAGCAGGAAAATAGGAAAATATGGTGGAAACGTGTGTTTTACTCGCGCACGAGCGCTTCCGCCCGTGCGTGAACAAATCGCACGATTAACCATAGAGAGCAACAAACAAGAAGCTACAGGAAAACCGTGCGTTTCCTTTGCGCACGGTTCTGAAGAAATCGTGCGTCAACCGTGCTTTAAGAAATTCGTCGAGCTCAGTTCGACATTTCTCCTGCACAAATAAAACACACGATCACAAAGAACCGTGTGTCAAGAAAACGCACGACCGTGCATTTTCCTCAAACTTGCATTCCAGCCTTGGGGAAAACACACCACCTGCATACAAACAAAAAAACCAAAGAGGACCCTCCAGCAAAGCAGAAATGCAACACAAGCAACTGGAAAGAGACCCTGGGGAGCACCATGTGTATACCCCCCAACAATAGAATGTGTAATTGCACGCCACAAGGGCCAAAACAATGCACTTAGCGTGAAAAACTGTATAAATAAAATATCAACGATAACATACTGAAAGTGAAGTGCAAGTGCGTGAAAACTAGCCCAGATGAGTCCGAAAAACCCTATATAAATCATACTCATCACACTACCGGACTTAAACATTTGCTCGTCCCGAGCAAATCATCACTAAGCGTAGTTTAAGAAAGCTTGTTGACTAAGCAATTGCATAAATAGATTACCATCCGAAATCATACCCTCATGTACAAAAAGCAATAGTAGAAAACTCTTCTATGCATGCATAATAATTTCTACAACCTACAAACGTAAAGAGAATATTACAAATACTCCTAAAGTGAATCACGGTGAATCATTCGACTACGCATAGAATGAAAGCAAGCAGACAATGAGGTGAGCATTGCCAAAGATCAGATCTCAGGAAAATCTCCAAAGGAATCCACCAATGTCGGTAACCATATGCTCGCCCGTTCACACTCTCTCCACGACATTAGTTTGACTCAAGCACGAATCTGTAGGATTTGGAGTATAATATAGGCTTAGGCGAAGGCGGGGTAAACAAAGGTAAACAGGACGGACACGCACACCTAAAATGAGATCGCCTGAAAAAACTCACAGCTAAACTCAACGAACAAACACGTGCGGCGCACCACCAGACTTGGACTTTTGACGGTGCGTGCACGCCCATAACGATCACAATACAACAAAATTTCAACTCAACAACAATATTTTTTTCTTTTCTCTTTTATTCCACATTGGGAATTTCTTTTTTTTAATTCATTTCATTTATTCTTTTTTTCTTTTTTTATCCAAATATCCAAAACAAGCCGAAAACACGGCGACACCACAAGATGCACAAACACCAACATAACTGCCCACACATAACAGATACAAACTACAACAAAACAAGATAACTGAGCGACCACATTTAGATGTGCGAGTAGGAAATGATATATGACATTGGTAGCGAGGTGTAGGGATGTCAAAGGAAGGGACAAGCTCAACGGGGATAACAATGGAGAGATGTTGGGAATGGTACAAGGCTCAAACTAGACAAAGTGACGGCCTACATCACGCGCGTACTTGACTAACCATGTACCCATGCTTCGAGAGTAGCTAGGGGCAAGTTCTTAGCGACCGAGAAAGATAACCCTCCCTCCTGACTCGAGCAATACGAGGCTATTGAACTCCCACACACAATCCTACACCACCGTTTGATTCATAACCAGATTCCCAACTAGAGTACTGTAAACAAAATCTACGCTAATAGAAAAATAGAAACTATAAGCATATAAAGAATTTTAATCTACACAGACTCCAAGTGAGCATGAGTGCATGCCTAGAAACACTCTTGGAGTCAACATTTTACTCCATCACGCAATCCTAAATCAACATAACATTCTTTAGTCTACGCACAAGTGATAAACAAGCTCGGTGCATGCTAGTGCTTATGTAAATGCTCTCGAGTGGGTGTTGTGAGTGCAAAGCAAATGCAAATGATATAACAATAAAAGCTTCTAGTATGCGAGTGGAATGTGCACGTGAGCGGATAATAACTCGAATCTCTCCCCCACCAGACTTAATCCATGCAACCTGTCACAAGATATGCAATAAAAATAATGAAATATGAGTCGGGGGAGAGGTGGCGGACGCACTGAGCCGGAAGACCACCACTTCAGGAGCAGAGACCCAGTTGATGGCTATGGAGCTGGTACGAATGATGGAGGATATGCAGATTACCTTGATGTCCTCGGACGACTCAAAGCTTTTCGAGGATTATCTGGCCGCGATGAGTACTACCGATGATATCCGACAACGCATCGGGGCTGAGCAGAGAATGGATGACAAGCTAAAGCCAGTATTCAGGACCTTGAAGGTGGGCACGGATGGGGAGTATACAGAGAAGGATGGGTTGTTATGCTTTAGAGGACGGGTGTACATACCGGCTGGGGAAGGATTTAAGAGAACATTATGACCGAGGCTCACTGTAGCAGGTACTCGGTGCACCCGGGCATCACTAAGATGACAGCCGACCTTAAGAGGATGATGTACTGGCCGGGCATGAAGAGGGATATCACATACATCGTGACCACTGCCAGGCTTGTCAGTTAGTGAAGGCAGAGTGTAAGAGTCCAGCCGGATTGTTGCAGCCACTTTCGGTGCCGGAGTGGAAGTTCGATAATATCGCCTTAGATTTCATACATGGTCTTCCTCGGTCACATGCGGGGAACGACTCGATATGGGTGATCGTCGATCGATTGACGAAGATAGCCAGATTTCTACTGATCAGGAAGGACGCTCCAGTGGGTGACTTGGGGCGGAGGTTTATGGAGCAGTTCTTCCGATACCATGGAGTGCCGAGGACGATAGTGTCCGATCGTGATGGGCGATTTACGTCTAAGGATTGGAGGTCGGTCCAGGATTATTTTGGGACCCGGTTAATATAAAGTACCACCTTCCATCCTCAGATAGATGGACAGACAAAGCGCACCAATCATACGCTGGAGGATTTGTTGCGTCTTTGCGTACTGGACCGCAGAGAGCCATGGGAGAGACATCTACCATTGATTGAATTCTCGTACAACAACAACCACCAGTCCAGCATCTGCATGGCCCCTTATGGGGCTTTATATGGGCGGAGATGCAGGACTCCTTTGTCTTGGATCCAGGATGAGGATCCGAAGGCACTTGGCATGGAGTTCGTAGGAGATACGGATACTCAGGTGCGGTTGATTCGAGACAGGATGTTGGAGGCCCAGAGCAGAAAGGCTAAGTATTACGACGCTCAACATCATCAGGTAGAGTTTTAGGTAGGAGAGGGGGTGTTTCTGAAGATATGTCCGATGCATGGTGTCTTGCGGGTGCGTGGTCGAAAGAAGCTCAATCCGAGATACATGGGGCCTTACAGGATCCTGGAGCGGATCGGTACCTTGGCTTACAGACTAGAGCTGCCGCCAGATCTAGCGGGTTTGCACGATGTTTTCCACGTCTCCTCCCTTAGGAGAGCTCTACTTCAGTTGAAGCAGCAGATTATGACTATAGATGGGCCTATAGCTTCTGATCGATTGGTGCACTTGAAGCCGATCCAGATAGACGATACTAGAATACGGTTCTTGCGGTGCAAGAAGGTTCCGCTAGTCAAGGTCTTGTGGAAGAATCATGGACAAGAGTAGCACACGTGGGAACTGCAGGACTTGATGCAGCAAAGGTACCCTGAACTTTTCACGTCAGGTATCCCCTTGGACCTCTCGGGATGTTACATTTTATTCCTCATACTTGAAACTCTATAAGCCTAACCTGAATTTCGGGGGTGAAATTTTAATTTTTATGTATTGGGATTTGTAACATCCCTCAGTCTTCAAGACTCCTAGGATGGTTTTGTCATGATTTGGCCATGACAAAACTCTAGGAAGTACTAAAAGGTTTCGGTGAACTTGGGAATTAGAGTGTGAACCACCTTGGTCTACAAATATTAGAATTCCAATTACTAACTTAGGGGTGACCATAGGGCTTCACCATGACCCCATGACCCCACCATGACACCCCTAACCATAGGGGAGGCCAATGGGTCACCAAAGACCCATTGGGGTCAACCAAAGAGGCTAAGTTGACCCAAGTCAACCCTAGCCCTAAAAGGACAAAGTGCCCTAACTAAGGGCCAAGTGACCTCCAAGGTGCCCAACCAACCCTACCCAAGTCTTCCTAGACCTTAGGGTAGGCCAATGGGTCACCAAGAACCCATTGGGGTCAACCCAAAAGGTCAATTTGACCAAGATCAACTCTACCCTAGTATTAAGTCAAACTAGCTCAAATGGGCTAACTTAAGCTCAAGCCCAATCCACCTTAGGCTAACCTTATTTCCATGAATAGTATGGGTTAGTGGGGTGCCTTTAGGGTGAAATAATCACCAATTTCGGCCATGGTGACTCGGAGAGAGAAAATCTCCATTTTCTCTTTAATGGAGGAGAGAGAAAATGTGAAAGAAGGTCATTCATGGCTTGGAAAGCCAAGAACCCCTCTCTTCTTACTGGAATAATCTCCCCTGGTCCGTTAGTAGAAGGACAAGTGTTTTCCCGGCCATGGCAGTGACTAGGGGATGAGAATTATCATGGCTGGAATAGGCTTTCAATGGCCATTGATGCCTTGACCTTTCCCCTCCCCAACTGTGGCTTTAAACACCATCAGTGGACTGTGAGGAGTCTTTTCCACCACTTGCCTGAAGAAATCGAGCCACTTTGTAGTGCAGTTGCAGAGCACCCGAAATCTCAAATTTCGGCGATGGTGGCATAGCGATCGGCCGGACTCCAGACCTCCACTAAGGTCCTCCCTCACATCCTTCTTCAGTGGATAGATCCTCTCCTGACGGCTGTCGGGATTGAGGCCTATAGGCCCAAGATCGGCATGGACAAAAGCTTGGTCTTCAAGCTTTGGAATTCCAACCATAAATCCCTGTTCTGGCCATCTCCGACCAGCCTACCACCGCCTATCACTGGCCACCACCTCAACGAAGGTGGTGGTGGCATTGGCCGGTCGGGGAGACGCTCATGTAGCCAGGAAAACACCTCTCAAATCGGTCCAGGATGGGACAATCGACACCGTCGGCTCAAGGTGGACGATGAGCCAATCCCGTTGGTTTATGCTTTAAGATTCGTGCTAATTATTATATATTAATTCATTTTATTTCAGTTTCTGTCACAATTATTGTGCTGTTTTAAATTAATTATTAAAAATACTTAGGTTCCCCTACAGTAAAAGTGATCTACATCAAAGTTGTAGCCCTTGATGTCTAAACCAATTTTGGGTCAATGTTATGACCATAACACACCAAATGGTGCAATCGATACATAAGGCTAGGCAGAAATTTAATTGAGTGCCCCCATCATACCGGCTGGGGAAGGATTCAAGAGAACATTATGACCGAGGCTCACTGTAGCAGGTACTCGGTGCACCCGTGCATCACTAAGATGACAGCTGACCTGAAGAGGATGATGTACTGGCCGGGCATGAAGAGGGATATCACATACTTCGTGACCCATTGCGAGGCTTGTCAGTTAGTGAAGGCAGAGTGTAAGAGTCCGGCAGGATTGTTGCAGCCACTTTCAGTGCCGGAGTGGAAGTTCGATAATATCGCCTTGGATTTCATACATGATCTTCCTCGGTCACATGTGGGGAATGACTCGATATGGGTGATCGTCCATCGATCGACGAAGATGGCCAGATTTCTACCGATCAGGAAGGATGTAACAACCCAAGTTTATCAGCAGGCAAAATTTTGGGTGACACGGCCTGGGACACGGGCGTGTCTTACTCAGAGGCGGAGTCGTGCCGAGATCGACGAAAGTCGTTCGACGGAATGTGTTATGGGTGGTCACACCCTGGATCACGGGCGTGACAGTGGGCGTGTCCGACTCGGGTTCGGCGTCGGGTCGACGAAATGCTGTGTTCGACGAATTGAGCTCGATGATTTAGCAAAGGCTTCGTTGGCTGGCAAATCGTCGAACGGAAATCTTAGAAGGCTGGGGAAATCGTCGAACACTCGGAATCGTTGAATGGAGATCGTCGAACGCGGGCCCAATCGTCGAGCGCGGGGCCAATTCATCGATCGCTGCCCGATTGTCGAACGGTAATCGTCGAACGCGCGGGATCGTCGAACGCGCTGTTTGACGATCGCTGGCGTCTCGACGATCGCTGGCGAGCTCAACGATCGCTGCCAGATCATCGAACGCAGATCGTCGAGCGCAGATCTGGCTCATGGGCGTGACGTGGCTGACACGGGGCGTGTCCCGTGGTGGTGAACTATTTTGGGGATAAGTCGGGTTGAGCGCCGCTTTGAGGACACGACCTGTGACACGGGCGTGTCACACGGCGTGTTAGACGCAAAAATCAGTTTTCCCGATTTTTTGTAGCCGTCCATGTTTCTCAGCTTAGATCCAAGGGCTGAGCTTCTTTCCTGCTTCCTTAAGCCCGAAATCAGAGATCATATTCTCATTTTTCTTTTGTCTTCATCTTTTTAAAATTTTAGAGAGAGAAAGGGAAAGGAAGTCGGAGAAGAAGAGGGGCTGTTTGGTGCTGGAGCTTGTGTGTGTCCAGCGATGATCCGAGGCCATTTTTGCGGAGGAAAAGCTCCTTCTAGCTAGCTAGGAACTTCATGGCACCAAAGCGGTCTTCAAGGGTAACGACCTTTCTTCCTAGCCATGTGAAGGCTTCCTTTTTGTCATATGCATGTGATTCCTCCACCAAAAGGTGGCTGCTTTTGGGAATCTTTGGGTGATTCATGAAATCCCCTTTGTTGGCATATAGATCCTGAAATGGAGTACGGAATAGGCATACTGTGTGAAGCCCATCTGGACAGGTTGGTCTAGATTGGTGGTGTTGTATACGAATCAGAGAAGACACCGTGATAAACGTGTAGTTTAAGGAGTCAACGAATTATGCCTATGAAGGATAGTAGCAGGAAGTACTGGTGTGGTAGTCCAAGAAAATATCCGTGTTATGTTTGTGCTATTGGGTCGTACCTGTGAATGAGTAACAGGAAGTACTGGTTTGACCAGGAAAGGCCCTTTGTGATGCTTAATGTCGTAGGTGGTACCTGTGAAGAGAGTAACATGAAGTACTGGTGTGCCCAAGAAAGACCCCTGACATTTGTGATATGGCGGTGTCGTACCTGTGAACGAGTAACAGGAAGTACTGGTGTACCCAGGAAAGACCCGCTGATGTTGTGAGATGAATTAGTGTAATAGAAATATCCAGGCTGAATTCCAAGAACAGGATTGGTGAGACCGACCCGCGCCTTTAATTAAGCCGCGAGTACGCCGTACTCGGTGAAGGCAAGGCAATTTGAGCAATGGGGGGTGGAGGATCCGACCTGCGTTATGTCCGTCCGACGTGGACCAGAAGGTGTGGTTTGTTGGAGCACATATCGAGAGTCTTAGGCCTGCGTTCCATGACACAATGGGGGGCTACGGGCCATCCCGGGGTTTTTAAGACTAGAACTCCGGCTGCACGCCATGGAGGAAATGATCAAGAGAGCTACCGTTTGGTTGTGGCCCTGATACGATGGTGGGAAACTGGTTTGCTGGTACACCAAGAATGTGCCCTGAGTGCACGGATCATCGGTCCGGGTGGCTGATGATTGTGATGGCATGTGTGTGCGTGAGAGCACATTTGTATGAATTATATACATGCTTGTGAATGCTATGCTTGCAGGGAAGATTACCGCTGCCCCGAGAAAGGGGTAGGGTCATTATAATTTGGTCAGCTGAACGCTGACCGTTGCTTCTGTTTTCCACCGTTGGGTGGATTGTCCCTGTTCAGGTGCTGGAGAGCCAAGCGGGACGCATAAAGGTTGATGTCCATATTGTTGTTGTTGTTGTTGTTGTTGCTGCTGCTAGCCCTCGAAGTCTATTTGGAATGATGTTGTGTTTTCTTTTTATGTGGCCGGGCTGCGCACCAATGTTTACGCCACTGTGTGAAAGCCATGTAAGGCCATAAGGCCAACTTTTGTAGTGTTCTAAGACATTCCTATTATATATATAATGTAGAGTTGTTTTATATGTTGGACATTCACGTGTGGAGATCAAGTATTAGTATAGGCTTCCGCTAGAATGCAATGTGTTAAGGTGCGTTGCGCTACTCTGGTATCATCCCGTACCTTCACTGCCTGTTTTGTGATATATGCTGTGGGGCCCCGGCCGGACCTTCTAGTATATACCATGTGAACGGATGGGGTTGTTACATTTTTGGTATCAGCCTCAGGGAGCGGCTTAGGCTGCATTCTTCTGCAGAATGGAAAGGTAATTGCTTATGGCTCACGCCAACTGAAGGTGCACGAATGAAATTATCCCGTCCATGACTTAGAGTTAGCGACGGTGATTTTTGCACTAAAGTTGTGGCGACACTATCTTTATGGAGTGAAGGTGGAGATCTATACAGATCACAAGAGCCTTAAATACCTGTTGGAGCAGAAGGACTTGAACATGCGACAAATAAGGTGGTTGGAGTTCCTTAGGGACTACACTTTCGAGATCCACTATACTCCCGGGAAGGGAAACATAGTTGCGGATTCCTTGAGTCGGAGAGCTCCGGCTAGAGAGAATTGGTTACAAAGACATGATGAACGTCTCATCGAGGAGCTAGAAGTGTTAGAGATTTATTGTGTTGACAAGAATTCTACCGCCAATGCATGTCTGAACTGGACGGAGGTGCAATGTGACCTTGCAGACCGGATTCGACAAGCAACGGGGTTAGATGAAGATCTCTTATGCTATGTTAACGAGGGGCCAGAGGGCAATTTCTCCTAGAATGACGGTCTTTTGCGAAAAGATTGCCGTTTGTGCGTCCCGAATGTGGGTAAATTGAGGGAAGAACTGATGTATGAAGCACATTATACAAAGTATTCCATTCACCTCGGGACCACGAAGATGTTCAATGATATGAAAAAGCTATTCTGGTGGCCAGGGCTAAAGAGAGATGTTGCCCTCTATGTGGTCAAATGCCAAACATGTGCAATGGTGAAGGCGGAATGCCAAAAGCCGGGTGGTTATTTGAAGTCGCTGCCAATCCCAGAGTGGAAATTTGATGATATTTCCATGGATTGTGCACAGGTTGCCGAGATCTCAGCGAGGAAATGATTCCATTTTGGTGATTGTTGACCGGCTAACGAAAGTGGCACATTTTCTCCCGAACAGGAGGGATGATTCGGTCGAAAGTTTGGAAAAATTATATGTTGACCAGATTGTACGACTTCACGGTGTTCCTCGGAGCATCGTAAGTGATCGAGATGGGCGATTCACGTCAAATGACTGGAGGCTAGTTCACCGACTGTTGGACACGAAGTTGACTTTCTGTACGACCTGTCATCCCCAAACGGATGGCCAAACTGAACGTACCAATAGAACTATGGAGGACATGCTCAAGATGTGCGCCCTCGACTTTAGAAAGAGATGGGAAGATCATCTCTACATGGTGGAGTTTGCCTATAATAATAGCTACCAGGCGAGCATTGGGATGGCACCGTATGAAGTGCTATATGGAAAGAAGTGTCGTACTCCCTTGGCTTGGGTAGAAGCGGGCGAAGCTCGAGTTTATAAACCTAATGAGGTTGATGAAGCAAACTCAACCATACGGACTATTCGAGAGATGCTACTCATTGCTCAAGATCGTCAAGTAAAGTACTACAAAGCCAAGCACTAGAACGTGGAATTTGCGGTTGGCGATTGAGTCTACTCGAAGATCAAGCCCTTCAAAGGTGTCTCCAGGATTCGACGTTTGAAAAAGTTGAGTCCAAGATATTTGGGTCCATTTGAAGTGGTTGAGCGCATCGGAGAAGCAGCTTATCAGCTAGCTCTTTTGGCAGACTTGGGTGGATTACATGATGTGTTTCACATTTTGGTACTTCGGAAGGCCGTTAAAGATCCAGCTCAAGTGATCGCGGATGATCGTGTGCTGGTGGAGTATGGGCTAACAACGAGAGTTAGACCCATTCAGATCGAGGATCGAGCCGAGAAATAGTTGCGGAATAAGACGGTTAGAATGGTTAAAGTTTGGTGGGACAACTGCGGCCGTGAGGAACTTACATGGGAGCGAGAGCAAACCATGTTGGTGGAGTTTCCCGAGCTGTTTTTGTAATAAGTGGAGAATGAACATATGTTGTTGTAACATGAGAATTTTAATGTTATAACTATTTGGTTGCTGGTTGCTGGCTGCCTTACTATGTACTAATTTCGAGGACGAAATTTCTTGTAGGAGGGGAGGGTTGTAACAACCCAAGTTTATCAGCAGGCAAAATTTTGGGTGACACGGCCTGGGACACGGGCGTGTCCCAGGGCGTGTCCTGCTCGGGGGCGGAGTCGTGCCGAGATCGATGAAAGTCGTTCGATGGAATGTGTTATGGGTGGTCACGCTTTGGATCACGGGCGTGACAGAGGGCGTCTCCCGCTCGAGTTCGGCGTCGGGTCGACGAAATGATGTGTTCGACGAATTAAGCTCGACGATATAGCAAATGCTTCGTTGGCTGGCAAATCGTCGAACGGAAATCGTCGAACGCTGGGGAAATCGTCGAACGCATGGAATCATCGAACGGAGATCGTCGAACGCGGGCCCAATCGTCGAGCGCTGGGCCAATTCGACGATCGCTGCCCGATCATCAAACGGGAATCATCGAATGCGCGGGATCGTCGAACAGAAATCGTCGAACGCGCTGTTTGACGATCGCTGACGGGCTCGATGATCGCTGGCGAGCTCGACGATCGCTGCCAGATCGTCAGACACAAATCGTCGAGCGCAGA
The DNA here is from genome assembly GCA_039583875.1 of Platanthera guangdongensis. Taxonomy (NCBI): domain Eukaryota; kingdom Viridiplantae; phylum Streptophyta; class Magnoliopsida; order Asparagales; family Orchidaceae; genus Platanthera; species Platanthera guangdongensis. Next base: position 110,216,021 of record CM077162.1, read on the forward strand.
TCTAGGTCACGGGCGTGACTTGGCTGACACGGGGCGTGTCCCGTGGCAGTGACCTATTTTGGGGATAAGGCGGGTTGAGAGCCGATTTGAGGACACGGCCTGTGACACGGGCGTGTCACAGGGCGTGTCGGACGCGAAAATCAGTTTTCCCGATTTTTCGTAGCCGTCCATGTTTCTCAGCTTAGATCCAAGGGATGAGCTTCTTTCCTGCTTCTTTAAGACCGAAATCAGAGATCGTATTCTCATTTTACTTTTGACTTCATCTTTTTAAATCTTTAGAGAGAGAAAGGGAAAGGAAGTCAGAGAAGAAGAAGAGGGGTTGTTCGGTGCTGGAGCTTGTGCGTGTCCAGCAGTGATCCGAGGCCATTTTTGTAGAGGAAAAGCTCCTTCTAGCCAGCTAGGAACTTCATGGCACCAAAGAAGTTATCAAGGGTAACGACCTTTCTTCCTAGCCATGTGAAGGCTTCCTTTTTGGCATATGCATGTGATTCCTCCACCAAAAGGTGACTGCTTTTGGGAATCTTTGGGTGATTCATGAAATCCCCTTTGTTGGCATATAGATCCGGAAATGGAGTACGGAATGGGCATGCTGTGTGAAGCCCATCTGGACAGGTTGGTCTGGATTGGTGATGTTGCATACGAATCGGAGAAGACTCCGTGATAAACGTGTAGTTTAAGGAGTTAACGGATTATGCCTGTGAAGGATAGTAGCAGGAAGTACTGGAGTGGTAGTCCAGAAAAATATCTGTGTTATGTTTGTGCTATTGGGTCGTACCTGTGAATGAGTAACAGGAAGTACTAGTGTGACTAGGAAAGGCCCTTTGTGATGCTTAATGTCGTAGGTGGTACCTGTGAAGAGAGTAACAGGAAGTACTGATGTGCCCAGGAAAGACCCCTGACATTTGTGATATGGCGGTGTCGTACCAGTGAATGAGTAACAGGAAGTACTGGTGTGCCCAGGAAAGACCCGCTGATGTTGTGAGATGAATGGGTGTAATAGAAATACCCAGGCTGAATGCCAATAACAGGATTGGTGAGACCGACACGCACCTTTGATTAAGCCGCAAGTATGCCGTACTCGGTGAAGACAAGGTGATTTGAGCAACGGGGGGGGGGGGGGGGGGGGGGGGGTGGAGGATCCAACCTGCATTATGTCCGTCCGACATGGACCAGAAGGTGTGGTCTGTTGGAGCGCATAGCGAGAGTCTTAGGCCTGCGTTCCATGACACAATGGGGGGCTACGAGCCATCCCGGTGTTTTAAGACTAGAACTCCGGCTGTACACCATGGATGAAATACTCAAGAGAGTTGTCGTTGGGCTGTGGCCCTGATATGGTGGTGGGAGACTAGTTCGCCGGTACACCAAGAATGTGCCCTGAGTGCACGTATCGTCGGGCCGGGTGGCTGATGATTGTGATGGCATGTGTGTGCGTGAGAGCACATTTGTATGAATTGTATACATGCTTGTGAATGCTATGCCTGCAGGGAATATTACCGCTGCCCCGAAAAAGGGGTAGGGTCGTTATAATTTGGTCAGCTGAATGCTGACCGTTGCTTCTGTTTGCCTCCATTGTGTGGATTGTCCCTATTCAGGTGCTGGATAGCCAAGCAGGATGCATAAAGGTTGATGTACCTGGTGTTGTTGCTGCTGCTGCTCCTAGCCCTCGAAGGCTATTTGGAATGATGTTGTGTTTTCTTTTTATGAGGCCGGCCTGCGCGCCAATGTTTAGGCCACTGTGTGAAAGCCATGTAAGGCCATAAGGCCAACTTTTATACTGTTGTAAGACATTCCTATTATATATATATACAATGTAAAGTTGTTTTATATGTTGGACATTCACGTGTGGAGTTCAAGTATTAGTATAGGCTTCCGCTAGAATGCAATGTGTTAAGGTGCGTTGCGCTACTCTGGTATCATCCCATACCTTCACCGCCTGTTTTGTGATATATGCTGTAGGTCCCCGGCTGGACCTTCTAGTATATACCATATGAACAGATGGGGTTTTTACAAAGGACGCTCCAGTGGGTGACTTGGGGCGGAGGTTTGTGTAGTAGTTCTTCCGATACCATGGAGTGCCGAGGACGATAGTGTCCGATCGCGATGGGCGATTTACGTCTAAGGATTGGAGGTTGGTCCAGGCTTATTTGGGGACCCGGTTGATATATAGTACCACCTTCCATCCTCAGATAGATGGATAGACAGAGCGCACCAATCATACGCTGGAGGATTTGTTACGTCTTTGCGTACTGGCCCGCGGAGAGCCATGGGAGAGACATCTACCATTGATCAAATTCTCGTACAATAACAACCACCAGTCCAGCATAGGCATGGCCCCTTTTGAGGCTTTATATGGGCGGAGATGCAAGACTCCTTTGTCTTGGATCCAGGATGAGGATCCGAAGGCACTTGGCATGAAGTTCATAGGAGATACGTATACTTAGGTGCAGTTGATTCGAGATAGGATGTTGGAGACCCAGAGCAGACAGACTAAGTATTACGATGCTCGGCATCGTCAGGTAGAGTTTTTGGTAGGAGAGCGGGTGTTTCTGAAGATACGTCCGATGCATGGTGTCTCGCGGGTGCATGGTCGAAAGAAGCTCAATCCGAGATACATGGGGCCTTACAGGATCCTGGAGTGGATCGGTACCTTGGATTACAGACTAGAGCTGCCGCCAGAGCTAGCAGGTTTGCACGATGTTTTCCACATCTCCTCCCTCAGGAGAGCTCTACTTCAGCTGAAGCAGCAGATTATGATATAGATGGGCCTATAGCTTCTGATCGATCGGTGCACCTGAAGCCGATCCAGATAGACGATACTGGAATACGGTTCTTACGATGCAAGAAGGTTCCGCTAGTCAATATCTTGTGGAAGAATCATGGACAAGAGGAGAACACGTGGGAACTGCAGGACTTGATGCAGCAAAGGTAGCCCAAACTTTTCACGTCAGGTATCCCCTTGGACCTCTCGGGATGTTACATTTTATTCCTCATACTTGAAACTCTATAGGCCTAACCTGAATTTCGGGGATGAAATTTTAATTTTTATGTATTGGGATTTGTAACATCCCTCAGACTTCAAGACCCCTAGGATGGTTTTGTCATGATTTGGTCATGACAAAACTCTGGGAAGTACTAAAAGGTTTGGGTGAACTTGGGAATTAGAGTGTGAACCACCTTTGTCTACAAATAGTAGAATTTCAATTACTAACTTAGGGGTGACCATAGGTTTCACCATGACCCCATGACCCCACCATGACACCCCTAACCATAGGGGAGGCCAATGGGTCACCAAGGACTCATTGGGGTCAACCAAAGAGGCTAAGTTGACCCAAGTCAACTCTAACCCTAAAAAGACAAAGTGCCCTAACTAAGGGTCAAGTGACCTCCAAGGTGCCCAACCAACCATACCCAAGTCTTCCTAGACCTTAGGGAAGGCCAATGTGTCACCAAGAACCCATTGGGGTCAACCCAAAAGGTCAATTTGACCAAGATCAACTCTACCCTAGTATTAAGTCCAACTAGCTCAAATGGGCTAACTCAAGCTCAAGCCCAATCCCCCTTAGGCTAACCTTATTTCCATGAATAGTATGGGTTAGTGGGGTGCCTTTAGGTTGAAATAATCACCAATTTCAGCCATGGTGACTAGGAGAGAGAAAAGCTCCATTTTCTCTTTAATGGAGGAGAGAGAAAATGAGAGAGAAGGCCATTCATGTCTTGGAAGGCCAAGAACCCCTCTCTTCTTACTGGAATCATCTCCCCTGGTCCGTTAGTAGAAGGACAAGTGTTTTCCCGACCATGGAAATGACTAGGGGATGAGAATTATCATGGCCGGAATAAGCTTTCATGGCCATTAATGGCCATTGATGCCTTGGCCTTTCCCCTCCCCAACCGTGGCTTTAAACACCATCAGTGGACTGTGAGGAGTCTTTTCCACCACTTGCCTGAAGAAATAGAGCCACTTTGTAGTGCAGTTGCAGAGCACCCGAAATCTCAAATTTCGGCGATGGTGGCACAACGATCGGCCGGACTCCAGACCTCCACTAAGGTCCTCCCTCACATCCTTCCTCAGTGGATACATCCTCTCCCGACGACTGCCGGGATTGAGGCCTATAGGCCCAAGATCGGCATGGCCAAAAGCTTGGTCTTCAAGCTTTGGAATTCAAACCATAAATCCCTGTTCCGGCCATCTCCGACCAGCCTACCATCGCTTATCACCGACCACCACCTCAACGAAGGTGGTGGTGGCATTGGCCAGTCGGGAGACCCTCATGTGGCCAGGAAAAAACCTCTCAAATCGGTCCAGGATGGGACAATCGAGACCGTCGGCTCAAGGAGGAAGATGAGCCAATCCCGTCGGTTTATGCTTTAAGATTCGTGCCAATGGTTATATATTAACTCATTTTATTTCAGTTTCTGTCACAATTATTGTTGGGTACATTGGTCAAATGTACCTGATTTGAAGAAGCCTCACCTAACTCAATGATATACATCATAGTGTATTTGATGTTTGTTTGAGTTACTTGTGCAGGTTAGGAATACACTGGACTGAAGCTAAAAATTTCTAAGTCCATGTGTCGACACCCAGAGGGAAAGTGTCGACACTTGAGAAAGCTTGTGTCGACACCCAGACAAGCAGTGTCGACACTTGGAGTCATTGTGTCGACACCTGGGAAGAAGAGTCGACACCAGTCAGAAAGTGTCGACACTTGGAGCTGTGTCGACACTCAGTGTAGAAGAATGCAGAAAAGCTGTGTCGACACTTAGCAGAAGTGTCGACACCAAGAAGAGCTGAGTCAACACCAGAAAGTGTCGACACTTGGAGTTGTGTCGACACTCAGCAAAATTCTGCAGAGACTAAGTACAAGTGTCGACACTCAACACAATGTGTCGACACTCAATCAGCAGAGTCAACATATGAAGAATGTGTCGACACTCAGCACAATGTGTCGACACACACTCAAAAGAGTCAACACTTGAAGCATGTGTCGACACTCAGCACAATGTGTCGACACACAACCAGAAGAGTCAACACTTAGTTGAAGACTCTACACTTGAAGAAAGTGTCGACACAAGGAGCTGTGTCGACACTTAGCAAAGAACAGAAAAATTACAAAATATTCTAAGTACAAGTGTCGACACTAAAGGAATGTGTCGACACTCAGCTGAAGAAACAAAAGTGAAGACTTGTGTCGACACCAAGAAGCAGTGTCGACACTTGACAGTTTCAACACGTGAAGATGTGTCGACACAAAGGAGATGTGTCGACACTTAGAAGAATACAGTTAAAGAATGAAGTACAAGTATTTGTGTCGACACTCAATTTCAGTGTCGACACATGCAGAAGAATCTGTGTCGAGACATACACGGAATTGTGTCGACACCTTGTAGACTTGTGTCGACACTTACACAACATGTGTCGACACTTGGCCTATAAGTGTCGACACTTAAGAACAGAAAGTCTCGACACTATCTGACAGTTAGGGAATTTCAAGAAGTGACTGGTTGACATGACAGCTGCCGATCCAGCCGGTCTACAGCAACTGTCAGAGAAATCAAAAGTTTGTTATGAACCGGACCAGCCGGTTACCATGAAGGAAGCCTATAAATAGGCATCCATAGTTTACATAAACAGTGGTTGTGATTGAGAAACAAGAGTTACAGCTTGAGAGAATACTTAAAGTAGTTGATCAGATTAAATAAAGAAGTGATACGCAGAGGATCAACACAAGAAGATCTGACAGTCCAACTGCAGATCTAAGAAGTTGGAGAGAGAGAGCTCCAATCAAGAATTCAGTCTTTGGAACTAAGGCTGAGAAGAAGGATTCAGAAACAACTGGATCTCAAGAAGCAGAGGTCAAGGAACAACTGCAGAAGATTCAGACTAATTCAGTTCTACCTCAAGAAGCTTTGAAGGAAGCTAAGTCAGTTTGGATCTAACTGAGTTCTTCCAAGAACTCTTCAAGAAACTCTCAACTCCTCTCTTATTTTCTGAGTTGTAGAGTTAGCTATTGTATTTCTATTTTAACTTGTAGGATCCATTGGATCTGAGAGAATTGTAAGCCTATATTATAAAGGCTGAGGGTAGGGCTTGATTGCCTGAGTGTAGGAGTTGAAGAACTCTGAGTGTAGGCCTTAATTGGCTGAGTGTAGGCCTGGTGGCTGAGTGTAGGCCTTTGTGGCTGAGTGTAAGGCTTTGGGCCTGAGGTGTAGGAACCTTGTAGGGTTCTGAGATAGTGGAGAAGTTTGGCCGAATCTAGTACACTGCTAGATAGGCGAAGGGGGAAAGTGGATGTACCCAAAGATTGGGGAACCACTATAAATTAGTGTGTCTTCTGTGCTGTGCTGTGTTGTGGAATTACTGTTTATATGCTGTAATTGCTGTTAGCTGTAGAATTCACTGAAATAGCTGTTGTGCTGCCAAACAAAAGTCAAAAAGGATTAGGTCACCTATTCACCCCCCCCCCCTCTAGGTGTTTAGGTACCATATCTTTCAAGTGGTATCAAAGCGAGGTTCCTCAAAAAGGACTACTGTCTGAGGAGATCCAGTTGTTCCTTGACCTCTGCTTCTTGAGATCCAGTTGTTTCTGAATCCTTCTTCTCAGCCTTAGTTCCAAAGACTGAATTCTTGATTGGAGCTCTCTCTCTCCAACTTCTTAGATCTGCAGTTGGACTGTCAGATCTTCTTGTGTTGATCCTCTGTGTATCACTTCTTGATTTAATCTGATCAACTACTTTAAGTATTCTCTCAAGCTGTAACTCTTGTTTCTCAATCACAACCACTATTTCTGTAAACTATGGATGCCTATTTATAGGCTTCCTTCATGGTAACCGGCTGGTCCGGTTCATAACAAACTTTTGATTTCTCTGACAGTTGCTGTAGACCGGCTGGATCGGCAGCTGTCATGTCAACCAGTCACTTCTTGAAATTCCCTAACTGTCAGATAGTGTCGAGACTTTCTGTTCTTAAGTGTCGACACTTATAGGCCAAGTGTCGACACATGTTGTGTAAGTGTCGACACAAGTCTACAAGGTGTCGACACAATTCCGTGTATGTCTCGACACAGATTCTTCTGCATGTGTCGACACTGAAATTGAGTGTCGACACAAATACTTGTACTTCATTCTTTAACTGTATTCTTCTAAGTGTCGACACATCTCCTTTGTGTCGACACATCTTCACGTGTTGAAACTGTCAAGTGTCGACACTGCTTCTTGGTGTCGACACAAGTCTTCACTTTTGTTTCTTCAGCTGAGTGTCGACACATTCCTTTAGTGTCGACACTTGTACTTAGAATATTTTGTAATTTTTCTGTTCTTTGCTAAGTGTCGACACAGCTCCTTGTGTCGACACTTTCTTCAAGTGTAGAGTCTTCAACTAAGTGTTGACTCTTCTGGTTGTGTGTCGACACATTGTGCTGAGTGTCGACACATGCTTCAAGTGTTGACTCTTTTGAGCGTGTGTCGACACATTGTGCTGAGTGTCGACACATTCTTCATATGTTGACTCTGCTGATTGAGTGTCGACACATTGTGTTGAGTGTCGACACTTGTACTTAGTCTCTGCAGAATTTTGCTGAGTGTCGACACTTTCTGGTGTTGACTCAGCTCTTCTAGGTGTCGACACTTCTGCTAAGTGTCGACACAGCTTTTCTGCATTCTTCTACACTGAGTGTCGACACAGCTCCAAGTGTCGACACTTTCTGACTGGTGTCGACTCTTCTTCCCAGGTGTCGACACAATGACTCCAAGTGTCGACACTGCTTGTCTGGGTGTCGACACAAGCTTTCTCAAGTGTCGACACTTTCCCTCTGGGTGTCGACACATGGACTTAGAAATTTTTAGCTTCAGTCCAGTGTATTCCTAACCTGCACAAGTAACTCAAACAAACATCAAATACACTATGATGTATATCATTGAGTTAGGTGAGGCTTCTTCAAATCAGGTACATTTGACCAATGTACCCAACAATCTCCCCCTATTTGGAGAAGTCATAACCCTTAGTCAATGATATACATCATTCATAATTAAAAATTATAAAATGATGTAAAACAGGTATATGTCAACAGAGTTAAACTTAAACATGTAATAAAGCACACATGTATACTCATACAGCATTACAGAACAAACAAGAATTAGACACATTCTACTAAACAATCATGAAATATGTATTTATCAAAAATTGTTCATACATTGTTTGCAATATATTTTCAAAGATTTACAATAATGTTTAGATGTAACAGAGTACAACATTCTTCAGTCTAAGCTTAGTCTAATTCTGCTCTGGTTCTTTTATGACTATGCCTTTTCCAGCTTGCACTTTGGCCTTTACAGCAGCAGCAGCAGCAGGCTCAGCTTCAGCAGTCTTCTTCCCTTTGGAGTCCTTCTTTTTCTGTTCTTCAGCCTTGATTTTTTGCCTCTCAAAGTAATGATAGGGCTTAGGAAAGTACTTGCTAGGCTCCACAGCTGTAGGAGGTAGCTTTCCTAACTTAGCCTTCCTTCTATGCTGGACAATGGCACCCTGCCTGATTTCATGCTTCCTCCACTCTGATTCTGAGAACCATTTATTCCTCTCATGTGCATTGTCCTTGGCTGCTTTCTAGGCTGTGAGAATGATGTTCCTAGAAGTAGGGCTCCATTGTTCAAAATCTGGTTTTTGCTCAGCCAGTTCCCTGAACTTCTTCTTTGATAGCCTAGTCTCTTCTTCTTTGTCCAAAGCCTCTTGCATAGCTGCTGTAATAGGTTGAACAACCTTTTCCAGAACAATATTAGGCTTACCAACAGTTGGACTATACATTGTGCTTACATCAGCATGAACCATGTAAAAATCTGGAGGTGGATAGATCACCTGAGCGACTTCTTGTTGCTCACCTCCAAGATATGCACTTTGAATACCAGATTCAGCTACATTGTCATCATCACACAGGGGAGGATAGCCCAGTGTAGCTCTGATGGAATTAGAAATCCATTTGGCATGGTCAGAGCTAGCTTTGACTAACACCCTCTCCCCCTTTATGACTTCTTGTGCTACATGATCTCTCACATCATCTTTCTGGAACCTGATTTGGCTGTCCAAATACCTTATGCCATCCTTAAAGAAAGGTCTAAGCTTGGTAAGCTGTTCAGAAATGACCTTCTGGGAATCCTTGATTGCAGTCTTGACAGCAGCAAGTTCTTCTTGAAAAGCTTTATCAAATTCAGCCTTGGCAGCATCAGTAGAAGTAGATGGTTCAGCAGACTTATTCTTTAATTCAGTTACTATAGCATTGTGTGATGCAGTCAAATTATCATTCATCCTCAATTGATTTTCCAGCACATATCCCTGCTTCAATGCTATATCATCTACTTTGTGTTTGATCTGTTCTTGATGTTTAGCCAGGAATACCACTGCATTTCCACCCTTGTGGAAGCAATCATTCATTTCCTTCTTATTCAGGTTCATCTCAAACCTGATTGACTTGATATCTTGAGCTAAATCAAATTGTAGGGACTTGTGGCCTTCATCAATATATGTCTCTATAGCCCTCCTTTGCTCATCCAGCTTAACTTGCATTGCTACCATTAAGCTGCTGTAATCTGTTGATGGAGCTTGTTGGAGTAGGGAGTGTTGAGCAACAGTTTGTAGAGCTTTCTTATAGCTCTGACTCCTTCTTTTGAATACAAAGAACTGCTTCTTCTTATCTTGCTCAGCTTCATCATCCTCAGACTCTGAAGTACTTGCTATATTTACCCTATCCTTAGGGCTTGAGGGTTTGTCAGCTTGCACATCTAGTGCCTTCTCAGTATCTAGCCTTATAGGCTATTCCTGAACTTCCAGATTCTCCCCCTCAACAGCAGCACCCTTCTCTTCAGTAGCAGCATTCGTCTCTTCATCAGCAGCAGTCTTGTCCATGTCAAAGTCCTCTTGATCTAAATTCAGAAATAGATCTTCCATTGTATATTCTGGGGGTGACTGAGCAGGAGATGTACTGGGTACATTAACTACAGCAGATGTGTCTTGGAGAACAACATCTGGTGCTTGGTTTGCTTGCTGAGTTTGCTGATGAATATCAGACAAATCAGAATCTATTATAGAAAAATCTAAAGTATTGAGGTCAGAAAGTACCTCTTGGATAATGAGAGTAGCTTGCTCACTCTCCAGTGTAGAGGGTTGTTCTACAGCTGGAGGCTCCCCCTGGCTTGGATCCTTGGGGCTAGCTGGAGGCAACTCCCCTGGATCTCAGCTGGCTCTTGAGGAGCAGGTGACTTCTCTGCAGCCACATCTATTGGACTATCAGGAGTGAAAACAACATGTTCTTCACTGCCTGAGCTGCTGGAGGACTCCTGAGTCACAGCAGCAGTCTTCCTCTTCTTCCTGGGAGGAGAGTCTTTCTTTGAAACTTGCTTTTTTGGGGTTGGAACTTCTTTGGACAGCACTCTTTCCCATCTAGAGAATATCCTTGAATCCATTCTCCTCATGTGATTGATTTTAGTTCCAGCAGCAGTGCTCATTACCTCTGGAATTGATCCAGCCAGGTAGAGACTTAGTATCCTGCCCAGATTGGGCTTCTTCAGACTTTCCTTCACTTTCTCAAATACAATCATAGACCAGTCTGTTTTGAGGTTGAAGATGATTCTGGTCATAATACTGAACATAGAGGCTGACACCCTGTCATGTCCTCCTGGTTTGCTTAGTAAAACTTTGCCTACAACTTCAGACAGGAATTTGCCTTGATTATTCATTCCCTTCCTGTTGAAAACTGATCCTATTTTCATCTTAGGATCAAGACCACACCAGGTAAGTGCTTCTCTGGTCTTAGATGTGGTCACTTCCTCTTCTTCTTGAACTTTAAGTAGCTGAAGTACCTTTCTCAAGGACTTGGGTGAAATCTTGACCTTGGTGCCATGCACCCTTGACTTAATTCTGTAGCCTAAGTCATCTACAGACGCTCCAGTAAGGAATTCAATAACTTCCTTCTTCCAAATTTTGGTTGGTTCTGAAACCAAGAACTCCAATCCTGAATCGGTGACTAGGGTTATCACCGATTTGATTTCTTGTTCGCCGTCGTCGAATGCGCCACACACCAGTTCATAGCCTTCGTTAACGTTCTCTTCCAGCTTGGGAGCCATTAGGGTTTTGAGAATTAGTCTTTAGAGAAGAGAAATGTCGACACAGTAGTTTGGTCTCGAAACTCTGAAAGCGTGTCGACAAACACAAACAGAACCCTATTTATACCTTTCTTGTTTGAAGACGAACAGGCGGGATGAATTTCTAAAGATGTGTCGACACTGTCAATAAGTGTCGACACTGACTTATAATGTCTCGACACACATGTGTCGACACAAGTTTAGTCAACAGATTTTATGTGTCGACACTTGGCTAAGTGTCGACACCACTATACTCGACATGTAGTCGAGACTTTACTTAGAAAATTCTGAGTAAAACTTAAGTGTCGACACTACATTGGATGTGTCGACACCTACTCGACATGTGTCGACACTAACATTCTGAAGTGTCGACACCAACTTCCTAGATGTGTCGACACCATTTTCCTGAAGTGTCGACACTTACTATTCTGTGTCGACATAGACTTGTCTATGTGTCGACACCTTTTTACTTAGCCAATTTTTAGTTCTGTAAACTTAGTCTAAGTTCATCATACCTAGTTCAATTTTGAACCTATTGAACTTAGCTTCTTCTAAGGGCTTAGTAAACATATCTGCTATCTGATTATCAGTTTTAACATATTCAAGTGCAATATCATTTCTTTCTACATGCTCCCTAAGAAAGTGATATTTAATCTCAATATGTTTAGTTCTACTATGTGATACAGGATTATTAGCTATTGAAATAGCACTTGTAGAATCACAGTAAAGTGGAGTTCTACTTACCTGAAATCCATAGTCAACTAGCTGATGTTGAATCCATAGAAGTTGAGCACAGCAACTTCCTGCAGCTACATATTCTGACTCAGCTGTGGAAATAGCCACACTAGTCTGCTTTTTACTGCTCCATGAAATTATTCTTCCACCTAGGAATTGACAGGATCCAGTAGTGCTCTTTCTATCTTCTTTGCATCCTGCAAAGTCTGCATCTGAATAGCCTGTTAGATCAAAATCTCCATTCCTAGGGTACCAGAGGTCTAGATAAGGAGTGCCTTTTAGATATCTCAAGATTCTCTTGACTGCTGTCAAGTGAGACTCTTTAGGGCAGGCTTGATACCTGGCACAAACACATGTAGCATACATAATGTCAGGCCTACTTGCAGTCAAGTATAGTAGGGAGCCAACTATCCCTCTATACAAGGTTTCATCTACAGGTTTCCCTGCATCATCCTTGCTTAGAGACATACTTGACCCCATAGGAGTCTTCATGGTACTGGATGAATCCATACCATATTTCCTTATGAGTTCTAGGGTGAACTTAGACTGACATATGGATAGACCACTTCCAGTCTATTTAACTTGGAGACCCAAGAAAAACTTCAGTTCTCCCATACTACTCATCTCAAATTGACTTTGCATAAGCTTTGCAAACTTTTTGCAAAGGCTACTTTCAGTAGACCCAAATATAATGTCATCTACATATATTTGGACAAGTATTACTTTGCCTCTAGATTCTTTTAGGAATAGAGTCTTATCTATTTTCCCCCTTGAGAACTTGTTCTCAATGAGGAAACTAGATAGGGTTTCATACCAAGCTCTAGGTGCTTGTTTTAACCCATATAATGCTTTCCTAAGTTTATACACATAATGAGGTAAAGTTGGATCAACAAAACCTGCAGGCTGCTCCACATAGACTTCTTCTTTCAAATTACCATTTAGGAATGCTGACTTGACATCCATTTGGTATACCTTGAATCCTTGATAGGTTGCATAGGCCAAGAACATCCTTATGGCTTCCAGTCTGGCTACTGGAGCAAAGGTTTGATCAAAATCAATACCTTCTTCTTGCCTATATCCTTTTGCAACCAGTCTTGCTTTATTCTTAATGATGACTCCTTGTTCATCTAACTTATTCCTGTAGATCCACTTTGTTCCTATCACATTGTGATCTTTAGGTTTAGGAACCAAGTCCCAAACCTTGCACCTTTTGAACTGATTAAGTTCTTCTTGCATAGCTTCAGTCCACTGTGGATCTTGTATAGCTTCTTCAAATTTCTTTGGTTCTATTTGAGACAGAAAACTTGAATATACTACAGCATTCTGATTTCTGCTCCTTGTCTGAACACCTTGTCTTGGATCTCCAATAATTAGCTCTACTGGATGATCTCTTAGATGCCTGTTGGCTGGAGGCATCCTTACTTCTGGTTGAACTTCTACAGCATCTTCATCATGCTGAGTTCCTTGTACTTCTTCAGTTCCTGGTACATGTAGTTCTCCCCCTGGACATAAGCCATCTTCTTCAACTTGCTGTCTTGCAGCATGTACATCTTCTATGGTTAGCTTGTCCATCTTCTTAGTAAGACCTGTGGGGCTGCACACACTACTAGACAACTCATTGTTAATTAGTTGTGTTTCATCAAAAACTACATGCACAGACTCCTCTACAACTTGTGTAGTCAAGTTGTAGACTCTATAAGCCTTACTATTATTGCTGTACCCAACAAACACTCCCTCTTGGGACTTGGCAGCAAACTTAGTTAGGTAAGACTTTCCATTGTTAAGTATGTAGCATTTACAACCAAAGATCCTGAAATAGGATAGGTTTGGTTTCCTGCCTTTCACAACTTCATAGGGGGTCTTGTTTAACCTTTTAGTGATGGTAGCCCTATTTATCACATGGCATGCAGTGTTAACTGCTTCAGCCCAGAAATATTCTGGCAGTGATGAATCACTTAATAGGGTTCTACCAGCCTCTATCAAGGTTCTATTTTTCCTTTCAGCAATGCCATTTTGCTGAGGTGTTCTAGGTGAAGAGAATTCTTGAAATATCCCATAGTCTTCACACAGCTTTGTCATGCTTTCAGACTGAAACTCAGTACCATGGTCACTTCTAATTTTGACCACTGTACAGTTCAATTCATTCTGAATTTGCTTAACAAAACTATAGAAGACACTAGGTGTTTCAGATTTCTGCTTTAAGAAGAACACCCAGGAAAACCTTGAGTAGTCATCAACAACTACAAAGGTATAGACCTTCCTACCTAAGCTGTGAACTGGCATTGGACCAAATAGATCCATATGCAAGAGGTATAAACACCTCACAGCATCTTTGTTGTCTAAGCTTCTAAAGGTGGATTTAGTCTGCTTGCCCTTTTGACAAGCTGAGCAAATGCCATCTTTGACACACTTAACTTGAGGACCATTCCTCACTAACTCTTTGCTAAAGAGTTTGCAAATAGTCTTATAGTTAAGATGAGCTAGCCTCTTGTGCCACTTGACACAATGAGAGACTGTCTCATCAGCTACAAGACAAACAGGAGAACCATTGTTCTCAATCATGATGTCTAGACAGTAGACATTCCTCTTTCTATATCCTGTCAAAATGATCTCTTGATCACTTGACCTCTTGATATGACAACCATTTTTAACAAATGAGATGTCATACCCTACATCACTTAACTGACTTATACTAATGAGGTTGTGTTTCAACCCTTTAACATAAGCCACTTGAGTAATGGTAACAAGGTTTGAAGAGATGTTACCAAACCCTTTGATGATTCCTTTTTCAGAACCACCAAAGGTCACTTTAGGACCATTTTTGATTGGAATGTAGTCCTTCAGTAGTCCCCTTGTTCCAGTCATATGTCTGGAACATCCACTATCCAAGTACCATGTTGGGGTATGACCACTTGGATTCACCTGCAAAACAAATTAATGAACCTTAGAACCCAAAGTAAACTTGGGTCCTTGGTGATTGTTAGTTTGCAACTTGACATAGCTACCTACTGGCTTTCCACCAGGTAACTTGCTACTCAACTTGGCACTGGCATTGTGCCAACAATCCAAGGCAAAGTGGCCAATCTTGCCACAGCACCAGCATTCAAACTTGTTGTACCTTTGCTTAGGTACAACCTTTGCTGTCTTGACTACAGCAGGCTTGTTGAATGTTGGGGATTTGCCCTTGGACTTGGACTGATCCTGAACAGTCCTAGCTGGTTTAATAAAACCCAGTCCAGCCTTTCCTTTATGATGAACAAATTCATCAATCAAGGGTAGCACTGATTTAGGTTTTGAAAACCTAGCAACTAGCTCTCTTTCCTTCTGGAGATTGATCTCCAGTAACTTAATTTGATCATTTTTATAAGTGATAGTTCCCATCTGAATCACAGTAATGTGTTTCAGCCTGGCTACCTCATTGAGCTTTTGATCAAATTCCTTCTCAAAGTCTGTTGCAGCTGCCTTTAGATCAGCAATTTCCTTTGCCTGACTTTTGGCAAGGGACTTGCTTTTCTTATAGGCTTGCAACAGTACTTTATATTCATCTAAGAGCTGATGAATATCTCCCTCAGATTCAGAAACACTTTCATCACTTGATGAAGATGAATCTGACTCTGAACTAGAACTGAAATCTGAACTTTTAGTTGGACTTTGTACCTGACTAGGTCCTGGCTGCTCCAGGATTTTGGTACTTTCAGTCAATGCCATCAGTCCTTGGCACTGACACTCTTCTTGTTCATAGATTGATTCCATGATCTGCATAAACTCTTCTTCTTCTTCAGCAAATAGCCCTATGTAGGCTTCAGCATCTGTCTCAGTGTCTGAAGAAGAAATATCTGAAAGAGTCTTCTCATTCTTTGCAACAAAGGACTTCTCCTTCTTTCCTTTGAAGTGAGTCTTCTTTTTGTCACTGGATTCTTTTCTTCTCTCAGGACAATCTGCAATAACATGCCCCTGTCTATTGCAGCAGTAACATACTATCTTAGACCCAGTTGCCTTGCTAGTCTTTGTCTTTTTCTTGTCCTTCTTTGAAGGCTTCTTCTCCTGATACTGAACTTCTTTCCCTTTGGAAAATGAAGGTCTGGACCTCCATTGTTTCTTTTTCAGGAATTTCTGAAAATGTCTGGTGAATGCAGCAAAGTTTTCATCACTTTCACTGCTTGTAGATTTAGTGCTAACAGACTCATCAGATTCTGATTCAACTACCTCTGGAGGAGGAGTTGATGACTTAGTCCTGTTCTTTCTAGGTACTTCTGACTTAAAGGCAACAGTCCTTTCCCTGTGTTCAGTCCTTGTTGACTTTTCCTCCTCTTTTCTTACTGACAATTGCATCTCATAAGATAACAACTTGCCAAACAGTGTGGGAGGAGGAATTTCTCCCAACTTTGCCATTTCTCTTATGGCACAGATCTTGGTGTCCCAGTCTTTGGTTAGGGACCTTAAGAATTTATCATTCAATTCATAGTTAGAGAACTCTCTTCCATAGGACATGAGTTCATTAACAATTCTATAAAACTTCTTGTAGCATTCAGTGATGCTATCTCCTCTTCCTTGCCTAAAGCTCTCATATTCTTGATTAAGCAAGGACTTCCTATCTTGTCTTACTTCTTCAGAACCTTCCATGTAGACAATGAGGGTATCCCACATTTCTTTTGCTGTTTTACAGTGAATAAGGTTCTGGAAGGTGACATCATCAATTGCACTAACTATGATGTTCTGTGCCCTTTTATCCATTGTAGCTAGGACAATCTCATCCTTGGTCATCTCAGAAAAATCCTTTGGAGTTCTCTGTGTAGCATCCAAGACTGAAATCTTCATGGGCACATAGGGCCCTTCTTTGACTGTGATGTAGATCCTAGGGTCAGAGGCTTCCATGAATAGCCTTACCCTCTCTTTCCAGATTCCAAAAATCTCTTTTCTGCATATGGACAGTTTCATTGAACCCAATTCCTTGTGATTCTCTGAAGAGCTCATGTTTCTTGATTTTCTTGAAACTGTGTTCTGACTTATCCTAAATCTGTCAAACTGGATCTCCTCAGACAGTTAGTCCTTTTTGAGGAACCTCGCTTTGATACCACTTAGAATATTCTCACAAGTTGTAACACTTGTTTCTCAATCACAACCACTGTTTCTGTAAACTATGGATGCCTATTTATAGGCTTCCTTCATGGTAACCGGCTGGTCCGATTCATAACAAACTTCTGATTTCTCTGACAGTTGCTGTAGACCGGCTGGATCGGCAGCTGTCATGTCAACCAGTCACTTCTTGAAATTCCCTAACTGTCAGATAGTGTCGAGACTTTCTGTTCTTAAGTGTCGACACTTATAGGCCAAGTGTCGACACATGTTGTGTAAGTGTCGACACAAGTCTACAAGGTGTCGACACAATTCCGTGTATGTCTCGACACAGATTCTTCTGCATGTGTCGACACTGAAATTGAGTGTCGACACAAATACTTGTACTTCATTCTTTAACTGTATTCTTCTAAGTGTCGACACATCTCCTTTGTGTCGACACATCTTCACGTGTTGAAACTGTCAAGTGTCGACACTGCTTCTTGGTGTCGACACAAGTCTTCACTTTTGTTTCTTCAGCTGAGTGTCGACACATTCCTTTAGTGTCGACACTTGTACTTAGAATATTTTGTAATTTTTCTGTTCTTTGCTAAGTGTCGACACAGCTCCTTGTGTCGACACTTTCTTCAAGTGTAGAGTCTTCAACTAAGTGTTGACTCTTCTGGTAGTGTGTCGACACATTGTGCTGAGTGTCGACACATGCTTCAAGTGTTGACTTTTTTGAGTGTGTGTCGACACATTGTGCTGAGTGTCGACACATTCTTCATATGTTGACTCTGCTGATTGAGTGTCGACACATTGTGTTGAGTGTCGACACTTGTACTTAGTCTCTGCAGAATTTTACTGAGTGTCGACACAACTCCAAGTGTCGACACTTTCTGGTGTTGACTCAGCTCTTCTAGGTGTCGACACTTCTGCTAAGTGTCGACGCAGCTTTTCTGCATTCTTCTACACTGAGTGTCGACACAGCTCCAAGTGTCGACACTTTCTGACTGGTGTCGACTCTTCTTCCCAGGTGTCGACACAATGACTCCAAGTGTCGACACTGCTTGTCTGGGTGTCGACACAAGCTTTCTCAAGTGTCGACACTTTCCCTCTGGGTGTCGACACATATACTTAGAAATTTTTAGCTTCAGTCCAGTGTATTCCTAACCTGCACAAGTAACTCAAACAAACATCAAATACACTATGATGTATATCATTGAGTTAGGTGAGGCTTCTTCAAATCAGGTACATTTGACCAATGTACCCAACAATTATTGGGCTGTTTTAAATTAATTATTAAAAATACTTAGGGTCCCCTACAGTAAATGTGGTCTACATGAAAGTTGTAGCCTTTAATGTCTAAACCAATTTTGGGTCAATGTTATGACCACAACACACAAAATGGTGCAACCGATACATAGGGTTAGGTAGAAATTAAATTGAGTGCCTCCATCAAACCAGTCATCCAAATGACCTGAGATTTTGTATTGGGCCACTCCTAACTATTCCTATGTTAGATCCAAAAATGGGAATTTTTGGGAAATATTTTTATAAAGTTTTTATAGAAATTTAATAATCCATGTATGAATTATTTAAGGGGTCTAAAGACCTCTAAACCCACCAAAATTTTGGTGGCTGTCTCTTAGGGTCAAATTAGGACTCTGACAAAATCTCAGCCCAATTGAGTTTGATTTGAGTAGGTTTTGGTGAGGCCAAAATGTGGCCCTTAAGGTGTTAATTAGGGCAAGAGTGAGCTTGGGGCATGGAGGGGCCAATCCTCACCCAAAGGGGTTGGAACCTAGGCCAGAGCCCCAAGGTTGGTTTAAACACCCTCATATGGAGTTTGGGGTGGATTAGGATGGATTTGCCCCAGGATCTGAGTTCAAATCCTAAGGTTGAACTTTGGGAGTTTGTGAAGGACTTGGGATGATATGTCCTTGTATGGACTTGGTGTTTAGTCCATATGATCTTAGGGTGGTGCAATATCGTAGGAAGGAATTTGGTGGTATTTGGACACATGCACCCCACTTTAATCACTTGGAAATTATTTAGGTCTATACACTTTATGGAATAATTTAGGGGTCCTATGACTTTGGATCTTCATGAGATTTTGGTAGGGGTAATTTTATACCATACTTTAATCACTTGGAAATTATTTAGGTCTATACACTTTATGGAATAATTTAGGAGTCCTATGACTTTGGATCTTCATGAGATTTTGGTAGGGGTAATTTTATAGTAATATTAACCTCTGAAATTTATTGTAGGATGTTTAGATAATAGTAGCTCATACTTGTAGATAAAGCCTTCATCTTGCCCCTTGTGATGATTTTGAAGTAACCATAGCTAAATTAACTTAGAATGTTATGAAACTTTGGTAATGCAGATTAAATATCATTTATATGCACTTATAAATTATTTGGAATAATTGAGCAATTCCTCTCAGTATTTCATGTGTAAAGTAAACTAGTGCACCTTATTTTGATAAATAGATAATAAATTCTATATCTTTCTGGAAAATTGTGATACTTGTCCAGAGAACCTTTTAGGGCATAATAAAGCTTATAAAATTATTACGTGTTATTTGGATGAGTTTATAAGAATGTTTATTCACAAAGTGCATTTTAATGGATATATTTGAAGTATTTTTCTATATAAATCACTGACCTTAGAATTGCATGAAACTTAGTCAGTAATGTTTTATGATCATAATAAGGCTCTGGTAATATTTGTATAATATTTTGACTATGAATTGTGGTACTCCCTTCATTAGCTCTAATTATTTGAATTAACTTGAATTAATTATTTAGAGGTTATTACATTTATGCATGTCTGTGAGATTTGGTTTTCCCTGATATTTGCTATTACATAGCATTCATAATTTGTGAGTGACCATAACTTAAGGAAATATAGTACTTCATGTTCAAAGTTACCCATGACCTAACTTTTGGGAAAATTTAATAAATGCCAAATTATTCACGAAAATTGCAAGTTTCTGGATTTAGGCTAAATGTGTCATGATAGACCCCAATAATTATCTTAGGACTTTTGGATTAAAATTTGGAGTACCTCCTGTCATATACATCATATAGCTTAGATTGGTCTGCATTTAGTAAAATTGCAGAAATTGTGATAATATGTGGACTTGAAATAGGGAGATGGGGTTAATAGTTTACTGATTTTGGTGAATTAAAAATGAGTTCATCATTAGGAGTCATGATGTGGAAGTGTTGGATTGACTGGTGTTAAATGGTGCTCATGATCAACGAAACATCGTCCTTCCCGTGGAGGGAAAGAAAGTCAAAAATACAGTATGGTTAGATTTAGTATAACTTTAAATGAGGTTGGTTATGGGTAGATACCAATAATAATAAGTATCTTGCTAAAGGGAGCTTTGAGCTTCAGCCCATCGACGACAAAGTCAAGGCATCAAATCCTACAGACACAACCTTCTCAGTCCACGTGACCTTAGCAGTCCTCTCATTCTTGGCCTGATCACGCAGTCCGCTCGGCTTACTCAAGCGAACTGCATGATCAGCTGTTCGCGCGACCTGCCGACCTTTTTAGTCAGCCCGCGTGACCTCAGGCAAATTCTTTCCTTAGCCGCCAGCTTCCCCTTGTACCCTTTTGTATTCTCATATAAAGGACAAATCAACCTGTAACACTGAATTATAATAAAAGGAAATCCCATTGCAATAGAGACATTAAAGTCGTGGCGGCCGAAGTCTTCTGTTGCCGCTGCTGGCTACCCCTCTGCTCTTCTCTTCTCCTCACTTGGCATCAACCTGCAAACCTAACCATCAAAGTATCCGTCTACTCGACAGTACCTGATCAACCTTCCTTGCTATCCCCAGCATCATCAACAACCTCTCCTCTATCCCCGCAACCTCCTTCCTCTTCACCTTGCTTGTGATACCGAACACACCCATTAGCTGCTGGTGCCCGCGATCCCCTCTCTGTTTCCGAACACACCCATTAGCTGTCGGCGGTGGCTCACGCAAAAGCTACAGGCGGCGTTTCGGGTTCTGTTTGTGCTTTGGAGAAGATGAACATTATATCAATTATTTTATTATTAAATATATATATAAGTAATATAGTTATTAATTACCTTTTTACATGCATATAAAGATGCCGTTAAATGAGATCTTTAGATGCCGTTTTAGGAAACGTTGCCAGTCACAAAAGTTTCGACATTTGTGTCTACTTTATTTTAAAATTGGTTTCGACCTATTTGGGTAAGTAGTTTGACCAGAGCACTCAAAATGGTGCAGCATATACATAAGCTTGACCAGAGACTAAATTGAGTGCCCCAATCAATCCATCCATCAAAAGGACTTGAAATTATGGCTGAGGGTCACTATTACCCAAACTTATAATATATCAAAAATTTGGAATTTTTGGAAAAACGTTTCCTAAAGTTTTTGTAGAAATTTAATAAACATTGCATGAATTATTTAATAGGTCTAATTACCTCTAAACCCACCATAATTTTGGTGTCTGTCTCTTAGTGTCATGACATGACTATGGTTAAAATTTCAACCCAATTAGGTTTAATTTGGATAGGTTTTTGGTGAGACCAATGTATGGCCCTTATGGTGTTAATTTGGAGCAAAGACTGAGCTTGGGGCATGGAGGGGCCAATCCTCACCCAAAGGGGTTGAGACTTTGGAAAAAATCCTAAGGATAGTTTAAACACCCTCACATGGAGTTTGTGATGGATTAGGGTGCATTTACCCTAGGACCATAGTTCAAACCCTAAGGTTGAACTTTGGGGGTTTGTGAAGGACATGGTGTGATATGTCCATGTATTGACTTGGGATTTAGTTTATGTAATCCTAGGATGGTAAATAGCCCTAGAAAGGATTTTGATGACATTTAGACTTAGTCACATAACTTAAACCAATTAGGAATAGTTTAGGCCTATATCTTATATTAAAATATTCAAGGGTCATATGATCTTGGTCCTTATGTAATTTTGGTAGAGGAGTTTTTATAACAATATGAGTCTCTGGAAATTATTGTAGGATGTTTGGAAGAAATTAGCTCATACTTGTATTTATAACCTTTATGTTGCCCCTATTGATGATTTTGATAAAATCATGAATAAACTAACTTGAAATGTTATGAAACTTAGTCCGTAATGATTTATGATCATATTAAAGCCCTGGTAATTTTTGTGAAAAAAAAAATAATTTCATCCCCGAAAATCAGGTTAGACCTGCAGGGTTTCTACTGAGAGTAACTGCATGTAACATCCCTTAGAAATTGAAGTTATACCTGATACAAAGAGCTCTAGGTACTTCTGCTACATCAGATCTAGTTGCTCCCAAGTATGCTCCTCCTGTCCATGATTTTTCCACATGTTCTTGACCATCAGAACCTTCCCGCGCTGCAAGACACGCATCCCAGTATCGTATATACGGATCGGCTCCAGGTGAACCGATCGATCAGAAGCTATAGGCCTATCTGTAGTTGTAATCTGCTGCTCCGGCCGAAGTAGAGCTTCCTAAGATATGAGAAGTGAAAGACGTCGTGCAAACCCGCTAACTCCGGCGGTAGCTCCAGTCTGTAAGCCAATGAGCAGATCCACCCCTAGATCCTCCAGGGCCCCATATTCCTCGAACTGAGCTTCTTTCGCCCGCATACCCATGAGACTCCATGCATCAGACATATCTTCAAGAACTCATGGTCTCCATCTTGGGACTCTACTTCGCATTGCTGCGCGTCGTAATATTTGGCCGGTTTGCTCTAGGTCTCAAACATCCTATCTTGAATCAGTCACACCTGGGAATATGTGTCCTCCATAAATTCCGAGTCGAGTACCTTTGGATCCTCATCCTAGGTCCAATACAGTGGAGTCATGTACCTTCGTTTGTATAATGCCTTATGAGGGACATGCCCATGCTGGACTGATGACTGTTCTTATAAGAGAGCTTGATCAGCGGCAAAAGTCTCTCCCATGGCTCTCCGTGGTCCAGAATGTATAAGCGTAAAAGATCCTTCAGTGACAAGGTGGTACGCTATGTCTACCCGTCCTTCTGAGGGTGTAGAGCTATGTTGAATATCGACCAAGAGCCCATATAAGCCTAGACTGATCTTCTTTCCTTGTACATAAACCGTCCATCCCGATCCGATGCGATTGTCTTGAGCACTTGACCTCCTCCAGCTGATAAACCTCAACATGCGTCACAGAATCCTTGACATCTTTCTTTATTCTAGGGAATTACATGTTCTGATAAACACAATTTCTTCCGGTGATTTGAGTTCTCATTTATGAGTGTAGACAATGACTCTATTAACATTCTCTTCATGATCTTGTTCTTATTTCTTCGAGTACGCCCGAGTAATCAATCAATTCAACTTTATGAGTCATATCTAAGGTCTACATCCTTCAATATATTGTCTGTTAACTTCTTGTAGTTTCCTAGAGTCATCATACTTCCGATATTATAACATAGCGATTTAATCTTATCTTCCCAGATATCCTGAATCTTGTTACCTGTCATCTAATTTCACGTGATATCTTGTAATAGTTAAATCTCGTAATTACTCCTCCTTATTTCCATGTCATTTTCCTGGTAATGCTACAAGTCATCATTCCAAACAAGCTTTTACAAAACCTTATCTTCGCCCGAATAACGTCGAATAAGATCAACTTCAATCTTACTATGTTTGGGACAATACATCTTCTAAATTAGGTTTAAGGAAACCCAAGTCAATAACTAATTTGCCCAATAAATAAAAGACATGTCCCCAATAAATAAAATATAAGCCCCTACCTATCTTGGGCTAAGTATCTTTGATATTACATATTATATTCGTCCTAGCTGGGTGCACAATTCCTAGGGCATCAACCATAAATTTAGGATTTCATCCTAAAACTTGTTGATATACTCCATACTTTAAACCCTCCGAGTCACATTTACGACCACCTTATTAGGGTCAAAATATTCCCAATCCCAAATGAGTCTCTTCTGAACTTGAATTCCTATTCAACCCTCGGTGTTTGTCTTAGTGGTTGTCTCCGGGTAATCTTGTTACTAGTACGAGGGTTGAGACAAAGTGTCTTCTGC
The DNA here is from genome assembly GCA_039583875.1 of Platanthera guangdongensis. NCBI lineage: Eukaryota > Viridiplantae > Streptophyta > Magnoliopsida > Asparagales > Orchidaceae > Platanthera > Platanthera guangdongensis. Next base: position 110,240,014 of record CM077162.1, read on the forward strand.
CCTTCTGCTAATAGATTATTGGCCTCAATTCTCCATAAGGCGGTCTTACCGTTTTGAGTAATCCTTGATAGGGACCATAGGGACACCTGAGTTTATGTCTTAGGTATCCATTCTCATGTTAAACTCCTCCTTTATTTTCTTTGGGTATCTCCTTACCTTAACCAAATTCATACAGAAGGTCTATTTCTGACTAGGGCATACTATAAGTTGTCATGGTTAGTCATGTTCCCTAGTGGGTTGAGTTTAACTCGTTGACTAGAGAATTATAAGATGAGATCTTCGCAGCCGGAGGTGCACTCTGCTGGGGGCAGGGATTGTCGCAGGCTACAAAGAAGAATTCCAATTGTTAGCTAATGTACAAGTGAAACTAAAGAAAGGTGGACCTTTGCATGTGATTCCGCTTATGGGCACACCATTGCTTTCGCTGCTAGTTTGTCCTCAAACTAAGCTCGTGCGGGGTGGCCTAGGGTTTTTGTGGACTTATTCTCTTTGGATCGATGTTTCCCTCTGATACCAGTTTGTTTTTGTAACGGTCTCCCCAGCCTATGGATCGAAAGTACGACCGCCGACACCCCCAACACTACGCTCGAAAGGGTTCAGCCTCAACAGGTCTGTAGACCATGCACCCCAAAGCCTCTCCGCGCCTGTTTCACGGCCGCGATGCATTGTTGAGGCCGGGTCTCAAACCTGCAACCTCCTTGATAAAGAGTCTTCAAACCACTCCTCATCACCAACTAAGCTGCAGCTCAGTTGGTGATGAGGAGTGGTTTGAAGACTCTTTATCAAGGAGGTTGTGGGTTCAAGACCCGGCCTCAATAATACATCGCCGCCAAGAAACAGGCGCGGAGAGGTTTTATGGTGCATGGTTTGTAGACCTGTTGAGGCTGAACTCTTTCGAGCATGGTGCTGGGGGTGCCGGCGGTCGTCCTTTCGAGCCATAGGCTGGGGAGACCGTTACAAAAAGTTTGTAAGACCCTCTTTTTTTGCAAAACCAACCAGGTCTTATTCCCAGAATCACTATAAGACCCCTTTTTTCTTTTTAAACCCCGGGGTCTTATGCCCAGAACCGCCATTTTGTTGTGGTCCCAACTCTCGGGAAAGCCGCCACTACAAAACACTGATTCTGCCGGCCTTTTCGATCATCACAGAGAGAGCATCAATCATAAACAGTGTTATAATTCGGTCCACAAACATCACAAGTAATAAGAGAAATCACAACCAGTCCATAAATAGAAAAGAGAGTATACTGCAAAGTAACAAAATAGAAATATAAATGGGCTTAAGCCCGGTACATAAGATCCTCGCTACAGTCTCTCGCGAAAGCTGTAAAAAGACTATAACTCACGGAGCTGGTCGCTGGTGCTCCGGTACTACACTGGCCCACCTCCATGTGCACCGTATTCTGCTGGTGTTGGTCCCTGAGCTGCTGGTCCCTGTCTCCCATCCGGAGCCCCTGTAATGTTGTGGTCCGAAAACCATTAGTCATAAAGACTAAGCCCTATTATCCCCTACCCCTCCCCCCATGGCCCCTAAAGCACCGAGCGGGGAGGAGGAAAGGGAAGCTACAAAGGTGGAGAGTACAAAATGGCAGGTGACAATGGAACTAGTCTAGCAGTTATATATATTATCTAAATAGCTAAGGAAGAAAAGTACAAAATAATAGTTCTATAAAAGTATGCAGTAAGGTAAGCAAGTAGAGTAACTAGCATATGTAAGAAAGACAAGGTAAGAAATAAGTAACAAATAAGTAACCTTAACTTATACGAATGCACATACAAACATATAAGTTAAGGGGTCTTCAGCAAGGCTCCCATCATATAAAAAGTCCCATAACAATTTATACATTGGGGTGTCGGTTGTATGCAAGTATGCTATGTCATGATTCATGTAAGTACAACCCACACACACGACTCTATGCGCACAGACCTTTAGTTCCCCCTATTTGGGCAGCTAGCTTCACTCCCAGGAACCTCCATAGTGGCAAACGGAGACAGTGGGTCGGGCCCCCCACTCCTAGTGTAACACCCCCTATCCGTCGGATAGCATATAGCAGTAGGTCCGGCCGGGGCCCGACGCCATATACTACAGACAAACCGGGTGGTTACTTATGGAAACCATCCAACCAATCTCAACGTCCTACACAGTGCATTCTAGCGGAAGCAGTTTATAAAAATTGTAACAAAGAACCCAGCATTAAAGTACGAATGTCCACTAATACAAAATAGGAATGTTATACAAAAATACCCAAAATAAGCCTTAAGATCTTACAAAATGTTTCACTTCAAATTACATGTTTTACAAACCACGGCACGCAGGCCGGTCACACATGAATAAAGCAGTAAACACTTCCAATTAGGCCTTCAAGGGCCGGCTTCACATTCGGGCTTTAGCCCGCTATTGACCGCTTGGTCCAGTTGCACCTGCAAGCAACAAATCACCGCACGGTGGCAAAACAAGGCAACGGTCAGCAATGCTGACCAAATTATAACGATCCCGCCCCCAACTCGGGGCGGCGATGCTCCTTCCCTGCATTTCATTAGCATAAGCGAGCAATATAAACATATAGCCATTTCATCACAGACGTTGGCTCGCACGGCCACACGCCCCGTGCTCTCAGGGCACATTCTCGGTGAACCGGTTGATGTCACATCAATTAAATCCATAGACATTCCAGACTCACCACCGCCACTTTGACGGCCAAACCTATGAGCAATTTGTCTTCTTGGCCTGGGTCACGACAATTTAAGCCATTGACCGCCGAAGACCCTAATCTATGCCAACGGCAAGTGCCACGTGCCTTTAGGTCTTTTTAACCGAACGACATAGAACGGGTACGGTTCCATCTAACCCGTGCTCACATCGCAACGACAATTTAAGCCATTTGCGCGGGTCAAACTTCCACCGAGTCCCATTTCCATCACAATTCACATAACCCGGTTATGTTCAAGTTGGCTCTCAGGCCACCAAGTTGGCAAGATCTCGTATCTGACCAGTTTTCCGGGTGCACCTTTGGGTTAGTCCCCAAGGCTCCCTGCTGCAATCTACCGCGTAGAAAACCCGAAAAACAATCCATAACACGGAGTCTTCTCCGGCATTTATGCAATGCAACATCACCGATGTAGACCAACATGTCCGGGTAGGCTTCACACATCATGCCTATGCCCGTTCTCGCTTACGGACTCTAAACAACGGGGACTTCACATATCTACCCGAAGGAACGCCTCCAACTCTCCGCAAACTCGCGAGAGCGGGCTTCCTATGCAAAGAAAGAGAGCTACTCATGCTCAAGATGTGGATCGTTACCCTAGCGTTCCTCTTTGGTGCCATTGAAAAGTAATCAGATGAAAAGCACCGCACTAGCTTTGCCTCTGTGGATCCGGAGTCGGCTCGCGATTCGGAGCTCCAAAGCTCCTCCCATGGCGGGATCTAGCTCCTTCTTCCTTCCTTGGCTCTCCTCTCTCTCTAAGGTTTTTAGAAAGATAACACTTAAGAAAAGTGAGGGTTTCTAAGTCAAAACCCGGGTATATCCCTTCAGGAACAACCCCCAGCCGTTGGATCTCAACATAAGGAAACAAACGGCTTTGATTCGGGACTGAAATGCCCAATCTGGACCGAACACGGCCTGGCACACGCCCGTGTCCAGGGCCGTGTGCCTCATTCGCCGTCAAAATCGGCTCGCCTGGAAACTCACACGGGTATTGAACACGCCCGTGTTCGAGCTGACACGCCCGTGTTCCACCGGACACGGCCGTGTGGCCGGCCGTGTACCCCCATCGTTTTTCCCCGAAATCAACCCGAGCACTGCACGGGTTCTAGGACACGCCCGTATCCCTACCTGTGTCACCTCAACACGCCTGGACCCCAGGCCGTGTACACGGTCTCGACACTCGACACTTCGTCGAGCGAAGATCGTCGACCTGATGACACGGCCTTGGACACGCCCGTGTCCTAGGCCGTGTGCCTTGTCTCGACACCATGTCGAGACCAAAGTGTCGACTTTCCGGGACGAGTGTCGACACGGGTTGACACGCCCTGCGACACGCCCGTGTCGCAGGCCGTGTGCCATGTCTCGCCACCTCGTCGAATGCAGAGTGTCGACTTCGCGACTAAGTGTCGACACGGGTCGACATGCCCTGCGACACGCCCGTGTCGCAGGCCGTGTGCCCAGTCTCGACACAATGTCGAGACTAAAGTGTAGACTTCCCGGCTCAATGTCGACACAGGCTTGACACGCCCTGGGACACACCCGTGTCCCAGGCCGTGTGCCTGCAGCCAGAACCCAAACTGGCCCAAAACGTCCCCCTTCGCTCCTTTGAGTTTCGGGGCGTTATAACTCTCCCCCTCTTAAAAGAATTTCGTCCACGAAATTACATAATGGAAAGAAATATACAAAACCAAAATTTGTACCTGAGCGGAACAACTCCGGATACTCGTCAAGCATAGTCTGCTCTCGCTCCCAAGAGAGCTCCTCACAACCGCAATTGTCCCACCGGACCTTGACCATCCTGATCTCTTTATTGCGTAGCCGCTTGACCTCCGAATCCTCAATCCGCACGGGCTTAACCTTTATCATTAGCCCACTCTCCACCGGCACTTGATCAACCGCGATCACTTGCGTCGGCTCTTGCACCGCCTTCCGAAGTACCGAAATGTGGAATACATTATGTAAACCACTAAGATCCACTGAAAGCTTCAACCGATAGGCCGCTTCACCAACTCTCTCCAGAACCGCAAACGGTCCAAGGTACCTCAGGCTTAGCTTTTTCAATTGCCGCACCCGCGAGACACCCTTGAATGACTTGATCTTTAAGTATACATCATCGCCCACAGCGAACTCCACATTCCTGTGCTTGGCATTATAGTACTTTGCTTGCCGGTCCTGAGCGATAAGCAACCTCTCCCGAATGGTTCTCACCAAAGAAGTAGCATCCTCCACTTCTGATCGCTTATACAACTTTGACTCACCCGTTTCTAACCAAGACAACGGCGTGTGACATTTTCTATCATATAGGGCCTCGAAAGGCGCCATCTGAATACTCGCTTGGTAGCTTTTGTTGTACGCGAACTCCACCAAATAAAGGTGGTCTTCCCATTGCTTTCCAAAATCCAAGACACACATGCGAAGCATGTCTTCCATGGTTCTATTGACCCTCTCGTTCTGCCCATCCGTTTGCAGATGGAAGGCTGTGCTGAATTTCAACTTTGTTCCCAATATTTGCTGCACTAGCCTCCAATCATTGGACGTGAACCGCCCATCTCGGTCACTCACGATGCTGCGGGGCACACCATGAAGCCGTACTATGTTATCCACATAAATTTTTGCCAACTTCTCCACCAGATCATCCTTCCTATGCGGAATAAAATGCGACACCTTCGTTATTCGATCAACAACCACCCAAATGGCGTCGTTCCCCTTTTGCGACCTTGGCAAACCGTGCACAAAGTCCATAGAGATGTCGTCAAATTTCCACTCCGGAATAGGCAAGGACTTAAGAAATCCACCCGGCTTTTGGCACTCCGCCTTTCCCAAGGCGCAGGTTTGGCACTTGGCTACGTATAGCGCCACATCCTTCTTTAAACCCGGCCACCAAAATAGTTTCTTCACATCACGGTACATCTTCGTGCTCCCCGGGTGAATCGAGTACTTGGTATGGTGCGCCTCGTACAACAACTCCACCCGTAAATTGCCCACACTTGGGATGCACAGACGACCGTATTTCCAAAGTAATCCGTCCTCCACGACGAATTGGGAATTTGACCCATCCAGAGCCTCTACCATGAACTGCTTCATATGAGCATCCATATCCAAAGCCTGCCGAATACGATCAGCCAGGTCATATTGGACTTCAGTCCAATTCAGAACTGCTTCAGTTCCTGATTGTCTATCCACACAAACAATCTCCAACGCCTCCAACTCTCGCACCAACCGCTCATCATGCACCGATAGCCAATTGGCTTGAGCTGGGGCTCGGCGACTCAGCGCGTCCGCAACTGCATTCCCTTTGCCAGGCACGTAGTGGATCTTGAATGTATAGTCCCCCAGGAACTCCATCCATCTACGCTGCCGCATATTCAGATCCTTCTGATCAATAAGATACTTCAGGCTCTTGTGATCGGTGTAGATATCAATCTTCACACCGTACAAATAGTGTCTCCACAGCTTCAAGGCAAAAATCACGACCGCTAACTCCAAGTCATGGACCGGATAGTTCCTCTCATGCACTTTAAGCTGTCTCGAGCTATAAGCTATTACACTTCCGTGTTGCAGAAGCACGCAACCCAAACCGCTGCCCGAAGCATCACTATAAATCTTATAGCCTTCGGTTCCACATGGCGAACTCAGCACAGGCGCCGTGGTCAACCGACACTTCAACTCCTCAAAAGCTCGTGCGCACTCCGGCGTCCAGACGAACTTATGCTCCTTCCTCATCAAAGTAGTGAGAGGTAACGCTATCCACGAGAAGTTCTCTACGAAGCGCCTATAATAGACGGCAAGCCCCAGAAAACTCCGGACTTCCGCTACAGTAGCAAGCTCAGGCCACTCCCGTATCGCAACAATCTTCGCCGGATCCACAGCAATACCCTCTCCACTCACTATATGCCCGAGGAACGCCACTGAGGATAGCCAAAACTTGCACTTCGAGAACTTGGCATACAACTGATTTATCCTTAGCGTCTCCAACACCAAATGAAGATGCTTGAAGTGATCTTCCTCACTTTGCGAGTACACCAAAATATCGTCGATGAAGACGATCACGAAATGATCCAAGTACTCCCTGAACGTCCTGTTCATCAAATCTATGAACACTGACGGCGCATTAGTCAGCCCAAACGGCATGACCGTAAACTCATAATGCCAGTATCTCGTACTAAACGCTGTCTTCGGGATATCACTCTCCCTTATCCGCAGCTGATAGTACCCAGCCTTGAGATCCAACTTCGAGTACACCATCGACCCGACTAACTGATCAAAGAGATCATCAATCCGAGGGATCGGGTACTTGTTCTTCTCCGTCAGCTTGTTGAGCTCCCGATAATCAATACATAGCCTCAAGCTTCCGTCCTTCTTCTTAACAAAGAGGACCGGTGCGCTCCAAGGCGAAGAACTCGGGCGCACATACCCTTGCTCCAACAACTCTTGCAGTTGAACTTTCAGCTCCGCCATTTCCTTAGGCGCTAGCCGATACGGAGATCGTGACACAGGCTTTGCACCTGACACTAGCTCGATCGTAAAATCTATCTCCCGCTGAGGCGGGGCTCCAGGAAGATCTGCGGGGAACACATCAGGGTATTCCGATACCACTGAAATACAATCCAACGCGGGCTTCGACTTTGCAACCTCCACTAGTGTAAAGAACAGTTCTGCTCCGGCACGAACCGCCTTCACCACCTAAAGAGCAGACATCAACGTCTTGCTCGACCCCTTTAAGCCCGTAAAAGTCGTCTCACGACTTGCTCCCAGCTTGACTTCCTTGCTACCGCAATCTATATGGGCCTGCTGCTCCGAGAGCCAGTCCATGCCAAATATGACGTCGAACTCCACTAACGGAAGTAAAGACGCCCGCAGGTCGAACTCCTGCTCCCCAATACGAACCTTAACATCGCAGATCCTATCCGCTCGCATCGAACACCCATTGGGCAACAACACATCCAACTTATCCTTCGCCATCGAAGAAGGGACTCCGATGCGTGATATAAATCCTTCGGACAAGAAGGAGTGTGAGGCTCCCGTATCGAAGAGTGCTCATGCCGGATTTTCACAAATCAATACAAATCCTAAACAAGCAGTGGTAAGGTAACATGTGCATAACAAGTATTTAAAGAAATTGACTTGCTATAAATTAAACCGTACTTGTCACCACATCAGCTTGTTTGATGGCCTCCTGTTGGCCAAGATTGTAGACCCTTGGTTGGGCCAGAGCATAATGGGATGCGGTCGACTCCACCGCCTTTCCCTTCTCTTCATAAGTAGCTCACGGCCTTCTCTCGGACTTAGGACGTCCACTCCAACAATCACGGGCGAAATGCCCCGTCTTTCTGCATGTAAAATACGCGCCCGGGGTCCGACTCGTAGTCGCCCCAGAAGCACCAGAAGGAGTTGGACCCAAAGTCCTATGCTTCTTGAAAGACCTCCGATAGCCGAACTTTGAAGTAGTCGGCACTTTGAATTCAGATTTCTTCTAACCCAAGTTTTTCTTTGCTTGTACATTTTTCATGTCCTTTTCCAAGGACCGGGCAGTATTGACCAAGTTTAAGAAACCCTGCGTCATCGGCCCCGAAAGTAGTAGTCTCAACTCATCCCTCAAGCCTTCATAAAAGCGATTAGTCTTGCGCTCCTCATCCATGATGGTGGAGCTAGCATATCGACTCAAACGAGTGAACTCATGGAGATATTCATCCACGCTCTTCTCACCCTGAACCAACTTCAGAAATTCATTCTCCGTCGAAATCCTCTGAGTAGAAGGGAGGTATCTTGCTAAGAACAATCCCAAGAACTCTTCCATCGGAACGTCTATCAATTGTCTACCACTCAAATGATGCAGCTCCAATCCTTCCCACCACATCCTCGCTTCACCGTCCAGAAGGAACGTAGTGATGGTGGTCATTTGCCACTCCTCCGTCTCCGTTGCTGTCATGACTCTCTTCACCCTGGAGAGCCAGTCTTCAGCCTGAGATGGAGTTCCCAACCCCGAGAATAACGGAGGGTTAAAGCTCATAACATGCTTAAGTTGCCTCTCAGTTGACCTCCTTGGCACTACCGGTTCCATAACCACTTGCTCCACTCTCCTCGGCTCAGCCTCTTGAAGAGGTTCTTGCTCCATCGCAGGAGCGGGCTGCTGCGTCTGCCTTGCAGGCTGCACATTTATCACGGCCAACACCGCTTCAGCCACCAATCGTATGTTCTCAGCCGATAGAGGTGTTGCGGGAGCAACTTCCGGTTCACTACTAGCCTCAGAAACTCGGCGTTCTGACGGCCCAACACCACTTCTGGTCACCTATAGTGGTACAAAACACCGTTAAGCGACCGAATAAAATTGCAAATAGCAATTATAGGAACACGCAGGTTCCTCAAACACGAGTATTTTCATTCCTAAGTGGACATTCATGGGTTCTTTTACCATTATAATGATGACGCACACAATGTGCTCACCACCCCTTAAAAAGAATTCGTCCACGAATTCAGATTAAGCCCAACCAAAACTAGTAGTCTGATACCAAATTGTAACACCCCCTATCCGTCGGATAGCATATAGCAGTAGGTCCGGCCGGGGCCCGACGCCATATACTACAGACAGACCGGGTGATTACTTATGGAAACCATCCAACCAATCTCAACGTCCTACACAGAGCATTCTAGCGAAAGCAGTTTATAAAAGTTGTAACAAAGAACCCAGCATTAAAGTACGAATGTCCACTAATACAAAATAGGAATGTTATACAAAAATACCCAAAATAAGCCTTAAGGCCTTACAAAATGTTTCACTTCAAATTACATGTTTTACAAACCACGGCACGCAGGCCGTTCACACATGAATAAAGCAGTAAATACTTCCAATTAGGCCTTCAAGGGCCGGCTTCGCATTCGGGCTTTAGCCCGCTATTTACCGCTTGGTCCAGCTGCACCTGCAAGCAACAAACCACCGTACGGTGGCAAAACAAGGCAACGGTCAGCAATGCTGACCAAATTATAACGATCCCGCCCCCAACTCGGGGCGGCGATGCTCCTTCCCTGCATTTCATTAGCATAAGCGAGCAATATAAACATATAGCCATTTCATCACAGACGTTGGCTCGCACGGCCACACGCCCCGTGCTCTCAGGGCACATTCTCGGTGAACCGGTCGATGTCACGTCAATTAAAGCCATAGACATTCCGGACTCACCACCGCCACTTTGACGGCCAAACCTATGAGCAATTTGTCTTCTTGGCCTGGGTCACGACAATTTAAGCCATTGACCGCCGAAGACCCTAATCTATGCCAACATCAAGTGCCACGTGCCTTTAGGTCTCTTTAACCGAACGACATAGAACGGGTACGGTTCCATCTAACCCGTGCTCACATCGCAACGACAATTTAAGCCATTTGCGCGGGTCAAACTTCCACCGAGTCCCATTTCCATCACAATTCACATAACCCGGTTATGTTCAAGTTGGCTCTCAGGCCACCAAGTTGGCAAGATCTCGTATCCGCCCAGTTTTCCGGGTGCACCTTTGGGTTAGTCCCCAAGGCTCCCTGCTGCAATCTACCGCGTAGAAAACCCGAAAAACAATCCATAGCATGGAGTCTTCTCCGGCATTTATGCAATGCAACATCACCGATCCAGACCAACATGTCCGGGTAGGCTTCACAAACCATGCCTATGTCCGTTCTCGCTTACGGACTCTAAACAACGGGGACTTCACATATCTACCCGAAGGAACGCCTCCAACTCTCCGCAAACTCGCGAGAGCGGGCTTCCTATGCAAAGAAAGAGAGCTACTCATGCTCAAGATGAGGATCGTTACCCTAGCGTTCCTCTTTGGCACCATTGAAAAGTAATCGGATGAAAAGCACCGCACTAGCTTTGCCTCCGTGGATCCGGAGTCGGCTCGCGATTCGGAGCTCCGAAGCTCCCCCAATGGCGGGATCTAGCTCCTTCTTCCTTCCTTGGCTCTCCTCTCTCTCTAAGGTTTTTAGAAAGATAACACTTAAGAAAAGTGAGGGTTTCTAAGTCAAAACCCGGGTATATCCCTTCAGGAACAACCCCCAGCCGTTGGATCTCAACATAAGGAAACGAACGGCTTTGATTCGGGACTGAAATGCCCAATCTGGACTGAACACGGCCTGGCACACGCCCGTGTCCAGGGCCGTGTGCCTTATTTGCCGTCAAAATCGGCTCGCCTGGAACCTCACACGGGTATCGAACACGCCCGTGTTCGAGCTGACACGCCCGTGTTCCACCTGACACGGCCGTGTGGCCGGCCGTGTACCCCCATCGTTTTTCCCCGAAATCAACCCAAGCACTGCACGGGTTCTAGGACACGCCCGTGTCCCTACCCGTGTCACCTCAACAGGCCTGGACCCCAGGCCGTGTACATGGTCTCGACACTCAACACTTCATCGAGCGAAGATTGTCGACCTGATGACACGGCCTTGGACACACCCGTGTCCTAGGCCGCGTGCCTTGTCTCGACACCATGTCGAGACCAAAGTGTCGACTTTCCGGGACGAGTGTCGACACGGGTTGACACGCCCTGCGACACGCCCGTGTCGCAGGCTGTGTGCCATGTCTCGCCACCTCGTCGAATGCAGAGTGTCGACTTCGCGGCTAAGTGTCGACACGGGTCGACATGCCCTGCGACACGCCCGTGTCGCATGCCGTGTGCCCAGTCTCGACACAATGTCGAGACCAAAGTGTCAACTTCCCAGCTCAGTGTCGACACAGGCTTGACATGCCCTGGGACACGCCCGTGTCCCAGGCCGTGTGCCTGCAGCCAGAACCCAAACTGGCCCAAAACGTCCCCCTTCGCTCCTTTGAGTTTCGGGGCGTTACACCTAGGCGGGTATCCACACTACCAGGCCTAGCCCTCCCGTACGCCCCTAGAAGAACAAAACCTAGAGTATCCGCGTACTAATGATGACCATATCCACCAGACTTTCTTTGGCTAAGTGTCCCACACCGCCGAGTCAACATATCGACGTCGGTGTGAATGACTGTCCGATACCGAAGACCCACCACCTTATTTTGTTTCCAAAACCTTTTGAGCCGCAGGCTCCCCGGACTATTCGTCCGTGCATCTACCTTCCGAACGAACCGTCCGGATGGCAATCAAAACAACCTAATCAACCTCCCGAGCTATCGGGGTGTGTGAATGTGTAACCCTAGTTATACTAGTTACTCTTGAAATGTTTTATTCTTACTGTTTAGGTTAGCCCAGTACTGCCCAAGGTATTCCCCGTGAAGGGCTCTCGAAGGCACTAAGAACTACGATGGGATTATGCCCAAAGCTCGCTTTCGTAAGGAACTTACTATTATTGGTTACTATCAGATTTTCCAAACCCTTACTTGTTGTACTGGATCTAACCCTAGAGTATTTGACATTTCCTCCCCACGAGAAAGACGATCTTTCGTCGATCCCGAGCACCACCTAACACTAGCCAAACCAACACCCTACTCATCCTATCTTCCAATGGTGAACTCATTTTTAATTATCCAACCAGCAAACAGCTAACCCCAACTCATGTGTCCAAATTCATATTCCAAATTAAATTCTGCAGTTTTACTAAATGCAGACCAACCTAAGCTATATGACATGTAAAATGAGAGGTACCTAAAATATTCATCCAATAACACTATAATAATTAATGGAGTGCTGACATGACCTTTTTAGGTTAAATCCAGAATTTCATAATTTTCCTAATTTATCTGGTAATTTATTTAATTATTCTAGTAATCCAAAACCCAAGTTTGAACATGATGTACCAACACCAGACAAGTAAATGCTCCACAAAAGTTATGATAAACATAATATGTCTATTGAACATAAAATCCAAAGTTTCTCAACTCTTCAACAAGATTTAGGCCCCTAATTAAGTAATTCAATATAAATACAATAAATGGAATTAAATAGAGAAGTACCTTAACATATTATCCAAAAATTATACAAAATTTACCATGGCTATAGTATGATCATAAATCCTCACTGACCAAGTTTCATAGAATCTTAAGCTAGTTTAACCATGATTTCATCACAATCATCCTTAGGGGGCAACTTAAAGATTTTAACTACAAGTATAAGTTAATATCTTCCAAATACCCTACAATAATTTCCAGAGGCTTCTAATGACCCTAAGACTAGTCTATACAAGTTTCATCACTGTTCAATGAGTTTTATTAACCTATTCTATCTCTACAAATTTTGTGCCCTAAACTAGGGTTAGGGTTTAGAGGGGCCTACTCATTCCCAAATCCCCTGAGAATTTTACCAGGGGGTTTTAGCTACTCTAGTTCTCACTCTACCAAGTCTCAAGTCCACACAAGGTCTTTTGATCACATGCCCTTCACAAGGCACCAAAGACCATCCTTAGGGTTTGGTCTTGGGTTCTAGGGCAAACTCACCCCAATCCACCGCATCTTCCATGGGAAGGTGTTACAAATCATGCCAAGTCAGTGGCCCCAATTTCAACCTCTGTTGAGGTGTTTTGGCCACTCAAAACCCAAAGTGTACTATTTGACCTAAATAGCCTTATTAGGGCAAGGCTATGGTTTGCATGATTTCAACTCAAACCATCTCCAAATGATATGAAATTTTCCCAAGAGCCTTCTGAAGACCTAAAGGACCACTCACCAAAATTTGGGAGGGTTTTGAGGTCATGAGACCTTGTAAATAATTCCTACATTATTTATTAAATTTCTACAAAAACATTAGGAAAGTTTTTCCAAAAAATCCCAATTTTTGATATGGTCTAGGCATAGGTAAAAATGACCCCCATCCAAAATTTCAAGTCATTTGGATGGTTGGATTGATGGGGGCACTCAAAATAGTCTCTGGTCTAGCCTAGGTATAGTCCTCACCAAAACGGGAGCTGTGGTCAAACCACTTACTCAAATTAGTTCAAACCAATTTTACATTAAAATAGACTTCCAGGGCTACAATTGTCATGTTTGTCATTTTTCCTGTAGGGGGACCTAATAGTTTTAATATTTAATTGAAAACAACCCAGTAAACATTTAGAAATTGATAAAATAGGAATTAAATAAATCTAGATCATCACAAATATTAAAGCATATCCAGTAGCTCCGGGTCATCTTCTTCCTCCAGCAAAGGACCATGATTGGCCGAACCTGGAGCCTATTACAAGAGCATTTCCTGGCCACACGGCCACCTCCCTGGCCGGCCATCACCGCCACCACCTTCGTTGAGGTGGGGGCTATCGCCGGGCGGCGGCACGGCTGCCGGAGGGGTGGTTTCCGGCGAACCCCACACTCCATTATTTTTTGGAAAAACCATGGAAAAATCATCACATGATCTGGCTCATTTGAGCCCGATTTTCATCATAAAATATTCCTAAGATCTTTCCATAGAAGGAGTAGAGGAGGACCTTCAACCGTGCTTGCCGACGGGTTTGGTGGTGGTGTGCCATGGCCGGATTTTGGAGCTTCGGGTGTTCTGCAACAGCACTGCCAAATGGCTTGACTCCTTCAGTGGGATTGTGGAAACTTCTCCTCTGAGTCCAGGGATGCTTTTAAAAGGGCTAAATCGGGGAGAGGAAGGGTGTAGCACCAATGGCCATTATTGGACATGAAGGTGAAAAATTCGGCCACCTTTGGGTTCACTGAACTCGGCCATTAAGGGCTGATTATGGCTATTAGTATCCTCTTAATTATCCAGGGAAGATGAATCCAACAAATGGTGGTGAGGGGATGGGCTCTTGATCTCCTATGGCCATTAATGGCTTTCTCTCCCCTCTTTCTCTCTCTTCCTTATGGGAGAAATTAATTTCAGCCACCTTGGTTGGCTGGACATGGCTATTCAACCCCTCAAAACTGATGAGGGGGAATGCATTCAGCCTTTGGAATCAATTGGAGAGGCCCTTGGTCCCCCTTGGCCATGAATGACCCCTTTTCTCACTTTCTCTCTCCTCCATTGAAGGGAAAATGGAGCTTTCTCTCTCCTACTCACCATGGCCGAATTTTGATGTATCCTCCAGCCTATTAGCAGCCCATTAACTCATATTAATAATAAGAATGAGGTTAGCCCAAGTGGGGGAAATGAGTTTGAGCTTGGGTTAGCCCATTTAGGCTAATTTGACCTAACACTAGAATATATTTGACCTTGGTCAACATGACCATTTGGGTTGACCCCAATGGGTCCTTGGTGACCTATTGGACTCCATTAAGGTCTAGGAAGACTTGAGTATAGGGTTGGTTGGGCATCTTGGGGATCACTTGACCATTAGTTAGGGCACTTTGACCCCTTTTTGAAGCTAGGGTTGACTTGGGTCAACTTAGCCTCTTTGGTTGACCCTAATGGGTCCTTGGTGACCCATTGACCTCCCCTAAGAACTAGGAAAGGTTTGGTAGGGTTATCTTGGCACTTTGGAAGTCACCTACCCTTAGGAAGGGTACTTTGACCAAATTAGGGCTAGAGTTGACTTTGGTCAATATAGACTGTTGGGTTGACCCCAATGGGTCCTTGGTGACCCATTAGCCTCACGTTAATGTTAGGAGGGCATTGGTGAGGTCCACTTGGCAAGGGGAAGGTCAATTGACCCTAAGTAGGCTAGTTTGACCCATTTAGTGTTAGGGTTGACTTAGGTCAACTTAACCACTTTGACTGCCCATAGTGGGTCCTTAGTGGCCCTATGGACTACCAAAGGTGGTTTAGGTTGTCATGGTTGGGTCATGGGGTCAAGTTGGAGACCTAAATTTAAACCTTAGGTCTAAATGTTGAGGATGAGCTATATGCAGACCAAGGTGATTTTCACCTTGACCCTTGTTCACTTGGTCCCTTGGGCTTCCTAAGGTTTTGTCATGACCTAGTCATGACCAAAACCACTCTTAGGGGTCTAGTTGGAAATGAGATGTTACAAATCCCAATAAATAATAAAAAAATTTCGTCCCCGAAATTCAGGTTAGGCCTGCGGGGGTTCTAGTGAGAGTAACTGAATGTAACATCTCATAGGAAGTTGAAAGTGTACTTTACCCGGAGAGATCCAGATACCTCTACTTCATCAGACCCGATGGCTTCCAGGTGTGCTCCTACTGCCCATGGTTCCTCTACAGGACCTTGACCAGTGGGACCTTCTTGCGCCGCAAGACCCGCACCGCTGTATCATCTATCCTGACCGGCTCATATGAAACCGATTGATCAAAAGCTGTTGAGCCATCTATACCAAGAACCCGCCGTTCCGGCCGTAGTAGAGACTTCCTAAGAGAGGAGACATGAAAGACATCGTGCAACCCCGCTAACTCCGGTAGTAGCTCTAGTCGGTAAGCCAATGGGCCGATCCGCTCTAGGATCCTGTAACGTCCCATATTCCTTGGACTGAGCATCTTGTGCCCGCGTATCCACAAGACTCCATGCACCAGACATATCTTCAGGAATAAACAGTGTCCATCCTGAAACTCTACTTGGCAATGTCGCTCATCGTAACATTTGCCCGATCTTCCCTGGGCCTCCAACATCCTATCTTGAATTAGTCACTCATGAGTATCTGGGTTCTCCACAAATTTCGAGTTGAGTGCCTTTGGATCCTCATCCTAGATCCAAGACAGTGGAGTCCTGCACCTCCATCCATATAGTGCCTCAAAAGTCCATACCTATACTGGACTAGTGACTGTTATTATAAGGGATTTGTGTTGAATGTCGACCGAGAGCCCAGATAAGCCTAGACTTATCTTCTTTCCTTGGGCATAAACCGTTCGTTCTGATCTGCCACGATCGTCCTGAGCACACCATGATAACGAGCAACTACTCCCAAATCTCATGAAACACCAACATGTGCTTTCTTTAGAATTGGGGTGACCCCAGCTACCTCTATCAATCTATCCTCGATGTTGAATTTAAAATTGTGCTCGGAGTGGGGATGTGGTAACCTATATGTGAAATTCATATTTATACCCTCGAGCTTCCACTCTAACTCGGGCAGTGACTGTAGTAGTTCCCAAAAACCTTTGCACTTGTCCTTCACCAGCCGACAACCTCAATGTGCGTCACAAAATCCATGACGTCTTTCTTTATTCCAGGGAGATACACGTTCCGAGATACACCAAACTTCCGGTGATTAAATTTCTCATTTGTATGGGTAGCCAACGACTCTATAAAATCTCTACTTCACAATCAGATTCTTATCCCTACGAATACGCCCGAGTTGCACCGAATACGGTTTACGTCCATTTTACTATTTTCACGACACAAAGTTTTCTAGGTGAGGTCTAAGGGAAACCCAAGTCAATAACTAATTTGCCCAATAAACAAAAGATAAGCCCCCAATAAACAAAATATAATCCCCAATAAATAAAAGATAAGCCCCAATAAGCAAAAGATAAGCCCCTACCTACCTTGGGCTAAGTATCTTTGATATTACCATGTTATATCTGTCCTAGCTGGGTGTACAATCCCTAGGGCATCAATCTTAACCTTGGGGTTCCAACCTGAAACTTGTTGATATACTCCATACTTTAAACCCTCCGAGTCACTTTTACGACAACCTTATCCGGGTCAAAATGCTCCCAATCCCAACCGAGCCTCTTCCGAACTTGAATTCCTTTCTGACCTTCGGTGTTTGTCGTGGTGGTTGTCTCCAAGTAATCTGGTTACTGGTACAAGGGTTGAGACAATGTGTCTTCTACCATTCTGCTAATGGATTATTGATCTCAATTCTCCTTAAAGCAGTCATACTGATGAGTTGTAAATATACCTATTTTTATGTTAATTATTTAAGTAATTTTCATTTTTTTGTTGTTTTAGGTTAAATATCTTTAATAAAATGCTCCTTTTATTGTATATATTTTGCTAACTTAATTTATTTTATTTTTCAGAAATTTTCAGAATTTTGCCAGAAAAATCATGTGTCATGCCCGTGTACTGTAGGTCACGCCCGTGACATGGGCGTGACACATCAAAATCCCATGAAATCAGCACATTTGAAGAAGAAAAGTTTGACACGCCTGGGGTCACGCCCGTGTCATTTGACACGCCCCGTGACCATGGCCGTGACACTCAAGCTCGACAAAATTCGCTCAACGATCGTCGACCAAGCCGACACCCCCCCAGTTACGCCCGTGACCTAGGGCGTGACTCCTCCACCTGGCCGACAAACCGCCGCCGATGACTTTTCGGCGCAAACGACACCCACTTCAACCTCCCCAACACGCCCACAGTCACACCCGTGGCATGGGGCATGACTTCCACGTGGACCTCCCAAAGTCAACAACGCCATCAAATCGCCGAAATCAGATGATGAATAGTGCTGACATGCCCACCGTCACGCCCATGATCTGGGGCATGACCGTCGCGTTTTCAGCCGTAATGTCAGATCTCTAGTCGAATCACCGCCGCCATTTGAATAGTAGTGACATGCCCCGTGGTACGCCCGTGTCAGAGGGCGTGTACTTGGAAAATTTTGCCGATAAAAGGCCAGCTGCTGTATGAGTTAGGGTTCCAAATTTTTTGAACCATTTTGTTGACAAGGGCTGCCATTTGGAGCCTGCTTTAGTGCTATGTAAGGACTTCCCCCCCTCCTTCTTAAGTTTGTTTGTTTAGGCACTTGTAATCAACTTAATTTGTAATAAAAATCGTTAATTTTTCATCCTTACATGCTCTGAAATGTCTCTAATGACCTCCTTTTCACCAATCTTATGTATTTATGTTTTCATTTTCATATTGCGTGTGTGCGTGTATGAGTTCAAATTGCAAAATTTATGTTTTAAAATGAAAATCTTTTTGTTTTACTTTCATTTATATACAAATTTCTAGCCGTTATTATAGCCATTTTTGTTATCATACTCTTTAGAATTGGTTAGACTTAGGATTTTTATGCTTCCAAATTCATTCTTATGAACTTGCAAAACAATAAAAAGGTGGTTTTCATCCCTCTTAACTTAGATTTTTCTTCGTTTTGATTATAAAACTGTTGCTTCTTTTTAGCTTTCTTCCACTTTTTAAACTATTTTACAAAGCTATAAGAATGTATAATGTGTAATTTTAATTTTTCAAGAACTTTGATTTATGCAATTATTTAAAAAGATTTTTGCTCAAACAATTTTTATTTCAACTTTTTATGCATTTCTAGCAAAAACTAACGGTAAAAATACAAACGTTTTAATTTTTCAGGCACTTGCTTTTCTCACTTTAATTTGAAAACTCTTTGCTCAAACAAATTTTATTTCAACTTTTTATGCATTTCTACGACATTCTAGCGGTAGAAATGCAGTTGTTTTAATTTTTTGATAACTTTGTTTTTCTTAATTTTTTTCGCCTGCGTGCGTGCATGTATGAGATAAGTTTATTGCTTTCTCAAATTATGTAGAGTGTGTGCATGTGCACATTTATTTCCGCCTACTTGTTAAGAGTTAAATGACGTGTCTTTAATTTTTCACCTACTCATTTGAGTAGGATTTGCAAGCGTGAGTATTTACTTTCTGCAGTATGAGTATCTAATTTTTTGTCGTGTGTGTGTGTGCGTGTTTTTCTTAATGCAAGTGTGTGTGTGTGTTTTTATTAATGCATGTGTGTGTGTTTAATTTCAGTAAGTGTGTGTGTTTTTATTTACCGCCTACTCATTTGAGTTAAATGACAGGTTTCTATTTTCCGCATACTCATTTTGAGTTAAATGACTGAACTTTATTTAAGGACTTGTTGTTTTTATTTTCCACCTACTCATTTGAGTTAAATGGCTGGACTTTATTTAAGTAGGACTTTTTGTTTTTATCTTCCGCTTACTCGCTAGGAGTTAAATGACTGGACTTCATTTCCCTCCTACTCATTTGAGTAGGACTTGTAATTTCCAGCTTTTATTTACCGCCTACTCATTTGAGTTAAATGATAGGTTTTTTATCTTCCGCCTACTCGCTAGGAGTTAAATGACCGGACTTTACTTCCCTGTGAATATTTGAGATGGACTTGTAATCGCATTTATTTTCGCCTACTCGTTTGAGTAGGACTTGCTTTCATTTCAGTCCTACTCGTTTGAGTAAGACTTGCAAATTTTCATCTTATATTTCTCACCCACTCATTTGAGTGGGACTTGCAATTTCAATTATGTAATTTTCTCTTACTTGTAACTTAGTTTTATTTCCGTCTCTTTATTATGTGTTTGGATAAGTGCGGGTGTGTTTATTTGTTGTAATTTTTCTAATATTAGGTTATCTTGCTTTTCTTCTTATTCTCTTTATAACCCTTCAATGAATAATTTAGAATGCTCGCCTAACCAAACTCATAATCTATCCCCATTCCGATGAGTGGCTAATTGCTTTTAGCCCTCGGTATCGAAGAGCATTGGGATATAAAAAATGTTTTTAAATAACTAAAGGTCTCATTTTTCTATTTAATTAAAAACTTAAGGTTTACCCCGGGTTAACGATGCGTAGAACCACATATCGATGTGTGGGCTCTATTTCCATTATCCATACGCTAGCTTGCCGAGAGGCCGTGTGTATGGACTGATCACCCGTGGGTAAAGAGAGTTTCGCACTAACCCTCGAGAGAGGAGGCGCGCTAACTCTACCGGATTGGGTACCCTACCCAATAGTGGGGTTCTTAGCATACTGCGGGCATTAAGAGGAATCCTTCGTCGGACGAGAGCCCGGTCGAATAGCCTTAATGTCTAGGTGAGCGATATTCCTAGAGATAGGTGAGCTCATTTTTTTGGAAGCTCCACGTCCAAGTTTCCACTTTAATTAAATTGAAACTTTAGATCTCTAGTAATTCAAATTTATTTTTAATCCTTACGTAATTCGATACCGAGTGTTATCTCTTCATCGTCTTTAATCTTAATCTATTTTCGCCCTATTTTAGATTAAAATCAACAACTTACTATTTTGGTAAAATAATAGTGCTTTCGGAGTAGTAGGGATAATCAACCCGTTCCCGGGAAATTTACAATCTGGATATTCCCCTGAATATTCTGTATTACTTGCGATATGTGCACTTGCCTATCTAAGCAAGCCCGTAACGATCGACTCATCGAACCAACCACCTACATAAGAGTTTGTTCGCGGGCTTCATCAAGTTTTTGGCGCCGTTGCCGTGGAACTTCTTTGAGTTGTTATTTCAAATCCGAAGTCTATTATTGTTACCTTTATTTCTAAAAAACTAAAAAAAAAACTTAAAAACATTTCTTCAAAATCCAAAAAAGTTAATTTTCTACTTTCTATTTTAGGGTGTATGACCATGGACAACCTTTGGAGTTCGAAAATTTGGATTTCTATCCTGGGATTGAACGCTCACTTGCGCGTATTCGGTCTCAACACCGAAATCCCTCTTTGGATCCCGAAGAATCCGTCGGAGAACCCTCTGCCATTGCTATGGCCGACCCCAATCCGAACGCGACCGTCGAGCGTACAATGTCATATTACGCCCAGCCGAATTTGGACGATACCGGGTCCAGTATTGTTCGCCCAATGGTGGCGAACAATAATTTTGATATCTTGTCGAGCGTTATCCAAATGATCCAAAATGCCGTGCAGTTCGATGGGCTGCCGGAGGAGGACCCGAACGTTCATTTGTCTAGATTTTGGAAATCTGTGATACCTTTAAGATTAATGGCGTCACAGATGACGCCATTTGTTTGCGCCTTTTCCATTCTCCCTCATATCCAAAGCTAATGCGTGGTTGATTCCCTCCCACGAGGATGTATCACCACCTGGGCCGAGCTTGCGGAACGATTCTTAATGAAGTATTTTCTGCCCGCCAAAACTGCAAAGTTGCGGGCAGACATTTCTTCGTTCGTGCAGAACGATTCCGAGTCTCTATTTGAGACTTGGGAGCGCTTTAAAGAATTCCTCCGCAAGTGTCCGCACCACACGCTGCCTGCGTGGTTGCTGGTCCAAATCTTCTACAAAGGGCTTAACTATCAGACGCGTCAAAAGATTGACGCGGCTGCCGGGGGTACCTTGAATAATAAGACCCCCGAGGCTGCCCAAGCTCTTATTGAAGAGATGGATATGAATGCCAACCAATGGAACGTCCCACGAGGACGTCCCAAGCAGGCGGCCGACCTCTTTGAAGTGGATGCCACTGCCCACTTAGCCCTTCAAGTTGAAAGTCTGACGAAGCAGGTGGCGGAGATGTCTGTTGCCTCCACCACTCCACCTTGGGCGATTCCCCCTAATGCTAGCGTAGTCAATGAATTCGTAGACTACGTGGGAAATGCTGTGCGACCTTCCTTCAACCCCAACAACAACCCTTATAGTAATAACTATAATCCAAGTTGGAGGAACCACCGCAACTTCTCATGGAGCAACGCGAATAATGCACAGTGCCCGCCCAAATCTTTCGCGCCCGGATTTCTTCCGCCTCCCCCTCTTCCAAAACCCTCCCTGATGGAGGAGTATTTTTCTAAATATATAGCTTCCAACGAGTCAAATATCAGGAACATCACCGGATCGCTAAAAAACTTAGAACTCTAGGTTGGACAGCTAGCATGAATGATGTCCGAGCGCGCTCTCTGGGCACTACCGGGAAACACAGAGCCCAATCCGCGGGAGAATATAAACGCTATAACCCTCCGTAGCGGAAAGGAGGTGATCGATCCAAAACAGACCGATCCGCAGGTACATATTTCACCTCTGACCCCTCTTCCCCCTTCTTCGATTACGCCGCCTTTACAAATTTTAAATGAAAAAACTATTAAAACGCCCTTGCCATATCCACACAAGCTCGATAGTGAATGTAAGGACGCGCAGTATGAAAAATTTATTTTCTTACTAAAGCAAATTCATATTAATGTTCCATTCTGTGACGCAATCTCGCAGATGCCTAAATATGAGAAATACTACAACTTCTTTCCAATAAACAAAAATTAGAAAATATTTTGCATATTTCTCTGAATGCTGACTGCTCAGCGGCTCTTACGAATAAATTGCCCCTTAAAAGAAATGACCCGGGACGGTTTTCCATCCCGTGCCTTTTTGGCAATATATTCGTAAAATACGTTCTTGCAGATTTAGGTGCGAGCATTAATTTGATGCCGTTCTCGCTCTTTCAAAAATTAGGTTTGGGCACTCCGACCCCAACTAATATGCGAATCCAACTAGTGGATCGCTCGATTAAGTTTCCCGTCGGGTTAGTGGAGGATGCACTTGTCCGAGTTGATAAGTTTATCTTTCCGGTAGACTTCGTCATCCTGGACATCGAGGAGGACACTGATGTACCAATTATACTCAGTCTCCCTTTTCTCGCCACCTCCCGCGCATTAATTGATGTCAGTAACAGTCATCTCCTCCTTCGGGTAGGAGATGACGAAGTTACTTTCTCGATTAATCCCTCCATAGGATACTCGTCATCGAGCGACGATTTCTGTTATAATTTAGATACCTTTTTCGGAGATCGTCCTTCTCCCATTTTCGAGTCCGTATTTTTAAACGATGATATGTATGTGCTTAAAATTTTTAAATACGATGAGGATACCTCTATAGACTTGCCTTTCGAACCAATTGGTAAGAAAAACATAGGAATTAAAACCTCCCTAGAAGAACCGCCCATCCTAAACCTCAAACCCCTACCCGATTCACTCAAATACGCCTTTTTGGGAAAAGATGATACCCTTCCTGTTATCATTTCTTCACATTTGAGCAAATCGGAGACTTCCGATTTATTGGAAGTTTTGCTTAAATATCGCCACGCAATTGCGTGGCAAATTTCCTATCTAAAAGGGATTAACCCTTCTTTCTGCACCCATAAGATTTTCCTTCTTGATAATTGCCGCAAAACCATTCAGCCGCAGTGACGACTTAACCCAAACATGAAAAACGTTGTTAAGGCCGAAATTATTAAATTATTAGATGCGGGGATTATTTATCCTATATAGGATAGTACATGAGTTAGTCTCGTTCATGTGGTGCCCAAAAAGGGCGGTCTTACCGTAGTGGAAAATGAGCATAATGAACTCGTCCCAACTCGTACTATTATGGGTTGGCGGGTGTGCATCGATTATAGAAAACTAAATGATGCCACCCGTAAGGATCATTTCCCACTACCTTTTTTAGACCAAATTCTAGAGCCTTTGTCCGGTCATCAATATTTTTGTTTTCTTGATGGATTATCGGGGTTTTTCCAAATCCCCATTTCCCCCGATGACCAAGAGAAAACAACTTTTACCTTCCCCTTTTGCACATTCGCATATCGAAGAATGCCATTTGGTCTCTGCAACGCGCCAGCTACATTCCAACGATGTATGCTGACAATCTTTGGCAAGCTGGTAGGAGACATTATGGAAGTCTTTATGGATGACTTCTCTGTTTTCGGAAGTTCTTTCCCGTCCTGTCTTTGTAATTTAGATCGTGTCCTTCAGCGATGCAAGGACACACATCTTGTTTTAAATTGTGAGAAATGTAACTTTATGGTTCGAGAAGGTTTGGTTCTCGGCCATAAGATTTCGTCTAAGGGGATGGAGGTCGATAAGGCCAAAGTTGAAATTATCGAAAAACTTTCCCCGCCTTCTAACGTTAAGTCCATTAGGAGTTTCTTAGGCCATGCAGGCTTTTATAGGCGTTTCATTCAATATTTTTAAAAAATAACAAAGCCGCTTACTCGTCTCTTGGAAAATGAATCAAATTTTGTCTTTGATAGCGACTGCGAGTCTGCCTTTAATTTCATAAAACAAAAACTTATCAATTCACCCATTTTAGTGGCGCCCGATTGGACCCTTCCGTTCGAAATTATGTGCGACTCTAGTGATATTGCCGTAGGAGCCATTCTTGGCGAACATGTAAACAAATATTTTCATCCTATTTATTACGCTAGCAAGACACTCACTTCTGCACAAGTAAATTACACGACAACAGAAAAAGAACTTTTAGCCGTCATTTTTGCTTTTGATAAGTTTCGCTCGTATATAACACTATCTAAAGTTATCGTATTTACCGACCACTCCGCCCTAAAATATTTGTTAGCAAAAATGGACGCCAAGCCCCTCCTTCTTCGATGGATCCTCCTCTTGCAGGAGTTCGATTTAGAGATCGAGGATAAGAGGGGTGTGAAAAATTTGGCCGCCGATCACCTCTCCCGCTTAGAAAATTCTGCTGCGGAAGCGCTCGTCGAATCTGACATAAATGACAGATTCCCCGAGGAATGCCTCCTTGCAATTACTACTTCGTCTTCCCCGCCTTGGTTCGCAGATTTTGCGAACTATTTAGTTGCGAGGGTGCTTCCAAAAGACTTTTCGACCAACAAAAGAAGAAATTTTTTCTGACTTGAAATATTTCTTTTGGGAGGACCCTTTTCTTTTTCGTATCTACGCGAACCAAGCGGTCCGAAGATGTGTCGCGGGTGTGGAGTGCACGCAAATCCTTAGGCACTGCCACGAGGGTCTGGCTGGTGGGCATTATCAAGTTAACCGGACCGCGCGGAAGGCGCTAGAGGCGGGCTTCTTTTGGCCCACTCTATTGAAAGACGCTCACAATTTTGTGCGTGCATGCGATAGCGGTCAACGGTCGGGTAACATCTCTCGTCGCGATGAGATTCCCCAAAATTTGTTTTTAGAATGCGAAGTCTTCAATTTATGGGGCATAGATTTCGTTGGCCCCTACCTCCGTCTTTCAAAAATAATTATATTTAGTGGCGGTCGACTACGTATCGAGGTGGGCGGAAGCGCAAGCTCTCCCCACCAACGATGCGCGAGTCGTCGTTACTTTTCTTAAAAAACTATTTTCCATCTTAGGCACACCTCGCACGATTGTAAGCGATAGAGGGATGCATTTCTGCAACACCCAGATGGCTAAGACGTTAGCTAAATATGGTGTCACGTACAAACTTGCCACCCCTTACCACTCGCAAACTAGTGGCCAAGTAGAGGTAGTCAATCGAGAGATAAAGCGCGTATTAGAGAAAACCGTTTCACTTAATAGGAAAGATTGGTCCATCAAACTCGACGATGCGTTGTGGTCTTATCATACCGCATATAAAACTGCAATTGGTTGTACGCCGTATCGATTAGTTTACGACAAAGCGTGCCATCTCCCTGTAGAATTAGAACATCACGCACTTTGGGCTTTAAAAATTTTAAATCTCGACGCTAACTTAGCCACTCAAAATAGAAAACTGCAACTAAACGAGCTCGATGAATGGCGTACAAATGCTTACGAGAGCAATAAGTTCTATAAGGAGCGTTCTAAGTTTTATCACGACCGAAAAATCAGGACCCAAAATACTTTTTCTCCGGGCGATCTTGTCCATCTATATAATTCATGACTTAGACTTTTCCCCGGGAAACTTACATCATGTTGGTCCGGCCCCTTCAAAGGTGAAGAGGTTTGGCCATATGGGACCATACTCGTCTCCCACCCGGATAAAGGCTCGTTTAAGGTTAACGATCATCACTTAAAACTATACATAGCAGGCGATCCTGTGGGCGGTAATTTCGAATCCATAACCCTCCTCAATATATAAACCGCCAAAATAGTCATGCTACACGAATATAAACAAAGCGCTCCTGGGAGGCACCCCATGTTTATCTTTTTCACCATTTCTTTACTTTTTCTTTGCTATTTTCTTAATAATGCAGGGTTCCTAAACTGCGTCTTCCCAACCTCCTTTCAGGGAAGCTTCTACCCCCTCTCTTTATTTTCTTTGTACATATTGCCTTTCCTATTTGTTCCGCATACTTACGTTACAACATTGAGGACAATGTTGGACCTAAGTAAGAGGGTGTTTATATGAAAAAAAAACAATATATAACAACAAAACAAAACAAAAAATTTGAAAATGAAAATTCCAAAAAAATTTCTTTTCCTTTCTTTTTATTACAAAAATTCCAAAAAAATTATAAAACAAAAATTCAAAAAAAAATTAAAAAACAAAAATTCCAAAAATATTTAGTTTCATTTTGTAACAATCTTTGTACATATTTTTGTAAATAATCTTCTCTCTCTCCCACTTCCTTTTCTCTCTCATTCTTGTAAATAACGTCTCTTTTTCTCGCAATCTTCGTACATAGATTGAAAATGTTCTGAAAACAAAAATACAAAAAAATAATTTCGCAAAACTTAAAAATCTAAAAAAAAGATAATAAGTTAAAAAAGTTCAAAAAAAAGAGTAAAACCAAACAAAAATTCCAAAAAAAAAATATTAAATCAAAAACTCAATAACAAAAATGATAAAAACTCTAAAAATCCAAAAAAAATGTTTTGAAATAGATAAATCAAATATTCCATTTCTTGATCTTCTTGCTTTCCAAAAATTTTGTTTTGAGTTTATTTATATGTGAATTTTATTAATTTTTTGTTTGTTATTCGTTTGTTAATTATTGATTGAAAAATTTAAATAGCCGGGATTAAGTTTTAAAGAATTCATTATGCATTATTAAAAATAGCGAACTCGTTTTAGGCACTACTTTTAATTTTTCATTGATAGGAGCACGTGTATTATGTTAGAAAATAATGACTATAGGATTCAATTATGTTTACTTTTAACTTTCTGAGAAATTGGAACATACAATTTATTAAAGTTGCTCTCAAAATTTTTTTAATTAAAAATCTAGTTTTCTTTTCTCCCCTTATCATGCCTTACTTGGTATGATAAAATTTTTATCCTTAAAAGATCCTATGTCAATGAGAATAAGATTTCGTTCCGTAAACATAGACACCCAATAATTTAAAAAGATTATATGTTACGGAGTAAGAGGATAAAAATCATTACTCCCACACATATATATTGGGTCAATCTTATCTTCATGAAGTTAAAAAAAGATATTAGGGAAATAAGATTTCATTTTCCTAATAATCCAAAAGAAAAAAAATGGAGGTTTGAGAAAAAATTACCTCACCTCAATTTCAAATCCTCTTCATAAACCAACATCAATCCCCTTGGCCAATTTCACGATTCTAGAATTAATTCAAAAATTTTTTTGAGAGCATAATTTGTAAATTGCATTATTTCCAGTAAAACTCCTATAAGCTAAAGTTCATATAATTCCACACTATTTTCGTTAATCTAACCATTACAATTTTTGCTTTCTATTTGATTACATCAAGAAGTCTTTTGGTCAAAACTTTTGCGCTATTTAAATCATCTTCATAATTTTAGGACTTAACTCTTACACCCCATATGTTTATTTAGATCTCTATTATAATTAATTAAGCGGTAGCTAAACTTAGAATTTTTTCTATTCCTTATAAGTTCATCTCAAACTTTTGCTCTGGAATAGTAAAAGCCTAAGTATGTGGGTATTTGATGAGTTGTAAATATACCTATTTTTATGTTAATTATTTAAGTAGTTTTCATTTTCTTTTGTTGTTTTAGGTTAAATTTCTTTAATAAAATGCTCCTTTTATTGTATATATTTTGCTAACTTAGTTTATTTTATTTTTCAGAAATTTTCATAATTTTGCCAGAAAAAATATGTGTCACGCCCGTGTACTGTAGGTCACGCCCGTGACATGGGCGTGATACATCAAAATCCCGTGAAATCAGTGCATTTGAAGAAGAAAAGTTTGACACGCCCGGGGTCCGCCCGTGTCATTTGACACGCCCTGTGACCATGGCCCGTGACACTCAAGCTCAACGAAATTCGCTCGACGATCATCGACCAAGCCGACACACCCCCAGTCACGCCCGTGACCTAGGGCGTGACTCCTCCACCTGGCCGACAAACCGCCGCCGGTGACTTTTCGGCGTAAACGACGCCCACTTCAACCTCCCCAACATACCCACAGTCACGCCCGTGACATGGGACGTGACTTCCACGTGGACCTCCTGAAGTCAACAATGCCATCAAATCACCGAAATCAGATGATGAATAGTGCCGACACGCCCACCGTCATGCCCGTGACCTGGGGTGTGACCGCCGCACTTTCAGCCGCAATGTTAGATCTCCAGTCAAATCACCACCTCCATTTGAATAGTAGTGACACGCCCCCTGACACACCTGTGTCAGAGGGCGTGTACTTGGAAAATTTTGTCTATAAAAGGCCAACTGTTGTATGAGTTAAGGGTTCCAAATTTTTGAATCATTTTATTGACAAGAGCTGTCGTTTGGAGCTTGCTTTAGTGCTATGTAAGAACTTCTCCCCCTCCTTCTTAAGTTTGTTTGTTTAGGCACTTGTAATCAACTTAATTTGTAATAAAAATCGTTAGTTTTTCATCCTTACATGCTCTGAAATGTCTCTAATGGCCTCCTTTTCACCAATCTTATGTATTTATGTTTTCATTTTCATATTGCGTGTGTGTGTGTTTGAGTTCAAATTGCAAAATTAATGTTTTAAAATGAATAACTTTTTGTTTTACTTTCATTTATGTCCAAATTTCTAGCCGTTATTATAGTCATTTTTGTTATCATACTCTTTACAATTGGTTAGACTTAGGATTTTTATGCTTCCAAATTCATTCTTATGAACTTGTAAAATAATAAAAAGGTGGTTTTCATTCCCCTTAACTTAGATTTTTCTTCGTTTTGATTATAAAACTGTTGCTTCTTTTTAGTTTTCTTCCACTTTTTAAACTGTTTTACAAAGCTATAAGAATGTATAATGTGTTATTTTAATTTTTCAAGAACTTTGATTTTCGTAATTACTTAAAAAAAATTTTGCTCAAATAATTTTTATTTAAACTTTTTATGCATTTCTAGCAAAAACTAACAATAAAAATGCAGACGTTTTAATTTTTCAGGCACTTGCTTTTCTCACTTTAATTTGAAAACTCTTTGCTCAAACAATTTTTATTTCAACTTTATATGCATTTCTACAGCATTCTAGCAGTAGAAATGAAGTTGTTTTAATTTTTCGATAACTTTGTTTTTCTTAATTTTTTTCGCCTGCGTGCGTGCGTGTATGAGATAAGTTTATCGCTTTCTCCAATTATATAGAGTGTATGCGTGTGCGCATTTATTTCCGCCTACTCGTTAAGAGTTAAATGACGTGTCTTTAATTTTTCACCTACTCATTTGGCTAGGATTTGCAAGCGTGAGTATTTATTTTCTGCAGTATGAGTATCAAATTTTTTGTCGTGTGTGTGTGTGTGTGTGTGTGTGTTTATTAATGCAAGTGTGTGTGTGTTTTTATTAATGCAAGTGTGTGTGTTTTTATTTATCGCCTACACATTTGAGTTAAATGACAGGTTTCTATTTTCCGCCTACTCATTTGAGTTAAATGGCTGGACTTTATTTAAGTAGGACTTGTTGTTTTTATTTTCCGCCGACTCATTTGAGTTAAATGGCTGGACTTTATTTAAGTAGGACTTGTTGTTTTCATCTTCCGCCTACTCGCTAGGAGTTAAATGGCCGGACTTCATTTCCCTCCTACTCGTTTGAGTAGGACTTGTAATTTTCAGCTTTTATTTACCGCCTACTCATTTGTGTTAAGTGGCAGGTTTTTATCTTCCGCCTACTCTCTAGGATTTAAATGGTCGGACTTTATTTCCCTGTAAATATTTGAGATGGACTTGTAATCGCATTTATTTCCTCCTACTCGTTTGAGTAGGACTTGCTTTCATTTCAGTCCTACTCGTTTGAGTAGGACTTACAAATTTTCAGCATATATTTCCCGCCCACTCGTTTGAGTGGGACTTGCAATTTCAATTATGTAATTTTCTCTTACTTGTAACTTAGTTTTACTTCTGTCTCTTTATTATGTGTTTGGATAAGTGCGGGTGTGTTTATTTGTAGTAATTTTTCTAATATTAGGTTATCTTTCTTTTCTTCTTATTCTCTTTATAGCCTTTCAGCGAATAGGTTAGAACGCTCGCCTAACCAAACTCATAAGCTAACCTCATTCTGATGAGTGGCTAATCGCTTTTAGCCCTTGGTATCGAAGAGCATTGGGATATAAAAAATATTTTTAAATAACTAAAGGTCTCATTTTTCAATTTAATTAAAAATTTAAGGTTTACCCCGGGTTAACGATGCGTAGAACCACATATCGATGTGTGGACTCTATTTCCGTTATCCATACACTAGCTAGCCGAGAGGCTGTGCGTATTGACTGATCACCCCTGGGTAAAGAGAGTTCCACACTAACCCTCAAGAGAGGAGGCGCGCTAACTCTACCGAATTGGGTACCCCACCCAATAGCGGGGTTCTTAGCATACTGCAGGCATTAAAAGGGATCCTTCATCGGTCGTGAGCCCGGTCGAATAGCCTTAATGTCAAGGTGAGCGATATTCCTAGAGATAAGTGAGCTCATTCTTTTGGAACCTCCACGGCCAAGTTTCCGCTGTAATTAAATTGAAACTTTAGATCTCTAGTTATTCAAATCTATTTTTAATCCTAACATAATTAGATAGCGAGTGTTATCTCTTCATCAACTTTAATCTTAATCTAGTTTCGCCCTATTTTAGATTAAAATCAACAACTTAATATTTTGGTAAAATAATAGTGCTTTCAGAGCAGTAGGGATAATCAACCCGTTCCCAGGAAATTTACGATCTGGATATTCCCCCGAATATTTTGTATTACTTGCGATAGGTGCACTTGCCTACCTAAGTAAGCCCGCGCTGATTGACTCATCGAACCAACCACCCACATAAGAGTCAGTTCGTGGGCTTCATCACCTATCGGTTA
This sequence comes from Platanthera guangdongensis, assembly GCA_039583875.1. Taxonomy (NCBI): domain Eukaryota; kingdom Viridiplantae; phylum Streptophyta; class Magnoliopsida; order Asparagales; family Orchidaceae; genus Platanthera; species Platanthera guangdongensis. The sequence goes on from CM077162.1 coordinate 110,271,213, forward strand.
GAGTAATCCTTGATAGGGACTGTAGAGGCACCTGAGTTTATGGCTTAGGTAACCATTCTCGTGTTATACTCCTCCTTTATTCTCTTTAGGTATCTCCTTATCTTAACCAAGTTCATACCCAAGGTCTATTTTAGACTAGGGCATATTATAAGTTATCGTGGTTAGTCATGTCTCTTATTGGGTTGAGTCTAACTCATTAACTAGAGAATTATAAGAAGGGATCTTCGCAGCCTGAGGTGCTCCCTACTGGGGGCAGGGTTTGCCGCAGGAAACAAAGAAGAATTCCAATTGTTAGCTGATGAACAAGTGGAATTAATGAAAAGGTGGACTTTACATGTGATTCCCCTTATGGGCACACCACTGCTTCTGCTGCTAGTTTGTCCGCAAACTAAGCTCGCGCGTGGGTGGCCTAAGGTTTTTTTGTGGACTACTTCACTTTCGATCGAGGTTTCCTCTGATACCACTTGTAAGACCCTTTTTTTTCTTTTTAAATCCCGGGGTCTTATGACCAGAACTTCCATTTTGAGGTGGCCCCGAATCTCGGGAAAGCCGCCACTACAAAATGCTGATTCTGCCAGCTTTTTCAATCATCACAAAGAGAGCAGCAATCATAAACAGTGTTATAATTCGGTCCACAAACATCACAAGTAATAAGAAAAATCACAACCAGTCCATAAATAGAAAAGAGAGTGTACTGTAAAGTAACAAAATCGAAATATAAACGGGCTTAAGCCCGATACATCAGATCCTCACTACAATCTCTCGCGGAAGCTGTAAAAAGACTATCACTCACGGAGCTGGTCGCTAGTCCTCCGGTACTAGACTGGCCCATCTCCATGCGCACCGTACTCTTCTGGTGCTGGTCCCTTAGCTGCTGGTCCCTGTCTCCCATTCGGAGCCCCTGTAATGTTGTGGTCCGAAAACTATTAGTCATAAAGACTAAGCCCTATCATCCCCTACCCCTCCCCACATGGCCCCTAGAGCACCGAGCGGGGAGGAGGAAAGGGAAGCTACAAAGGTGGAGAGTACAAAGTGGCAGGTGTTAGTGGAACTAGTCTAGCAGTTATATATATTGTCTAAATAACTAAGGAAGAAAGGTACAAACTAGCAGTTCTATAAAACTATGCAGTAAGGTAAACAAGTAGAGTAAGTAGCATATGTAAGAAAGACAAGATAAGAAATAAGTTACAAATAAGTAATCTTAACTTATATGAATGCCCATACAAATATATAAGTTAAGGGATCTTTAGCAAGGCTCCCATCGTATAAAAGTCCCATACCAATTTATACGTTGGGGTGTCGGTTGTATGCAAGTATGCTATGCCATGACTCATGCAAGTGCAACCCACGCACACGACTCTATGCGCACAGAACTTTAGTTCCCCCTATTTGGGAAGATAGCTTCACTCCCAGGAACCTCTGTAGTGGCAAACGGAGACAGTGGGTCGGGCTCCCCACTCCTAGGCGGGTATCCACACTATCAGGCCTAGCCCTCCCGTACGCCCCTAGAAGAACACAACCTAGAGTATTCGTGTACTAATGCTGACCATATCCACCAGACTTTCTTTGGCTAAGTGTCCCACACCGTTGAGTAAACGTATCGACGTCGGTGTGAATGACCGTCCGATACCGAAGACTCACCACCTTATTTTGTATCCAAAACCTTTTGAGCCGCTAGCTCCCCGGACTATCCGTCCGTGCATCTACCTTCCGAACGAACCGTCCGGATGGAAATCAAAACAACCTAATCAACCACCCGAGCTACCGGGGTGTGTGAATGTGTAACCCTAGTTATACTAGTTGCTCTTGAAATGTTTTATTCTTACTGTTTAGGTTAGCCCAGGACTGCACAAGGTATTCCCCGTGAAGGGCTCTCGAAGACACTAGGAACTACGATAAGATTACACCCAAAGCTCCCTTTCGCAAGGCACTTACTATTATTGGTTTATATCAGATTTCCCAAACCCTTACTTGTTGTACTGGATCTAACCCTAGAGTATTTGACACTTCCTCCCCACGGGAAAGACGATCTTTCATCGATCCCGAGCACCACCTAACACTAGACAAACCAACACCCTACTCATCCTATCGTCCAATGGTGAACTCATTTTTAATTATCCAACCAGCAAACATCTAACCCCAACTCATGTGCCCAAATTCATATTCCAAATTAAATTTTGCAGTTTTACTAAATGTAGACCAACCTAAGCTATGTGACGTGTAAAATGAGAGGTACCTAAAATATTCATCCAGTAACCCTATAATAATTAATGGAGGGCTGACATGACTGTTTTTGCCTAAATCCAGAATTTCATAATTTTCCTAATTTATCTGGTAATTTATTTAATTATTCTAGTAATCCAAAACCCCAAAGTTTGAACATGATGTACCAACACCAGACAAGTAAATGCCCCACAAAATTTATGATAAACATAATATGTCTATTGAACATAAAATACAAAGTTTCTCAGCTCTTTAGCAAGATTATGTCCCTAATTAATTAATTCAATATAAATACAATAAATGGAATTAAATAGAGAAGTACCTTAAAATATTATCCAAAAATTATACAAAATTTACCATGGCTATAGTATGACCATAAATCCTCACTAACTAAGTTTCATAACATCTTAAGCTAGTTTAACCATGATTTCATCACAATCATCCTTAGGGGGCAACTTAAAGATTTTAACTACAAGTATAAGTTAATATCTTCCAAACACCCTACAATAATTTCCAGAGGCTCCTACTGACCCTAAGACTAGTTTACCCAAGTTTCATCACTGTTCAATGAATTTTATTAACCTATTCTATCTCTACAAATTTTGTGCCCTAAACTAGAGTTAGGGTTTAGAGGGGCCTACTCATTCCCAAATCCCTTAAGAATTTTACCTGGAGGTTTTAGCTATTATATTTCTCACTCTACCAAGTCTCAAGTCCACACAAGGCCTTTTGATCACATGCCCTTCACAAGGCACCAAAGAGCATCCTTATGGTTTGGTCTTGGGTTCTAGGGCAAACTCACCCCAATCCACTCCATCTTCCATGGTAAGGTGTTACAAGCCATGCCAAGTCAGTGGACCTAATTTCAACCTCTGTTGAGGTGATTTGGCCACTTAAAAGCCAAAGTGCACTATTTGACCTAAATAGCCTTATTAGGGCAAGGCTAGGGTTTGCATGATTTCAACTCAAACCATCTCAAAATGATATGAAATTTTCACCAGAGCCTTATAAAGACCCCAAGGACCACTCACCAAATTTGGGAGGGTTTTGAGGTCATTAGACCTTTTAAATAATTCCTACATTATTTATTAAATTTCTACAAAACTTTTAGGAAAATGTTTTCTAAAAATTCCCAATTTTTGATATATTCTAGGCATAGGTAAGAATGACCCCCATCCAAAATATCAAGTCATTTGGATGGCTGGATTGATGGGGGCACTCAAAATAGTCTCTAGTCTAGCCTAGGTATAGTCCTCACCAAAACGGGTGCTGTGGTCAAACCACTGACCCAAATTAGTTCAAACCAATTTTAATAGATTCCATGGCTAAAATCTTCATGTTGGTCATTTTTCCTATAGGGGGCCCTAAATATTTTTGATATTTAATTTAAAACAACTCAGTAAACAGTTAGAAATTGATAAAACATGAATTAAATAAATCCAGATCAGCACGAATCTTAAAGCATATCCAGTGGCTCCTGGTCATCTTCTTCCTCCAGACAAGGACCATTATTGGCCGAACCTGGAGCCTATTCCAAGAGCATTTCCAAGCCACACGGCCACCTCCCTGGCCGGCCACCACCGCCACCGCCTTCATTGAGGTGGGGGCTATCGCCGGGCGGCGACACGACTGCCGGAGGGGTGGTTTCCAGCGAACCCAACACTCTATTTTTTTCGAAAAAACCATGGAAAACTCATCACATGATCTGGCTCATTTGAGCTCGATTTTTATCCTAAAAGATTCCTAAGATCTATCCGTAGAAGGAGTAAAGGAGGACCTTCAACCGTGCTTGCCGACGGGTTTGGTGGTGGTGTGCCTTGGACGGATTTTGGAGCTTTGGGTGTTCTACAACAGCACTACCAAATGGCTCGAATCCTTCAGTGGGATTGTGGAAACTCCTCCTCTGAGTCCAGGGATGCATTTAAAAGGGCTAAATGGGGGAGAGGAAGGGTGTAGCACCAATGGCCATTATTGGCCATGAAGGTGAAAAATTCGGTCACCTTTGGGTTCACTGAACTCGGCCATTAAGGGCTAATTATGGCTATTAGTCTCCTCTTAATTATCCAGGGAAGATGAATCCAGCAAATGGAGGTGAGGGGATGGGCTCTTGATCTCCTATGACCATTAATGGCTTTCTCTCCCCTCTTTCTCTCTCTTCCTTATGGGAGAAATTAATTTCATCCACCTTGTGTGGCTGGCCATGTCTATTCAACCCCTCAAAACTGATGAGGGGGAATGCATTCAGCCTTTGGAATCAATTGGAGAGGCCCTTGGTCTCCCTTGGCCATGAATGACCCCTTTCTCACTTTCTCTCTCCTCCATTAAAGGGAAAAATGGAGCTTTCTCTCTCCTACTCACCATGGCCGAATTTTGGTGTCTCCTCCAGCCTATTAGTAACCCACTAACTCAGATTAATAATAAGAATGAGGTTAGCCCAAGTGGGGGAAATGAGTTTGAGCTTGGGTGGCGCCCATTTAGGCTAATTTGACCTAACACTAGAATAGAGTTGACCTTGGTCAACATGACCATTTGGGATGACCCCAATGAGTCCTTGGTGACTCATTGGACTCCCTTAAGGTTTAGGAAGACTTGAGTATAGGGTTGGTTGGGCATCTTGGGGATCACTTGACCCTTAATTAGGGCACTTTTACCCCTTTTTGAAGCTAGGGTTGACTTGGGTCAACTTAGCCTCTTTGGTTGACCCCAATGGGTCCTTGGTAACCCATTGACCTCCCTAAGATCTAGGAAAGGTTGGGTAGGGTTATCTTGGCACTTTGGAGGTCACCTACCCTTAGGAAGGGTACTTTGACCAAATTAGGGCTAGAGTTGACTTTGGTCAACACAGACTCTTGGGTTGACCCCAATGGGTCCTTGGTGACCTATTGGCCTAATGTTAGGGTTAGGAGGGCATGGGTGGGGTCCATTGGCTAGGGGAAGTTCAATTGACCCTAAGTAGGCTAGTTTGAACCATTTAGGGTTAGGGTTGACTTAGGTCAACTTAACCACTTTGACTGCCCACAGTGGGTCCTTAGTGGCTCTATGGACTACCCAAGGTGGTTTAGGGTGTCATGGTTAGGTTATGGGGTCAAGTTGGACCCCTAAAGTCAAACCTTACGTCTAAATGTTGAGGATGAGCTATATGCAGACAAAGGTGATTTTCACCTTGACCCTTGTTCACTTGGTCCCTTGGGCTTCCTAGGGTTTTGTCATGACCTAGTCATGACCAAAACCACTCTTAGCGGTCTAGTTGGAAATGAGATGTTACAATCACCGCTTTGCGGTGACACCAACACACCCGGGAAGGTCGTCACTACAAAACACCGATCCTGCCGACCATACCGATTACAGAAGAGTAGAATAAATATAGGAGTAATGAAAACTCAGATATTAGTCCACATAATCACATGAAATAAATAGTTCTCCATGAAGGGAGAGTCCACTGTAATGATAAATCCAAGTACTAATAGAGAAAGGGCTCCTGCCCGATACATCAAAATCCTCACTACATATCACTCAATCATGGAAGCAAATCTATAATATCTACTAAAGATCGGGACTCACTATCCCTGATGCCTGAACTCCAGTGCTAGACTATCCCGTCTCCAAGCACACTGAACTCTGGGGATGCATCGCCTGGTTCGACTCCACGATCCCCTAAAATGATTTGGTCAACGTCTGTTTGTCTAAAATACTAAGTCCTATCATCCCCTCCACCTACCCCATGGCTCTTAGGCACCGAGCGGTGAGGAGGAAAGGGAAGGTAATGAAGGTGGAGAGTGACAAAGTGAGCAGGTGACGGCGGAACTAGTCTAACATGAGCATATAACCATAGCAAGTATAAGTAAGAAGTATAAGTACACGAGAAGAAGTAAACAAGTATAGTATGAGGTGGTAAGAACACGTAAAGTAAACTAAGGAATAAGTAAAAGTACAAGAAGGTAAACTAAGTAAGTAAGCATGACCTATAGGAATGCCCATAGAAACCTATAGACCAAGGGGTCGTCTTGCAAGGCCTATTCTATAAAGAGTGGCATAACAATTTATACAATAGGTGTTAAGGGTTATATGCAATGTGCTATGACATGCAAGTATGCTATGATATGAACATGAAAGTGAAACTCACACACCCGACTCTGTACACACAGACCTTTAGTTCCCCCTTTCTAGAGCCTAACCTCCCAGGATACCTCCGTAGTGACAAACAAAGCGGTGGGTTGGGCCTCGCCCACCTTTAAACCGGTATCAGCACTACCAGTCAGATCTATCGTATGCCTCAACACTGGTGCACTAAGCAGAGCTCCTGCGTACTCTTGCCGGTTGCCGCACTGGACTTTATTTGGCCAAGTGCTAAACCACACTTGCCGAGTCAACGTATTGGTGTAGGTACGATGACTCTCTAATACCGAAGACCCACCACCTTATATCTTATGCACATGCAGTATTAATGTATTTCCCACCGAGCCAAAGGTCTCTGGACAATCCCATCCGTCACAAATATCTAACGAGCCAAAGCTCCCCGGACTAACCCATCCATCATAAAACCATCTAAGCCATCGACTCCCCGGGCTAACCTGCCCATCACCAAAACCACCGAGCCTACCGCTCGTGAGACCTAACCTAACTCCCACAACACCGGGGAGTGTGAGTGTAAGTGTAATCCTAGAGTATTTATAATTACTCTTGTATTCCATTTAGTCTTACAGCTTATGTTAACCTTGGACTGCCCAAGGTATTCCCCGTGAAGGGCTCTCAAGGGCACTAGGAACTACGAAAGCTGAAGCCCAAAGCTCCCTTTCACAAGGTACTTATTATTGGTTATTACCCAATTCTCAATCCCTTTTAACATTATTCTGGATCTAACCCTAGTGTATTTTGACTCTCTCTCCACAGGAAAGACGATCTTTCGTCGATCCCGAGCACCTCTCAACACTAGTCAACCCATCACTCTCCTCATCATGATTACTAATGAAGCTCTCTTTTTCTTTTTCACTTTACCAAGATCAGTAAACTATTAACCTCATCTCCCTATGTCCATTCCACATGTTATTACAATTTCCGTAGTTTTACTAAATTCAGACTAACCTAAGCTATATGATGTACATGTAGGAGGTACTCCAATTTGTCATCCAAAAGCCCTAAAATAATTATTAGGGATCTATCCTGACACAATTAGCCTAAATCCAGAAACTTGTAAGTTTCCTAATTAATTTAGCATTTATTAAAGTTTCCCAAAAATTAGGCCATGGGTAATTTTGAACATGAAGTACTAGATTTCCTTAAGTTATGGCCACCCAAAATCTATGAACACTCTATGATTCCAAAATAACAGATAATACTAAGTTTCACAAACTTTCATAAAAGTATCAGCCCCTAAATAATTAATTCAAGATAAATACAATAACTAAAAATAAAGAGAGAAGTAGCTCAAAATATTATCCAAAAACTACACAAAAAATACCAGGGCTTTAATATGATCATAAATCCTTACAAACTAAGTTTCATAACATTTCAAGTTAGTTTATCCATGATTTTATCAAAATCATCCATATGGGCAATATAAAGGTTATAACTACAAGTATGAGCTAATGTCTTCCAAACATCCTACAATAATTTCTAGAGATTTATATTATTATAAGAACACTTCTACCAAAATTGCATTAGGATCCAATGTCATATGTCCCTTAAATATTTTAATATAAGGTATAGGCCTAAACTATCCCTAATTGGTTTAAGTTGTATGACTAAGTATAAATGTCATAAAATTCCTTCCTATGGCTATTTACCATCCTAGGATTACATAAACTAAACCCCAAGTCTATTCATGGACATATCACACCATGTCCTTCACAAACCCCCAAAGTTTAAACTTAGGGTTTGAACTAGGGTCCTAGGGCAAATCCACCCTAATCCACCCCAAACTCCATGTGAGGGTGTTTAAACTATCCTTGGGGCTCTGTCCAAAGTCCCAAACCCTTTGGGTGAGGATTGGCCCCTCCATGCCCCAAGCTCACTCTTTGCCCTAAATTAACCCCTTAAGGGCCATACATTGGTCTCACCAAACACCTGTCCGAATCAAACCCAATTAGGCTGAAATTTTAACCAGTCATGCCATGAGCCTAAGAGATAGAGACCAAAATTTTGGTGGGTTTAGAGGTCATTAGACCTATTAAATAATTCATGCAAGGTTTATTAAATTTCAACAAAAACTTTAGGAAATATTTTTCAAAAATTCTAATTTTTGGATATATTATAGGTACAGGTAAGAGTGACCCCCGGCTACAATTTCAAGTCCTTTTGATGGGGGACACTCAATTTAGTCTCCAGTCAATCTTATGTATAAACTATACCATTTTGAGTGCTGTGGTCAAAACACTTACCCAAATGGGCCGAAACCAATTTTAAAATAAAGTAGACACAAATGTCGAGAACTTTTGTGACTGGCAACTTTTCCTAAAACGACATCTAAGGACCTCATTTAACTGCATCATAATATGCATGTAAAAAGGTAATTAATAACTATATTACTTATATATATATATATATTTAATAATAAAATAATTGATATAATGTTCATCTTCTCCAAAGCACAAACAGAACCCGAAACGCCACCTGTAGCATTTGTGTGAGCCACCGCCGGCCACCCGACCACTTCTCTGGCCAACCACCGCCACCACCAGCTCCGGTGAGGTGATGGCTATCGCCCAACGGTGGTTTGGCCACCAGAGGTGGTGGTTTCCGGCAAACCCGCCACCATGAAATTTCAGAAAATCTCCAATTTTCCTCACTTGGATTGGCTCGTTTGAGCCCGATTTCTCAGCCTAATTTGATCTAGGATACTAGCACAAGGAGAGAGGAGGAGAAGTGGACATTGTTTGGGGTTCAACGACGGCGGCGGAGGCGGTCGGCCATGGCATTTTCCCTCTCCGGTGAGCTTGCCCGATTCCTCGATCCTCCACCAAAACCATTAATTCAATACATTATTTTGACTGACAAGGACGTTTTGAAGGTGATGGGATGATCAAAAGTGGGAATAGGGGGCTGTATTGGGAGATTTATATTTTTCATGGGAGGGGAGGTGAAGGGGTGGTTGGCCATGGTGGTTGGGATCCTCCATTGATGGTGGCTGGTTGGAACTAATGGGGAGATGAACCTTAAGCATAAGAGAATCCCAAAGGATGCTTAGGGGAGGTGGAAGGAGTGACCCATGGTCTTCCTCCGTTAATCCTCCCTCCTTTTCTTCTTTCTCTCTCCTCCATTAAGGGGAAAACTCTCATTTTCTCTATCCTAGTCACCCACTCCGAAATTTATGTGACATTCCACATAAATATCAGCCCCCTAAAGTTAATGGGCCACTCATTTTGGGATTAGCCTAAGTGGCTTGGGCTTTGTTAGGTTATTTAGGCTAGTTTGGCCTATTTTAGGGTTGACTTGACTTTGGTCAACTTGACTACTTGGGTTGACCCAAATGGGTTCTTAGTGACCCACTGTACATCTTAAAGGGTTAGAGAGGTTTAGGTGGGGTCATCTTGACAAGTTGGAGGTCCATTGGCCCTAGATAGGTCACTTTGACCATTTTAAAGGTTATGGTTGTATTTGGTCAACTTAACCTTTTTAGTTGACCCCAATGGGTCCTTGGTGACCCAATGAACCTTCTAAAGGGGTAGGGATGTTATGGTGGGGTCAAAGAGTCAAGGTGAGGTCCTAAAGTCAAGCCCTAGGTTAGATAATCAGAAAGTGTTATTTGCAGACCATGGTGATCTCACCTTCATTCCTAGGTTCACTTGGTCTTCTTGAGCTTCCTAGGGTTTTGTCATGACATAGTCATGACAAAACCATCTTAGGGGTCTAGTTGTTTGAGGGATGTTACACCGCGATCCCCTCTCCATTTCCGCGCATCAACAAACCGCTTGTGGTCTCTCTCCCGCTCCGCCCTCCCTTGCCAGTCGCTCTTCTTTGCGACCTGTTCTGTTCGTGTGACTTTGTTTTTTCCTTCTTGTGTTTGCGCTTGATGTTTTGTTCCCGCAGCTTATTTATTCTGTTGTGTTCATGCAGGTTATTTTCTCTACCCATGTGGTTTCCTGTTGCTTTCTGTGGACACTCCGACTCTCTCTTCTTCTACTACTTTATCCGCTCTTCCTTCTCTTTCTACTTCTTCTACTTCAGCTTCTCGTAATTTGTGTACAACTTTAAAGCTCACTGACCCCAATTACCCTGACTGAAGTGTGTCCTTTGTTTTCCTATTATGCTCTCAACGTAAGCTCCACCATTTAACTATTGATCCCCCGACTTATGGCTCTACTTCTTATGATGATTTGGATGCTAGTGATGCCTTAGTGAGAACATGGCTAACCAATAATTTATCTGATGAATGACTTCTTGTAATTAGACATGACATGAAGGTCAAGGATGCATGGACTTATCTTGGTGCCTTGTACTCCAAGGGAGCGCAGACTTCACGCATCTATACTTTATATGCAGATATTTTTGCTCGGCCTATCGTGACTCTAGCTGCAGCCTATCAAGAAGTTCAAACTCTTGGTGCTGAACTTCTTCAGCATCAATCATTTTCTGCAATTCTCGCTGAGCAACATAAACACTTTCAAGAATAACTTGTTGTTTGCTACTTGCTTTGTCTGCCAAAATCTTATGATATGATTCAACAACAGATTCTTGGAGAGGATGACACTCCAACTCTGGATGCTACTGTCACTCGCATATCTGCTGTTATTAGTCTTCTTCAACGTCCTTTACTTCCATCTCCTGATATTGTTGCTCATCCGGATCGTCATGATATCTCCGGTGGTCGAGGGGGTTGTACTGGTGGCCATGGTTACTCTAAGTATCTTTGCTCTCATTGTCGCAAGGTTGGTCATCTGGTTGATCGCTGCTGGACCAAAAATCCTCATCTTTGCCCTTCTTCGGCTAATTCCCCCTCCAAGAAGTCTGCTTCTTCTCTTACTACCTCTTCGGGTGCTGCTCAGTTTCCACTATGGGTAGGTGGTTTATTGATTCTGGTGCAATTAGTCATATGACAGAGAATTATCATGTTTTTTCTTGACTAGATAAACATAACAGGTTCCCTCCAATTCTTGTTGCGGATGGTTCACCGTCTCTGATTTGTGATTCTGGCATTGTGCATGTCCGAACAAAAAAAGAGAAGCCGAAATTTGGACAAAACATAGAGTTTTTATTTCCAAAAAGTGTATCTATTACAAAGGTACGGCCTGTAACATCCCCATCCATCACTTAACATATAACAGAAGGTCCGGCCGGGGGCCGACGCCATATACGACGGACATACCAAGGAGTTACTAAATTGAAACCATAATCCAATATTTCTCATCCTACCACAGAATGCATTCTAGCAAAAGTAATTAAAGATTATAAATAGAACCTAACAATAACATGAATGTCCACTACCACGGCTAGGAATGTGAAACAAATACACAAATAGGGTCTTGGCCTTAAGGCCTTATAATGTTCAACTTGAATTAAAGTGTATTATATACTTCGCCACGTAGGCCAGCCACACATGAATGATAAAATAAAACAAGAGTTCGCTTGGGCCTCCGAGGGCCAACACAGCATTTCTGGGCTTCAGCCCACTACTTCTCGCTTGGCTCAGCAGCACCTGCGCGCAACAATCCACCACACGGTGGCAAACAAAAGCAACGGTCAACATTAACTGACCAAATTATAATGACCCACCCCTCTCTCGGGGTGGCGGTGCTCCTTCCCTGCAGGCATTAGCTTAAACAACACTTGTCAATCAAAATATGCAACTTAAGCACCATTATACACAGACATTGGCACAAACACCCAATGCCCCGTGCTCTCAGGGCACATTCTTGGTGCACAGGATCTCAAAGGTCACACCACCATTCTCTGTGATGTTATGAATTGCTTTATTTTCTCATTTCAGGTTAATCTGGGCTGCCAATATTCATTTGGAGCTTGCAGAACTGATCAGGAGAAGAAGATGGCGATATCTGGAGAAATCACAATTTACACGCCTCAGTCATGGGCATGACCTTTAGGTCACGGGCGTGATCCACAAAGGAGCTCCAGAAGTCATTTCCACATCGGATTAAAGCTACATGCCGAGGACACAGGCGTGACCTCATAGTAACGGGCGTGCTACAAGGCGTGACATACAGGCGTACCGCACATTATGAAGGCAGTTTCAGATTCAACAGTTTCAAGCTAACATGCCCTAGGTCACGGGCATGACATATGGGCTTGACCTCTTCAACAACCCCAGATTAACTCCCATCGTTTTTCCTTCCCGCCATTTCCAGTATAGCTTGACACGCCGTAAGTCACGAGCGTGACCTAGGGGCATGACCCAAAATTTAAAAGATTTTGGTGGTTTCTCGCCAACGTTCCCAGGCTTTCAAAAGAGCGGTTTCGAGCCTTACATGCCCTAGGCTACGGGCGTGACCTAGGGGCGTGACTACCAATCACTGTGGCTATAAATTCCAGAAAAATTCAGAGAACAGGGGAGGAAGATTTGGGTAGCTTTTTGTAGTTTAGTTTAGGTTCTTTTATGTAATTTTCATTTCCTAGTTTAACTTTTATTTTAGTTATTTTCAATTCAAGTCTTCTTCCCTTTCCAATCATGATTCTCTTTTCTTTCTTTTGTATTTCTTTCATTATGATGAGTACCTAAATTTTATTTAGCACTTGATCATGATGAACTTTGGATGAAATAAAGCTTTCTATATTTTTATTTAAATAGTCAAGTTCTCTATTTTGCTTTCTATCGATTTATCTTTGATTTATTTTCTATCGAATTCATATTTAGCGGATATGTTCTTCGAAACTAGATCTGTATCATAAATGACCGAGAGGTTGCGGATACGAGTAGATCGCTCAAAGATAAAAGGAGTTGCATGCACTCCTCGAGAGAGGATGACATAAATCTTCCGGATTGGAGTCAAATCCAATAGTGGGGTTCACCGCTTAAAACAAACTTAGGGGTTTTGACTGGCCGAGGGGTCTTAATCGATCAACCTAGGGTTAGTCAAAAGCATGAGCTCGAGAGAGATGCTATTTTATTTTAGGAACCTCCACGGTCGAAGTAAGTGATTAGGAGCTTGTATCTTTTACCATTTCATGAAAGTCTATTTTATTCCAAAGGGATTCTAAATCAAGTGTTAATTTGCATTCAATAGAAATTTCTCTTTTAGTTTAATTATTCTCTATTTTTAATATTCGATAAAATAATATAAATTCGTGTGAGTAGAAGTACTCAACAGACCTGAAAGAATACGACACTTGATATTCTTAAAATATCTTACACTATGAACAATATGTGCTCTTGCCTATAGTTTGTAGAATTTGGAGAGATTACTAATCATAAATTTTATCCATCACTACTGCCGCGCGGTACCTAAATTCAACATATCGTTTCGAGCGTAACCGCCCAAACCTTCTAATCATAGGCTGACACGTGGCCACGCCATTACGGATTCACTATCGCCGCACGATAGAATGCTAATGCCAAGCGGTAGCCGACGTCGGTTACGACAATACACATGCCTCTATCGCTGCATGCTAACTGCTACCGCCGCACGGTAGAATACCGAGACCTCCTTCAATTAAATTGGCGCCACTATCGCCCGCGGTAATACTATTGTCGGGCGATAGCTTCCCAAGAACTTTGACAGAATAATTCCTGGCTACCGCCGTATGGTAACAAGTTTTCACCGCGTGATAACAAGTTTCCGCCGCGCAGTAACATCTTTATCCAGAACTCAACGCTCTCGACGAAATCGACGCTAACCCTGGAGCTACCGTCGTGCGGTAACTAGATACCGCCGAGCGATAACCCCAGAGAAGCATCTCCAGCTTTAAGATTTTTGGGGCGTTACAATTCTCCCCCACTTAAAGAATTTCATCCTGAAATTTAGTGATGCAAAAAACTAAGGAACTAAATCAACTTTAAACTGTGTACCTCAATTGAATAACTCGGGGAACTCCGACTTCATGGTTTGCTCCCGCTCCCATGAAAGCTCCTCTCGACCACAATTGTACCAAAAGACCTTGCCCATCTTGATCTCTTTATTACGTAGTCTTTTGACTTCTACATCCTCAATTTGAATGTGTACAACCTTGGGCTCGCGGGAGGCCTTTCCAGTGGCTGTGACCCGGAGAAGCTGGCTAGAGGTACTTGATAGGCGAGTGGGAACGAGTGGCCAACGCATAGGGGGCAGGATGGGGGTTCTCTATAGTAGACGAGATGCCCTTTGGGGTCGCGAGCTTCGACCTAGAAGGCGAGATAGCCTATAGGGAGAGAGGTCGACGTGACGAACATGTGGGATCATCTCTCCTGCTAGTCACTTTCCCTACTCGCCGCATAGGAGGGAAGATGTTTTTACCTTTTTACTCCCAAGGGGGATTTTACTCTTCTGCCCCAGGTAATTTTACACTTCTACCCCTAGTGGTCTGCATATAGCTCTTCAGGACAGCGGAGTTTGCATGTTGGCAGACACGACCCAGGGTATTTTGGTAATTTCAGGTCGGTTCAGTATGGATATTTGCAGATCAAACTCAGAGGTCTATAAATAGACCGACAAGATGCCTGGAAAAGGTTGTTGAACCTTTCCATATTCTTCCTCAGAGGCACCTAGCTCAGCATTGGCTACAGAGGGGAAGGACTTCAGTTTCTTCCGGGTAAGAGGTGAGACCTCTGAGCTGATACCCCTCGGTCTATTTTTAGGTTTGCGACTCACATCAGGAGGGTTGCTCAAGAGGAGTAGGTGTGGGTTGCAACCTCTGGTCGGAACTCTAGGCGGGATCGGGTAGCTGGTTCCAACATTTTTGGTGTGGTGAGCGTGGACCGCAGCCCTCAGAGAAGAATCTTGAGCAGCCACATTGCGGGAGGTCACGGAGAAGGAGATAGAGATGGGTCGGATAACCCGGGAGGATTTATTGGAAGGGAACATTTCATGGTGTCAATCAAAGGCATCATGGACTTACTGTAAGGGATCTCACGACAAGGGGATTGTTCAACCCCGCTACATCAGGTGCCTGCTCTCACGCCACAAGAAGAGCTCGTCTCGGCGTGAGTGGGAGAAGATGCTTTGTGGAGGCGACCGGGGAAGGAAGTGATGGTGGAAGGAGGTGGGCGAGACATGGTGGGAAGGGAGATGTTCCCCAGCCCCGCGAGCACCGTCTTGCCAGGGGAGGTCGTCGCGCGAGTAGGGGCGGCGAGACCAGTGGAGAGAGGGGTCACGTTTTTGTGGGTTGATCCTATCGGCTCCCATCCCGGAAGGTTCCGGGAACCCGAGATGAACTATTATGCGGGGAAAGATGATCCCCTCCATCACTTACAGTGGTTCGAGGATGCGGTCTCGATCAGGCCCATGATGGACGCGTTCAAGTGCTGTCGTTTTGCCATCACTCTGAAGGACAAGGTTAGGGACTGGTTTCACCAGCTCCCAACAGGCTCGATATACTGCTTCGGTGACCTGAGCAGGAGTTTTTAGCTATGATTCTCGACATCAAAGAAGAGTAAGAAGAACCCAGAGTCGATCTTTTTGATTAAGCAGAGGGGGACGAATCCCTAGCTCAGTATGTAGATAGATTTTAGGAGGAGATCTTGGATATTCTGGAGGTGCCTGGATTCACCCTCCAGATGGCCTTTACCGTGGGGCTATAGGAGGGCTTCTTCAGGATGAGCCTCACTCGGAAGGTGCCACTGTCATTCAAAGGGTTGATGGAGAAGGCTGTGAAGGAAATAGCTATGGTGGAGGCGAATCCAGCTTTCACAAAAAAGCTAGCAAGGCTGACAGAGGTGGAGTTGAGAGAATCAGGAGGGAGACAACAGGAGGTGAGGAGAAGGGAAGAGCCGAGGGCGCAAATGTATTAGGAGTTGGGATGGAGGCAGCAGGGAGGCCCAATCCAAGGGCAAGGGAGAGGATTTCTCCAGGGGGAAGGAACCAACCGAGAGGACATGGAAGATTTCACCAGCAAGGGTGGGCGTACGGTCATAGACCACCCCTACCCCCTCCACAGCAAGCTATGACAATCAGCCGAGGGAGTGGTAGAGGCCGGGAGAGAGGAAGAGCAGGAGTAGGAGCTGGGAGGAGGAGAAACCCTCAGGAAGGGAGACAGGGGAGGGGGGAGGTAGCCTTACCATACTGTGACTTCCACGAGGAGGAGGCTCAAGCAACGGCTACCTGCCCAGAATTCTTGGAAATGAGAAGAGCTTGAGAAGTAGGAGAGCAGCAGAGGCCGATGCGAATAGAGGAGGTGACTGGAACCAGAGAGGAATATCGATGTGTGGATCGAGCGGATGTAGGAGATTGAGGGGGGATTGGAGTAATCCATGGGGGGTAGGGATCGAGGCTACCTGAAAGGCGAGCCTTCATACTATATACCGTCGAAGCTTAGCCTTGATGTCACAATCTCCTCCCATAGATGAGAAGATCACCTTTTCGAGAAAGGATATGCCAAACCATGAAGACCACTTCTGTGACGCACTCGTGATCCGGACCGCCATTGAGAACTTCATGGTATCGCGGATCCTGGTGGACAATAGGAGCTCAGTGAATGTTATTTTTAAAAAGGAGTTTAACGAGATGAGGGTGGAGGCCCGGAGGGTGCTGTCGGCAGATGGATGATTTTTTGGATTCTCAGGAGAGAGGAAAGAAGTCGAGGGGGAGTGGGACTCCAGGTAACCCTGGGGGGGCTATCCAGAAACTGCCGCTTTTCATAGTGGATGCCCACAACAGTTACAATGCCATTTTTGGATGCCCCTTGATCAGTTCTTTTAGATGTGTTCCGTCATCTTTTCACCAGTGCTTGAAGCTCAACTCCGGAGGTACCCAAATCAGAGTGCGAGGAGATCCGAAGGCGGCCAGGGAATGCTACGTGATGGCGGTGAACACTATCTCATGGAAGGAAGAGGCTGAGGAGATGGAGAAGAGGATGGAGCGATGGCAGTAGGAGCTTGGTGGCGAAGCAGAGGAGAAAGGAGAAGAAGAGGTTGGAGGAGAGGGAGAAGTGGAGATGGTAGGAGGCATTGCGGTGGAGCCGGAAACGGCAGGAGAGAAGGACGGAGAGATGGGGATGGTATTGGGGAGAGGTGAAGAATAGGTCGGAGGAGTGGGAGAAGTGGAGATGATAGGAGACATTACGGTGGAGCCCTGAAACGGCGGGAGAGAAGAATGGAGAGATGGAAGTGGAAGAGGAGGGGGAGTCGAAGGAAGATAGAAGGAGGAGGAAAGATAAGAGAAAGATGTGAGAAGTAGGAGGGTCACCCGGGGGGAGCCCGACTGGGAAAAAGAAGAATCTCACTACTGGAAGGAGAGAACACTAGCGAGCATGAGATGGAGAAGCTTGGGGAGGAAATGATGGTGACTATCACGGAGGACGAGGCCGGAGAACATGATGTGCTGGGAGAGCAAGAGGGAGAGGATGAACCGTTAAGGCTAAAGGTAGCCGTGGAAGTACTAAAGATGGAGATCCTCACCAAAGAAGGAAGGAAAGAGAAGATAAAGGTTAGTGGCGAGCTCAGCCCGGAAGACCAGGAGGAGATCAAGGCATACGTGCAAAGGAACATTGACGTCTTCGCCTGGAGCGCGACTGACATGCCAGGGGTTGATGCGGACGTGGCCTGCCACCATCTCAACCTCGACCCCAAGACTTGCCCAGTGCAACAGAAGAAGTCGGCCATCGCCTGTAAGATGGCCGGACCCATTAGAGAGGAGGTAGAAAAGCTACTTAAGGCAGGGTTTGTGTCTGCTTGTAAGTATCCGGGGTGGGTGAGCAATGTTATAATGGTTAAAAAGGGGAGGATAAGTGGAGAATGTGTGTAGATTTCTCTCTTTTAAATAAAGCGTGCCCTAAGGATTGTTACCCCCTGCCTCGAATCGACGCGCTGGTTGACTCAACCGTCGGTTTCTCACTTATGAGTTTTTTAGATGCATTTTTGGGATATCATAAAATACGCATGCACCCTCCGGATATCAAGGGTGTCACCTTTATCACGGAGGATGGGTGATTCTATTTTAATATGATGCCATTTGGGTTGAAAAATACGGGGGAAACTACCAAAGAATGATGGATTGGATCTTCCGAGAGCAGAAAGGAAGGAACCTCGAGGTTTATGTGGATGACCTGATGATCAAAAGTCGGGACCTCAGATCTCATGTCTCGGATCTTGAGGAAACCTTTGGAACCTTAAGAAAATATAAAATGAGGCTCAACCCCTAAAATGTATTTTTGGAGCTAATAGGGGAAAGTTCCTAGGGCATCTTCTCACCCCATCCAGAGTAGAACCCAATCCCGATAAGGTGAAGGCAATTCTAGAACTGGAGTCTCCCAGAAATGCCAAGGAAGTTCAATGTCTCACCGACAAGCTGGCCGGGCTGAGCAGGTTTCTCTCTCGAGCCGGGGAGAAATGCTCGCCTTTCTTCCGGATGTTAAGAGGGGGAAAGAAGTTCGAATGGACCCCCGAATGCGAGAAGGCTTTTCAGGCTCTAAAGCAGCAGCTCACCCAGACGTCTCTACTCTAGGGGCCAAGGGAAGGGGAGGTCTTGTTCTTATACTTAGGAGTAGGGACTGGGGTTGTGAATTCGGTTCTCGTACGAGAGGAAGGAAAAAGGAATTCTCGATCTATTACGTGAACAGGGTCCTAAAGAAGGGGGAGCTCGGGTACCCCATCCTTGAAAAACTAGCATTTGCCCTCATCATATCGGCCAGGAAGCTTAGGCCGTATTTTCAGGCTCACTCTATTCAGGTGGTGACGGATCACCACCTACATCACATCTTGGAGGGGTGGAGCACTCTGGGAGGCTGTCCAAGTGGTCGCTAGAGCTCAGTGAAATCGACCTAGCTTTTATTCCTCAGCTTGCCATCAAGGCACAGGCGTTGGCCGACTTCCTAGTAGACTACATAGTTGAGGTCCAAGAGGCTGAAGCATCCCCTCAAGCGGCTTGGAAGATGATGGTAGATGGGGCGTCAGGAAGAAATTCCTTTGGAGGGGGAATGATCTTGGTAAGTCCAGAGGGGACCAGGATTGAGCAGGCCTTGAAGATCCACTTCATGATCACCAACAACCAAGCAGAATATGAGGCGATCATCGCAGGGCTCAGGTTAGCTCGAGAGTTGGGCATACAAGATATTGAGGTCATGACGGACTCCATGGTGGTCATGGGCCAGATTAAAGGGGAGTTCGAAGCAAGGGAACCCACCCTCCAGCTGTACCTAGGGAAGGTCAAAGAAATCATCGAGCAGTTCCGAAGCTTTTCAATTCGGCACATCCCGAGGGAGGAGAGTACTCAGGCTGACCAACTCACCAAGTATGGCCCTCGAGCTAGAGGAATGAGGACAGAGCTTTTCAGGCCGTCCATAGAAGAGGGAGAACTCATGGAGATAAGCCAGCAAGGGTCTTGGATGGACCCCTTCATCACCTTTTTGACCTCGGGGCAACTGCCCGCGGGCGATCTCGATAAGATGCGTGCCAGCTACAAATCGGCGTACTACCTGCTAAAAGATGGGGCTTTGTACCATAAGACACTGTCGGGTCTGCTGGCTCGATGCGTGTCAGAGGAGGAGGTTCCAAGGGTTCTGGAAGAAATTCACTCAGGAGAATGTGTCAGTCACTCATGAAGCCGGACTTTGGAGGGGAGAGTGCTGAGGTAGGGGTACTTCTAGCCTACCCTCAGGAAAGATGCAGAGGAGTTCGCAAAAAGATGTCAAAAGTGTCAGGAGTTTGCCCTCCTGCAACTCCTTCCAGCCCAGAGGTTACGAACCATCACGGCTCCTTGTCCCTTCGCTATATGGGGACTAGATCTAGTGGGTCCTTTTCCCCAAGCTAGTGGCCAAAGGAAATTTCTGCTGGTCAAGGTAGACTACTTTTCAAAATGGCTGGAGGTGAAGGCGTTGCCCAAGGTGACTTCACAGGTGGTCAAAAAGTTCATATGGGGAGAGATCATCTGCCAACATAGGCTACCACTGCCCATCGTGACTGATAACAGGCCACAATTTGCTAGTAGGAAATTCGTCGACTTCTGCATCCAGCTGGGCAAAGACCTCCGTTTTGCCTCGGTTCTTCACCCGCGGAGCAATGGATAGGTGGAAGCAACAAATAAGATCATTGTTAACCTTTTGAAGAATAAAGTGGAGAACCTAAATGGGAGATAGGTGGAACAGCTCCCTTCAGTCCTCTGGGCCTTGAGAACCACACCAAACACTGCCACAGGAGAGACCCCCTTTAAGCTCTCTCATAGTTCGGAAGCTATCATACCAATAGAGTTTTAGATCACATCATTAAGAGTAGCCGTTTCAAGAGAGGGAGACAAAGGATGGTTGACAGAGAACGTGGAAGAGCAAAAACTCTCTCTTAATCTAGTGGAAGAGCTCAGGGATTTGGTGAGGATTCAACAGGAGGAGGTCAAGCGCCGGATGACGAAATACTTTTATAAGCATATATTGATCAAGCAGTTCCATAAGGGTGATCTGGTTCTCAAAAAGGTGGATGCAGCAGGAAGAGGGGCCTCCGTAGGAAAGCTCAATCCAAATTGGGAGGGTCCTTTTGTAGTAAATGCGATCTTGAAGTCAGGAGGGTACCACCTCCAGGATGTGGACGGGGTATCCCTTGATCGCGCCCAAAGTGGCGATGACTTAAAAAGATTTTATCCATGACAGTCTTTGTTCATTGCATTTTTTATTGTTCAATACTTGCAATTTTGATGTGACCTTCTGATATGATGGAATTGCAGTTGTCTCTTTTCATGATATTAAAGGTGAAATGACTGCATGGAGTGTAACACCCCCACCCGTCACATGGCATATAACGGTGGGTTCGTCCGGGGCCCCACGCTATATGTCACAGACAAGCGGCGGAATTACGTGTGGAAATCAAACTTTATTTGTATCCTATCTCAAAACATTCTAGCGCAGCATTTTAAGTTATCATGAACTCAACTCAAAGAATGTCCACTACTATATAAACTCCACATTTATATATCCAAACAAGGAATGTAGACAACACACACACATACATGGCCTTA
This sequence comes from Platanthera guangdongensis, assembly GCA_039583875.1. NCBI lineage: Eukaryota > Viridiplantae > Streptophyta > Magnoliopsida > Asparagales > Orchidaceae > Platanthera > Platanthera guangdongensis. Next base: position 110,292,458 of record CM077162.1, read on the forward strand.
AGGCCTTACAGGTTTTTCTTTACACAAATACAGCTTCGTATATCGGTACGCAGACCGACCACACATGAAATCCAAACACTTCGCCCGACCTTCAAGGGCCTTAAGCAGCAAGCCTCCATTCTGCTCATTCAATTCAGGCATCAGCACCTGCAATTAGATATCCACCAAGAGCGGCAAACAAAGTAACGGTCAGCTTTAGCTGACCAATTATAACAACCCTGCCCCTTACCCGGGGCAGTGGTTCCTTCCCTGTATGCATTGCCATATCATAATCTCTATCAACTTAGCAATCACAATCACATCACAAATGACATTATCCACCAGACGGTCCGTGCACTCAGGGCACCTTTTTGGTATACCGGATATCCCAGTCGTACACCACCGATCATGGGTTATAAATTTTTTAGCTAGCTGGTCCTAATCACCACAACACACATGCTGTGAGCATTCCACCCAAACCATTCAGAGGTCCTAACCGCACATCAAAATTGAGCATTTAGATCGACCCACCACTGTGGTGTAGCAAGCTGGGTATGACCGCAGCCCCCATTTGCATTGCCACACATCGATCTCCCATAATAACCAGGTAGAGGTCAGCCTTTTTCCCGTGCTCACATCGTCAATACCGCAGCTTGACACGGGTCAGCTTTCCCTCCTGATCAGCCGCAGCTTTTCACTGCTCTCGCAGAGCAAAGAGCACCCACAACGCTCATAACACAAGGGGCTTAACTAAAGACACCATTCATCCAGAAGCAACATCACATATCGTTCATTCATCCAAACACAAAGTACATATTTCATATTGTTAAATCCACGGAGTCTTCTCCAGTTTACCCATAATTATCACCAATCTAGACGACCAGTCCAGATGGGCTTCACACAGCATGCCTATGCCGCACTCCATACTTCCAGCTCTAAATGCAGACTCAACCAAGGAATCGCTTACGAGATCCACCTCTTGGTGGAGGATTCCACGCACATATATAAATAAAGGACTTCGATGTCCAAGAAGGAGATTGCTACCCTCGAAGATCACTTCGGCACCATGAAGTAGCTGGATGGAAATCACTGCCTCGGCGTTGCCTTGACGAATCCGCTCTCAGATCTTCAATCCGCACTCCGTAGCGCCTCCAGTAGCAGACTTCCCTTCCTTCTTTCCTCCCCTTGCTCTCCCTTTCTCCTTCTCTCTCTTGAAATGAGATGGAGAAGAAGGAGATGAAGAGGAAGGGTTTTTATCTCATTTTCCCGGCCTTTATCCACATGGAGTAGCCTGCACCACTAGATCCAAGATTAGGGAATCGAACGGCTCATAATTGTCCAGAAAAGTCTGAACACAGCTTGACACGGCCTGTGACATGCCCGTGTCACAGGCCGTTTCACTTAAGCGGCAGCCCACCGAATCAAATCCAACCAGTACACGGCCGCGTGGCACGCCCGTGTCACAACCTACATGCCTGTGTCATACCTGACACGCATGTGTGGACCACCCGTATACTTCACTCAGCACCATTTCAATCTCACACGAGAGACATACGGCCCTGGGACACGCCTGTGTCCCAAGCCGTGTGCACCTGGACACACCAGTGTCCTGTAACGCACGGATTCAAACATGCCATGGGACATGCCCATGTCCCAGGCTGTGTACACCTTACTCGACGATCATCGAGCACAGTTCGTCGAATAGAGGGACACACTCACTGACATGCCCGTATCAGATGGGTCACGCCCGTGTCACTTGGTGTGTTCCTTCCGTCGAACTAATTTCGTCGACCAGACACCCAACTCCTCAACCCAAACACGACATGCCCTGGAACATGCCCGTGTCCTAGGCCATGTCACCCGTCCTGAACCCAAATTGGGCTTTGGGGCATTACATGGAGACCCAAAGCAGACTCGCTGACCAGGCTCTCATCAAACTGGTAGGGCTGTAGGCTCACTCGGTGGTTGGAGATGATTTGGAGAGGATACCCCGAGCAGACCCACTAACCAGGCTCTCATCTAGCTGATACGGCTGTAGGCTCACTCGGTGGTTGGAGATGATTTGGAGAGGAGACCCCGAGCAGACCCGCTGACCAGGCTCGCATCTAGCTGGCAGGGTTGTACTCTCACTCAGTGGTTGGAGATGGTTTGGAGAGGAGACCCCGAGCAAATCTGCTGACCAGGCTCTCATCTAGCTGGCAGAGCAGTAGGCTCACTCAGTGGTTGGAGATGATTTGGAGAGGAGACCCCAAGCAGACCCGCTGACCAGGCTCTCATCTAGCTGGCAGGGTTGTAGGCTCACTCGATGGTTGGAGATGATTTGGAGAGGTGATCTCAAGCAGGCCCGCTGACCAGACTCTCATCTAGCTGGCAGGGCTGATGACTAGTTTTAGTCATCATTTTTGGGGTTAGTTTAGTTTAAATTTTCCTAAGTTTAAGTATTATTTTTTTATATTTTATGTATGCTATGATAATATGTTTTATGTTTGTTTGTTTGATATGTTTTAGTTTTTATGTTTTTGTTATTTTATGATTGCTATGATATTTTTATGATTGTTGTTATTTTAGTTATTTTATCTTAAAGCTAACGCATGTTCTATTTATTTGTAGGTGCAGCCCTCCTTCAAGTGCATGGCTGGCCCTCCTTGATGTAGCCCTCCTTCAAGTGATATCCGAGCCTACTATGCATCCCTCTTCAAGTATGGCTCGGCCAGCCCACATGCAAGCAGCCATCCCACTTTAATGGTGAACCCGAGCCCATGCAACCAGCCCATGGTGTAGCCCAAGCCCTCCAAGTGCAGCCGGCCAGCCCACTCCATGCAGCCCCCTTATTTGGTGTCGCCCGACCCTCTCCAATTGCAGCCCAAGCCTCCTCCAAAGTGCCACCCGAAAATGCATGTATCCAGCTACCTTGCATGGCTCCCCATTAAATACATGGTCGGCCACTCCTCATGCATCTCCCCACTCACCCCTTCTTTCTTATATATTTCTCATTCACCCCTCTTTACCTTTCTCTCATTCTCATTTAAACCCATCCATCCCCCATCTTTTATTTATTTTGTTGTTTTTCATTTTCCAAAATGCATATGCATGCATGTAGCCTCTTCCCTCTCCCCTCATTTAATATCATACATGAACATCTCCTCCCATGCATGGCCGGCCACATCCTTCTCCCACTTCATATCCACTTCTCTCTAGAACCTTCCCCCTCTTCTATAAAAGAAGCCCTTGCCTCAAGCTTTGGAAAGGTTGGATTGGAGAGAGAGCAAGTGAGATAGCTAGTTCAAGTGCAAGTTTTCTTCTTTCTTTGTTGCTAAGTAGATTTCTTTTTCATTATTGTAATAGTCTTTTTATTAGTGCAATCTTGTCATATTTTTATTATTGTGTACTAAATTTCTATTAATCAATGAATATGAATTTTCTTCATCTTATTGTGTTTTCTTCCTCCACTATGCGTAGCTAATTTCCTTTAGTATTCGATCGTGAGGATCCATGAAATGAGATGAGGTTTTCCTTTATTTTTTTAGTTTTATTTTTGTCTAAATTATTCTCGATCTTTCTTTGATTTATCTTGTGTCGACTCCATATTTCCGGTATACGGTAGTATGCAATTTGATCTCATTTCATAGTAGTCGAGAGACTCGTTGATTTGAAAGATCACTCAAAGAAGGATGGAGTTGATCGCAACCCTAGTGATAGGATGGCGTAAATCCTCCGGATTGGAGTCAAATCCAATAGCGCGGGTCACTTCGATAATGCAACTTTAGGCCTTTTTGACTTGTAAAGAGATTTCGGTCAAAACGCCTATAAGTTAGGGGATTTAATGCTCTACCGAGATTATTTCCTATAATCGGATCCGTCACGGTCGAGTTTAATTTGCAAACTTAAATCTATATTTTTATCCTTCTCGTCTCATTCCATGGTGAATCATTGATCGAATGCTAGCTTTTTATCATAAGTTTTCATTTTAATATTGTCCTTAGTTTAATTTTAAATTCTTAAACAACCAACAATCGCACGGTAGGATAATAGTAGAAGAGTGAGTAGTAGTACTTGACAATCCCAAGTTTTAAATACGACCTTGGTACTACAATTCGATAGGTACACTTGTCTTTTCGTGTTGATAGTGAATTCAATTCACATCAAGTTTTTGGCGCCGTTGCCGGTGACGCTTTTTCGTCAATATTAAGAAAACACTTTTGCTATCACTTCTGCAAAAATCCCCAAAAAATTAAATTGTCTTTTTCTTTTTGGTAACAGATTTTTTTATGAAATCGTCTTCTTTTGGCACTTTTTGTAATTTTTGCGAGTCGCCCGACCACTTTTATTCTGAATGTATTTCAGGAACCCCTCCCTCTTTTGATTTCAATTTTTTTGGAGCAGGTCATACTTGGGAGGTGGGGAACCCGTATTATTTTTCCCATGATTTTGCCCTGCAAAGCGCCGTGCCTCTAAATTTTAATTCAATCGATAATGGGTATTTTGAATTGCAAACTTCTCTTGATAATATTAATTCACATTTCAAGACCATTATCGATTATTTTTCTCGTGAGGCCGCTTCGTTTTCTTTGTCTTCTTCTCCGTCTCCGTCTCCTCCAATTTCTTCCTGTAATGAGTCTCCGGATATCCCGGCTTGTCTTTTTTCTCTCAAGGAGGATAACTATTCGGATATTCCGGATTGTTTCCTTCCTCCTTTGGATGACACCCCTATGGATACTCCGGCGTGCTTCTTACCTTTTGTGGATGATGAGACGTCTCATCATTCTCTTTCTTTTTCTGAAGACATTTGTGATTCCATTTCGCTTCAAATTTCAACTGTTCCAAATTTTTCTATTTTTAGCGAATCTTCTTCTTCTATTTTAGATAATTCTTCTTTTGTTCTTTCTACCCCTCCTTCTCTCGAAATTTCACAAGTCCCTCCTTCTCCTTGTAAAATTTCCGTTGATGAAATTTCTTTTTCTACTTCTTTTATTCCTCTTTCTATTTCTTCTTCTTTTTCTTCTTCTTCTTTTGACGACCCCTTCTTTCCCATTTTACATACGGCGGAGTTCTTCTAAAACTCCGTCCGTTAATTTTCGGGCTTCATTCCATTGAACATTTCACCCCATGTCGGTGCGATTCTTCAATTTTTATCTTTTTTTATGTACTCTCCTAAGTGCATACTTTGGGAGTTACCTCTTCACTTTAGTTTTTATTTTCCATTTAGCTAACCAATAACGTCGGGCTCAGACGATGTTAAAAAAGAGCGCTCTTGGGAGGCACCCATTGCTTATCCTTTTTGTTATTTCTTTTTCTTTTTGTTTGCTTATTGTGTTTTGCAGGAATAAAACCTCCGACGGTTCATTTAGCTTCATCATTTTTTTTTCTCTTCCTTGGGCCTGAGCTGGTGTGCAGCTTAAGCATGGGGGAGCGACATCTGCATTCGGCCTTACGAATCTGGGGAAGTCATTTTCTATTTAAGTATTTAGTTTATTGCATCCCCCTCCCTTTTCTTCTTCCTTTTTCTTTCTTGTTTTTATTTTTCATTGAGGACAATGCAAAGTTTAAGCCTAGAGGAGGGCTTCGCTCTTTTTTCCTTTTCTTTTCTTTTTTAATTTCTCTTTTTCCAAAAAATCTCTTTTCTTTTTAAGTTTTTCAAAAAAAATGTTTGTTTTTAAGTACTTTAGTTTTATAAAAAATCCAAAAAAAGCTAGAAAAAGCAAAACCTAAAAAAATCAAAAATTCCAAAAAAGCAAATTTCAAAATTTTTTAAAAAATGAAAAATCTTAAAAAAATCCAAAAATATAATAAACCCATTTCTTAGTATTTTTTTGTTTTCAGAAATTTTGTTTGAGTTTGTTTATAAGCATTCTTACTATTTTGATTTGCTAATCTTTTGTTGCATCATGTTTAGTTAAATCTAATATTTAGTGATTTAGTTTTGAGAATTTTCTTATGGTTTTAATTTGCTTAGAGTAATTTATTTAGCACTTTTTCTCTTTTATTTTAAATAGTTTCAATTTTGTAGTAATTTTGATTAATAATTTTGGATTCTAATTATTATTACCTCATACTTATAGATTCTTAGGAAATCTCAATCTACTAGTAGTTGCTCTTTAGTATTTTAGTTTATTTTCAAAAATTTTGTTTAACTCCTTTTTTTGTTAGATCATATGTCATGGGAATAAGGAGATGTTAGTTCCTTATTCTCTGTTAACATATGCAACCCAGATGAAGAGAGGAATTAAAAGTTCATATATGTCGTGGGAAGTGATAGGATGTTAGTTATCATTTTCTGCTAATACATATATATTTTATTTAAAAATTTTGGTGGGGTGTGAAAAAAAATAATGATGATCACCTCCAATCAAAGTCCTCTTCATGTTGATTTTCTCCCCAAACCCCTTAGCCAATATTATTCTTAGATTTTAAATTAAAATATTGGGAGAGCATAAGTAGTAGGTCGCATTCTTCCTTAAGTTTCTTTTAAATTATGGTTTTTATAATTTTAATCTAACCTTGTTTGCAATTTACTCAATTTTGAGTGCTAGTTAATTTATTAGAGAATTTTTGGCTAAATATTTCTCTCTTTTAACTTTAATTCCATAATTTAGGACTTAATTCGTAAATCCCTAAATTTTATTTTTGGCTTGATTTTGGTGTAAATAATTTTTTAGTTTAATTGAAAATTTTATAAATGTCTTATAAATATTTCTCATACTTTTGCTCTGGAATAGCAAAAGCCTAAGCATGGGGGAATTTGATGACTAGTTTTAGTCATCGTTATTTGGGTTAGTTTAGTTTAAATTTTCCTAAGTTTAAGTATTATTTTTTATATATTTTATGTATGCTATGATAATATGTTTTATGTTTGTTTGTTTGATATGTTTTAGTTTTTATGTTTTTGTTATTTTATGATTGCTATGATATTTTTATGATTGTTGTTATTTTAGTTGTTTTATCTTAAAGCTAACACATGTTCTACTTGTTTGTAGGTGCAACCCTCCTTCAAGTGCATAGTTGGCCCACCTTCAAGTGATATCCGAGCCTACCATGCAGACCTCTTCAAGTATGGCTCGGCCAGCCCACATGCAAGCAGCCAGCCCACTTTAATGGTGAATACGAGCCCATGCAACCAGCCCATGGTGCAGCCCAATCCCTCCAAGTGCAGCCGGCCAGCCCACTCCATGCAGCCCCCTTATTTGGTGCAGCCCGGCCCTCTCCAATTGCAGCCCAAGCCTCCTCCAAAGTGCCACCCGAAAATGCATGTATCCAGCCACCTTGCATGGCTCCCCATTAAATGCATGACCGGCCACTCCTCATGCATCTCCCCACTCACCCCTTCTCTCTTATTTATTTCTCATTCACCCCTCTTTACCTTTCTCTCATTCTCATTTAAACCCATCCATCCCCCCATCTTTTTTTTATTTTGTTCTTTTTCATTTTCCAAAATGCATATGCATTCATGTAGCCTCTTCCCTCTCCCCCTCATTTAATATCATGCATGAACATCTCCTCCCATGCATGGCCGACCACATCCTTCTCCCCCTTCATATCCACTTCTCTCTAGAACCTTCCCCCTCATCTATAAAAGGAGCCCTTGCCTCAAGCTTTGGAAAGGTTGGATTGGAGAGAGAGCAAGTGAGATAGCTAGTTCAAGTGCAAGTTTTCTTCTTTCTTTGTTGCTAAGTAGATTTCTTTTTCATTATTGTAATAGTCATTTTATTAGTGCAATCTTGTCATATTTTTATTATTGTGTACTCCATTTCTATTAATCAATGAATATGAATTTTCTTCATCTTATTGTGTTTTCTTCCTCCACTATGCGTAGCTAATTTCCTTTAGTATTCGATCTTGAGGATCTATGAAATGAGATGAGGTTTTCCTTTATTTTTTTTAGTTTTGTTTTTGTCTAAATTATTCTCGATCCTTCTTTGATTTATCTTGTGTCGACTCTGTATTTTCGGTATACGGTAGTAGACAATTTGATCTCATTTTATAGTAGTCGAGAGACTCGTTGATTTGAAAGATCACTCAAAGAAGGAAGGATTTGATCACAACCTTAGAGATAGGATGACGTAAATCCTCCGGATTGGAGTCAAATCCAATAGCGCTGATCACTTCGGTAATGCAACTTTAGGCCTTTTTGACTTGTAAAGAGATTTCGATCAAAACACCTATAAGTTAGGGGATTTAATACTCTAGCTAGATTATTTCCTATAATCTGATCCGTCACTGTCGAGTTTAATTTACAAATTTAAATCTATATTTTTATCCTTCTCGTCTCATTCCATGGTGAATCATTGATCAAATGTTACCTTTTTATCGTAAGTTTTCATTTTAATATTGTCCTTGGTTTAATTTTAAATTCTGTTGGAACCCTAGTTCTGATTTGGGTAAGGATCACTATTAGGTTTGCTTAGACTGACCCAAAATGTGTAGTCAGGGTCATAGGTTTATTTCTTTAATCTAGGCCAAGAGTCAGCATCACTTGGATCAGCCTACAACAACCTGTCAGAGACTCAGCAAAATTATGTCGACACTTTGAATAAGCTGTGTCGACACCAGTAGCAGAATTGTGTCGACACACAAAAAGGTTGTGTTGACACCAGCAGAAGAATTATGTCGACACACAGAAAGGCTGTGTCGACACCCAGAAGATTTATGTCGACATACAGACTATCATTTGATACAGATAATATTAGTCGACACTAGCTCAGTCGACACAAGAAGGATTTATGTCGACACAGTTCTTGGATTATTAGTCGACAGTATCAGTTGACACCAGAAGGACTTGTGTCGACACCCAGAACCATCTGTTGACACTGTTCACAGAAGCTGTTTCAGAAGGACAAGTCAAATTCTCAGGTCGACGAACCAAGTTTTCAGGACGACGATTTCTGACGTTTTCAGTATGCCATTCCAGAAAATATTCTAAGTCCAGAAACAATTCTCAGCTCGACGATCGTCGATCTCCCATCGACGATCTCAGAGTCTCCTACTCTGAACTGAGCTTGACAATCTACGAGCTCAGGTCGACGATCTTGTGCTTCTCAGCAGTTATCTCAGATCTATGATAGTTGCTCACAGGTCGATGATCTCTTAACCCAGTTCGACGATCTCTGAGCCAAGCTCTATGATTTTGTTACTGCCTTCAGTTATCAGTTCTCTCAGTCCGGTCAGAAGTATCTATTTTGGTTATGATAAATCATTTTAAGGAAAATACATTCTGATAATTAATGCTGACATTCTCAAGGCTGATAGCCGTATCTCATGAAGCATTGATTATGGTATTCACAGAATATTTTGTCAAGACAGTTGCGGAAGTGCATTTATGATTGCCAGCCATTCTACCCGTTTGGGCTCCTAAATTCTTGCAGAAAATTAAGTACTGTCTGGGAATTCAAATTCAGGCTGTTAGTCATTCCAAAAATATACAGAGAACTTAAAAAGACAGAGACAACAAGAATCATAGTACAGTCAGAAAGTCAGTCAGAAATTCAATCTCTTTTGCTCTCAAGGTTTCTTGCTTTGCCAAAAATAAGGAAGAAGAAGAACTTGCTGAACACACAAAAATCTCTCTAGTCTTCTTCCTTCATCAGGCTTCAACAATCTACAGAGAGCTAGAATCAACATTAATCTGAAGACCTATACCCTGGACAAAGCTTCCTTCTTCCTGAAACTACTCAATATCTCAGGGGGAGCTTTGGCATCATCAAATCCACATAGTCTTCTCATTATGTTTGAGAAAGAGAAGACTATCATCTATTTTTCTTTAACCTCTCGTGTACAGGGTTCTTACTCCCTTCAAAAGTAAACTCCTTGGTGATAGGGCACCTGATCAAAAATCTATTGGTTTTTAGGCACCTGATCAAAAGCCTGAAGGGTTTCTAGATCTACCTGAAGTAGATCTTGTGGTGATAGGGCACCTGATCAAAAACCTAAGTGGATTCCTACCAGGGTGGTAGAAGAGTGGATGTACCCAGATTTGGGGAACCACTATAAAATTTCTTGTGTCGTCTGGATTGCCTTGTGTTTTCTTTGTGCATTGTGCTGTGATAGTTTCTTACTTTTACCTCTTTCTTATAAGTACCTATATTTTAATTCCGCAATAAATATAAACAAATTTTTTTTATATACTCTATTCACCCCCCCCCCCCTCTAGAGTAAACTGTATCTATCCCTCACTTTCAATTGGTATCAGAGGGTGTGTTCTTTAAGGTTGTACATGATAACACCTGAACCTAAGATCCCTGCTAGATATCTATTTAGTCTATTATTTGTTATACTATGACACAGTACAAGGAATTTGCAAGCACCAGACCTCCAGTTTGCAACTTGCAAAAGTTTGGAATTTGGAAGGCAGGAATAAGGCTTTATATGAATTCTATTGATGAAGACATTTTTGCTTCTATCTTAACAGGAGTACCTCAACCACCAGCTGCCCCTGCAAGTACCTCCAAAAACATGACTGCAGTACCTCCTCGAGACTACAATGATGCATACAAGAAAGCAAAGATTGTTGATGCAAGATCCATGAACATACTGGCACAAACAATGTCTGATGACATATTTCAGAAAGTAGCTGAATGTGAATCAGCTAAGGCCATCTGGGATTCCTTAAACCAGATGGTTGCAGGATCAACAGATGAAAGGAAGGACATGAAAGCTCATCTCATCTCCCAGTATGAGAATATTAAAAAGGAAGAAACTGAGCAAGTTTCTGAGATGTACAATAGACTCAGTCTCATTGTTAATGAGTTGAAAATTCTTGACAAAGACATCTCAGTCACAGAAATAAATGACAAGATTTTCATGTGCTTCCCCAGCTCATAGGACTCTATAATCTGGTCTATCAGAGAGACCAGAAACACACATGAGATGACTATAGAATCAGTCTTAGGAAAGCTGAAATCCTATGAACAACTGCTAAAAATAAGAGAAGCTGAGCAACAAAAGACTGCTACACCAACTAGGAAGGAGCAAAATATAGCTTTCAAAGCTTCAGAAGAATAAAAAACTTCTCTATTAAATGAATAGTTGATGAGTCTCTTTGGAAAGAGATTCTTCAAGATGGGGAGAAAAGAATTCAGAAGGAAATCATCAAGGAGTGATGATAAACCAAGGTATGATAGAACCCCTTCTAAAGAGATTATCTATTTTGGTTGCAGGAAACCTGGACATATTCTTCCAGAATATCCAGAAAACAAACATAAGGAAAGGAGAAAGGAGAAAGACTCCAAGAAGCACTCCAGCAAACCATCTTCCTACAAGCACAAGAAGAAGGATATAGGGTTTGTTGCAAAGGCCAAAGAAATCTGCCTAATGGCCATCAATGCTTCAGGGAATGTCTCAGAAGAAGAAGAATCTGAAGAATGTTCAGATTGTGATCAGGTATTGGAAGAATTCGACTTTACCTCTAAAGATTTTAAAAATGACTCTAAATCTATATGTAGTGATCTGATTAGATCTGAGAAGGAAATCAAACTTCTCAGAGATAAACAATTTAATTACGATAACTTAGTATCAGAAAACATTAAATTAAAAAATGAAATAGACATGTAAAGTGAACAAATCATTTTTCTGAAAGTTGAATTAAGTAAAGCAAAACAGCTAGAAGAATCACTGAATGGAAGAAGCAAACAACTAGTAGAAATTACCAGCACACTTAATGCTAGACTTAATAGAAGTAAGTTAGGATTAGGTGCATCATCCAGTGAACCACCAATTATTAAGAAAAATCACCTATCACAACCTATAAAGTTCATTTCAGATAAAGGTAAGAAGAATACAGAACAAATTAAAACAGTTAACAAAGTTCTAAAACAAGTTGAGATAAATAAAGAAAAACAAAAAGCTAAGTCTGAACAAAAATCATCGAACCAAGATCGACGATCTCAGCATTATGCGTCGAACGACGATCGACGATCTGTGAACCCAGAGCTTGAGCCTAAACACTCTGCAAATGGGGATCGACAATATCATTATGTATCATCGAACAGAGATCGACGATTGTGGAACCCAGATAATAGACACTATTATTCTGAGAACCAAGATCGACGATATCAATGCTAGTCGTTGAACGCAGATCGACGATCTGAACTAAAATCGTCGAATTCAAAACAGTTCAATCAAAACTATAATTTCAACAGAAATTTCAATAAGAATTCTAACTCTAAATCTTTTAATCCCTTTAATCAATGGATAATACCACCATGAAGATATCATCCTAAAGGTTATAAGAATCAACCTGAATATTCTTACATTTCCAGTTACAGTTATGTAAATCACCAAGGACCCAAGGTCACCTGGGTCAAAAACAATTAGCTTTTTTTTCCTTGCAGATAAAGACCTATCCTACCATACATGATAAGTGGTATTTGGATAGTGGGTGTTCCAAGCACATGACAGTAAACAAGGCCAATCTAAGTAACTATAAGGCAAAGTTATGTCCAAAGGTTATATTTGGAGACTCAAGCTTTGGTCAGACAGAAGGCTATGGAGAATTTGCACTTGGAGCTGTCACTTTCAGGAAAGTGGCATATGTAAGTGGGTTGAAACATAACTTGATATCCATAGGACAGCTATGTGATGCAGGTTATGAGGTATGTCTGAATCTAAATGCAATATTTCTCTAAACAGCATTATTGTGTTATCAGGTATTAGGTTAGACAATATCTATTTAGTTGATTTCAATTCTGCTGGTTCAGAAATCTATTTATTTAATCAGGTTAGCAATAATAATACTTTGTGGCATAAAAGGCTAGGACATGTAAATCTAAGAAACATTGCTAGGTTATCTAGGGACAACCTTGTTAGAGGATTGCCCTCTTGCCCCTACAAGAAGGAAAGCCTTTGCAAGACTTGTCAAGAAGGCAAGCAAACTAAAAATAATTTTAAATCAGTTAATAATAGTGATTCACCTAGGATTTTGTATCTGCTTCATTTGGACCTTTTTGGATGAATTACTGTAAAAAAGCATGGGCGGTAAGTCCTATACTTTAGTTATTGTAGATGACTTCTCTAGGTTCTCTTGGGTTTTCTTCTTGAGAAACAAGTCTGATAATTTCAAAGTTCTTACAGACTTTCTAAAATGCATAAAGATTGAGTACTCTACTCCAGTTGCATTGATCAGAAGTGATCATGACACTGAGTTTGAATCTCTTCCTATGGAAGAATTCTATGAGAAGGAAGGTATCAAGCACTGCTTCTCTGCTCCCAGAACTCCTCAACAAAATGAGGGTAGTTGAAAGGAAAAACAGAACACTCATTGAAACTGCAGGCACATTGCTTGCTAATGCTCACATGCCTCTATCCTACTGGGCAGAAGCTGTAAGCACAACAAATTATGTCCTGAATAGAAGTTTGATACACAAACTTAAAGGCAAGACTCCTTATGAATTACTCAAAGGGAAGAAACCTAAAATAGACTACTTTATAATTTTTGGTTGTATCAGTTATATACATAATAACAACAAAGATTATCTTAGAAAGTTTGAAGCCAATGCTACAATGGGAATCTTTCTAAGATATTCCCAAGTTAGCAAGGCATATAGGGTTCTCAATAAATCATCCTTGAAAATTGAAGAGTCAATGCATGTTACATTTGATGAAGCTAATATGTTTTAGAAGGAGAAGGAAGCTTCTACCAGTGATCATCTGTACGTACCAAGTCTATGTAAAAAGCTGGATGACTTAAATCTCACCCAGAAGATGATATCTCATCCCTCACCATAAGCAAATGAAGACAGTGAAGAAGACTCTATGGAAGAAACTGAACTTCCTCCAACAGCAGAAGTAATTCCAGAAGAGGAATTCACTCCAATTGCTGTTGTAGAACCAACTCCACCATCTAATTTTGTCACACTTAGGGATCACCCTAGATCCCATGTAATTGGAGAAATATCAGCAGGTGTACAGACAAGGCATCAACTCAACCATGATGTGATGCATGCCTGTTTTCTCTCTCAAATTGAACTTCAATCCTTAACCGATACTGAGCAAGATCCCCATTGGATCATTGCAATGCAAGAGAAACTAAATCAATTTGAAAGGTGTAGAGTTTGGGACTTGGTTCCAAGGCCTAAAGGCTATCCAGTAATTGGAACTAAGTGGGTTTTCAGGAATAAGCTTGATGCCTAAGGTGTGATTGTGAGGAACAAGGCTAGGCTTGTTGCTCAAGGATATATGCAAGAGGAAGGAATTGACTATGATCAGACCTTAGCTCCAGTTGCCAGGCTAGAAGCTATAAGGATTTTTCTGGCCTATACTGCTTTCAAAAAGTTCACAGTTTATCAGATGGATGTCAAGAGTGATTTTCTAAATGGAGTACTACAAGAAGAGGTTTATGTAGAACAACCTCCAGGTTTTGTTTCTCCAACTTCCCCCTCTCATGTTTTTAAACTGCATAAGACTCTCTATGTTTTAAAGCAAGCTCCAAGAGCTTGGTATGAGACCTTAGCCAGCTTTCTTTTAGGGCATGGTTTTTCTAGAGGCATGGTATATAAAACCTTTTTTAAAAAATTGCATCATGATAAAATCTTGTTAGTATAAATATATGTAGATGATATTATATTTGGTTCTACTGATCCCAAATTGTGCAAGAGATTTTCTAATCTAATGCATTCTAAATTTGAGATGATCAGCATGAGAGAGTTATCTTATTTCCTTGGTCTCCAAGTGAAATAATCTCCTGATGGTATCTTCATTTCCCAATCTAAATATGCTAATGAGCTTATTAAGAAGTTTGGGATGGCTGATGCATCTTCTATGAAGACTCCCATGGCTGCCAATGCTATATTAGACAGTGATGAACATGGAAAACCTGTTGATCAGACCAAGTATAGGGCCATTGTTGGATCCCTACTATATCTAACAGCAAGCAGACCAGATATCATGTTTTCTACATGTTTATGTGCTAGGTTCCAGGTGAACCCTAAAGAATCTCATCTTATTTTCATAAAAAGGATTTTAAGATATATAAAGGGTTGTACTAATTTAGGACTCTGATATCCCATAGAGTCAGCATTTGAGTTGACTGGATTTTTAGATGCTGACTATGCTAGATGCAGAGTGGACAGAAAGAGCACTTCAGGAACTTTCCAGTTCTTGGGTGATAGACTTGTGTCCTGGTTTTGCAAGAAGCAAACCTCTGTATCAACATCTACTGCTGTAGTTGAATATATGGCTGCTGGCAGTTGATGTTCACAGATTTTGTGGATACAAAACCAACTCTTACATTATGGTTTCAATCTAAATAATTCAACCATTTTCTATGATAATACTAGTGTTATATCTATAACACATAATCCAGTGCATGATTCTAAAACAAAGCATATAGATATAAGACATCATTTCATTAGAGATAATGTATACAAAGTGAAAATTAATCTAGACTATATCTCCACTGATTTCCAAAGAGCAGATATTTTCACCAAACCCCTTGATGAAAAGAAGCACCTGTTCTTCCTGAATCAGCTTGGAATGATCAATGGGAAGGATTAATTTAACTTTTGTCTTCTGTTTTTGGATCTGTTCCTAAATTTGTTTCATATTCTATTTTCCCTTTGCCCTTGATCTCTTATCTCTTGAGTCTACAGATCTTCCATATCGATTTCTACGGCGGCTCTTTTAAAGATGAAGTTCGACACTGTGATCCTATCTTTCAATTTGTATCAGTCACTGTGATCTTATTTTTCACGATATGTTACAGCCATGTGATGATCAGGGTATGAAGAAGTTCATGTCAACACGGATCAAACTATCTGTTGCTGAGATCAAATGACTACTCCCTTTCTGCTTCCCTCTTCTGCTTCCTCTGTTCCTTCTTCATCTAGGGGCCTGCTTCTAGTTTTCACTGAGACCAGGCAGGGGGAGGTGTCCAATGAAGGTGCAGCAGGTTCAGCCTCAGCAGACCTTCAAGCTCAGTCTCCTCCAGCAGTACAGGAAGAAGAAGTGTTTCAGTAGCAAATTATGACGATACAGATTGTAATGACAGGTTTGAGCAAGGTTTAACATCAACAACAACATCAGCAATAGCAATATCAGAAGCAACATCAACAATAGCAACAGCAGAAGCAAATGCTCCAGTTTATTGCTTTGTACTTTCTTTGTGTTATGTAAATAGTGTCCTCACCCAAATAGGGGGAGATTGTTGGAACCCTAGTTCTGATTTGGGTAAGGATCACTATTAGGTTTGCTTAGACTGACCCAAAATGTATAGTCAGGGTCATAGGTTTATTTCTTTAATCTAGGCCAAGAGTCAGCATCACTTGGATCAGCCTACAACAGCCTCTCAGACACTCAACAAAATTATGTCGACACTTTGAATAAGCTGTGTTGACACCAGTAGCAGAATTGTGTCGACACATAGAAAGGTTGTGTCGACACCAGCAGAAGAATTGTGTCAACACATAGAAAGGCCGTGTCGACACCCAAAATATTTGTGTCAACACACAGACTGAAAGTGAGGGTTAGATCTATAATACTCTAGAGGGGGGGGGGTGAATAGAGTATGTTAAAAATTTAAGGGTCCCAATACAGGTGCTGTTACAGCTTTTGCTGTAAATTGAAACTGTACAGTAAACAAAAAAACTTGAAAAACAAAATGTAATAATCCTAGTCACAGCCACACAGCAAGAAACAAAAAGAAAAGATGAGCAACCAGACGACACAAAAAATTTATAGTGGTTCCCCCTCAACTGGGTACATCCACTCTTCTACCACCCTTGGTAGAAATCCACTCAGGTGCCTGACACCAATGGGTTTTGATCAGGTCCCCAAAAACCAACTCAAGTCTTTTGGTAAGGAGACTTGCAACCAGGAATCACTGTTGAAGGGAGATGATAACCCTTTATACAGGAGGGGGGAGGGAGTGATTTTGACTTCTCTGTCAACAACCAGAGAGAAGACTTGTGGATTGATATTTAGCAAATAGCTCCCCCTGAGATGTAGAATGGTTCATGGAAGATCTGGAGCTTTGCTGTAGGGTGATAGGTCTTCAACCAGAGTTATGGACAAGCAGTGATGCAGGATCTTCCTGACTGATTTAGTATCTGTTGTCCTTGGAAGTCCTGGAGAGAATGTTGAAGAAGAAGACTCTTGATATTATATAGTTTTTCTTCTTCTTCTGAATTGAAGATCACTGCCTGTCACTTGTAAGCTTCAGTATGATATTTTGAGTGAAGCGTTTTGGTGCTGTATGAATTTCTCCAGTCAGTCTGTATCAGTGTCTGTATATTTCTGACTGAGTGTTTTCTTCTTGTTGTTCTCGTTCTCTTGCTTGATCTTTCTTTTTTTTGTGCAATCTTTCTCGGATTTTGTATCTTTTTGTCTTCTGTATCTATTCAAAAATTTGAATCCTCTGTCATTAATGCCGACGCCTTGAGAATAATCGACATTAATGTATTTCCCCAACTGTCTTGTGGAAATTCAGCAATTAATATTCCTGAAGAAGACTGTAATTAATGCTTCCTCTAACGGCTACATTCAGAGAATGTTTGAGCATTTAATCTGTCATGAATTATTGCATTTGAGTGAGGATTGAATGCAGGAAATGGCTAAGTCTGGAATCGTCAAACGAATAACAGAATTCGTCGAGCTGAGTTACCAGTTCGTCGAACTGAGACTCTATATTCGTCGACCAGACAACTTCTGTTCGTCGAGCTGATAAAAGAACTTGCATACTTCAGAATTCTTGCCTTCTCTGTCTGAAGTTCGTCGAGCTGATAATAGAATTCATCGACTGGAGATCAGCAACAATTCTGGACTTATTCAAATATTCTGTGTAGACTGATATTTGATGAGTCCACTTTATATACCTATTTTCAGACTTATCTGGGCCTGTTTTTCGTCGCTTGCACTTCACTTCTAGTTCATTATCATATATATTTCATCTTGCTTATATTTCCATATGAAGTGCACATTTATGCCCGTGGTTGTGTATTTTGTTATTTTTATAGTCTGTTCTCCTTTTTGTTATTGCCTGGAATGTCTGCACATATCAGTGATTGGTTTTTCCTTTCGGTACAGGGGTCGTGTGCGTGTTCCGGGATGGTTGTGAAACAGGAATACTGCGCACGATCATGGGATCTAATGCGCACGACCACTGGTAGTGCGCCTTTGATCGTGAGCACTACTCTACATTTTCCAGAATCAGCCTGGGGTAAGCGCACGACCACTGGACATTATGCGCACGACCACCGGTCGTGCGCCACTGATCGTGTGCATTGATTCCTCTTTTTTGGAGTCCTGTCTGGGGTAATCGCACGACCATTGGACTTAGTGCGCACGACCACTGGTCGTGCGCCACTGCTCGTGCGCGTTATCCCAGTTCTTCTTCCTGATCTTCCATGCCAGTACGCACGAGCACCGGACATAGTGCGCACGACCACTGGTCGTGCGCCTGTGATCGTGCGCATTGTTCATTTCTACTTTGTATAAATAGTGCAGGTCTCGCCCTAATTCGAGAGAGGATCCGGAGCTCGACATTTCTCCGCCGTTTTCCACCTTCTCCGACGTTCCCCTTCATCTTCCACCCTAGGGAGGTGCTCCGGGCAAGCTTTCACCGCCAAATACAAGCCGGAGCTTCCTCTAGGCCTTCTCCTTCATCCGTGAGCTTCAAGTAGGGTTTGACGCCATAGCCATCAAGCAAAGGAAAGCTAGCAAACTTCGTCCGCTATCGTGAGACGAAGAAGACGGGCCATTGGAAGGTGGTGACAGCCCTTCTCTACCCCGGACGCAGTTGAGGACCGAGCTTAGACGCGGAATGACAACCCGACGATTCCAACCGTGAATCCTCAGCAAGACTTCGGATTCGGTCGATCTCTTGACTTGTTCTTGCTTGCTTGTTGAATATTGGTGTTTAACTTTATTTATATTGATGAAGTGCACTATGGTTGTATATGTTATGTGTTTCATGTCTATGTGATTCCTATTTCATTTTACTGCCTAAGTTGCTTGAGTTGTGCCATATTCCATCCACCACCATCCACCCTTGCCGCACTAGCAATTGCTAGTGGCGTGCGTTGCGAAGAGGTGCTCGACCGGTAGCAGGTGCGGCACCGGACCCGCATTGGGGGCGCACCTACCAATGACGCCACACCGACATGGGGATGTGATCGTTATTTTTCGGTAGCATTATCTCATAAATTTGTCGCATAGTGTTCCCGCATGTTAAAGCCCAAGTGAGGGGCATGCAACCTTTCATTTTTCAGAATTTATCCTTGATGTGACTTTCTTACTTATACCCGTGTGGGGGTACCGGACAAGGCAGCAAAAAGTAATTTCTAAAATTTCTCATCTTCTATCTCTCCCCGAGTTCTCTCCCCGCTCTCACCCTAATCACCGAACCAGCCCCGCACGCCGCCGCCGCTCAGCAACTGACCCGCCAAACTGGAAGCTCCGGTCTTCGACAGACGCGAATATCCCTTATCATGGCTCACCAAATGTGATCTTTTCTTCTCCAACCAATAGACCACCGACGAGGATCGCCTCTTTCCACCTTAATGGGGCTGCCCAAATTTGGTTCTCACAACTACAACGCGAACGCCCATACCTCCAATGGCATGAGTTCAAGACGGCGTGCATGCTCCGCTTCAGGCCCACGCTCCGCAGCAACCTCCTCTGCGACCTCATCGGCCTTCGTCAAACGGGAACTCTAGAGGACAATCTTGACCGCTTTCAGCTCTTGCTCGCCCGCGCTCCAACAGTTCGCCTGGATCAATAGGTCTCCATAACCACAGCCGGTTTGCACGAGCGGCTTCGCCTCGACGTCGAATTTTAAGATCCTCCCGACCTGACTACAACGATGAACATCGCCCGGACGTGCGAACGTCGCATCCTTCTGGACCGACAACATCCACCTCGCCGAAACCATATGTCGGCCTTTTGGGTGCCACCCCACTTCTCCCGGTCCAACCCACCTGCCAAAACAAGTGAACCACCTAAAACACCATTCGGTCGGCGGCTCTCAAATGCGGAGATGGTCGACCGACGCTCCAAGGGACTCAACTTCAACTGAGACGATTTATTTGGGTCCACTCACCATTACAAGCATCTCTTCTGGATTGAGGTGGACGACCCGTCGAATGATGATGGCGAAGACCCCGATTCCGAGCCACCAGAGATCTCCATCCATGTGATTGCCGGCCCCCTGGAGGCAATATGTTGCCCCACCCATCCAAGTGGCGGGTACTTCCCTGATAGCCCATCTGGACTCGGGCAGTACACAAAACTTCATCCGCCGCATGACCGAGGCCACACTACAACTTCCCATCACCTCCCGCTGCCAGCTTCAAGTTTCTATGGCCAACAACCAAAGCATGGTGTGCCCTGGCCTGTGTCGTCGCGTGCCTGTGTCGTCGTGTGCCCTGGACAAATTGAAATTGTACAGTAAACAAAAAAACTAGAAAAACAAAATGTAATAATCATAGTCACAGCCACACAGCAAGAAACAAAAAGAAAAGATGAGCAACCAGATGACCCAAGAAATTTATAGTGGTTCCCCCTCAACAGGGTACATCTACTCTTCTACCACCCTTGGTAGAAATCCACTCAGATTTTTGATCAGGTGCATGACACCAATGGGTTTTGATCAGGTCCCCAAAAACCAACTCAAGTCTTTTTGTAAGGAGACTTGCAACCAGGAATCACTATTGAAGGGAGATGATAACCCTTTATACAGGAGGGGGGAGGGAGTGATTTTGTCTTCTCTGTCAACAATCAGAGAGAAGACTTGTGGATTGATGTTTAGCAAATAGCTCCCCCTGAGATGTAGAATGGTTCATGGAAGATCTGGAGCTTTTTTGTAGGGTGATAGGTCTTCAACCAGAGTTATGGACAAGCAGTGATGCAAGATCTTCTTGACTGATTTAGTATCTGTTGTCCTTGGAAGTCCTGGAGAGAATGTTGAAGAAGAAGACTCTTGATATTATATAGTTTTTCTTCTTCTTCTGAATTGAAGATCACTGCCTGTCACTTGTAAGCTTCAGTATGATATTTTGAGTGAAGCGTTTTGGTGCTGTATGAATTTCTCCAGTCAGTCTGTATCAGTGTCTGTATATTTCTGACTGAGTGTTTTTCTTCTTTTTGTTCTCGTTCTCTTGCTTGATCTTTTTTTTTGTGCAATCTTTCTCTGATTTTGTATATTTTTGTCTTCTGTATCTATTCAAAAATTTGAATCCTCTGTCATTAATGCCGACGCCTTGAGAATAATCGACATTAATGTATTTCCCCAACTGTCTTGTGGAAATTCAGCAATTAATATTCCTGAAGAAGACTGTAATTAATGCTTCCTCTAACGGCTACATTCAGAGAATGTTTGAGCATTTAATCTGTCATGAATTATTGCATTTGAATGAGGATTGAATGCAGGAAATGGCTAAGTCTGGAATCGTCGAACGAATAACAGAATTCGTCGAGCTGAGTTACCAGTTCGTCGAACTGAGACTCTATATTCGTCGACCAGACAACTTCTGTTCGTCGAGCTGATAACAGAACTTGCATACTTCAGAATCCTTGCCTTCTCTGTCTGAAGTTCGTTGAGCTGATAATAGAATTCATCGACTAGAGATCAGCAACAATTCTGTACTTAGTCAAATATTCTGTGTAGACTGATATTTGATGAGTCCACTTTATATACCTATTTTCGAACTTATCTGGGCCTGTTTTTCGTCGCTTGCACTTCACTTTTAGTTCATTATCATATATATTTCATCTTGCTTATATTTCCATATGAAGTGCACATTTATGCCCGTGGTTGTGTATTTTGTTATTTTTATAGTCTGTTCTCCTTTTTGTTATTGCCTGGAATGTCTGCACATATCAGTGATTGGTTTTTCCTTTCGGTACAGGGGTCGTGTGCGTGTTCCGGGATGGTTGTGAAACAGGAATACTGCGCACGATCATGGGATCTAATGCGCACGACCACTGGTAGTGCGCCCCTAAACGTGCGCACTACTCTACATTTTCCAGAATCAACCTAGGGTAAGCGCACGACCACTGGACATTATGCGCACGACCACCGGTCGTGCGCCACTAATCGTGTGCATTGATTCCTCTTTTCTGGAGTCCTGTCTGGGGTAATCGCACGACCATTGGACTTAGTGCGCACGACCACTGGTCGTGCTCCACTGCTCGTGCGCGTTATCCCAATTCTTCTTCCTGATCTTCCATGCCAGTGCGCACGAGCACAGGACATAGTGCGCACGACCACTGGTCGTGCGCCTGTGATCGTGCGCATTGTTCATTTCTACTTTGTATAAATAGTGCAGGTCTCGCCCTAATTCGAGAGAGGATCCGGAGCTCAACATTTCTCCGCCGTTTTCCGCCTTCTCCGCTGTTCCCCTTCATCTTACACCCTAGGGAGGTGCTCCGGGCAAGCTTTCACCGCCAAATACAAGCCGGAGCTTCCTCTCGGCCTTCTCCTTCATCCGTGAGCTTCAAGTAGGGTTTGACGCCATAGCCATCAAGCAAAGGAAAGCTAGCAAACCTCGTCCGCTATCGTGAGACGAAGAAGACGGGCCATTGGAAGGTGGTGACAGCCCTTCTCTACCCCGGACGCAGTTGAGGACCGAGCTTGGACGCGGAATGACAACCCGACGATTCCAACCGTGAATCCTCAGCAAGACTTCGGATTCGGTCGATCTCTTGACTTGTTCTTGCTTGCTTGTTGAATATTGGTGTTTAACTTTATTTATATTGATGAAGTGCACTATGGTTGTATATGTTATATGTTTCATGTCTATGTGATTCCTATTTCATTTTACTGCCTAAGTTGCTTGAGTTGCGCCATATTCCATCCACCACCATCCACCCTTGCCGCACTAGCAATTGCTAGTGGCGTGCGTTGTGAAGAGGTGCTCACGACCCTCATTCCGCCATTCTCATCACCTCATCCGCTAGCCTTCTCATCCATCCGCCTAGTGATTCGGTGCATAGCGGCCCGACTAGTCTTACATCCCGCCTGGCAAAGCATCGCATAGCGACATTGCATAGGAGTAGTTGATAGTGTTTTATTTTCTTTATCCGCAATATCAAAGCCCCCATTTACCGCCGACCCTAAGGACTTCAATCTCAAGTCCTCCTTAAAATTAACTCCACTTTACTGTGTTCCTTGTGAGATCGATACATGGGAAAACCCCCCATTTTATATTACTTGTGCGACCGGTTCACTGCCGTGATCTTAAGCATCAAGTTTTTGGCGCCGTTGCCGGGGAACACAGTTGTGTGAGTTTATGGAGAGGGAGATAATAGATTGAAGCCCTTTTCCATTTGTGCATATCATTTTTTTTATTTATTTGCTTTGGTTATTAGAATTTTTATTTTGCTTATTTCTTTTTGCCCTTTTCTGATTTTTGATTTAAAGAGCAGACCGTGCTATTTTCATTTTAGCTGTGTAGCACTTTTTCACCAATTATTTTTGTTCGTGATGGATCCTGATGCTGAGTGACGTATACTTGACACTTCGCGCCGATCCATCGATGCCATTGCTGTTATGAATGTCGACCATTGCATTCGGTGTTTGTTATGTCAAGGTGTGGGCCACATGTTGAAGGATTACCCTCGTTTGTGCAAGCCTTCTCCCTCTGAGGGCGTGTGCACAATAACCTCCCGTTCGCGGAAGACTATTGTGGATAGGACTACCACGGTGTTGTCTGGCCCATACACTGACATAACACACCTTGCTCATTCTTTACCCGTTGAGATTACTGAAGAATCTCTGGCCGCATACAGCTCTTTCATGGGTCCCTCGATCCCTTTTTACGAGCTTCCCTTGAGTGATGATGATCACTCTGGTGTTAGCCAAGAAAAAGAGGAGCAGGAACTCATGGACGCTCCTGTATGGGACGATGAGATTGTTCCGATCGTCGACGGGGTGGCGTCTGCGAATGACTGTGCGAGGGGGCCTGCTCATTCAGTTCTTGATTTTGAGAGCAGCCTTGCCCCTCCGCAATTTTTGCCGGATTGTGCTACTCCATTTTTGTGTGAGTCGGCTGATGATGCCGTACTTGTTGATGATTCGGTGCCCGAGGTTGCGTCGAAGTGGGATGATGATTCCTCTATCTCCGACGGAGAAGGTGGATCTTCGGAACACTTTTACGCACCTCGGTGGGATGAGGAATGCCCTCTTTCTGATGCGGAGTTTTGCACCTTCTTATTGGATGAGGTCGTTCCTCTTACCACTATGGACCTCGAGTTCTCGGATTCCCCTCAGTACGACTCATATGATACCGACGATGATCTCTGCTTGGATCCTGCTGGGAGTGAGACTGGGACCACTCCCCCTATTTCTGATTATTTTAGTTCTTCTTCTCCTTTATTTCTTGATCCCTCTTTTTTATCTGAGCCTGGGCGGGTTGAGTCCCCGCAGGAGCTTCAGGAGGACTTGGAGCTTTCAGCTCGTGTCATCGATGATAGCATCCTCTCTCATGAGGAGGTTGATTCCTCCTCTGTTGAGGAAGCTCCATTGATTTCTTTCTCCTCCTGCCTTCTCCCTGTAGTAGACGAAACCTTGATAGGCAAGGATTTGTTTTGTGGTGAGATGAGTGAGGACCAGGCCTCCTCCTCATCCTACTTCCTATTTACTCTGCCTGCGAGGAGCAGGTATGATTATTTAGGCAGGGGGGTAACTGCTCTATCACCGTATCGGTGCTTGCTACCGCAACGGATATTAGGCCAGTTACCTGTGCACTTTTTATTTCATAGACCCATTAGCTAGAACTGTTTGGAATTGAATAAGTCGTGCTGGGATGACAATAACCCCAGTACTTATCTTTCATTTTCCTGCATTTTTATTTTTCATGTGTAGTTAGTTTTTGCATTTCTTTTTGTATATTTTTCTTTTGTTTTTGCGGAGCTCACCCCTGCAGGTATTCATAGCAAATCGCATTGGCAGGGTTGTGATTCTTCGTATGGAGGGCCTACTTCAGATTTCCACGCGCCTTCTGGTATGCTCACTGGCTGAGCATTGGGTAAGCTCTTCCCTTAGCTTTTTATGATTTTAATTTCTCTATCATATGCTATGTAGTTTAGTTTAAGTCTGAGGGAGAGCTAGTTTTGTTACCTTTTGCACGTGCACATTTCATGTGCATACTAGAAGCTTTTATAATTTTATTTTGATTAGTTCATTGCATCACACACCACTGCACCCACATGAGCGCGTGCTTAGCTGTTAGTGTGCCGGGAGTTAAACTCATTTCTTCGTTAGATTTGGGAAAATTATGGTGCTGACATAGGATTGTGAGACGGAGTAAAATGTTGACCTTGTTGTTCTCCTAGTCAA
This sequence comes from Platanthera guangdongensis, assembly GCA_039583875.1. NCBI lineage: Eukaryota > Viridiplantae > Streptophyta > Magnoliopsida > Asparagales > Orchidaceae > Platanthera > Platanthera guangdongensis. The sequence goes on from CM077162.1 coordinate 110,317,698, forward strand.
CTGCTCTCGTCTCGTGTAGAAATTTGAGTAGATTTAATTTTTTTGTATGCTTATAGTTTTATATTTTTCTATTTGCGTAAAGACTTTTTATTCTACTCAAAAATTGGTGAATCCGGTGTGAATCCGACGGTAAATTAGGGATGTATGTAGACAGCCGTTAGGTTTGTATTGCTCGAGTCGGGAGGATGGATAGTCTTTCTCGTTGGCTAAGAACTTGCCCCAAGCTATTCTTGAAGCATGGGTATAGGTTAGTTCACTCACATAAGTGTGATGTAGGCCATCATTTTGGCCCGGTTGAGCTTTGTACCAATCCTAACGTCTTGTCCTCGCTAGCCTCGTTGTGCCTACCCCTCCTTTTGATTCAGCTCCACCATGATTTTACCAAAGCCTCATATCCAATCCTAGTCGCACACCCAATTTGATCTTCAGAGTTTTACATTTTAATGTTGGGATGTGATGTGGTGTTATTATTTGTGAAAATGTGGAAGTGCTCCCAAGTTTTTATCTGCTGAATTGTGAAAATAAAATGAAAAAAGGGAAGAAAAATATTCGTAAAGAAAACAAAAAAAAAGTGAAAAGAAAAAGTTTAAATTGAAAATCTTTTTGGAAATGTGATTATATTTGGAGTAGGTGGTGCGCACACCCATATGTTAAAAGTTAAGTTTGGGGGTGTGGTGTACCCGCGTGTATTTTGCTTAGTAGAGGGATTCCTTTTATACTAGCTCATTTGGGTTAGGTGCATAGCCTTCTTGTTTATCCTTGTTTACCTCACCGAAACCCAAGACCCATCTCTTCACCTACAGTCCTACTGATTCGTGTGTGAACCCAAACCAGTTCCGTGGAGAGAATGCGAAAGGGCAAGCATATGGTCACCAACATTGGTGGATTCCTTTGGAGGTTATCCCGAGCCCCGATATTTGGCAATGCTCGCCTAGCGATTAGTCTACTTTCTCCCTACACATGACCAGATGATTCACCGTGATTCCATTTTTGAGTAATAATAAAATGTTGATACGCATTGTGAAAAGTATAAACTATTTTTTATACTTAGAAATTTCTTCTATTATATTTTTACGCGTACAAGCATGCGACTTCGCATGGTACTCCGTATTGCAATTTCTTTGTTAACTAGTATTTTCCGTATCTACTTAGATTTGGTTTGCTCGGGACGCGCAAATAGTTAAGTCTGGGGGTGTGATGAGTCCACTTTATATACCTATTTTCGGACTCATCTGGGCCTTTTTTTTGTCGCTTGCACTTCACTTTTAGTTCATTATCATATATATTTCATCTTGCCTATATTTCCATATGAAGTGCACATTTATGCCCGTGGTGGTGTATTTTGTTATTTTTATAGTCTGTTCTCCTTTTTGTTATTGCCTGGAATGTCTGCAAATATCAGTGATTGGTTTTTCCTTTCGGTACAGGGGTCGTGTACGTTTTCCGGGATGGTTGTGAAACAGGAATACTGGGCACGATCATGGGATCTAATGCGCACGACCACTGGTCGTGCGCCCCTGATCGTGCACACTACTCTACATTTTCCAGAATCAGCCCGGGGTAAGCGCACGACCACTGGACATTATGCGCACGACCACCGGTCGTGCACCACTGATCGTGTGCATTGATTCCTCCTTTCTGGAGTCCTGTCTGGGGAAATCGCACGACCATTGGACTTAGTGCGCACGACCACTGGTCGTGCGCCACTGCTCGTGCGCATTATTTCAGTTCTTCTTCCTGATCTTCCATGCCAGTGCGAACGAGCACCGGACATAGTGTGCACGACCACTGGTCGTGCGCCTGTGATCGTGCACATTGTTCATTTTTGCTTTGTATAAATAGTGCAGGTCTCGCCCTAATTCGAGAGAGGATCCGTAGCTCGACATTTCTCCGCCGTTTTCTGCCTTCTCCGCTGTTCCCCTTCATCTTCCACCCTAGGGAGGTGCTCCGGGCAAGCTTTCACCGCCAAATCCAAGCCGGAGCTTCCTCTCGGCCTTCTCCTTCATCTGTGAGCTTCAAGTAGGGTTTGACGCCATAGCCATCAAGCAAAGGAAAGCTAGCAAACTTCGTCCGCTATCGTGAGACGAAGAAGACGGGCCATTGAAAGGTGGTGACAGCCCTTCTCTACCCCGGACGCAGTTGAGGACCGAGCTTGGATGCGGAATGATAACCCGACGATTCCAACCGCGAATCCTCAGCAAGACTTTGGATTCGGTCGATCTCTTGACTTGTTCTTGCTTGCTTGTTGAATATTGGTGTTTAACTTTGTTTATATTGATGAAGTGCACTATGGTTGTATATGTTATGTGTTTCATGTCTATGTGATTCCTATTTCATTTTACTGCCTAAGTTGTTTGAGTTGCGCCATATTCCATCCACCACCATCCACCCTTGCCGCACTAGCAATTGCTAGTGACGTGCGTTGCGAAGAGGTGCTCACGACCCTCATTCCGCCATTCTCATCACCTCATCCGCTAGCCTTCTCATCCATCCGCCTAGTGATTCGGTGCATAGCGGCCCGACTAGTCTTCCATCCCGCCTGGCGAAGCATCGCATAGCGGCGTTGCATAGGAGTAGTTGATAGTGTTTTATTTTCTTTATCCGCAATATCAAAGCCCCTATCGTTACCGCCGACCCTAAGGACTTTAATCTCAAGTCCTCCTCAAATTTAACTCCACCTTACTGTGTTTCTTGTGAGATCGATACTTGGGAAAACCCCCATTTTATATTACTTGTGCGACCGGTTCACTGCCGTGATCTTAAGCATCAATATTCTGTGTGTCGACATAAAAACTTCTGGTGTCGACACAAGTGGGTGTCGACTGATTATTCTTGGTGTCGACACAAATCTTCTGGTGTCGACATAAGTTGTCTGGTGTCGACATGAGTTGGTGTCGACATATGTTGGAGTCGACATTAGCTGGTGTCGACACAAGCCCTAAGTGTCGACACACACTTTCTGGTGTCGGAATTCGTGGAGTAGAGTACTGAGTTCGTCGACCTGAGAAGTGGACTTCGTCGACCTGAGAAGTTGTAAACTTGAGGTCCAAGTTCGTCGAGCTCAGAATCTTGTTCGTCGACCAAAGCCTAAAGTTGGACTTAGAAAAATCTGGAGTTACCCTTACTTTAGCTTGTTGAAGTATCCCAGGTTTCGTCGAACAGAGAACGAAGATCGTCGAGCTCAGCACAGAGAAATATCTCAAGATCGTCGAGCTGAGAACGTCTTTCGTTGACATGAGTTCGACGAATGTCGAACTCATTTTACTTAGTCTTGAAATCTTCTAAGTCTTGAGTCTCTGATGGTCTTGTTGATAGCTGGTCCATCTGATGTTGACTCGAAGGACTTTGCCTAGACTCAAGGACATAAATTTGACCTTGGCTATACATGTTGGGTCACATCCTAAGTTAGTGAACCTATCCCAAATCAACTAGGGATCCAACAATCTCCCCCCATTTGCGTGAGCTCACTAATAGACTCAAAACATAAACATACAGATAAACAAAGCAAGGAAAAGATATATCTGGCAGAGAATTACTTACATATGCATCAGATATATATGTACATAGGCTTTGTTTAAACAAATAACATAGTTTGAAAGAAAATGCAGAAAGAACTTGAAACAAAGTAAAGATTACTTCTCCTGCTTCTTCTGCATGGACTTGTCTTCTTTTGTCCTCTCTCCTAGCTTTTTAAAGATAATTTCTCTATTTGGATCTAAAGCCTATGCCTGTGTCATTGTCATGTCAGCTGCCCCCATGATCTTCAGAGATGTAGCTCTGGGGACAACTGCTTCAGGATGGAGCTTCATGTAATCATCAACATTAAACAGTTTGTTGGCTTTATCAAATCTTTTTAATTCTTCCTTCCTGTATTTTAACATAGTTGTATAACCTGATATGTCTTTACCTTCAGCTTTAGCTTTATTAATCAGGGACAGACCAATAAGTTCCTGGAACCTGGCTATTTTAGCAGTGTTGGCTGTTTCAGGATCCTCAAAAGGAATAGGAGGTGAGTCTGGTTTTTCAGGACTTTTAGCTTTCTGATCTGCAGAGGGAACTGGATGTTGCTGCTGATGCTGTTGATGTTGCTGTTGATTTCATGAGGAATGGTGCCCTTGCTGACTGCTTCTAGAGGATCTCCCTTGATGTCTCTGATAAGTTTGCATAGGAGCAGATCTCTAAGAGCTAGTGCCAGTGGCACCAGCTGCTGGAGGAGGTGGAGGAGGTGTATCTTTTCTGTATCTATGAACTGGTGGAGGAGAGTATCTCCTACTTCTTTTCCTCTACTTTTGCTGATTCTTTGATAGCCACATCCAAGCAGGCATTCCCTTATAAGGAGTAACATTATGCAAGATGTAGTAGGGAGTGTCAGCTGTTGGATTGGGCTTAGGAGCAGGAGGAGGAGGAGCCTTCCTTTTCTTCGACAACATTTGCTTCTTCTTCTTGGCAGCTTCTTCATCTGAATCATCTTCATCATCATCTTCATCATCTTCACTGCCAGAACCCTGAGGGTTATCATATAAAGCATCCAATGCTTTCAAAGCTTTATCATCAATGACAGCCTTTTCTATAGCAGAAGTAGAAGTTTCAAAAATTGGAGTTTCAGCAGTAGTTGAAGAAGAGACTATACAAGCATCAGAAGGAATTGGGACAGAGCTTTCAGCTGCTGCCTTATTTTCTTCTTCAATATCAGCCAAGATCAAATCATCTAGATCTGGCATAGGTGAGTCATCCATCACAAAGATTGGTGCTGAGACAGCTTCTAGAGAAGATGGAATAACTGCAGAGGTTGGAGTAAAAACTGGAATGTCAAAACTGTCACAGAGTTGCTTAGCAACTGCTAGACTAACAGGAGAAGTATAAGGCACAAGAGCCAACTGTGGCTTAGTGAAGTCTTCTGGAAGATACTGAATATGTACAATGTCAAATCTTTTCAGCAATTCTTGTAAATTAACTGTGGGATTGAGGATAAAATCACCAACAGTTTCATTAATGTCCATATCAGTATCAATAAAATCAATTAAATCAACTAAATCTCTATCTGTATAATCTGTATATGCTTCTGTGGGGGCTGAAATATCTACTGGTGCTGGAGCTGAAGTATCTGAAGCTGTTGCTGTTGCTTCATCATCAGGCATCTCCCCCTGCCTGGTTTCAGTGGGGACTGAGGCCAGGCCACTGACTGAGGAGGGGGAAGCAGAAAGAGTAGAGATTGGGCAGATAAAGATTGAATGGTGGTTGCAAGAGGTGTAATGGCCTCTGCTATAAGGGATTTCAGAAGGGGGGTTATGATGGTGAGGATAGAGGATATGGTAGTAGGATCAAATGAGGAAGTGGGAGAGGATGTTGCATGTGGTGTGGAAGAGGGAGCAACTAGTGATGGAATGGGGTGGTGGAACAACATGTATGTGAGGAGTGGATGGTGATGAGGATGGAAGGGTGGCATCTGGTATTACTGTGTCTGAGGGTAGTATGTAAGATGGGATGGAGGATAAATGTGGGGGAAGTGAAGACTATGGTGGTGTAGGAATAGATGTGTTATGAGGGGAATCAGGAGGTGTTGGTTGTTGATTTCCTTGAAGAGGGGAAGATGGAATGTTAGTGATGTCAAGTGGTGGAGATGGAGGTGGAGTAGGCACAAGAGTATGCTGTAGTGATTGAAGTGTTGAAGAAGGAATGAGAGAGGAAGTGAGTTGTTGTAACGCCCCGAAAGTTGTGTGCGAGTCGGTCGCGAAAAAAGAGTTTTTGGTGCCTGTAGGGGTACACGGCCTAGGACACGGGCGTGTCCAAGGCCTTGTCTGGCGGGTGACTTTTGGCCGTTTTCAACCCGAGAAGGACACGGCCAGAAACACGGCCGGATGACACGGGCGTGTCATCCGACACGGGCGTGTGCCAACCCATGTCCCTACCCGTGTCCTGATGGGTCGTGTCCGTTGCCGTGGCAGTTATGCGTGACACGCCCACGAACACGGGCGTGTCGAGGAACCCGACACGGGCGTGTTAGGTCAGACACGGGCGTGTCTTGGCCCGTGTGCGTTTCTCAGTTCGACGATCGTGCCTGGATCGAGGCACACGGCCATGGACACAGCCGTGTGCCAAGCCGTGTGCGGCCCAGGTCTGGGGAATTTTGTGCAGATCCGAGCCGTTCGTTTCCTTTAATTTAGATCCGACGGCCCAGATGAAATTCTGCTCTGTTAAGGCCGGGAATAGGGGGTTATTTCCTCATTTTCTCTCCAAAGTTCTCCTTTTCCAAAGTGAGAGAGAAGAGGAAGAAGAAGGAGGTTTCCGGCCGCCGGCGGAGCATCGGAGCACCGTTTCGAAATCGGAGAGCGGATCCTTGGAGGGAAGGTCATTGCGAAGAGTTCTAACCACGTAGTTTTTCCATGGCGCCAAAACGGACTACAATGGTAACGATTCTCAACTTGAGCGCTTGAAGCTCTTTCTTTCTGCATAGGGAATCCCGCTCCCGCGAGTATGAGGTGAGTGTGTGGTGTTCCTTGGGGTTGACGGGAATAGTCCCCCTTGTGTTGCATATAGAGCCCGGAATCGTAAGTACGGGCATAGGCATTGTGTGTGAAGCCTACCCGGACGTGTTTTGTCTGGATCGGTGATGTTGCATTTGTTGTGGCTTTGCCGGAGAAGACTCCGTGCTTTGGATTTTTCGGGTTTCTACGCGGTAGATTGCAGCAGGGATCCTTGGAGGTTAGCTTCAAGGCGCACTCGGAAAATTGAGCGGAAACATGTTCTGCTAACTTGGCGGTCTGGGAACCGGCATTGATCATAACTGGGTTATGAGATTGTTTTGGAAAATTTGGGATCCGAGAGAAGCTTGGCCCGCGCAAAGGACTTAAATTGGACATGCGGCGTGAGCAACGGGCAAGTGGAATTGGACCTAGGCTATGTGGTTCGGTGCGAGAGACCCGAAGACGTGGACTGGCCGTTGGCATAGTCGGAGCCTTAGACGGTGGTCAGAAAGGCGAAATGCTCACATGTTGTTGCCATCCTGGGGGTGGTGGTGAATGCACTGATGGGTCAGGGTTCACCATGAATGTGACCTGAGTGCACGAGGTGTTTGGCCGTGCGAGCCTACACCTGTGGCGAATTATAATTGCGCTATATATATATTGTTGGGCTAATGTTTTGCAGGGAAAGAGCACCGCCGTCCCGAGTCAGGGGCGGGGTCGTTATAATTTGGTCGGCTTTTAGCTGACCGTTGCTTTATTTGCCACCGTGCGGTGGTATGTGCTTGCAGGTGCTGCGGAGCCGAGCGCCAAATAGCGGGTTGGAGCCCATGTTGCTGTACTGGCCCTAGAAGGCCGTAGAATAGTCGTTTTTATATATTTCATGTGTGGCCGGCCTGCGAGCCGATGTATGTAAAATACTCTTTATTAAGTGAACTTTTGTAAGGCCATAAGGCCATGTACCCATTTCTGTGTATTTGGGATTTCATTCCTTTTGTTGTAGCTGTGGACATTCATATTGATGGATTTAATTTTGGGTTCTTTCAACTTTAAAATCTTCCGCTAGAATGCTCTGTGGTTAGGACGAGTAGTCTTAATTGGTTGGTTTGATTATTCATTTAGTATCCCTTCCGACTGTCTGTGGTATACGGCGTCGGGTTCCAGCTGGACCTTCTGTTATATGCCATGCGACAGATGGGGTGTTACAATTTGGTATCAGACTTCTGGTTACGATCAGGCTTAAATGAATTCGTGGGCGAATTCTTTTAAGGGGTGGTGAGCACATGTGTGCGTCATCGTTATAACTTCAAAAAAGAACCCATGAATGTCCACTTAGTAATGAAAAATACACTTGTTTGGTGGAACCTGAGTGTTCCAATGATTGCTTTTAGCAATTTGTTTGTTGTCTAATCGTGTGTCTCTGCTAATTTAGGCAGCTGGGAGCGGTGCTGGTCAGTCAGAGCGTCCGCAATCAGCGGAAAGTAGTGCACCAAGGGACGTGCCTGCTACACCTCCTTCAGCGGAAACCATCAGGATGGTGGCTGAATCCGTGTTCGCAATGATAAATGCCCAACCTGCAGGGCAAATGCATCGCGCACGTCCTGCGAATGAGCAAGAACCGGTTAGGGAGGCAGAGCCGAGAGTGGTGGAACGCGCGGCAGTTGAGTTAGTAGAGCCGAGGAGAACTACGGAGAGGCAGCTAAAGCATGTGATGGGCTTTAATCCTCCGAGGTTTAATGGGGTTGGAACACCAACTCAAGCTGAGGACTGGCTCTCTTCCATAAAGAGGGTGTTGACGGCCACAATGACTGAGGAGTGGCAGAAGACCACCATAGCGACTTTTCTTTTGGAAGGAGAAGCGAGGATGTGGTGGGACGAGTTGGAGTTTCATCTTCTAGTGGGAAGGCAGCTTGCGGATGTGCCGATGGAGGAATTTTCAAGATTGTTCCTAGCCAGATTTGTACCTTCTGCTCAGAGGTTGGATATGGAGAATCAATTTCTTGGGTTGACTCAGGGATCCAGAAGCGTGGACGAATATCTGCATGAGTTCACACGGTTGGGTCGTTATGCTGGTGCTATGTTTTCAGAAGAAGAGAGGAAGACCAACCGATTCTATGAGGGTCTTCGCGGCGATTTACAGTTACTCCTTGCTGGGCCTAAGGCGCAGGGCTTCCTAGCCTTGGTCAATTCAGCCCGATCGTTGGAAAAGGTTGCGAAGAAGGTTCAAGAGAAGAGGGACCCAGGAGAAAGGAAGACCGAGTTCAAGGTGCCAAGTAACAAGACAGGTTTCCGCAGATGGAACAAGAAGCGGAGGACTTCAAACTCAGCCCCTTCGGCTGATGCATCGGGGCAACTACAAGTCGAGTCCCCGGAGCTTGCTACAACTGCGGGAAGACGGGGCATTTTGCTCGGGAGTGTTGGAGCGGACGTTCAAAGTCCGAGAGGAGACCTGGAGCGACTTATGAGGAGAAAGGGAAGGCGGTGGAGTCAACCGCATCCCATCATGCTCCAGCCCAGCCTAGAGTCTACAACCTTGGTCTACAAGAGGACATTAAGCAAGCAGACGTGGTGACAGGTATGAGTTAAATTACAGTGGTTTAACTTTTATAGTTGTTACCTTCGTATTTGTTAGCTTACGTTTGTTAATGCTAGGCTTTGTGTTAATCTTTGGGTTTCCGGCGAGAGCCCTTTTTGATACGGGAGCATCACATTCCTTCTTGTCTGAAAAGTGTATTTCGCGCATCGGAGTTCCCTTCTCGATGGCAGAAAACAAGTTGGATGTGTTGTTGCCTAATGGGTGCTCAATGCGTGCGGATAGGATTTGTGTTGTGAAGATTCGGATTGGAGACCGGGAGTTTGATTTGCGGGCGTTGGTTCTACCGTTGGTGGAGTTCGACGTAATTTTCGGTATGGATTGGCTCTCGGAGCAAAGTGCATGTATTGATTGCAACCGTAAAGAAGTCAAGTTGGGTCTGGACACTGGTGGAGAGACTACTTTTGCGGGCATGAAGGGGTCAGGGAAAGTTCGGATATCGGCCCTTCAGGTGTTCAAGGAAGTTCGGTCTGGGGCAGAACTGTATGTCACTCTAGTGCAGACTGCGACGCCTAAACCTAGTTTGGGCAACATCCCAGTTGTGTCCGAGTATCCTGATGTGTTTCCAGATGATCTCTCAGGAGCCCCTCCTCAGCGGGAGATAGAATTTACTATAGAGCTGGTACCGGGTGCCAAACCGGTGTCACGCTCCCCCTATCGGATAGCCCCAAGAGAAATGGCAGAGTTGAAGGTGCAACTGCAAGAGTTGCTAGAGCAAGGTTATGTGCATCCAAGTTCGTCTCCTTAGAACGCACCAGTTCTCTTTGTTAAGAAGAAAGATGGGAGCTTGCGGCTTTGTATCGATTATCGGGAATTGAACAAACTTACGGAGAAGAACAAATATCCAATCCCGAGGATTGACGATCTATTTGATCAGCTGGTTGGATCAACTGTATATTCGAAGTTAGATTTGAAGTACGGTTACTATCAGTTGAGGATAAGGGAGAGCGACATCCCAAAGACAGCATTTAGTACGCGGTTTGGACATTACGAGTTCACGGTTATGCCGTTTGGGTTGACGAATGCGACATCCGTGTTTATGGATCTGATGAATAGGACGTTCAGAGAATACCTGGATCAGTTTGTGATAGTATTTATCGATGATATTCTGGTGTATTCGCGGTGCGAGGAGGATCACTACAAGCATTTACACATGGTGTTGGAGACATTGAGGAAAAGTCAGTTGTATGCAAAGTTCTCCAAGTGTGAATTCTGGTTGTCCTCGATAGCATTCCTTGGTCATGTTGTCAGTGGAGAAGGAATAGCTGTGGATCCGGCGAAGATAGTGGCGATACGGGAGTGGCCTACTTTGACTACGGTGGCAGAGGTCCGGAGTTTTCTGGGGCTTGCTGGCTACTACAGGCGCTTCGTAGAGAACTTCTCGCAGATAGCACTACCACTCACGACGTTGACAAGAAAGGATCAGAAGTTTGTGTGGTCTCCGGAGTGCGATCAGGCTTTTGAAGAATTGAAGAGGCGATTGACCACGGCGCCCATTTTATGTTCGCCAAGTGGAACCGAAGGGTTCGAGATCTATAGTGTTGCTTCGGGCAGTGGTTTGGGCTGTGTTCTGCTACAGCATGGGAGAGTGATAGCTTATGGTTCACGACAACTGAAGGTTCATGAGAGGAATTATCCGGTCCACGACTTAGAGTTAGCGGCCGTGATATTTGCTCTTAAGCTTTGGAGGCACTATCTGTACGGTGTGAAGGTCGATATTTACACCGATCATAAGAGTTTGAAGTACCTATTGGACCAAAAGGATTTGAACATGAGGCAGAGGAGGTGGATGGAGTTCTTAGGGGACTACACCTTCAAGATACACTATGTGCCTAGGAAGGGAAATGCAGTGGCGGATGCGTTGAGTCGTAAGATTCCCGCACAAGCCAATTGGTTATCAGTACATGATGAGAGATTTGTCCAAGAGTTGGAGGCATTGGAGATATCTTGCGTCGATAAGCAGTCAAGTGACGAGGCGAAACTATTTTGGACAGAGGTGCAGTGTGACCTAGCGGATAGAGTTCGACGGGCTTTGGTTCAGGATAGCAGCATGAAGCAAATCTTGGATGAAGCTTTGGATGGGTCAAATTCCCAGTTTGTGGTTGAAGATGGGTTGCTAAGGAAGGACAGTCGTCTATGCGTTCCTAGTGCGGATAATATTCGGGAGGAGTTGATGTATGAGGCTTATCATACTAAGTACTCAATCCACCCGGGAAGCACTAAGATGTATAGAGACATGAAGAAATTATTCTGGTGGCCGGGTTTGAAGAAAGATGTGACACTTTATGTGGCCAAGTGTCGTACTTGTGCATTAGTGAAGGCGGAATGCCAGAAGCCCGGAGGTTTCTTGAAACCCCTTCCTATCCCAGAATGGAAGTTTGACGACATATCTATGGATTTTGTGCACGGTTTGCCGAAGTCGCAGCAGGGAAACGACGCCATTTGGGTGGTCGTTGATAGATTGACAAAAGTGTCGCACTTTATCCCAGTGAGAAAGGAGGATCCAGTGGAAAAGTTAGCCAAACTCTACGTGGATAATATTGTACGATTGCATGGTGTGCCTAGAATTATTGTTAGTGATCGAGATGGACGCTTCATGTCAAATGACTGGAGGTTAGTGCATGGTCTGTTGGGTATAAGCTAAAGTTCAGCACAGCCTTTCACCCGTAGACGGATGGCCAAACCGAGAGAGTCAACAGGACTATGGAGGACATGCTTCGCATGTGCGTCCTAGATTTCGGGAAGAATTGGGAGGATCACCTGTACATGGTGGAGTTTGCTTACAACAACAGCTTTCAGGCAAGCATTGGAATGGCGCCTTTCGAAGCCTTGTACGGGAGGAAGTGTCGTACGCCGTTGTCTTGGTTGGAGGCAGGCGAATCAAAGTTGTATAAATGTCAAGCGGTGGAAGATGCCACTTCAATGATACGGACAATTCAGGAAAGGCTGAAGATTGCTCAGGATAGACAGTCAAAGTATTACAATGCCAAACATAGAATTGTGGAGTTCAACGTTGGCAACATGGTATATTTGAAGATCAAGCCGTTCAAGGGTGTATCGCGGGTTCGACGCTTGAAGAAGCTGAGCCCGAGATACCTTGGACCATTTGAAATCCTGGAGCGTGTTGGCGAGGCGGCGTATAGATTAAAGCTGTCGACGGAGTTAAGTGGGCTGCATGCTGTATTCCACGTATCGGTGTTGCGTAAGGCAGTGCAAGAGCCTTCGCAGATCGTTGCGGACAATCAGGTGCCGGTTGATTATGAGTTAACAACAAGGGTCAAGCCAGTACGAATTGAAGATGTTGCAGTCAGACGACTCCGCAACAAGGAGGTCCGAATGGTTAAAGTCCGTTGGGATAATTGCGGACGTGAGGAGCTTTCTTGGGAGCGAGAGCAAGCTATGTTGGAGGAATACCCCGAGTTATTCCACTCAGGTATCATTTAGCTTTTGTGTACCTTTGCTTAATTTCGGGACGAAATTCCTTAAGTGGGGGAGATTTGTAACTCCCCGAAAGTTGTGTGCGAGTCGGTTGCGAAAAAAGAGTTTTTGGTGCCTGTAGGGGTACACGGCCTAGGACACGGGCATGTCCAAGGCCGTGTCTGGCTGGTGATTTTTGGCCGTTTTCAACCCGAGAAGGACACGGCCAGAAATACGGCCGGATGACACGGGCGTGTCATCCGACACGGGCGTGTGCCAACCCGTGTCCCTACCCGTGTCCTGATGGGTCGTGTCCGTTGCCGTGGCGGTTATGCGTGACACGCCCACGAACACGGGTGTGTCGAGGAACCCGACACGGGCGTGTCAGGTCAGACACGGGCGTGTCTTGGCCCGTGTGCGTTTCTCAGTTCGACGATCGTGCCTAGATCGAGGCACACGGCCATGGACACGGCCGTGTGCCAAGCCGTGTGCGGCCCAGGTCTGGGGAATTTTGTGCAGATCCGAGCCGTTCGTTTCCTTTAATTTAGATCCGACGGCCCAGATGAAATTCTGCTCTGTTAAGGCCGGGAATAGGGGGTTATTTCCTCATTTTCTCTCCAAAGTTCTCCTTTTCCAAAGTGAGAGAGAAGAGGAAGAAGAAGGTGGTTTCCGGCCGCCGATGGAGCATCGGAGCACTGTTTCGAAATCGGAGAGCGGATCCGTGGAGGGAAGGTCATTGCGAAGAGTTCTAACCGCGTAGTTTTTCCATGGCGCCAAAACGGACTACAAGGGTAACGATTCTCAACTTGAGCGCTTGAAGCTCTTTCTTTCTGCATAGAGAATCCCGCTCCCGCGAGTATGCGGTGAGTGCGTGGTGTTCCTTGGGGTTGACGGGAATAGTCCCCCTTGTGTTGCATATAGAGCCCGGAATCGTAAGTACGGGCATAGGCATTGTGTGTGAAGCCTACCCGGACGTGTTTTGTCTGGATCGGTGATGTTGCATTTGTTGTGGCTTTGCCGGAGAAGACTCCGTGCTTTGGATTTTTCGGGTTTCTACGCGGTAGATTGCAGCAGGGATCCTTGGAGGTTAGCTTCAAGGCGCACTCGGAAAATTGAGCGGAAACATGTTCTGCTAACTTGGCGGTCTGGGAACCGGCCTTGATCATAACTGGGTTATGAGATTGTTTTAGAAAATTTGGGATCTGAGAGAAGCTTGGCCCGCGCAAAGGACTTAAATTGGACATGCGGCGTGAGCAACGGGCAAGTGGAATTGGACCTAGGCTATGTGGTTCGGTGCGAGAGACCCGAAGACGGGGACTGGCCGTTGGCATAGTCGGAGCCTTAGACGGTGGTCAGAAAGGCTAAATGCTCACATGTTGTTGCCATCCTGGGGGTGGTGGTGAATGCACTGATGGGTCAGGGTTCACCATGAATGTGCCCTGAGTGCACGGGGTGTTTGGCCGTGCGAGCCTACACCTGTGGCGAATTATAATTGCGCTATATATATATTGTTGGGCTAATGTTTTGCAGGGAAAGAGCACCGCCGTCCCGAGTCAGGGGCGGGGTCGTTATAATTTGGTCGGCTTTTAGCTGACCGTTGCTTTATTTGCCACCGTGCGGTGGTATGTGCTTGCAGGTGCTGCGGAGCCGAGCGCCAAATAGCGGGCTGGAGCCCATGTTGCTGTGCTGGCCCTAGAAGGCCGTAGAATAGTCGTTTTTATATATTTCATGTGTGGCCGGCCTGCGAGCCGATGTATGTAAAACACTCTTTATTAAGTGAACTTTTGTAAGGCCATAAGGCCATGTACCCGTTTCTGTGTATTTGGGATTTCATTCCTTTTGTTGTAGCTGTGGACATTCATATTGATGGATTTAATTTTGGGTTCTTTCAACTTTAAAATATTCCACTATCATGCTCTGTGGTTAGGACGAGTAGTCTTAATTGGTTGGTTTGATTATTCATTTAGTATCCCTTCCGACTGTCTGTGATATATGGCGTCGGGTTCCAGCTGGACCTTCTATTATATGCCATGCGACAGATGGGGTATGTTGATGCACGAAAACACAAGGGGGGTCGAGCACAACCAGCTAACTTGTTCGATCACAGGGGGAATAGGGAGACTGCGAGTAGCGATCTACTAAGCGGATGAGAGCTGGAAGAAGAGCAGGGCCGTGAACCACGACAACAACAGACTTCGCCCGTCGCGGCCTGAATGCCTCTCTTGCGACGGGCTTTCCCTTGATTGAAGAAGGATCTAGTTACAAGTGAAAGGAAAAGACTGAGGGAAGTAGAGCTAGGGGGAGTCCGCAAGGCACAGGATTCGAGTCCGCAGCCTGTAACAAGTAGGCTCCTGGGTCCGAGTCAGCGTGCCTTGAGTGCACCACCTCCCCCCTATTTATAGGATAGGGGGCCTGCCCAAACGGGCAGGGCTAAAATTACCGGCTGCCCGGGGTACAGGAGAACCGGGCAGCGGTGACGGGAAGCAAAAAGAAAGAACACGCCAGTCTGCACAGAAGTGACGGACTGGGCTCGCGAGCTGGAGCTTCCACTGCTGCTGGGCGCGCCCACTGGAGGGCGGCGGCCTGGGCGGACGAGAGACTGCGTCCGCCGCTGGAGAACCTGTTGCCCAAAGCGCCGGCGGACTGAGCGGACTGGTCCTTGCGTCCGCTGCTGGAGTATCACCCTTGGCGCCCGACTGGTGACAGTGCCGGACTGGGCGGACGGACAAATCCTATCCGCGCCTGCTGAATGGGGGGCTTTGGAATCTTGTAGTATGTTGCGGACTGAGGGGTTAACATAATCCCCGCACATTTTTAAGTTTCCAGAAAACTTCGAAAATGTTCTCTTAACCGCCGAGTCCGCCAACCTCGAAAACGCCGCCAACGCTATAAATATCGCTGGAGGGTCTGGATCTGTTGAGAATCTTGATCGATATGGGGCGCTACTCACCACTTGCGGTCTCAACTTTCCAGTCCGGCATGGCAAGACTTGGAGCTTTCTTGTCTAGCGTTACTACAAAAGGCGACCTGGAGCATACAACGCCTATGAAGACCAAAAAGATTGTAAAGAGGTCGACAGGAAAAGATCCTGTCCGCTCCATAGGGGAGAGTTCCCAGAGCCAGAAGCCTGCGGACAAAGCAGTCCGCCACGTCGATGTTTCTGCTCGCAAGGATGCCGTATACGACGCCGAACCGTTGAGGAGTGAGAAGATGGCAACCATGTCGGATTCCGCCCCTTCTAAGAAAACCGCAACCTCGGCGGACACTGCTGGCGAACACATGGAGACTGACATATCTTCTCCCAATGCCTCGGTGCAAATCGTTGACTTGGACGAAGAGGACCGGCGGACTGAGGTAGGGGACGACGCGCCCTCAAAGGCATTGGCTGCTGTGAACCCTGAACCTGTCCGCGCTGACCAGCCCGATTTAGGGGGGTCCGCCGCGGATGCTGCTGAGAAGACCGCCAAGAAGAAGAAGAGGAAGAGAGACGGAGCGACCGTCGCCGAGCGGGTTGAGAAGAAGCTTCGCGCAATGAAGGAGAAGAACGTCTCTAAGCGGACTGGGGCAGCGGACTTACAACACAGGCCGCGCGAAAAAGAAGTTCCAGACGGCGATCTGGTTACTCCGGAGGCCCAAATCCAGGGAGAGAATTCCCTCTCAACGGTCAGTCTTTCCACGGATGAGATATTTGATTCCATAGACGTCGATCAACTTGATTTAATCCAGGACTCCTTGCTGGTTGTGCTGCAGCAGAACGAGGCGGAAACTGCTGGAGATAAGGGTGACGAACTCCCTTCCTTGTCCGCTGCGGAGGAAGAGGAGAGGGAGAGGCTGAAGGAGAAGATAGAGGAGCAAAAGAAGCAAATCGTTGCTCATGTTGCTGCGGTCGGGGCAGCCTCGCAGCAGGCCGCGGTGGACAAAGCCGCTGAGGATCTGCGGATTGCTGCGGAGCTGATGCGGTCAGGTAAACTTCAGCCGGCGCCCAAATACTTTCAGCGCAAGTGGCTTTACAGGTCGCCGCCGCGGACGTCAAGACCGATCAAAATTATCACCAAGACGGATGATATCGTGGTCTCAACAAGTGCGGCTGCCGAGAGAAGAGCAAGGGTTCACCGCGAATGGAAAAAGCGGTTAAGCGCCTTTGACCCGGAGCGGGCAAGGCGGCCAATCATCTTCGATAGTCGGAAACTCGCTGTCGCTATATCTGAAAGTGATCTTTTATCCTTTCTTTGAGTCCGCCGCGAACTGCCTTTGAATGCGAAGTTGACTTTATTTGTTGCAGGTAGAAAGTCGCTGCCGGGCTCCATCGAGAGTGGCGAGATCGTGGTCACACCCAACACTGGTGCCGACGCGGTCTCACACGTGGAGTCCGCGGAAGATGAGCCGCCCGGCCTGAGCACGATAAAAGAGTTAGAGAAGAAATTTGAAGCTGAAATGCAATGTGTCAAAGCAGAGTTAGAGAAAGCGGCGGAGCGCGAGAGGGCGTCCGCGGCGCGCGAGAAAGCGTCCGCGGAACGCGAGAAGGCCCTCCAAGACCAGATCGCCAGCATCTCGCGGGCGCTGGAGAGGTCTGAAAGGGAAAAGAAAAGGCTCGCGGATGATGTCCGATACTACAGAGGCAAGCACTTGGCGTCGGCCCGTGAAGGAAAAGAGAAGCGGACTGCTGAGGTCGCTGAGCAGAGGCCGCGGGCGTCAGATCGCACGGCTTCGGAGATCGCCGCACCGACAGGTGGTATCCCACGCGCTGCGGATGAGGAGCCGCGGCCGGCAGCGGAGCCAATGGTGCCTCTCAGTCGAGTTGACCGGGAAGCCGCCCATATGCACCGGACTATAAACGTCATCCATCATCATCTCTGCCATGTATATAGTGAAATTCTTCAGATAAGCGATCAGGCGGCTCATCTATGCAGAGACAGGGCAGAAAGGCCGGCACGGACTGACAACAGGGACCGCTAAGTCCGCAATGCCTTGAACTTTTATCTGATTAATTGTATATTGTTTGTATGATTGTTCCAAAATAATGCTGTGCTGTGAACTGAATTCTATTTGGTCTGTGCGGACTCAGATTATATATCCGCTATTCATGTAGTTTAATCCTCGTGACGTGGCGATTTGTGCGAATTCATGCTGTGTCTGCTTCTCGTTATTTAACCTGCAGGTGGGAAAATACGCGACCTGGGCGGATAGGAAACTGCACCGGCCACAACTTGGTTCTGAATTTCCCTTGGAATGTTAATTTGCCTTTGTATCCGTGTTATTTGTTTGGCTGCTTTTTAATTCTTTGCGGACTATGCGGATTGAATATGCGACCTTCGCGGACTGGCCAAAAAGCTGTCAGAAACTTTATCTATAAATACTGCCTTCTGCTTTCTTTATGTAGGAAATTGCTGAAGTAAACGGAATCCTGCGGCCTGCAACATGGTGTCCGCGCGCACTGATGCTGCAGTCGCCTTCCACTCTGCCGATCACAGAAAATGTACTTTGACGGAGGCTGACTTGGCTGCCTTCGTCGAAAAGAAGATGGCGGACTCAAACATACTCGTCCGCCTACCCGCCCATCAGGAAAGGTTGAATTTCTCGACGGCGACCCAGATCGCCATTCCCGTTGATCATTTCGATAGCAGATTCAGGTTCCCGCTCCTATGGGAGCTCGCAGCAATTTTCGAGCACTACGGGATGGTCCCTGCCCAGCTCGCGCCGAATACCCTTGCTGCGATCTGCAGCTACATCTCTTATCTGCGATCTGAAAAGATTGCTTTCTCAATGAACATCTTCCGCAAAATATTCTCCGTCCGCTCCATAACTGCCTCCGGAGGTCGCCCCTACAAGGGAGTAATCTACTTCTACTGCAGGGGGATGAAGGTAGTGGGTCTTCCAAACAAGATCCACAACTGGACCTCAAGGTTCCTAATTTTTGAGGGCGACCTTGGGTTCGCGCACACGTATCCGCAGGTGCGCGCGGACTCCGTCTTCAAAAATGTACAGCTGGACGACCTGGAGTCCGCAATCGTCGAGTTCTTGGCGAATGCCAGGCTTGACATCGAATACTACCTTCCGCTGCTGGCGAGCTTGGCGGATGTTGTGCCTGAGGACAGTAAGTAATTTAGCGGACTCAGCTTTTGTATCCGCCGCGACCATGTTGTTAACTCGTTCTCTTTTTGCAGCGACCTTGACGGTGCCCGCCAACTTGCCGCAGACGCCCAGCGGCTTCACTCCTACACAAAGGGAGAAGAAGGAAGCAGTTGCAAAAAAGAGGAAAGAGGAAGGGGATCCCGCTGCGGACTACTCTTCCTCCGAGAGTTTCTCCATGACCGGCTTCGGTATCAGCCAGAGGGACCTTAGGGGGAACCCTATGGTCCACTGGCAAAGCAAGAAAAAGCATGTCCGCCTATCCACCGCGCTTCCTTCGTGGAGGAGTCCGCGGATAACTCGCCACGCTCATATTGCGCTCTCCACTCTTTACGGAAAGCGCAACTTGAGCGACCTCAAGAAGGTGTCCGCCGCCGACCTCCCTCTGCTGGCTTCCCAGGCTTCTACGAACAGTGCGGTGACAAATCATTATGTTGCCACTCTGGCCAGAGACCTGTTGAGGCAGAATGAACAGCTTCAGAAGGATAACAAGGTGTTAAAGGAAAGGAACGCGCGGATGGGAGAAAGGAATGCTCGGCAAAGAGAGGAGCTGGCGGTGAGTTGCATTTGCCGCGGTCTAGATTTTTTATCCGCCGCGATCTGTCTGATGTTTGTAATTTTGTCTTTCGCAGGTCGCCTAAGACTTGGAGAACAATAAATTCCAGGCCGCCACGCTCCCTTTTGTGATGGAGACTGTTGAGGTTGCTGTGGAGCGACTTGCCCGCGACGGCCTCATGAAGGAAGGAGTGGGGGGCGTCCCTTTTCTGGAGATCTTCCCGGAGCTGGCCCCTCAGGTCGCAGCGATGGAGAGAGCTAGAAAAGGAAAGGATGTCATTGAGGAAGGCGAAGATGAGGATGAAGACGATGAAGAAGAAGAAGAAGAAGAAGAAGAAGAAGAGAAAGAAGAGGGAGGCTCGCAGGGCGAAGAGCAAGGTGTCAGGGAAAATGCGGACGATGCTGCATCGAGCCGACAAGGAGAGGAGTTGTCCGCCGAGTCCGACACTTCTGCCTCTTCCTCTGCTACTGGGAGCTCGCATAGCGGGTCCGCCACTAGTACAGGATCAGGTAGCAGCGGGAGCAGCTCGGGGGGCTATTCTCCAGATGTCGACATTATCGGTGACAGCCCTGCACCTCCTGAGAAGAGACAGCGGACTGATTGATCAATGCATCTGTACATATTTTGTAATCTTGTTTTTTGTAAAAAGTGGCGGACGCAAGATTGCAGTCCGCTGAACATATTGAATGATGTAAATTTTTTGATGAAATAGAAATGATATTTTTTGGCATGTGTGCTTTCTGCAATGCTCTTTTTGCTGATTAGAGATTTATTATTCCATGCTCACCGCACCGATACTTAGCAGTCCGCACAACACGCTTGATAAACCTGAGCCTTTGCTGATTAGAGATTTATTGTTCCACTTTGGACCAAGAAACTGTCAGGCGGACTCTGTCGAGTTTCACTTGCAGTCCGCATGATATATTATTTATAGTGAACCTTGTTGATTAAAGTATTTAGACATCAACTTATTCAGTATCCGCCTCAGAGAACAGCCAGCTGATAATGCCAGGGGTACTTGAGTTATAGTTGTAGTCCGCAAGCCAGACCGCACATAATATAAAAGCACATTGATTGTTAACTTGACAAATAATGCGAAAACCATTCCGCGGACTGAGCAGATACAGAAAACTAATCCGCTTATAATAAATCAAACTTGTATAACATGAAAATCATTCTGCGAACTGAGCAGATACAGTCAACCAATCCGCTCATTGTAGATATGATCTATAAACTACCCTGCGGACTGAGGGGATACAGAAAACCAATCCGCTAAAGATAACCAGCTTGCAATCCCAAGGAAAGCTTCGAACTATGCGGATAACGAATCGAGTCCGCCAAAGATAGAAATGATCTATAGCTTGCGACCAGGTGGGCAGGTGAGCCTGAGGCGGCATACTTTCCTCACCGGGCTACAAGCTATAAGATCAACCCAAATAGGCGGACTGCGCGGACAGAGAAAACCAGTTCGCCAAAGATAGAAATGATCTATAGCTTGCGACCAGGTGGGCAGGTGAGCCTGAGGCGGCAAACTTTCCTCACCGGGCTACAAGCTATAAGATCAACCCAAATAGGCAGACTGCGCGGACAGAGAAAACCAGTTCGCCAAAGATAGAAATGATCTATAGCTTGCGACCAGGTGGGCAGGTGAGCCTGAGGCGGCATACTTTCCTCACCGGGCTACAAGCTATAAGATCAACCCAAATAGGCGGACTGCGCGGACAGAGAAAACCAGTCCGCATAATATTCCCTGCAAAAAGCAAGACCCTCATTTGGCGGAACGGTTCCCTGCCCTCTTGCTTGGAGTACAGTCTAAACTGTGGGTCTCCTGCAGGCACTGCTTGAGGGTACCATGGAGTATTCGAGAGTTACAAGCTAAGATGACCCGCGGGCAGGTGAGCCGGAACGGCATACTTTCCTCATGTGATCATCGAAGTTCTAACAATATCCCTAAAGCGGCATGGTAGAGCTTTACACCCACCTCGCCCTCCATAATGCAAAGGTGGGGTCAGGTACCTGCCGGGATCCGAAGTCCAGAATCCAACCGCGCTAGAGCCTGCAAGCTCCCACTACACGGTGCGAAATCTCCTCGCAACACGTGGTCTTCGTGGTGTTACGCTAATGACAACGGCTCTAGGGGAGGTCTAGCTGAACTCGGCGATGTCTCCTGGTATCAGGGAACCGTTATAGGTCTTTGGGAGAGAGAGAAAACACTAGAAAAAGGTGTCAGTATGGATTATAAAACATATTCGCAAAGCAAACATAAGGAAGGAGAAAGAGAGTTTGAGTGTAGAACCGTTTTTGAAATCTCTCTTAGCACTTTATCTGTTATGATTACAACAAAAACACTCGAAGAAGTGTTAGCAAGAAGTTTCTATTCATAATATTTCTTGAAGAGGATATACAAAGTAGAAAAAGGAGGTTTTAAGAATAGAACCGCTTGAGATCATCTCCATTCCAGGTGTGCGGTATATCCTCTCCTTCGTGAGTCTGCAAGCGGTAAGCGTCGCTTTTTAACGCTTCCTTGACGACAAAAGGGCCGGCCCAATTCGGATTAAGCTTTCCAACTGAACCAGCTCTTGCAGCAGCATCAACCTTCTTTAGAACTAGATCTCCCACTTGGAAGTGTTTGATCCTTACATTCTGATCGAAGTAACGGGCCATCCTCCTTTTGACCTCTTCCTGCCTTATGGCTGCTTGATCTCTGACCTCCTCGATGTGTTCCAAGCTGAACCTCATCTCCTCATTATTCAACTCAGCCCAATCATCGACACCTTCTCTTGCAAGCAGCACTCTGGGTGACGGGACTTCAAACTCAATCGGGATGAGTGCCTCTGAGCCATGAGAGAGTTTGAAAGGAGTCTCCCCGTTTGCGGATGATGGCGTTGTCCTGAGGGACCAGAGGACTGATGGAAGCTGATCAGCCCAACTGCCCTTGAGATTCTGCACTTTCTTCTTGAGCAAGTTGAGGATCTGCTTGTTGGCAGCTTCCACCTGGCCATTGCTTCTGGGATGATGAACTGATGCAAAACGCAGCTCTGTTCCGATCTGCCTGCAAAAATCTATCATCTCTGAGTTGTTGAACTATGGCCCATTGTCAGTGATTATTGCCATTGGTATCCCGTGCCGGCATACAATTTCTCCCCAAACGAAGTTCTTGACGATCTGAGTCGTTGTCTTAGCCAATGCCTTGGCTTCGATCCACTTGCTGAAGTAGTCGATCATTACGATGATAAAACGTCGTTGCCCGCTTGCCAAGGGAAAAGGACCAATGAGATCCATTCCGCAAACCGCAAAGGGCCAAGGAGTTGCAATCGACCTGAGGGACTGAGCTGCTTGGTGCTGAAGTGGAGCAAACTTCTGGCATTGAACACACCTTCTGGCGCAGATCTCTGAGTCTTTCTTCATTGTGGGCCAGAAATACCCTTGCCGCAGGACTCGCTTTTCAAGAGTCCTTGCTCCAGAGTGACTTCCACACTCTCCTGAATGAACTTCTTGCAAAATGGTGTGAGCTTCTTCTTCTGAAACACATCGGGCCATGGTTGAGAGGAAGGTCTTTCTATAAAGGATTCCCGCCACTAGAAAGTAGTGAGCTGCTTTTATTCTGAACTTTTTCTTGTCTCTAACTGTATGATGATAATTTCCTGTTGACAGATATAGGATGAATGGGTCCATCCAAGAGGCGCGCTGATCTACCTGCATCAAATCTCCTTCCACCACTGCCGGGCGGAAGAGCTCGGAAGTTGTGCCTCCTGAAGGCATCCCATGCTTAGAGAGAAAATCGGCCTCCTCATTCTCTGTTCTGGGGATATGTTCGATAGTGAAGCTTTTAAACCTGCCGACCTCTATTTTCACAAGAGCTAGGTATTTTTTCAAGACTGGCTCCCTTGCTTCGATGTTGCCGAGGACTTGCGACGCCATTACCAGAGAATCGGTTCTGATGTGAACATGATCGATTCCTAATTCCCTTGCGAGCCTCAAGGCTGCTAGCAGAGATTCATATTCAGCCTGGTTGTTGGTTACTGGAAAGTAAAACTTGATGGCCTGCTCCAATTTGACTCCGTTTGGATTGATGAGAACCACTCCTGCTCCAGAAGAACTTCTGCCTGAGGCACCATCAACATAGATGGTCCAAGCCAAAGGTGACCTCTCTTTCTGATCAGAACTGGACTCTGGCATGTCAATCAGAAAATCTGCTAGGACTTGAGCTTTGATGGCCGTCTTGGGCACATAAGAAATTTCAAATTCACTTAGCTCTATTGCCCACTTAGCTAGCTTGCCGGAATGCTCGGGCTTTTCCAACACACCCTTCAAAGGTTGATCGGTGATGACTTGAATTGAATGTGCTTGGAAGTATGGGTGAAGCCTGCGAGCTGACATGACCAGTGCCAAGGCTACCTTCTCCAGGATCGGATACCGCGTCTCAGCACTCTTCAGAATATGGCTGACGTAGTAGATTGGGAATTGCTTTCTGCCTTCTTCCCGAAGAAGAACGGAGCTGACGGCCTCAGGGCCAACCCCTAGGTACAAGAAAAGAACCTCTCCTGGCCGGGGACTCTGAAGCAGAGGCGATGAGGTAAGCTGCATCTTTAACTGTTCAAAAGCCTGGGAGCACTCTTCTGTCCACTCAAACTTGGACGCACGGCGGAGGGTCTTAAAGAAGGGGGCACTCCTATCTCCAACCCGAGAAAGAAATCTTGCAAGACCTGCTAGCCTTCCCCCTAACTGCTGAACTTCCTTCGGTGAACGAGGGGTAGGCATTTCAAGAATAGCTTTTACCTTGTCAGGATTGGGGGCAAGTCCCTCCGGAGTAAGGAGATGACCAAGAAACTTCCCCTTACTCGCTCCAAAAGTACACTTCAAAGGATTGAGCTTCATCTTGTATCTACGCAGAGTAGCGAACGTCTCTGCTAGATCTAGCAAGTGCAGCGAAAACGATTTACTCTTAATCAAGAGATCGTCTACATACACTTCTAGGTTTCTTCTTTTTTGATGGTTAAACACAAGGTCCATCATCCGTTGATAGGTCGCGCCAGCATTCTTAAGCCCAAAGGGCATGACAAGATAGCAATAACATCCATCGTTAGTTATGAACGACGTGTGAGAAACGTCGGGCTTATGCATTCTTATCTGGTGATAACCAGAAAACGCATCTAAAAAACTCATGTAAGAGTATCCTACCGCGGAATCAACTAAAGAATCTATCCGAGGCAGGGGGTAGCAATCTTTAGGACATGCTTTATTAAGTTTTGTAAAGTCTACACACATTCGCCACTTTCCCCCTGGTTTTTTAACCATTACAACATTTGAAATCCAGGTGGGATATTGCACTTCTTTAATAAAATTCGCCTTGAGGAGTTTTGCAACCTCCTCCCTTATTGGTTCTGCAAGCTTTGTTGCCACGTCCCTCTTCTTCTGTTGGATGGGCTTGCAGTTGGGATCAACATTCAGATGGTGGCAAGCTACATCAGGATCCACCCCCGGCATGTCTTCTGCTGACCAGGCAAAGACATCCAGGTTCTTTAGCAGGCAGGAAATCAACTCAGCCTTTTGATCTTCAGGTAGCTCCGAGTTGATGGAGAGTTTCCTCTCCTCCCCTTCAGCAATGGGGACTCCTTGTGTCACCTGGGTAGGTTCCAGGTGAGCACCTTCATCAGCAGCAACTTTCGAACTGGAAGAGGCTTCTGCAGCTTCTACTGGAGCAAGGGAAGCTTCAACCATGTTGATAGTGCGGACGTAGCACTCCCTTGCTCTCCTTGGGTCGCTCCTGACCCGGCACATCCTCCCATCGGCAAAGAACTTGATGGCGAGGTGATAAGTGGAAATCACTGCTCGGTACTTGTTCAGCAGGGGCCTGCCGAAGATGGCATGGTAGCTGCTGGGGGCGTCGACCACTATGAACTGTATCTGCTTCGTTGCCCCTCCAAGCTTCACTGGCAAGGTGACGCTGCCCTCCACCTCTTTCCTCTCTCCTGATAATCCATAGAGCGGCCCCTCAGTGGAGAGCAGAGGCTTTCCGGTCCTCAGGGCCTCAAAAGTAGACTTGAAGAGGAGGTTGACTGAACTGCCCGTATCAACAAGAATTCTGTCCACTGTGAAGTCTCCAAGCATAGCCTTGATCACAACAGCATCGTCAAATGGATTGGCTGTTTGAGGCAGATCTTCTGGACCAAAGGTGACGACTTCCCTTGGAGGAGCAACGAAAGAAGAGGCCACCTCTGCCTGGGTGACCCTTGAGATTGATGACTTCCGGGTGGACTCGGTCCCTGCTCCACCATGGATGAAGAAGAGGCGTCCCAGAACTCCCTCATCATCTACATCAAAGCATTCCACTGGGACGTTGATCGGCCCCAGACGGCCTTCGTCCTCCACATCTACACACTCCTGGTAAGCCTCAACTACCTCTTTGCCCTTCGAGGTGGATGGCTTCGACGAGGAAGGAGAATCCTTCTTGGTCAGGTCAATCTTGCCCTCGGCAAGCAACTTATCAATCAGCGCACGAAGGGCCTTGCATTCCTCAGTCAGATGACCCTTTTCCTTGTGGAATTGGCAGTATTGCGAATTATTCCTCGGCTTCCACAGCTTCTGAGGCTCTTGCCTCCTTTCTTCTAATCTCCTTTGCAGGATCTGGATGACTTCGTCAAGGTCCAGATCTGCAGGGTCCTCCATGGGACTTTCATCATATTGGCACGGGGCAGGCAAGGCTGCTTGCTGGAGGATGGGAAGTGCTTGCAAAGGAACGGCGGGAGTGGCGGCCAACGGCAGTCTCTGCTCATGAAATTGTTGATGGCCTTGGAAAGGTTTTTTGTTGCGGAAGTTCCTGCCTCTTTGAGACGGAGGCTGGAAGTCTGGACGAGGGGGCCTGCCACGAGAGGAAGAAGCGGAGGCATCCCTTCCTTCAGCCTTGGCTGTCAGGGATGAAACATAAGTCGGATTGGCATTTTCCCCTTCTATGAAACGGTTGACCATGGCGATCAACTCCTGATAAGTCTCGGGGGCCTTGGTCGTTGCTTTAAACTTCAGAGGGCCTTCCCGGAGGCCGTGGATCAAGGCAACTTTGTAATAGTCGGGGTTCACATTCCTCACCCCCTGAATTTCTCTTTGAAAGCGATCAACGAATCGTGCCACCGATTCGTTATCCCTCTGCTTGATCTCAAATAGGGCAGCTGGCCCATTCTTCCTCTTCCTTGAGGTAGCAAACCTCAGCAGTAACTGGCTACGAAGCTCGGCAAAAGAAGAGATAGTGCCCGAAGGCAGCTCATAGAACCATTCTCTCGCTTGCCCTTCGAGAGTGGTAACCAGCAACTTACACTTAATCGCATCTGAGAGGCATCTCAAAGCAACTGCCCCCTCAAATGCCTGGAGGTGAGAAACGGGATCTGTCGCTCCTGTATAGAACGGGATGCGCGGCTCCCTGAAGTTGCTCGGGGCCGACTCCCATCGAATTCGGTCCACAAAGGGAGACGGGGTGTCAAACCCTGCAGGATAGAAAGGGCGGACTGGAGCCGAGGAGTCCGCGGGCTCGGCGGACTGGCGGTCAGCAAAGTGAAGTTGGCGGGCAGGAGTGCCCCTAGCAGCTTCTCTGAAGAACTCTCTGAAAGCAAACTCTTCCTCTTGAGGGCGCAGAGGGGCTGCAGTCTGAGCAGGGTTTCGAGGAGTTTCTGGCGACTGCCGAAGCGGAGTTCGGCGAGCTGGGGTCTGGCGGACTGGCGAGTTCACTGGGTCCGCTGCGGCCTGAGGAGCAAGCCGCTGGGCCAAAGCAAGCAGAGCTTGGCTGATTGTGTCAAGACGCTGGTCGGTCTACCGGCGAGACTGCTCGGCCTCAAGGCGAGCTTGTTCTATTGCGTCCCAAAGGGAGTCTTCTGAAGAGCTAGAGCGATCTGAAGAGCGGGCTCTGCGGTCTGACATCTTTCGTCCGCTGATTTCAAAACACTACTCGGATCTGAAGGTCGCGTGTTAACTGTTGATGCACGAAAACACAAGGGGGGTCGAGCATAACCAGCTAACTTGTTCGATCACAGGGGGAATAGGGAGACTGCGAGTAGCGATCTACTAAGCGGATGAGAGCTGGAAGAAGAGCAGGGCCGTGAACCACGGCAACAACAGACTTCGCCTGTCGCGGCCTGAATGCCTCTCTTGCGACGGGCTTTCCCTTGATTGAAGAAGGATCTAGTTACAAGTGAAAGGAAAAGACTGAGGGAAGTAGAGCAAGGGGGAGTCCGCAAGGCACAGGATTCGAGTCCGCAGCCTGTAACAAGTAGGCTCCTGGGTCCGAGTCAGCGTGCCTTGAGTGCACCACCTCCCCCCTATTTATAGAATAGGGAGCCTGCCCAAACGGGCAGGGCTAAAATTACCGGCTGCCCGGGGTACAGGAGAATCGGGCAGCGGTGACGGGAAGCAAAAGGAAAGAACACGCCAGTCCGCACAGAAGTGACGGACTGGGCTCGCGAGCTGGAGCTTCCACTGCTGCTGGGCGCGCCCACTGGAGGGCGGCGGCCTGGGCGGACGAGAGACTGCGTCCGCCGCTGGAGAACCTGTTGCCCAAAGCGCCGGCGGACTGAGCGGACTGGTCCTTGCGTCCGCTGCTGGAGTATCACCCTTGGCGCCCGACTGGTGACAGTGCCGGACTGGGCGGACGGACAAATCCTGTCCGCGCCTGCTGAATGGGGGGCTTTGGAATCTTGTAGTATGTTGCGGACTGAGGGGTTAACAGGGTGTTACAGTTGTTTTGCTGGAAGGGGTGCTGGAAGAGATGGTGGAGTGGGATGAATCTCCTCAGCAGGTGTGGGAGTGGCTTTAACAGCCCTGGTGCCTTCAGAAGCTGGGGTGGAAGAGGTAGAAGCCTTAGTGGGCTTGGTGATTGTCCTCTCCCACCTGCCAAATAAGGCACATGTGAGCCTTTTATTGACATTAATAAATATGGTCTGGGAGACCAGGGATTCAACAGCCTTTTCCTTGAGGAAGATCCCTAGGATCCTTCCAAAACACACTTCCTTCTTGGTATTCTTCTTCTTAATCAAGTCAAATAGTAGTTGTACCCAGTTTATTTGCTTCTTGTTGACAATGACACACATGACCAGAAACTGTTGTCTGGTGATGTAGTCGTGTGCTGTATGTTTGCCGAGTAGCACTTTACCAACCAAGTCTGCTAAGAATTTATATGGTGCAGACAAATGCTTCTTCAATAGTTTGTTAGGGTTGTCACCAGCATAACCCATCAGATTTAGCATCACAGTAAACTCTTCAGGATCAATTTCTAAGTCCTCGTCGCCATTCGTCAAACCAAAAATTTCAGTTAACACTGCGGGGGTTAAGGAGACAACGTTACCAGCGATTGGTCCTGTCATCGTATTGTCTTCAGATATGGATGAAGTATAGACCCATTCCCTGATTTCTGTTCCTGCCAACTTTATCCGGGTGGTCATCAAGTTCTTCAAATTTTGTTCTTGCAGAAGTTCCAGAATATAGAGGAAGATTGGATCTGAGTGCTGGAATGAGTCGAAGTCGACATCAAAACCAGTGTCAAACTTCATTGCGGTTAGAGCACCTGCCAGAATCGCCATTGAGATCACCTGCAAGAAATACAGAGAAAACGACGATCAAGTGCAAGGGAACAGAAAGCGCGGGATGGAGGTCGAAGAAGACCTAGATATAAGGTTTTCCAGAATATGAATCGATAATATCCGTTCCACGAAAGTAAAATTAGTTCTTTGAACTGAGGTCGACGAAATGATTTAATAATAAATAATTCGTCGATCTCAGTTAGGAGACTTGAAGACAATTCGTCGAACTCCGATCGATGAATATATTCTGAAGAAGGTTCGTCGATCTCTGGTCGACGAAAATTGTTTCACTCACAGAGAGTTCGTCGAACTCCGTTCGATGAGAATCTGTCAAACTTTCCCTAGTTCGTCAAACTCCGTTCGACGAACTTTGGAAAATTCGTCGAATGCAGACAAAACTTAAGCTAAGTCCTCTCCATTGATCATTCCCAACTGATTTCGAAAGAAAGCATGATTTTTCTCATCCAGAGGTTTGGTAAATATATCAGCTTTCTATAAATTAGTGTAGATATAGACAAGCTTAATCTTATTTTTGTCTACACACTCCCTAATGAAATGATGTCTTATATCAATATGCTTAGTCCTACAATGGTGAACTGGATTTTGTGCTATGGATATAGCACTAGTATTATCACAGAATAGGGTTGAATTATTTAAGTTAAACCCATAATCTAGAAGCTGATTCTATATCCAGAGTATCTGTGAACAACAGCTGCCTGCTGCAGTATATTCTGCTTCAGCAGCTGAAGTTGACACAGATGTTTGCTTTTTACAGAACCATGATACTAATCTCATACCCAGGAACTGACAAGTTCCTGAGGTACTTTTTCTATCTACCCTGCATCCAGTAAAATCAGCATCAGAGTATCCAGTTAACACAAATTCTGATTCAGCAGGATACCAAAGGCCTAGATCAGGACAACTCTTTATATACCTTTAAATCTTTTTTAAGAAAATAAGATGAGATTCTTTAGGGTTCACTTGGAACCTAGCACAAAGACATGTAGCAAACATAATATCTGGCCTACTTGCTGTGAGGTATAGTAGGGACCCAACAATGCCCCTATAAAGTTTCTGATCTATAGGTTTTCCTGGTATATCAGAGTCCACAACAGCATTGGTTGCCATAGGAGTTTTCTTAGCTGAGGCATCCGCCATCCCAAACTTCTTTAGAAGTTCTCTAGCATATTTTGCTTGAGAGATGAAGATGCCATCAGGTAGTTGTTTCACTTGGAGACCAAGGAAATATGAAAGCTCTCCCATGCTACTCATTTCAAATTTAGAATGCATGAGGTCGGAAAACCTCTTGCACAATTTTGAATCTGTAGAGCCAAATATGATGTCATCTACATAGATTTGTACTAACAAAATTTGGTCCTTATGATGTCTAGTGAAAAGGGTTTTATCTACAGTTCCTCTTGTAAATTTATGCTCTAATAAGAAACTTTCCAAGGTCTCATACCAAGCTCTTGGAGCTTGCTTTAGACCATAAAGAGCCTTATTTAATCTAAAAACATGAGAGGGATAAGTTGGAGAGACAAAACCTAGAGGTTGTTCTACATAAACCTCTTCTTGTAGCACTCCATTTAAGAAGACACTTTTTACATCCATTTGAAAGACTTTAAACTTCATGAAGGCTGCATAGGCAAGGAAAATCCTTATAGCTTCCAACCTTGCAACTGGTGCAAAGGTCTGATCATAGTCAATTCCTTCCTCTTGCCTATATCCTTGAGCAACAAGTCTAGCCTTGTTCCTCACAATGATTCCTTGGGCATCAAGCTTTTTCCTGAAAACCCATTTGGTTCCAATAACTGGATAGTTTTGGTGTCTTGGAACCAAATCCCAAACTCAACATCTCTCAAATTGGTTTAGTTCCTCTTGCATTGGAAGGATCCAGTGGGGATCTTGCTCAGCTTCATGGATGGTGACAAGTTCAACCTGAGAGACAAAACAGGCATGCATCAAGTCTTGGTTGAGTTGATGCCTTGTCTGTACACCTGCTGATATGTCTCCAATTACGTGAGATCTGGGGTGATCCTTAAGTGTGGCAAAATCAATGGGTGGAGTTGGTTGTGCAACAAAATTTGGAATAAATTCCTCTTGTGGAATTATATTTGCTATTGGTTGAGTCTCATGCTCTTCAGCTTCATCTTCTTCACTATCTTCAATGGCCTGTGGAGAGGGATGAGTGGGAACCTCTTGGGTGAGGTTTAGTCCATCCAATGTCTCACACAAGTGGGGTACCTGCAAGTTGCTAATGGTAGAAACTTCTTTCTCCTTGCAGTACATGTTAGTCTCATCAAATGACACATTAATAGACTCTTCAACTTTTAAGGTTATTTTATTGAATACCCTATAAGACTTGCTTACTTAGGAGTATCCTAGAAAAACTCCCACTTCAGCCTTAGCTTCAAACTTTCTAATATACTTCTTGTTGTTATTATGTATGTAGCATTTACAACCAAAAACTTTAAAATAGTTAATTTTAGGTTTCTTCCCTTTGAGCAATTCATAGGGAGTCCTATTCTTCAGTTTGTGAATTAAACTCCTATTCAGGACATAGTTTGCTGTGCTTACAACCTCTGCCCAAAAGGTTAGTGACATGTATGCATCGACAAGTAATGTACCTGCAACTTTAATGAGTGTTCTATTTTTGCTTTCAGCTACCCCATTTTGTTGGGGAGTTCTAGGAGCTGAGAAGCAATGCCTGATACCTTCCTTCTCACATAACTCATGCATAAGAAGAGACTCAAATTCTGTGCCATGATCACTTCTGATCAATGCAATATGAGTAGAGAACTCAATATGTATGGTCCTGAGAAAATCTGTAAGAACCTTGAATGTATCTGACTTTGTTCTCAGAAAGAATACACAACTGAACCTAGAGAAGTCATCCATAATAACCAAGGTGTAAGATTTCCCTCCTAGGCTTTGTACTGCAATGGGTCCAAATAGATCCAAGTGTAGCAAGTACAAGATCCTAGGTGAATCACTCTTATTAATTGACTTGAATCTTGTTTTAGTTTGCTTGCCTAGTTGACAAGCCCTGCAGAGACCTTCCTTCTTATAGGGAGCAGAAGGTAGACCTCTAACAAGGTTGTCTTTAGATAACCTAGCTATATTTTTAAGGTTTAGATGGCCTAATCTTTTATGCCACAACTCATTTTGATTACTAGTGATATTGAGTAAACAAACATCAGTTTTGGCAGAAATAAAGTCTACTAGATATATGTTACCTTGTCTAATTTCAATTAAAACAGTTTTGTTTTCATTATCAATAATAGAACAGGAGGTAGAGTTAAAGTGTACCTGATAACCTTCATCACATAATTGGCTTATGGATATTAGGTTATGTTTAAGTCCTCTTACATATATTACTTTATTGAAAGTAACTGTTCCAATCTTTACTGCTCCATATCCTTCAAACTGGCCACTATTTGAATCACCAAAGATCACCTTTGGTCCTAGCTTGGACTTGTAATTGGATAGATTGTCCTTGCTGTCTGTCATATGCTTGGAGCAACCACTGTCCAAGTACCAGATCTGACTAACCCTTGGACAACTCTTCACCTGTAATGAAAAACAAAAGTTAATTGTTCTTGACACAGGTTACCTTGGGTCCTTTATTTGGTTGAAATGAAAAGCTGGATATAACTGACAAAGTATGTTGAGATTTATAACCTAAGGGGTGATATCTCCTAGATGGAATAACCCAATCAGCTACTGGAGTGAATAGTTTATTAGCTGGCTTAGGATTTCTGTAAGAGAAATGATTTATGTTTGGTCCTTCTGGGTTCGACGAATTTCTGTAAGTTCGTCGATCAGAGTTCGACGAATAGGGCTGAGATCGTCGATCTCTGCTCAGATAATGACAATAGTCATTTTCTGCGCCCCATGTTCGTCGACCTCTGCTCGACGAGCCATATAGAGTTCGTCGATCGCAGTTAGACGAGTTGTTATTACTGAAGTTTGCATTCAGCGTTCGTCGATCTAGGTTCGACGAACGGGCCACATTTCGTCGATCTGAGTTCGACGAATGCTGCTGAACCTTGTTTTTATTAGCTGTTCTCTTATTTTTATTGCTCTTGTCTATGGGTTTTGGATTGTTTTCAGACATTGATTTGTCTATTATTTTCTCTTTTCCCTTGGCAGAAATAAATTTAATGAGTGTTGTAAGGATATTTTTCTTAATTATGGGGGGCAAACCTGATGATGCACCCAAGCCGAGCTTGCCATTTAATCTGGCATTTACTAAGCTTGTTATATCCATCAGCTTGAGACTTCTTCCATTGAGAGATTGCTCAAGTTGTTTAGCCTCACATAAATCAGATTTTAATTTAATTATCTGCTCATTTGCTAAAGTTAGTTGATCTTTTAGTTTGAAATTTTCTGAGTTAACAAATTCAAGGTTTCCTAGTTTTTCTCTAAGGGTTTTTATTTCTTTCTCTAAACTAATTTAATCTAAACACATAGTCATGAATTCAATTTTAAATGAATTAGAATTAAAATTAAAACTTGAAAGAACCTGATCTGCCTCTGACTCTGAGGCTGCCTCATCTTCAGATTCACTTTCTGATCCTGAACTGCTCCTGGAGGCATCAATTGCCATAAGGCAAACCTCCTTGTTTCTTGCTTCTTCCTCTTCTTCACTTGAGCTGGAAGAGGATGATTCTTCTTCAGTATCACTCCATGTTTCAGCAACAAAACCTTTGTCTCTCTTTTTGTACTTGCTGGAGGAGGGTTTGCTGCTGTGTTTTCTCCTGGAGTCTTTCTCTCTGCTTTTCTCCTTCTTCTGGCTTTCTGGACATTCAGAGATGTAATGTCCAAGCTTTCTACATCCAAAGCAAACAACCTCCTTGGTTGGTGTCTTGTCAAATTTGGGCTTATCATCCCGCCTAGATGATTTTCTTCTGAAGTCCTTTCTAGCCATCTTGTAAAATCTTTTTGCAAAGAGGCTCATTAGTTCCTCATTGGATGTTGATGTCTCACCTTCCTCTGATGCCTTGAAAGCTATACTGTGATCTTTTCTCACTGGAGTTGTTGATTTCTGTTCAGCTGCTTCTCTTGATTTAATCAACTGCTCATAAGATTTTAGTTTGCCTAGCAGAGATTCAGTTGATATCTCATTTAGGCTTCTGGCTTCTTTGATAGGCCATATTCTTGAGTCCCAAGAGCTAAGGAAGCACATCAAGATTTTGTCATTCACCTCTGTAAGGGTGATATCTTTATCCAAGGTTTTAAGCTCATTGATGATTGAGCTCAACCTATTGTACATTTCAGCAATTGATTCAGCCTCATCCTTCTTAAAATTCTCATACAGGGATATGAGATTTGATCTCATGTCTTTCCTTTCATCAGCTGAACCAACTACCATTTGATTGAGGGAGTCCCAAATGGCCTTGGCTGAGGTGCACTCAGCCACCTTCTGAAATATGTCATCAGACATTGTCTGTGCCAAGATGTTCATGGCTTTTGCATCAACCATCTTGGCTTTCCTGTAAGCATCATTATTATCTGGAGGAGGTACTGCAGTCATGTCTGTAGAGGTGCTTGTAGAAGCTACAGGTGCTGGAGGTACTCCTGTC
This sequence comes from Platanthera guangdongensis, assembly GCA_039583875.1. Classification (NCBI taxonomy): domain Eukaryota; kingdom Viridiplantae; phylum Streptophyta; class Magnoliopsida; order Asparagales; family Orchidaceae; genus Platanthera; species Platanthera guangdongensis. The sequence goes on from CM077162.1 coordinate 110,352,002, forward strand.
AAGATGGAAGAAAATATATCTTCATCAATAGAATTCATGTACAGTATGATTCTTGCCTTCCAGATTCCAAAATTTTGCAAGTTGCAAACTGGAGATCTGGTGCTTGCATAATCTTTGTTTTGTGCCATGGCTGTGGTTCTACAATAAAATGTGAACTAAGTGATATGTAGATCTAACTCAGGATCTTTGGTTCAAGGATTAACTTGTGCAACCAAAGGAACCTTGCTCTAATACCAATTGAAAGTGAGGGTTAGATCTACAATACTCTAGAGGGGGGGGGGGTGAATAGAGTATGTTAAAAATTTAAAGGTCCCAATACAGCTGCTGTTACAACTTTTACTGTAAATTGAAACTGTGTAGTAAACAAAAAAACTGGAAAAACAAAAAGTAATAATCCTAGTCACAGCCACACAGCAAGAAACAAAAAGAAAAGATGAGCAACCAGACGACACAAGAAATTTATAGTGGTTCCCCCTCAACTGGGTACATCCACTCTTCTACCACCCTTGGTAGGAATCCACTCAGGTTTTTGATCAGGTGCCTGAAACCAATGGGTTTTGATCAGGTCCGCAAAAACAAACTCAAGTCTTTTGGTAAGGAGACTTGCAATCAGGAATCACTTTTGAAGGGAAATGACAACCCTTTATACATGAGGGGGGAGGGAGTGATTTTATCTTCTCTGTCAACAATCAGAGAGAAGACTTGTGGATTGATGTTTAGCAAATAGCTCCCCCTGAGATGCATAATGGTTCAGGGAAGATCTGGAGCTTTGCTGTAGGGTGATAGGTGTTCAACCAGAGTTCTGGAGAAGCAGTGATGCAGGATCTTCTTGACTGATTTAGTATCTGTTGTCCTTGGAAGTCCTGGAGAGAATGTTGAAGAAGAAGACTCTTGATATTGTATAGTTGTTCTTCTTCTTCTGAATTGAAGATCACTGCCTGTCACTTGTAAGCTTCAGTATGATATTTTGAGTGAAGTTTGTTGGGAACTATGTCCACATTAACCCAGATTTGATGAAGTCAACCTAGAAATAAGATGAATTAGTTTGTATTTGATGCTTCGTTTGAGTTATGTGTTTGCAGGACTCTAGTGGGAAGTGTAGACCAATGTCAGTCTACAATGGGTCATGAAACACAGGACCATATAGTGTAATCCCTCATTGTGTGTTCCAAAGTGATGACTCATGTGTAGCCTCTCTATTGGGATACACTTCATATTCAAGCTACAGGACTGTGAAAAGACTTGATGCTGATTCCCCTCTAGTAGAAGAAAAATTGTTGAGAGAAATTTTTTCTAAGTGTTTCTCTCGAGTAGGTCGTTAACTACTCGAGTAGATTGCTTGAGATATACTCGAGTAAAACTTATGCATACACGAGTAAGAAAATTCTTCCTCTCGTGAAGTTAAGTAAAACACTCGAGTAGTTCACTGACATACTCGAGTAGCTTACTTAACTACTCGAGTAGATCTCTCTTCCTACTCGAGTTGCCCAGAATTCAGTTTCCAAGTTCTTCTAAGTAAATCACTCGAGTAGTTCAAGTCATATACTCGAGTAGCTCATTCTGTCTCGAGTAGTTCATACTCGAGTAGTTTACTCTTCCCGTTCCAGATTCCTCTTTCTCAGAATTTTTTTAAGTCATTTACTCAAGTAGGTACTTTATATACTCGAGTAGGTCTCGACACTGTGTCGAGTAACTCTCTTCTCTGTGTCGAGTAGTTAAGAAATACTCGAGTAAGTCCTTCATATACTCGAGAAGATTTCTTTCATATCGAGTAACTCAATCTGACTACTCGAGTAGCTATTTTTCCCGTGTGCAGAATATTTCTAAGTGTTTGTCTCGATTAGTTCTTCTAACCACTCTAGTAGTTCAACTCTGCCTACTCGAGTAGTACAACTTGTACTCGAGTAGTTCTACTCCTTCCTGAGAAAATTTTCTGTGTACTCGAGTAGATCTTCTAAGTACTCGAGTAGTTGATTATATGCACTCGAGTAGTTGCCTTCAACCTACTCGAGTAGTCATGAATTATATACCCGAGTAATATTTCTTTGCTTACTCAAGTAGTCCTTGACCTACTCGAGTAGTTTTATACCTATTCGTGTATATGACCGCATTTTCTCTGAAATTTCTTCTAAGTCCAGATTTGATAGATTTTCAAATCCCGTGACATGATTGGCCCACGTGTACGTCATTAAAACCAATTATGACCGTTATTAGTACTCCTATAAAAGGTCTTGTCTAATCGAAAAACCCTAATAAGAAAATAAGTTTTTCAAGAGGAAAATTATTCTAAGTTTTGCAACCTCCTCTTTCCAAAGAATCGTTGTTTCCTCTCTCTCTCTTCACGGAACGAAAGCCGCCACCGCCTCTGTTCTTCTCCGACAAGGGCTTCGATTTTCAAAGGAAATAGACTGAAGAAGTTTTACAGATCGAGATCGTTTCTCAAATCGCTCATCCTCTTCCCGATCGTGTAAGACAGAAGATTCAGATCTGGCCGAGATTTTCTTCATCTTCTCTGAAAGTGCCGCAAAGCTCACAAGAAGAAGATCCTGGTTGCTGTTTGCAGATCTGATAGAAAAATCATTGTTTGTACTTTCTTAAACAATTTTTGATTCTTGTAGGAGAAGTTTTCTCCGAGTGTAGGAGTTTTCAACTCCGAGTTTGTCGGAAGTTTTGGCTTCCGAGTTGTAGATCCAGTTGGATTGGATTGAGATTGTAGGAACTTTGTTCCGAGGGTATGATTGATTTTCAATCCGAGATAGTGGAGTAGCCGAGTCTAGTTTATTGCTAGATCGGTGAGGGAAAGTGGATGTACCCAAGATCGGGGAACCACTATAAATCTTGTCTCGTCTGTGATAATTTGGTAGATAGATCTGTGCTGTGTTCTAAGATTTTTTATTCCGTAAAAGACAAACAACTCACCTATTCACCCCCTCTAGGTGATTTAGGTTGACAACTATTATCTTTCAATTGGTATCAAAGCCAGGTTGATCGTTAAAAGGTTAACGCCTTAATCAGTTCCTACAATGGTTGTCATTTGTGATCTATCTATCATGGACAAGCAAAGGATTTTGCTAAGCTTCACATATGCAACAAGAACAACTTTCTCATGTGGAAAGAAAGGATCAAATTCTTTATGGAAGCTGTGAATCCATGGATCTTCATGATAGTTTAAGATGATCCTTATATCCCTATGACTGTCTCCACTATAGATCCTACCAAGAAGGTTCCAAAGAAGCTGATGGATTTAGACAAGGACGAGATTGCACTAGTCTCACTAGACAAGAAAGCTAAAAACATTATAGCAAGTGCAGTTGATGACTCAATGCTGCAGAACTTAATCCACTGCCAATCTGCAAAGGAGATGTGGTAGTCCTTAGTTACCTTAATGGAAGGAACAAAAGAATTGAGGGATGATCGGAGATCCATCCTCAATCAGAAGTATGAAGCCTTCCGACAAGGAAGCAAAGAGACCATTGCTGATACATTTGAGAACTTTTTAAAGATAGTGAATGGCCTAAGAGTCTATGACAGAGTATTCACTAATGGAGAACTGAATGACAAGTTCCTGAGATCCCTGACCAAAGAATGGGACAACAAGGTCTGTGCCATCAGGGAGTTTGGGAAGCTGGCTGAGACAGACCCACAAAATCTCTTCGGGAAGCTTATGTCATATGAGCTTCAACTCAACACCAGGAAAGCTGAAGAAGAGAAGAGCAGGTCTGCTCTCAAAGAAAAGTCTGTTGCTCTAAAAGCAGATACCTCCAGAAATATAAAGGTTGCCTCCCCTACTCCAGCTCCAGAGATTAGTGAAGAAGAAGAAACTTTTGAGCCTAGTACCTCAGGCTCTGAGCTATCAGAAGGAGAGTTCTCACTGCTCTCATGTTAGTTCAAGAAATTCTTGAACAAGAAAAAGCAATGGAAAGGCAAGGATGCCTCCTATAGAAGATCACGACACGATGGTGATCGGCAAAGAAAAGGCTCAAGCAGCCATGACAGGTATAATACTAAACAGAACAAATATGTTTCGACTAACATCATTTGCTATTGTTGTAATAAGCTAGGTCACGTCATCGCCGACTGCCCTCATAAGAAGAAGGAGGGTGGTAGAAGAGAAGAAATCCTCGTACAACAAAAAGAGGAAAGAGAAGAGCCTGATAGCCAAAAAGAGCAAGACTCTTAGTGACTCTAACTCATCTGAGTCAAGTGAAGAAGAAGAAGCTTATTTTGGGCTTATGGCTCAAATAGATGATGATCAAGAGCCCCAGTTCACTGGGAAGGTAAACTCTCATACCCCTCTTTCAGATTCTGAAGTCTCTAAACATGATTGTGAGGATAGCTCCTCTGACGATGACTCAGAACTAATGGCCCAGTACAAGGAGTTAATCATAGCTTACGACAAATGTCGTCGAGTCGTGAAGACTCAGGCTAAAGAGATCAAATCTCTAAAAGCCGAAGAGAGCATCTTGAGAGAGAAAGTCGCAAAGACTGACTCCCTCGAAGAAAACTTCAATAATACAATTGAAGAATATAACAAGGCTCTTGAACACCTTGACCTCAAAGAGAAAATCATCAAGCAATTGGAAGCCCAACTTGCAGCTGAAAAGAAACTGGTTGAAAGTTTCTCGAAGCCCAAGATAGTTCTTCCATTCATTTCTGAATTCTCAGCCAAGGCCAAGGGTGCCGGATTAGGCCATGAAGAAGCTCCTAGTAAATCCTCTAGGAGAAACAAGAATCAAAGGAAGAATAAGGCCGCCAAAAAGGCCTTAGCCAAAGAAAAGGGGAAAGCCCCTCAAGATCAAACTACATTCAAGAAAGTCATCTTTCCATCAAATGAGTTTGATTTTGACTCATCCTATGGGCACTTTGCTAGGCCTACCTATGTAGAGCCAAAGTCCCGCTATCAAGGATGGACTCGACCCAGAGACTTTGGCGAAAGTGTCTTTAAGGCACCTTATGAAGAAGTTATTCTTCAGAGCTATGACCCTTTCAATCATGGGCACAACTTCAAGAAGGCACCAAATACAAAGCCTGTTGTAGAAAATCCTATAAAGGAGAAGAAGCCATGTGATTGCCATCATTATGAGGCATCTTCCTTCAAGAATGCTGCCCCTGCTAGACCACAATTCCAAAAGGTCAAGCAGGAGATCATGAGGCAAATATACAACAGATTTGATTGTTGGTGCTGTGGAAAGGTTGGTCACTTCGCCATAGATTGCTGGTTCAATCCCAGAAATGCTGCAACCCCTCATGTCAGCAATATGAGAAAGACCTCTCATAATGCTAACACTCGTAGGGGGAGTACTCTAACCCGAGACCAAGGACCCAAATGTGTTTGGGTTCCTAAGGCAAATTGATTATGATTGCAGGTATGTCCAAAGGCCAACAAAATGCCTATCTGGTATTTGGACAGTGGTTGCTCTCGGCATATGACCGTGACTAGAAGCCTCATTCAGAACTTTACTCCAGTCGTGAACGGACTAAAGGTCATCTTTGGAGGTTCAGACCGTGGAATTTCTAGAGGCTATGATATGATTACTAACGACAATGTATCCTTCTCGGATGTAGCTTATGTCGAAGGATTGGAACACAATCTCATAAGCATAAGCCAACTCTGCGATAAAGGATACTTAGTTGAATTACATGCTGATAAGTGCTTGATAAAATCCGTTGACAATATGGAAACGATTCTATCTGGCACTCGAAGCAGGAATATTTTCTGTTTAAATTTCATTTGTATAGATTCCTCTACACCAGTGTATTTTAGCAAAAGATAGTGCGTCTCTTGGTGACCAATGGCACAAGAGACTAGCACATATTAATTTCAAAACTATTAATAAATTATTTTCAATGAACTTAGTACGTGATGCCCCAAATGTCAAGTGCGTCAAAGATAGACCTTGTCATGCGTGCGTAAAAGGCAAGCAAACAAGGGCTACCTTTAAAAGCGTTCTTGGCAAATATTCTAACAGATGTATCCATCTATTGCACATGGACTTGTTTGGTCCACTGCAAATTAGAAGCTTGGGAGGTAAGGATTCTACGTTGGTAATTGTTGATGATTACTCGCGCTTTGCGTGGGTGTTCTTTCAGAAACACAAGTCAGATACCTTCGACATCTTTACTAATTTTGTCAGGCAAGTCCAGAATGAATACAACTGCTCCATAGTCAAAATCAGAAGTGACAACGGAACAGAGTTCAAATCTGGGGCCATGATAGAATTCTATGAAAGCTTAGGTATCTTTCATGAGTTTTCCTCTCCTCGTACTCCACAACAGAACAGAGTGGCTGAGAGAAGGAACATAACACTCATAGAGGCCTGCAGGACTATGTTGAGTGATGCTTCACTTCCGGAGTACTTCTGGGCTCAAGCCGTCAACACTGCATGCCACGTGCAAAATTGAGCACTCATAAACAAAAACCACGATAAGACACCTTACGAACTTCTAAAGGGCAGGAAGCCAACCATCGCATACTTTAGAATCTTTGGCTGTAAATGCTTCGTACTTAACAATGGTAAGTATCATACCACCAAGTTCAGCGAAAAGAGTTTTGAAGGTATTTTTGTAGGTTATAGTAGCCATAGTAAGACATATAGAATATTTAATAGAAAAACTCTGGTGGTAGAAGAATCGATACATGTTGTATTTGATGAGACGAGCTTGCTGCAAAGCAATCCGTCTAGTGTGCTCATTGAATATGCAGGTGCAAAGATGAAAGAAACTAGCTTGGATGAACCGTCCGAAGACAAAAGCGAAAAGTTCATCAAGATCACCACTCCAACCCCTATTGGGGAGGCTGATGATCTAGATGAAGAAATCACTCCGGTGATTGAAGACAATCCAGATGCAAGAACTTTAGAGCTCAGACATATGAAGGATCACCCCATGGACCAGATCATAGGAGATCCCCGGGACGGTGTCAGAACTCGAAGAGGTATAACTAACGAGAATCTTTATTTAAGCTTTCTTTCGCAGGTTGAACCAAAGAAGTTTGAGGAAGCAAACTCAGATGTATCGTGGATATTGGCAATGGAAGAAGAGCTAAATCAATTCAAGCGTTGCAATGTATGGAAGCTTGTTCCAAGACCCAAAGGAAAGAACGTCATTGGAACAAAATGGGTCTACAGGAATAAGATGGACGAAGGCGGGACGATCATAAAGAACAAGGCCAGACTCGTCGCTAAAGGCTATCGTCAAGAAGAAGGAATCGACTTCGACCAGACATATGCTCCAGTGGCGAGGCTGGAAGCAATAAGGTTGTTCCTAGCATATGCTGCATTCAAAGGCTTTACCATCTATCAGATGGGCGTGAAGTCTGCCTTCCTAAATGGTAACATAAAGGAGGAAGTGTATGTGGAACAACCTCCCAATTTCGTTGATCCTAACTTTCCTAATTACGTCTATTTACTGCACAAGGATCTATATGGTCTGAAACATGCTCCTCGAGCTTGGTATGAAATGCTGTCTAGCTTTCTACTTGAGAACAAGTTCACAAGGGGAAAGATAGACAAGACATTATTTCTTAGGGAAATTAAAGGCAAGATTTTGCTAGTGCAAATCTATGTTGATGACATTATCTTTGGCTCTACAGACGACAACCTCTGCAAAACGTTCTCAAAACTTATGCAAGGGAAGTTCGAAATGAGCAATATGGGCGAGCTGAAGTATTTCTTAGGACTTCAAGAGAAACAATCTGAAGATGGAATTTTCATCTCGCAGACCAAGTTCACCAAAGAGCTAATTAAGATATTCGGAATGAAGAACGCAACCTCTATGAGTACTCCAATGGGCTCAACTATGTCTCTGGATAAGGATGAAAAGGGAAACCTTTTGATGAAACCAAGTACAGAAGCATAATTGGATCCTTGCTCTACCTTACTGCCAGTAGACCTGACATAATGTTTTCAACATGTGTCTGTGCTAGATTTCAGGTGAACTCCAAGGAATCTCACTACGCTGCTGCAAAGCAGATTTTGAGATACCTTAAAGGTACACCAAATCTTGGCTTATGGTACCCAAGAAGTAATGACAGCGAACTAATTGGTTTTTCAGATGAAGATTTTGCAGGTAGCAAAGACGACAGGAAAAGCACTTCAGGAACTTGCCAATTCTTTGGAAGAAGGCTAATCTCCCGGAGTAGCAAGAAGCAGAATTGTGTCGCAATCTCAACGGCTGAGTCAGAGTACATCTCTGCAGGTAGTTGCTGCGCACAGTTACTATGGATCAAGAATCAGTTCGAAGACTACAACATGTAGTTCAAGAATATCCCATTATCTTGCGACTCTTCCAGCGTAACTGCAATAGCCAACAATCCAGTCTCGCACAGCCGGACAAAGCATATCAAACTAAGGTATCATTTCATCCGGGAGCATGTAGAGCAGGGGGACATAGATCTCCAATATGTCTCCACAGACAGGCAAGTCGTAGATATTTTCACGAAGCCGCTGGACGAGACCAAGTTCTCATTCTTCAAAACTGAACTTGGGATGGTCAACAAGGAAGATTAAAGAAGTTTGGACTTCAAGAAAGCAAAAAAAAAGGTTAGCCAAAATCTGGCTTTTCAAAGTTTTCTTCCTTCTCTGACTCAAGTAAAACTTGACCTACTCGAGACATTAAAGTACCTACTCGAGTAGTCCATTTAACTTACTCAAGTAAGATAATTAATGTACTCGTGTAGTACAATTCATCTACTTGAGTCATTGCAGATTCTCCTACTCGAGTAACTTCTATAGACCTACTCGAGTACCTTCTATAGACCTACTCGAGTAACTCCTATAGACCTACTCGAGTAACTCCCTATATACTCGAGTACTTCCTTTATCTCTCGTGTATATGCCTCTTGGCTTTCAAATTTCATGTACCGCCTCTTCTATGGTTTTAGTTATTTCCTTCTTTTAGGATAATTAGACTTAAACCTAGGGTTTTATAAGTTCGAAATTCCAAAAATCATTCGACACGAAATCACTTCAAATCACTCGAGTACCCGTCCGTCGCTTCGTCTCCATTCGAGAAATTGCAGAGCCGCGACTGTTCTTCTTCCCCCCGACAGAGTTTTTCCCATTTTCTGGATCATGGCCGCCGTCTTCAAGATTGGTGTAGGTTCAGAGCATGTTACCGCCGGGATTGCCGAGCTTTCAGATGACTTTCACAGCTTGCTGATTCTTCTAGACACCACAGGGTTATCCTTCATCCTGCAAGAACCCTGCCGGATTCTCTTCCTAGAGGTAGCCGAATTCTTCTCAAATCTGAAGGTCAAGCGACATGGACTAGTCCTGAAATCAAAAGTGAAAGGTTTGAAAATTAAACTCTCCAAGACCACTGTCTCTCAACTTCTCTGATTGCCGATAGTAGACGAAGAAGATGACTTAGATGATGAAGACTCTGACAGAACAAACTTGTTCTGTGGCATTTCAGCTGACGCTCAGTATATCAAAAGATCAGACATGAACGCAGAAGGGAAGTTTCTGGTTGATGTTATTGGCAAGATCTTGCTGTGCAAGACCAACTCCTTAAGAGACATTACACTGTATTTCTTCGACATAATGCAAGCCATTGTCTGCCGCAAGAAATATCAGTTTGGCATGCTGATTCTGGACAAAATCAAGGATAGTTTAAAATCCCCCAACTTCGCCAGGATAATTGAAAGAACTTGTACCTAATCACCTAGAGGGGGGGGGGTGAATAGGTGACTTAATCTTTTAAACTTTTTGGCAGATAATACCACAGAGTTATAATCAATTCTTCACAGCAATCAATCAGCAATCACAGAATAAACAAGCACACAGTGAACACACAGATTTATAGTGGTTCCCCAAGGTTTGGGTACATCCACTTCCCCCTTCGCCTATCTAGTAGTGTACTAGATTCGGCCAAACTTCTCCACTATCTCAGATCCTCAGATCTTACACTCAGAACCCCAAACAGGTTCCTACAGCTCAGGCCCAAGGCCCTACAACTCAGTCTTCTCCAAAGACCTACACTCAGCCACAAGGCCTACACTAAGCCACAAGGCCTACACTCAGAGAAATAGATCTCCTACACTCAGGCACACAGGCCCTACCACTCAGCCTTTATAATTGCATGCTTACAACTCAGATCCCTAAGGATCCTACAAGAAAATAAGAATACAAAGTATATACCTACAACTCAAAAAAAGAGAGAAGAGTTGATATGTTCTTGATGAGTTCTTGAATGAACTCTGCTGAGATCAACCTCACTTGGCTTTCTTCAAAGCTTCTTGAATGTAGAACATAATAGGATTGATTCTCTGCAGCTGATCTTCAATCACTGCAACTTAAGATTCAGAACTAGGTCTGAACCCTTCTTCACAGCCTGGTTCCAATGGCTGTCTTCTTGGATGAAGCTCTCTCTCTCCAACTTCTTAGATCTTCACTTGAAAATGATTCTTCAATGAATAGCTAGATCTTATTCTCTTTTTCAATCTCTTGATCATCTCTTTCTGTTGATAGTATAAGCCTATATATAGGCCTTTTTCATGGTGACCGGCTGATCCGGTTCCTAACAGCTTCCTGACAACTCTGACAGTTGCAGTAGACCGGCTGGAATGGCAGCTGTCATGTCATCCAGTCACTTCTTGAAATATCTATAACTGTCTGAAAGTGTCGAGACAGTCTGTCTTTAAGTGTCGACACTTATAGACCAAGTGTTGACACAAGTTGACTAAGTGTCGACACTAGCCTTCAAGGTGTCGACACAACTCCTTGTGTTGTAGAATTCACTTCTCGACACAGCTTCTTCAATATGTGTCGACACAGATATTGTGTGTCGACACAACTTCTTGTTCTTCAGTACTTAGTTGAATTCTTGTAAGTGTCGACACAACTCCTTTGTGTCGACACATCTTCTTGTGTTGAACTTGTTCAGTGTCGACACATCTTCTTGGTGTCGACACATGCCTTCTGTGTTGATACAACTTATACTTAGACTCTGTTGAAATTTGCTGAGTGTCGACACAGCCTCCAAGTGTCGACACTTTATGATGTAGACACAGTTCCTCTGGGTGTCGACACTGCTTCTAAGTGTCGACACTACTTCACTGGACTTTTCTTCATTGAGTGTCGACACAGCCTTCATATGTCGACACTTTCTGTCTGGTGTCGACTCTGCATCCCTAGTGTCAACACAATTACTCCAAGTGTCGACACTGCTTATCTGGGTGTCGACACAAGTCTTCTTAAGTGTCGACACTTTGCTTCCGGGTGTCGACACATGGACTTAGAATCTTTTCAGCTTTCCCTGCAAATACTTAACCCGCACAACTAAACTCAAAACACATCAAATACATTTTGATGTATATCATTGAGTAGGGTGAGGCTTCTTCAAATCAGATACATTTAAACCAATGTACCCAACAATCTCCCCCTATTTGGAGAAGTCATAACCCTTAGTCAATGATATACACCATACAGAATAAAATCATAGCATGATGTAAAGCAGGATTATATAACAGGGAAAATTCATAAACATGTATTAATCAAAACATGTAAACACAGATATCTCAGAACAATTATGTAATAGATTTATCACACATCATATTGTTCTAACAACTTTGTCATATTCATTATACAAAAGTTTACAGAGTGTTTAAAATCAAAAGATTACAACTGTAAACTAAAGATAATTCTATTCTATTTCTGTTCAGCCTCCTTGATAACTATGCCCTTCCCAGACTGTATCTTTGCTTGCACAGGGGCTTCAGCAACTTCAGCAGCAGCAGGCTTCTTGCCTTTAAGATCCTTTTTCTTTAGCTCTTCAGCTTTGATCTTTTGCCTCTCAAAGTAATGATAAGGCTTGGGAAAGTACTTGCTAGGCTCCTGGGCAGTAGGAGGTAGCTTTCCCATCTTGGCCTTTCTTCTGTATTGCACAATGGCTTCTTGTCTGTTCTCATGCTTCCTCCACTCCAGTTTAGAAAACCACTTGTTTCTATCTTGAATATTTTCTTTGGCAGCCTTCCATGCAGTTAAGATAATATTCCTTGAAGTGGGGCTCCACTGTTCAAAATCAGGCCTTTGTTCAGCTTGCTCTTTGAACCTCTTCTTAGACAACTGAGTCTCTTGTTCCTTCAGCAACAAGGCTTCTTGTGCTTTCAGTATGGCCTCTGACACAGGCTGAACCACTTTTTCAATGATGACCTTCTCAATTCCCTCAGGAGGGCTATACATTGATTGTATATCTGCTTGAACCATATCAAAGTCTGGTGGAGGATATATGACTTGAGCCACTTCAGCTTGCTCCCCTCCAAGATAGGCAGGATTAATCCCAGACTCTGCTACATTATCATCATCACATAAAGGAGGATAACCAAGAGTGGCTCTGATGGAATTGGAAATCCATTTTGCATGATCAGAGCCTGCTTTGACTAACACCCTCTCCCCCTTTATGACTTCTCTTTCCATGTGATCCCTTAGATCATCTTTCTAAAACCTTATTTGGGCATCCAAATAGTTTACTCCATCCTTAAAGTAAGGTTTCAACCTTTGGAGTTTTTCAGTGATCAGCTTCTGATAATCTTGAATTGCAGAAGTTACAGCAGTTAGGCTCTCTTGCAATGCTTTGTCAAAGTCTTCTTTGGCAGTGGTCAGGGCTGCATTCTGGGCAGTTGCTATATTCTTTAATTCAGTTACAATGGCATTATGATAAGCTGTCAAATTATCATTCATTCTTATTTGATTCTCCAGAACATATTCTTGCTTTAGTACAATGTCATCCACTTGAGCTTTGATTTTCTCCTGATGAGTAGCTAGATAGACTACTGCATTCCCTCCCTTGTGGAAGCAGTCAGTCATCTCCTTCTTATTTAGATTCATCTCAAATCTAATAGACTTAATGTCTTGGGCCAGATCAAATTGTAAAGACTTATGCCCCTCATCCATATATGTTTCTATTGCTTTCCTTTGCTCATCAACCTTTATTTGCATTACAACCATCAGAGAACTGTAATCTACAGATGGTGCTGGTTGTGGTGTAGGCTGTGGTGTTATGGTTTGCAGAGCTTTCTTATAATTATGGCTCCTTATTTTAAAGACTTGGAATTTCCTTTTCTTTGCTCTTGCAGCCTCCTCATTTTTAGAAGCTGATGTGCTTGCTATTTCTACCCTCTCCCTAGGTAGCTCCTCAACATCCTTTGGCTTCTCAGGCTCTTTCCTTGTAGTTTCTTCTAGAATCTCCACTTGCTCCCCCTCAACTTGGGACTTCTCCCCCTCAGCAGCAGCACTTTCCTTCTCAAAGTCTGTTTGGTCCAGATTAAGGAAGAGATCTTCCATTGTAAATTCTTGTTGAGGTTGTGATGGAGATTCTCTTATCTCATCAATTACTTGAGTTGGTTCCACTTGATCTGCAACAGATGTGTGCTCCATGACAACATCTTGGGGTTGGCTATATGTTGGAGTTTGCTGATTAACATTAATTTATTGATGTCAGTGATTACCTCAAGTATGGCGTGGGTTGCTTGTTCACTCTCTAGTGGAGTTGGCTCTTCCACTAGTAGAGGCTCCCCCTGGATAGAATCCTGGTGTATTGGGCTAGCCTGTGGTAGATCCCCCTGCCTTTCTGCATCAACCTGTCCAGCTGGAGACTTTCTAGCAATTCCAGGGTCTTCTTCATCAGGAGTGAAGACAACTTGTTCTTCTGAACTGCTGGATGATTCTTGAGCCACTGGGGCTGTCTTCTTCTTCTTCTTTAGTGGGGTTACCTTCTCAGGAGTTGGCAGTTCCTTAGTCAAGACCCTATCCCACCTTGAGAAGATCCTCATGTCCATCTTCCTCATGTGGTTGATTTAAGATCCAGCAGCTTGACTCATTACTTCTGGTATACTACCAGCCAAGTAAAAACTTAGTATCCTATCCAAATTGGGTTTCTTCAGACTCTCCTTAATCTTCTCAAACACCACTCCAGACCAATCAGTGTTTAGTTGGAAGATTAACCTTGTCATAAGACTGAACATATATGCTGAAATCCTGTCATGTCCTCCAGACTTGCACAGGATCACCTTGCCAACAATTTCAGAGAGAAATTTTCCTTGGCTGTTCATTCCCTTTCTGTTGAATACTGATCCAATTTTCATCTGGGAATCCAGTCCACACTATGTTAAAGCTTCTCTGGTCTTAGAAGCAGAAACTTCATCTTCTTCCTTAGTCCTTGGTAGGTTTAGTACCTTTCTCAAACTCTTAGGTGAGACCTTCACCTTTTATCCATGAACCCTTGACTTTATCTTGAGTCCAGACTCGTCTAGGGTTGCTCCATTTAGAAATTCTAGAACTTCTTTCTTCCATATCTTGGTTGGCTCTGAAATAAGAAAATCTAACCCTGAGTTTGCTACTAGGGTTACCACATCCTTGATCTCTAGTTCTGTGTCATCAAACGCATGCCGCACCAGTTCATATCCTTCGTTCACGTTCTCTTCGAGCTTGGGCGCCATTAGGGTTGAAGAATTTGAATTGAGAGAAGAGAGGTGTCGACACACAAGTTTGGTCTCGAAACTTTGGTGAGCGTGTCGATAGTCAATGGCGAAATCCTATTTATACCTTTCTAGGATTGAAGATGAAAGGGCACGTCAAGAAACTTAAATTGTGTCGACACTGTTGAAAAGTGTCGACACAGACTTATAATGTCTCGACATCTATGTGTCGACACAAGTTTAGTCGACAGAATGTATGTGTCGACACTTGTTTATGTGTCGACACCGCTTAGCTCGACACTTGGTCGAGACTTTACTTCACTAATTCTGCATAAAGTCTAAGTGTCGACACCGTCTTGGATGTGTCGGCACTTACCCTGTATGTGTCGACACTAATTCTCTGAAGTGTCGACACCAACTTCGTAGATGTGTCGACACCTTTTCTCTGAAGTGTCGACACCATTTTTCTGTCTCGACACAGACAACTATGTGTGTCGACACTATTTTACTTAGCCATTTCTGTAAACTTATTCTAAGTTTATCATACCTAATTCAATTTTGAACCTATTGAATTTGGTTTCTTCTAGGGGCTTAGTATACATGTCAGCTAGTTGATTATCTGTATTTACATATTCTAGTGAAATATCTTCTTTTTCTACATATTCCCTTAGAAAATGATATTTTATTTCAATGTGTTTAGTTCTACTATGGGAAACAAGATTGTTTGCAATAGATGTAGCACTAGTAGAATCACAAAATAGTGGTGTTCTACTTACTTGAATACCATAATCCTCAAGCTGATGTTGTATCCATAGAAGTTGAGCACAATAACTTCCTGTAGCCACATATTCTGATTCTACTGTGGAGATAGCCACACTTGTTTGTTTCTTGCTACTCCATGATATCAGTCTTCCACCTAGGAATTGATAGGTTCCAGTTGTACTTTTTCTATCTTCCTTGCAGCCTGCAAAATCTGCATCTGAATAACCTGTCAGTTCAAAGTCTCCATTCCTAGGGTACCAAAGGCCTAGTTAAGGAGTGCCCTTTAGATATCTCAGTATCCTTTTGATTGCTGTCAAATGAGACTCTTTAGGGCACGCTTGGTACGTAGCACAGACACATGTAGCATACATGATATCTGGTCAACTTACAGTCAAATGTAGAAGGGAGCCAACTATCCCTCTATACAAAGTCTCATCTACATGTTTCCCTGCATCATCTTTGCTAAGAGACATACTTGACCCCATAGGAGTCTTCATGGTACTGGATGATTCCATACCATACTTCCTTATTAATTCTAGGGTGAACTTAGACTGGTATATGGATAAACTATTCTCAGTCTGTCTAACTTGGAGACCCAAGAAGAACTTAAGTTCCCCCATACTACTCATCTCAAATTGTCGTTGCATAAGTTTTGCAAACTCTTTGCAAAGACTACTTTCAGTAGACCCAAATATTATATCATCTACATATATTTGGACTAGTATGATCTTGCCTCTGGATTCCCTAAGGAATAGAGTCTTGTCTATTTTCCCCCTTATGAATTTATTCTCAATGAGGAAACTAGACAGGGTTTCATACCAAGCCCTAGGGGCTTGTTTTAACTCATACAAAGCCTTCCTAAGTATATAGACATAATTAGGTTGAGTTGAATCAACAAAACCTGATGGCTGTTCCACATAGACCTCTTCCTTCAGATTACCATTCAGAAAGGCTGACTTAACATCCATTTGGTATACTTTAAAACCTTGATAGGTTGCATAGGCCAAGAACATCCTTATTGCCTCCAGTCTGGCTACTGGAGCAAAGGTTTGATCAAAGTCAATACCTTTTTACTGCCTATATCCCTTAGCAACCAGTCTTGCTTTGTTCTTAATAATCACTCAATGTTCATCCATCTTGTTCCTAAAGATCCACTTGGTTCCAATTATATTGTGGTCTTTTGGTTTAGGAACAAGCTCCCAAACTTTACATCTCTTGAACTGATTCAGCTCCTCTTGAATTGCCTCAATCCAATGAGGGTCTAGGATGGCTTCTTCAAACTTCTTTGGCTCTACTTGGGATAGAAAACTGGAGTAGAGTACTGAATTTAGATTTCTGCTCCTTGTTTGTACCCCTTGTCTTAGATCACCAATGATTTGATCTACTGGATGATCTCTTAGATGCCTATTAGCTGGAGGCATCCTGGCTTCAGGTTGAACTCCTTCAGCTTCTTCAACTTGCTGCACTCCTTGGTCTTCTTCTACATTAGGTCCATGTAGTACTCCCCCTGGACAGCAGCCACTATCATCTACATGCTGACTTGCAGTAGATTCTTCTTCAATAGTGAGCTTGTCCATCTTCTTAGTCACACCTGTGGAGCTGCAAATACTTCTAAACAACTCATTGTTAATAAGTCTAGATTCATCAAATACTACATGTACTGACTCTTCTACAACTTGTATAGTCAAGTTGTAGACTCTATAAGCCTTACTATTGTTGATGTACCCAACAAAGATCCCCTCTTGGGATTTGGCAGCAAACTTAGTCAAGTAAGACTTTCCATTGTTAAGTATAAAGCATTTACAACCAAAGATCCTGAAATAGGATAGGTTTGATTTTCTGTCTTTCACAATCTCATAGGGGGTCTTATTGTGGCTCTTGATGATAGTAGCCCTATTAACTACATGGCATGCAGTGTTAACTGCCTCAACCCAGAAATATTCTGGGAGAGATGTGTCACTTAATAGGGTTCTACCAGCCTCAATCAAGGTTCTGTTTTTCCTTTCAGCAATGCCATTTTGCTGAGGTGTTCTTGGTGAAGAAAATTCCTGAAATATCCCAAATTCTTCACATAGTTTTGTCATGCTATCAGACTGGAATTCAGTACCATGGTCACTTCTTATTTTGACCACTGTACTGTCTAACTCATTCTAAATTTGTTTAACAAAACTATAGAAGATACTAGGTGTTTCAGATTTCTGTCTAAGGAAGAACACCCAGGAAAACCTTGAGTAATCATCTACAACCACAAATGTGTAGACCTTCCTACCTAGGCTGTGAACTGGCATAGGACCAAAGAGATCCATATGTAAGAGGTATAAACACCTCACAACATCTTTGTTCTCAATGCTATTAAAGGTGGATCTAGTCTGCTTGCCCTTTTGACAAGCTGAACATATTCCATCTTTAATACACTTAACCTGAGAACCATTCCTCACTAACTCTTTGCTATAGAGTTGGCCAATTGTCTTGTAGTTAAGATGGACTAGCCTCTTGTGCCATTTGACACAATGAGAGACTTTCTCATCATCTACAAGACACACTGGAGAACCATTGTTCTCACACATAATGTCTAGGCAATAGACATTTCTCTTTCTATAACCTGTCAAAATGATCTCTTGATCATTTGACCTCCTGATATGACAATCATCTTTGACAAATGAGATGTCATATCCTAGATCACTCAGTTGACTTATACTAATAAGGTTATGTTTCAAACCTTTAACATAAGCCACTTGAGTAATTGTAATATGGGTGCTAGAAATGTTACCAAAACCTTTGATGATTCCTTTTTCAGAACCACCAAAGGTGACTTTAGGACCATCCTTGATTGGTGTGTAGTCCTTTAGCAATCCCCTAGTTCCAGTCATGTGCCTGGAACATCCACTGTCCAAGTACCATATTGGGGCATGGCCACTTGGACTCACCTGCAAAAAAGATTAGTTGACCTTAGAACCCAAAGAATTCTTGGGTCCTTGGTGCTGGTTAGTTTGCCTCTTAATAAAGCTACCTACAGATCTTCCAACAGGCAGTTTGCTACTCACTTTGGCATTAGTATTATGCCAACAGTCTATGGCAAAGTGGCCTACCTTGCCACAGCACCAGCACTCAAACCTATTGTACCTTTGCTTAGGTACATTCCTAGCTGTTTTATCTACAGCTGGCTTGTTGAGAGCTGGGGCTTTGTCCTTAGACTTCGACTGAACAGTCCTAGCAGGTTTTGTGAAACCTAATCTAGTTTTACCCTTTTGATGTACAAATTCATCAATCAAAGGTATAACAGACTTAGGTTTTGAAAACCTTGCAATAATGACTCTCTCCTTCTGAAGATTAATCTCCAGATTTCTAATTTGATCATTCTTAAATGTTATAGTCCCCATCTAAATAACAGTTATGTTTTTCAGTCTGGCTATTTCATTTAATTTGTGATCAAACAACTTCTCAAAATCAGTTGCAGCCACTTTGAGACTTGCAATCTCCTTAGCCTGACTCTTGGTCAAGGATTTGCTTTTCTTAAATGCTTGCAACAGAACTCTATATTCATCAATCAACTGATGAACATCCCCTTCAGATTCAGATCCACTGGCATCACTTGATGCTGATGTAGCTGAATCTGAACTAGCACTAGAAATTGAACTTAAAGAACAATTTTGTACCTGACTAGGTACAAGCTGATCCTGGATTTTGTCACCTTCTGTTAAGGCCATCAGTCCTTGGCACTGATTGTCCTCTTGCTCATATATAGAGTTCATTAGTTGGATGAACTCCTCTTCCTCTTCTCCAGCAAACAGTACTATGTAAGCCTCAGCTTCTGACTCAGTTTCTGAAGAAGACATGTCTGACAGGCTCTTGTCCTTCTTGGCAACAAAGGACCTTTCCTTCTTGCCCTTGAATTGAGTCTTCTTCTTATCATTAGACTCTTTCCTTTTCTATGGACAGTCAGCAATAACATGTCCTTGTCTGTTACAGCAATAGCATACAATTTTTGATAAAGTTACATTGCTTGACTTGGGCTTTCTCCTGTCTTTCTTTGATGACCTCTGTGCTGTGGATGGCTTAGTCCTCCACTATTTCTTCTTTAGAAACTTCTGAAAGTGTCTTGTGAAAGCTGCAAAGTCATCATCACTCTCACAGCTCTCAGAATTCCTGCTTTCTGATTCATCTGATTCAGTCTCAGCAACCTTTGGAGGTGGAGAAGGAGACTTACTTCTGTATTTTCTGGTGGCTTCTATCTTGAATGCCACTGTTCTTTCTTTATTCTCAATTCTGGTAGTCTTCTCCTCTTCTTTCCTTACCATCAACTGCATTTCATAGGATAACAGTTTTCCAAACAAAGTTGGAGGAGGAATATCTGCTAACTTGGCCATTTCCCTAATGGCACGGATCTTGGTGTCCCAATCCTTTGTTAGGGACCTCAAGAACTTATCATTCAGCTCATAAGTGCTGAATTCTCTTCCATAGGACATTAGCTCATTGACAATCCTATAGAATTTCTTATAGCATTCTGTTATGCTATCAGACCTACCTTGCCTGAAACTTTCATATTCTTGATTTAACAAAGACTTTCTGTCCTGTCTCACTTCTTCTGAACCCTCCATATACACTATAAGAGTATCCCACATCTCCTTAGCTATCTTACAGTGTATCAAGTTCTGAAATGTAGCATCATCTATGGCACTTACAATGATATTCTGAGCCCTCTTGTCCATGGTGGCCAGAATAATCTCATCTTTTGTCATTTCAGAAAAGTCTTTAGGTTTTCTCTGATTTGCATCTAAGACTGATACCTTCATAGGCACATATGACCCTTCTTTAACTGTGATATATATTCTAGGGTCTGAGGCTTCCATAAACAGTCTCACCCTTTCTTTCCAGATGCCAAAAATCTCTTTTATGCAAATGGACAACTTCATGATCCAAGTTCCTTATGATTCTCTGTTGAACCCATGTTTCTTGATTTTCTTGATTCTGCACTTTACTTATACTGAATCTTCCAACAGGATCTACTCAGACAGTTAAGTCCTTTTTGAGTAACCTGGCTCTGATACCACTTGAAAGAAATTGTACCTAATCACCTAGGGGGGGGGGTGAATAGGTAACTTAATCTTTTTAAACTTTTTGGCAGATAATACCACAGAGTTATAATCAATTCTTCACAGCAATCAATCAGCAATCATAGAATAAACAAGCACACAATGAACACACAGATTTATAGTGGTTCCCCAAGGTTTGGGTACATCCACTTCCCCCTTCGCCTATCTAGTAGTGTACTAGATTCAGCCAAACTTCTCCACTATCTCAGATCCTCAGATCTTACACTCAGAACCCCAAACAGGTTCCTACAGCTCAGGCTCAAGGCCCTACAACTCAGTCTTCTCCAAAGACCTACACTCAGCCACAAGGCCTACACTCAGCCACAAGGCCTACACTCAGAGAAATAGATCTCCTACACTCAGGCACACAGGCCCTACCACTCAGCCTTTATAATTGCAGGCTTACAACTCATATCCCTAAGGATCGTACAAGAAAATAAGAATACAAAGTATATACCTACAACTCAGAAAAAGAGAGAAGAGTTAATAGGTTCTTGATGAGTTCTTGAATGAACTCTGCTGAGATCAACCTCACTTGGCTTTCTTCAAAGCTTCTTGAATGTAGAACACAATAGGATTGATTCTCTACAGCTGATCTTCAATCACTGCAACTTAAGATTCAGAACTAGGTCTGAACCCTTCTTCACAGCCTGGTTCCAACGGCTGTCTTCTTGGATGGAGCTCTCTCTCTCCAACTTCTTAGATCTTCACTTGAAAATGATTCTTTAATGAATAGCTAGATCTTCTTCTCTTTTTCAATCGCTTGATCATCTCTTTCTATTGACAGTATAAGCCTATATATAGGCCTTCTTCATGGTGACCGGCTGATCCGGTTCCTAACAGCTTCCTGACAACTCTGACAGTTGTAGTAGACCGGCTGGAATGGCAGCTATCATGTCATCCAGTCACTTCTTGAAATATCTGTAACTGTCTGAAAGTGTCGAGACAGTCTGTCTTTAAGTGTCGACACTTATAGACCAAGTGTCGACACAAGTTGACTAAGTGTCGACACTAGCCTTCAAGGTGTCGACACAACTCCTTGTGTTGTAGAATTCACTTCTCGACACAGCTTCTTCAATATGTGTCGACACTGATATTGTGTGTCGACACAACTTCTTGTTCTTCAGTACTTAGTTGAATTCTTGTAAGTGTCGACACAACTCCTTTGTGTCGACACATCTTCTTGTGTTGAACTTGTTCAGTGTCGACATATCTTCTTGGTGTCGACACTTGCCTTCTGTGTTGATACTTGCTGAGTGTCGACACAGCTCCTTGTGTCGACACATTCTTCTTCTGTTGAGACTTTTGCTGAGTGTCGACACATCTCCTTTGTGTCGACACTTGTACTTAGAATTTTGTTGAACTTTGCTAAGTGTCGACACAGCCTCCTAGTGTCGACACTTTCTTCATGTGTTGAGTCTTCTGCTGTGTGTCGACACATTCTTCATTATGTCGACACTTATACTTAGACTCTGTTGAAATTTGCTGAGTGTCGACACAGCCTCCAAGTGTTGACACTATCTGATGTAGACACAGTTCCTCTGGGTGTCGACACTGCTTCTAAGTGTCGACACTGCTTCACTGGACTTTTCTTCATTGAGTGTCGACACAGCCTTCATATGTCGACACTTTCTGTCTGGTGTCGACTCTGCATCCCTGGTGTCGACACAATTACTTCAAGTGTCGACACTGCTTCTCTGGGTGTCGACACAAGTCTTCTTAAGTGTCGACACTTTTCTTCTGGGTGTCGACACATGGACTTAGAATCTTTTCAGCTTTCCATGCAAATATTTAACTTGCACAACTAAACTCAAAACACATCAAATACATTTTGATGTATATCATTGAGTAGGGTGAGGCTTCTTCAAATCAGATACATTTAAACCAATGTACCCAACAATCTCCCCCTATTTGGAGAAGTCATAACCCTTAGTCAATGATATACACCATACAGAATAAAATCATAGCATGATGTAAAGCAGGATTATATAACAGGGCAAATTCATAAACATGTATTAATCAAAACATGTAAACACAGATATCTCAGAACAATTATGTAATAGATTTATCACATATCATATTGTTCTAACAACTTTGTCATATTCATTATACAAAAGTTTACAGAGTGTTTAAAATCAAAAGATTATAACTGTAAACTAAAGATAATTCTATTCTATTTCTGTTCAGCCTCCTTGATAACTATGCCCTTCCCAGACTGTATCTTTGCTTGCACAGGGGCTTCAGCAACTTCAGCAGCAGCAGGCTTCTTGCCTTTAAGATCCTGTTTCTTTAGCTCTTCAGCTTTGATCTTTTGCCTCTCAAAGTAATGATAAGGCTTGGAAAAGTACTTGCTAGGCTCCTGGACAGTAGGAGGTAGCTTTCCCATCTTGGCCTTTCTTCTATATTACACAACGACTTCTTGTCTGGTCTCATGCTTCCTCCACTCTAGTTCAGAAAACCACTTGTTTCTATCTTGAATATTGTCTTTGGCAGCCTTCCATGCAGTTAAGATTATATTCCTTAAAGTGGGGCTCCACTGTTCAAAATCAGGCCTTTGTTCAGCTTGCTCTCTGAACCTCTTCTTAGACAACTGAGTCTCTTGTTCCTTCTGCAACAAGGCTTCTTGTGCTTTCAGTATGGCCTCTGACACAGGCTGAACCACTTTTTCAATGATGACCTTCTCAATTCCCTCAGGAGGGCTACACATTGATTGTATATCTGCTTGAACCATATCAAAGTCTGGTGGAGGATATATGACTTGAGCCACTTCAGCTTGCTCCGCTCCAAGATAAGCAGGATTAATCCCAGACTCTGCTACATTATCATCATCACATAAAGGAGGATAACTAAGAGTGGCTCTGATGGAATTGGAAATCCATTTTGCATGATCAGAGCCTGCTTTTACTAACACCCTCTCCCCCTTTATGACTTCTCTTTCCATGTAATCCCTTAGATCATCTTTCTGAAACCTTATTTGGGCATCCAAATAGTTTACTCCATCCTTAAAGTAAGGTTTCAACCTTTGGAGTTTTTCAGTGATCAGCTTCTGAGAATCTTGAATTGCAGAAGTTACAGCAGTTAGGCTCTCTTGCAATGCTTTGTCAAAGTCTTCTTTGGTAGTGGTCAGGGCTGCATTCTGGGCAGTTACTATATTCTTTAATTCAGTTACAATGGCATTGTGAGAAGCTGTCAAATTATCATTCATTCTTATTTGATTCTCCAGAACATATCCTTGCTTCAGTCCAATGTCATCCACTTGAGCTTTAATTTTCTCCAGATGAGTACCTAGATAGACTACTGCATTCCCTCCCTTGTGGAAGCAGTCAGTCATCTCCTTCTTATTTAGATTCATCTCAAATCTAATAGACTTAATGTCTTGGGCCAGATCAAATTGTAAAGACTTATGCCCCTCATTCATATATGTTTCTATTGCTTTCCTTTGCTCATCAAGCTTTATTTGCATTGCAACCATCAGAGAACTATAATCTACAGATGGTGTTGGCTGTGGTGTAGGCTGTGGTGGTATGGTTTGCAGAGCTTTCTTATAATTCTGGCTCATTCTTTTAAAGACTTGGAATTTCCTTTTCTTTGCTCTTGCAGCCTCCTCATCTTCAGAAGCTGATGTGCTTGCTATTTCTACTCTCTCTCTAGGTAGCTCCTCAACATCCTTTGGCTTTTCAGCCTCTTTCCTTGTAGTTTCTTCTAGAATCTCCACTTGCTCCCCCTCAACTTGGGACTTCTACCCCTCAGCAGCAGCACTTTCCTTCTCAAAGTCTGTTTTGTCCAGATTAAGGAAGAGATCTTCCATTGTAAATTCTTGTTGAGGTTGTTATGGAGATTCTCTTATCTCATCAATTACTTGAGTTGGTTCCACTTGATCTGCAACAGATGTGTCCTCCATGACAACATCTTGGGGTTGGATATGTGTTGGAGTTTGCTAATTAACATTATGTAATGAATCAGACAAAACATCATCCTCAATAGGGAAGTTTAATTTATTGATGTCAGTGATTACCTCAAGTATGGTGTGGGTTGCTTGTTCACTCTCTAGTGGAGTTGGCTCTTCCACTAGTAGAGGCTCCCCCTGGATAGAATCCTGGTGTATTGGGCTAGCCTGTGGTAGCTCCCCCTGCCTTTCTGCATCAACCTGTCCAGCTGGAGACTTTCCAGCAATTCCAGGGTCTTCTTCATCAGGAGTGAAGACAACTTGTTCTTCTGAACTGTTGGATGATTCTTGAGCCACTGGGGCTGTCTTCTTCTTCTTCTTTAGTGGGGTTACCTTCTCAGGAGTTAGCAGTTCCTTAGTCAAGACCCTATCCCACCTTGAGAAGATCCTCATGTCCATCTTCCTCATGTGGTTGATTTTAGATCCAGCAGCTTGGCTCATTACTTCTGGTATACTACCAGCCAAGTAAAGACTTAGTATCCTACCCAAATTGGGTTTCTTCAGACTCTCCTTAATCTTCTCAAACACCACTCCAGACCAATCAGTGTTTAGTTGGAAGATTAACCTTGTCATAAGACTGAACATATATGCTGAAATCCTGTCATGTCCTCCAGACTTGCACAAGATCACCTTGCCAATAATTTCAGAGAGAAATTTTCCTTGGCTGTTCATTCCCTTTCTGTTGAATACTGATCCAATTTTCATCTGGGAATCCAGTCCACACTATGTTAAAGCTTCTCTGGTCTTAGAAGCAGAAAATTCATCTTCTTCCTTAGTCCTTGGTAGATTTGGTACCTTTCTCAAACTCTTAGGTGAAACCTTCACCTTTTCTCCATGAACCCTTGACTTTATCTTGAGTCCAGACTCGTCTAGGGTTGCTCCATTTAGAAATTCTAGAACTTCTTTCTTCCATATCTTGGTTGGCTCTAAAACAAGAAAATCTAACCCTGAGTTTGCTACTAGGGTTACCACATCCTTGATCTCTTGTTCTACGTCATCAAACGCATGCCGCACCAGTTCATATCCTTCGTTCAAGTTCTCTTCGAGCTTGGGCGCCATTAGGGTTGAAGAATTTGAATTGAGAGAAGAGAGGTGTCGACACACAAGTTTGGTCTCGAAACTTTGGTCAGCGTGTCGATAGTCAATGGCGAAATCCTATTTATACCTTTCTAGGATTGAAGATGAAAGGGCGCGTCAAGAAACTTAAATTGTGTCGACACTGTTGAAAAGTGTCGACACAGACTTATAATGTCTCGACATCTATGTGTCGACACAAGTTTAGTCGACAGAATGTATGTGTCGACACTTGTTTATGTGTCGACACCGCTTAGCTCGACACTTGGTCGAGACTTTACTTCACTAATTCTGCATAAAGTCTAAGTGTCGACACCGCCTTGGATGTGTCGGCACTTACTCTGTATGTGTTGACACTAATTCTCTGAAGTGTCGACACCAACTTCCTAGATGTGTCGACACCTTTTCTCTGAAGTGTCGACACCACTTTTCTGTCTCGACACAGACAACTCTGTGTGTCGACACTATTTTACTTAGCAATTTCTGTAAACTTATTCTAAGTTTATCATACCTAATTCAATTTTGAACCTATTGAATTTGGTTTCTTCTAGGGGCTTAGTATATATGACAGCTAGTTGATTATCTATATTTACATATTCTAGTGAAATATCTTCTTTTTCTACACGTTCCCTTAGAAAATGATATTTTATTTCAATGTGTTTTGTTCTACTATGGGAAACAGGATTGTTTGCAATAGATATAACACTAGTAGAATCACAAAACAGTGGTGTTCTACATACTTGAATACCATAATCCTCAAGTTGATGTTGTATCCATAGAAGTTGAGCACAGCAACTTCCTGCAGCCACATATTCTGATTCTGCTATGGAGATAGCCACACTTGTTTGTTTCTTGCTACTCCATGATATCAGTCTTCCACCTAGGAATTGACAGGTTCCAGTTGTACTTTTTCTATCTTCCTTGCAGCCTGCAAAATCTGCATCTGAATAACCTGTCAGTTCAAAGTCTGCATTCCTAGGGTACCAAAGGCCTAGATAAGGAGTGCCCTTTAGATATCTCAGTATCCTTTTGACTGCTGTCAAATGAGACTCTTTAGGGCATGCTTGATACCTAGTACAGACACATGTAGCATACATGATATCTGGTCTACTTGCAGTCAAATATAGAAGGGAGCCAACTATCCCTCTATACAAAGTCTCATCTACAGGTTTCCCTGCATCATCTTTGCTAAGAGACATACTTGACCCCATAGGAGTCTTCATGGTACTAGATGATTCCATACCATACTTCCTTATTAATTCTAGGGTGAACTTAGACTGGTATATGGATAAACCATTCTCAGTCTGTCTAACTTGGAGACCCAAGAAGAACTTAAGTTCCCCCATACTGCTCATCTCAAATTGTCCTTGTATAAGTTTTGCAAACTTTTTGCAAAGACTACTTTCAGTAGACCCAAATATTATGTCATCTACATATATTTGGACTCGTATGATCTTGCCTCTGGATTCCCTAAGGAATAGAGTCTTGTCTATTTTCCCCCTTGTGAATTTATTCTCAATGAGGAAACTAGACAGGGTTTCATACCAAGCCCTAGGGGCTTGTTTTAACCCATACAAAGCCTTCCTAAGTCTATAGACATAATTAGGTTGAGTTGAATCAACAAAACCTGATGGCTGTTCCACATAGACCTCTTCCTTCAGATTACCATTCAGAAAGGCTGACTTAACATCCATTTGGTATAATTTAAAACCTTGTTAGGTTGCATAGGCCAAGAACATCCTTATTGCCTCCAGTCTGGCTACTGGAGCAAAGGTTTGATCAAAGTCAATACCTTCTTCCTGCCTATATCCCTTAGCAACCAGTCTTGCTTTATTCTTAATAATCACTCCATGTTCATCCATCTTGTTCCTAAAGATCCACTTGGTTCCAATTATGTTGTGGTCTTTTGGTTTAGGAACAAGCTCCCAAACTTTGCATCTCTTGAACTGATTCAGCTCCTCTTGCATTGCCTCAATCTAATGAGGGTCTAGGATGGCTTCTTCAAACTTCTATGGCTCTACTTGGGATAGAAAACTAGAGTAGAGTAGTGAATTTAGATTTCTGCTCCTTGTTTGTACCCCTTATCTTAGATCACCAATGATTTGATCTGCTGGATGATCTCTTAGATGCCTATTAGCTGGAGGCATCCTGGCTTCAGGTTGAACTCCTTCAGCTTCTTCAACTTGCTGCACTCCTTGGTCTTCTTCTACATTAGGTCCATGTAGTACTCCCCCTGGACAGCAGCCACTATCATCTACATGCAGACTTGCAGTAGATTCTTCTTCAATAGTGAGCTTGTCCATCTTCTTAGTCACACCTGTGGAACTGCAAATACTTCTAGACAACTCATTGTTAATAAGTCTAGCTTCATCAAATACTACATGTACTGACTCTTCTACAACTTGTGTAGTCAAGTTGTAGACTATATAAGCCTTACTATTGTTGATGTACCCAACAAAGATCCCCTCTTGGGATTTGGCAGCAAACTTAGTCAAGTAAGACTTTCCATTGTTAAGTATAAATCATTTACAACCAAAGATCCTGAAATAGGATAGGTTTGGTTTTCTTCCTT
Organism: Platanthera guangdongensis; assembly: GCA_039583875.1. NCBI lineage: Eukaryota > Viridiplantae > Streptophyta > Magnoliopsida > Asparagales > Orchidaceae > Platanthera > Platanthera guangdongensis. The sequence continues at coordinate 110,379,865 of CM077162.1, forward strand.
TCACAATCTCATAGGGGGTCTTATTGTGGCTCTTGGTGATAGTAGCCCTATTAATCACATGGCATGCAGTGTTAACTGCCTCAGCCCAGAAATATTCTGGGAGAGATGTGTCACTTAATAGGGTTCTACTAGCCTCAATCAAGGTTCTATTTTTCCTTTCAGCAATGCCATTTTGCTGAGGTGTTCTTGGTGAAGAAAATTCCTGAAATATCCCAAATTCTTCACATATTTTTGTCATGCTATCAGACTGGAATTCAGTACCATGGTCACTTCTTATTTTGACCACTGTACTGTCTAACTCATTCTGAATTTGTTTGACAAAACTATAGAAGATACTAGGTGTTTCAGATTTCTGTCTAAGGAAGAACACCCAGGAAAACCTTGAGTAATCATCTACAACCACAAATTTGTAGACCTTCCTACCTAGGCTGTGAACTGGCATAGGACCAAAGAGATCCATATACAAGAGGTATAAACACCTCACAACATCTTTGTTCTCAATGCTATTAAAGGTGGATCTAGTCTGCTTGCCCTTTTGACAAGCTGAACATATTCCATCTTTAATACACTTAACCTGAGGACCATTCCTCACTAACTCTTTGCTATAGAGTTGGCCAATTGTCTTGTAGTTAAGATGGGCTAGCCTCTTGTTCCATTTGACATAATGAGAGACTTTCTCATCAGCTACAAGACACACTGGAGAACCATTGTTCTCACACATAATGTCTAGGCCATAGACATTTCTCTTTCTATAACCTGTCAAAATGATCTCTTGATCATTTGACCTCCTGATATGACAACCATCTTTGACAAATGAGATGTCATATCCTAGATCACTCAGTTGACTTATACTAATAAGGTTATGTTTCAAACCTTTAACATAAGCCACTTGAGTAATTGTAATATGGGTGCTAGAAATGTTACCAAAACCTTTGATGATTCCTTTTTCAGAACCACCAAAGGTGACTTTAGGACCATCCTTGATTGGTGTGTAGTCCTTTAGCAATCCCCTAGTTCCAGTCATGTGCCTGGAACATCCACTGTCCAAGTACCATATTGGGGCATGACCACTTGGACTCACCTGCAAAACAGATTAGTTGACCTTAGAACCCAAAGAATTCTTGGGTCCTTGGTGCTGGTTAGTTTGCCTCTTAAAAAGCTACCTGCAGATCTTCCAACAGGCAATTTGCTACTCACTTTGGCATTAATATTATACCAACAGTCTATGGCAAAGTGGCCTACCTTGCCACAGCACCAGCACTCGAACCTAGTGTACCTTTGCTTAGGTATATTCCTAGCTGTTTTATCTACAGCTGGCTTGTTGAGAGCTGGGGCTTTTCCCTTAGACTTGGACTGAACAGTCCTAGCAGGTTTTGTGAAACCTAATCCAGTTTTACCCTTTTGATGTACAAATTCATCAATCAAAGGTAGAATAGACCTAGGTTTTGAAAACCTTGCAACAATGTCTCTCTCCTTCTGAAGATTAATCTCCAGATTTCTGATTTGATCATTCTTAAATATTATAGTCCCCATCTAAATAACAGTTATGTTTTTCAGTCTGGCTATTTCATTCAATTTTTGATCAAACAACTTCTCAAAATCAGTTGCAGCCACTTTGAGACTTGCAATCTCCTTAGCCTGACTCTTGGCCAAGGATTTGCTTTTCTTAAATGCTTGCAACAGAACTCTATATTCATCAATCAACTGATGAACATCCCCTTCAGATTCAGATCCACTAGCATCACTTGATGCTGATGTAGCTGAATCTGAACTAGCACTAGAAATTGAACTTAAAGAACAATTTTGTACCTGACTAGGTCCAGGCTGATCCTGGATTTTGTCACCTTCTATTAAGGCCATCAGTCCTTGGCACTGATTGTCCTCTTGCTCATATATAGAGTTCATTAGCAGGTTGAACTCCTCTTCCTCTTCTCCAGCAAACAGTACTATGTAAGCCTCATGAAAGATATAGTACCTAAACACCTAGAGGGGGGGGGGGGTGAATAGGTGACCAAATTCTTTTTAAACTTTATGGCAGCAATTAGTTAATATCACAGAATTCTAACTATTTTATCACAGCAATCACACAGCATACACAGCAAATCACAATCACAGCAGACACAGAGTTTTATAGTGGTTCCCCAAGCTTTGGGTACATCCACTTTCTCCCTTCGCCTATCTAGCAATGAACTAGATTCAGCCAAACTTCTCCACTATCTCAGAACCCAAACTGGTTCCTACACCTCAGACTCAAGGCCCTACAACTCAGCTTTTCCACAAAGCCTACACTCAGCCACAAAGGCCTACCCTCAGCCACCCAGGCCTACACTCAGCCACAACAAGGCCTACACTCAGAGATTCCAATCTCCTACACTCAGGCTCCCAAAGCCCTACACTCAGCCTTTATAATTACAGGCTTACAAAACTCAGATCCAAAGGATCCTACAAGTTATAATGAATACAAAATGTTTAAACTCAACAACTTAGATGAAAGAGAGATAAGTTGTGAGATTCTTGATGAGTTCTTGGAAGAACTCAGCTGGACTCAATCTGACTTAGCTTTCTTCAAAGCTTCTTGAAAGTAGAACTGAATAAGATTGACTCCTTCTGCAGTTGATCCTTGATCTCTGCTACTTGAGATCCAGAATAAATCTGAACCCTTCTTCTCAGCCTAGTTCCAATGGCTGATTTCTTGGATGGAGCTCTCTCTCTCCAACTTCTTAGATCTGCAGTTTAATATTCAAGGAATAGCTAGATCTTCTTTGTTAGATACTTGAACAATAATTTGAAAAACTTTCAATCTGTCCAACAACTTGTTTCTGTAGACTGTATGAGCCTATTTATAGGCCTTCTTCATGGTAACCGGCTGGTCCGGTCCATAACTGAATTCTGACATCTCTGACAGGTGCTGTAGACCGGCTGGAACGGCAGCTGTCAAGTCATCCAGTCAGTTCTTGAAAGTTCTCTAATTGTTTGAAAGTGTCGAGACTTTCTGTCTTTAAGTGTCGACACTTATAGACCAAGTGTCGACACAAGTTGTGTAAGTGTCGACACTAGCCTACAAGGTGTCGACACAACTCCTTGTGTTGTAGATTTTATGTCTCGACACAGTTTCTTCTTCATGTGTCGACACTGAAATTGAGTGTCGACACAAGTACTTGAACTTCTGTATTTTGCTGAATTCTTCTAAGTGTCGACACATCTCCTTTGTGTCGACACATCTTCATGTGTTGAATCTGATAAGTGTCGACACTGCTTCTTGGTGTCGACACATATCTTTAGTGTTGATACTTGCTGAGTGTCGACACAGCTCCTTGTGTCGACACTTGATTCTTCTGTTGAGACTTCAGCTGAGTGTCGACACATTCCCTTAGTGTCGACACTTGTACTTAGAATATTTTGTTGATCTTTCTGTTCTTTGTTAAGTGTCGACACAGCTCCATGTGTCGATACTTTCTTCAAGTGTTGACTCTTCTGCTGAGTGTCGACACATTGTTCTGGGTGTCGACACTTACTTCAAGTGCTGACTCTTCTGTTATGTGTCGACACATTGTTCTGGGTGTCGACACTTGTACTTAGTCTCTGCTGACTTTTACTGAGTGTCGACACAGCTCCAAGTGTCGACACTTTCTGGTGTAGACACAGTTCTTCTAGGTGTCGACACTGCTGTTAAGTGTCGACACAACTTTTCTGTACTTTTCTTCACTGAGTGTCGACACAGCTCCTTGTGTCGACACTTTCTGTCTGGTGTCGACTCTGCATCCCAGGTGTCGACACAATGACTCCAAGTGTCGACACTGCTTGCCTGGGTGTCGACACAAGTCTTCTTAAGTGTCGACATATTGTTCTAATATCTGTCTTATTCTTTTACAGAAGTTCACAAAATGTTTTACATCAAAAAGATTACAAAGAAAACTTCAAGAAAATTCTAATTCTATTTCTGTTCTGGCTCCTTAATAACTATTCCTTTGCCAACTTGAACTTTAGCTTGGACAGGAGCATCAGCAACTTCAGCATCCGCAGGCTTCTTGCCTTTCAAGTCTTTCTTCTTAAGTTCTTCTGCTTTGATCTTTTGTCTTTCAAAGTAATGATATGGCTTTGGAAAGTACTTGCTAGGCTCCTGAGCAGTAGGAGGTAGCTTTCCCATCTTTGCCTTCCTTCTATATTGGACTATTGCCTCTTGCCTTGATTCATGTTTCCTCCATTCAGCCTCAGAGAACCACTTGTTCCTGTCTTGAATGTTGTCTTTGGCAGCTTTCCAGGCAGTCAATATAATGTTTCTAGAGGTAGGGCTCCACTGCTCAAAGTCTGGTCTCTGTTCAGCTTGTTCCCTAAACCTCTTCTTAGACAATCTTGTCTCTTCTTCTTTCTGCATTGCCTCTTGCATGGCTTCAGAAATAGGCTGAACAACCTTTTCAATAATAACATTGTCCTTGCCCCCAGGTGGGCTATACATAGACTGTACATCAGCATGAATCATGTCAAAATCTGGAGGAGGGTATATGACTTGAGCCACTTCAGGTTGCTCTCCTCCTAGATATGCAGGTTGAATACCAGATTCAGCAACATTATCATCATCACAAAGAGGAGGATAACCCAGTGTCGCTCTGATAGAATTGGATATCCATTTGGCATGATCAGAGCTTGCCTTGACTAACACTCTCTCCCCCTTTATGACTTCTCTTTCAATATGATCTCTCACATCATCCTTTTGAAATCTCACCTGATTATCCAAGTAATTAACTCCATCTTTAAAGAAAGGTTTTAACCTTTGGAGTTTGTCAGTTATGAGTTTTTGAGATTCTTGGATGGCAGTCTTAATAGCAGTGAGTTCTTCTTGAAATGCTTTGTCAAATTCAGCTTTAATAGTAGCAGTAGAGGATGTAGAAGGTCCAGCAGCTATGTTTTTCATTTCAGTGACAATATCATTATGGGAAGCAGTCAAATTGTCATTCATCCTTATCTGATTTTCAAGAACATACACTTGCTTCAATGCTATATCATCCACTTGTGCTTTTATCTTTTCCTGGTGTGTAGCCAAGTACACTACTGCATTTCCACCCTTGTGGAAACAGTCTGTCATCTCTTTCTTGTTTAGGTTCATTTCAAACCTTATAGATTTTATGTCCTGAGCTAGATCAAATTGCAATGATTTCTGCCCTTCATCTACATACTTCTCAATTGCCTGCCTGTGCTCATCCAGTTTAATTTGCATTGCCACCATTAAAGCACTATAATCAACTGATGGTGTTTGCTGAACTATACGCTGTGGTGCAATAGATTGTAGAGCCTTCTTATAACTTTGACTCCTTCTTTTGAATACATAAAGTTTCTGTTTCTTAGCCCTGGCAATCTCCTCATCTTTAGAGGCAGATGTGCTGGCTATATCCACCCTCTCCTTAGGGCTTGGAGGCTTCTCAGGCTGCACATCTGGTGCTGTCTCAGGTACTTTCCTGATAGGGTCTTCATGATTTTGCACTTGCTCCACCTCAGCAGCAGCATTCTCTTCTTCAGTAGTAGCATGGTCCTTGTCAAAATCTTGTTGATCTAGATTTAAAAATAAATCTTCCATAGTGTATTCTTGTGGTGAAGGAGCTGGAGGAATTCTAGGTTCTTCAACCACTGGATCAGGAACAACTTCTAGTACAACAGATGTGTCGTCTATAACAGCATCTGGAACTTGACTATCCAGCTGAGTTTGCTGATGAACATCGGACAAATCAGTATCTTCCATAGGAAAATCTAAAGTGTTTAGTTCAGTGATTACCTCTAGTATGATGGTGGTTGCTTGTTCACTTTCTAGTGTAGTGGGTTCATCTACAACTGGAAGCTCCCCCTGGCTTTGATCCTTGTGGATGGGGCTAGCTTGAGGTAGCTCCCCTGGATCTCAGCATCATCTTGAGGAGCAGGAGATTTTACTGCAGGTCCTTCCTCATTCTCATCAGATGAGAAGACAACTTGCTCTTCACTTTCAGAGCTGCTAGTTGGAACCTGAGCCATTGGAGCTGTCTTCCTCTTCTTCTTTGGTGGAATCTCCTTCTCAAAAACTATCTTCTCAGGGGTTGGCATCTCCTTTGACAACACCCTGTCCCATCTAGAGAAAATTCTCAGATCCATTTTCCTCATATGATTTATTTTGCTTCCTACAGCTTGTTGCATAACCTCTGGTATGGTATCAGCTAGGTATAGACTTAACATTCTGCCCAGGTTGGGCTTCTTCAAGCTTTCCTTGATTTTCTCAAATACTATAACAGACCAATCAGTTCTTAGAGTGAAGATAATCCTGGTCATAATATTAAACATAGAGGCAGACACTCTGTCATGCCCTCCTGGCTTGCTTAAAATTACCTTGCCAACTATCTCAGACATGAATTTGCCTTGGCTGTTCATGCCCTTTCTGTTGAAAACTGAACCAATCTTCATTTTAGAATCAAGTGCACACCAGGTTAGAGCTTCCCTGGTTTTTGAAGCAGTAACCTCATCTTCCTCTTGAGTTCTTGGTAGCTGAAGAATCTTCCTCAAGCTCTTAGGGGATACCTTAACCTTTGCTCCATGAACTCTAGATTTGATTTTGTATCTAGATTCGTCCACCTTGGCTCCATTTAGGAATTCTAGTACCTCTTTATTCCATATCTTAGTAGGTTCTGAAACAAGATATTCCATGTAACGCCCCGAAACTCAAAGGAGAAAAGGGGGATGTTTTTGGCCAGTTTGAGTTCTAGCTGCAGGCACACGGCCTGGGACACGGGCGTGTCCCAGGGCCTGTCAAGCCTGTGTCGACACTAAGGCGCGAAGTCGACACTTTGGTCTCGACATTGTGTCGAGACTGGGCACACGGCCTGCGACACGGGCGTGTCGCAGGGCGTGTCGACCCGTGTCGACACTTAGCCGTGAAGTCGACACAGTGCTTTGACGTTGTGTCGAGACATGGAACACGGCCTGCGACATGGGCGTGTCGAAGGGCGTGTCAGCCCGTGTCGACACTCATCCCGCAAAGTCGACACTTTGGTGTCGACAATGTGTCGAGGCATGGTACACGGCCTGCGACACGGGCGTGTCGCAGGGCGTGTCGACCCGTGTCGACACTTAGCCGCAAAGTGTCGAGACCGTGTACACGGCCTGGATCCCAGGCGTGTCAAGGTGACACGGGCAAGGACACGGGCGTATCCTAGAACCCGTGCAGTGCTCGGGTTGAAAACGGGGGAAAAATCATGGGGTACACGGCCGGCTACACGGCCGTGTCAGGTGGAACACGGGCGTGTCAGCTCGAACACGGGCGTGTTCGATACCCGTGTGAGGTTCTAGGTGATTCGATTTTGACGGCGAATGAGGCACACGGCCCTGGACACGGGCGTGTGCCAGGCCGTGTTCGGTCCAGATTGGGCATTTCAGCCCCGAATCGAAGCCGTTCATTTCTTTGACTGAAGATCCAACGGCTGGGGGTTGTTCCTGAAGGGATATACCCGGGTTTTGACTTAGAAAACCCTTACTTTTCTTCACTTATCATCTCTCCAAGTCCTTAGAGAAAGAGGAGAGCCAAGAGTGGAAGAGAAGCTAGATCCGCCATTGGAGGAGCTTCGGAGCTCCGAATCGCAAGCCGACTCCGGATCCATGGAGGCAACGCAAGTGCGGTGATTTCCATCCGATTACTTTTCAATGGCGCCAAAAAGGAACTCAATGGTAACGATCCTCATCTTGAGCATGAGTCGCTCTCTTTCTTAGCATAGAAAGCCCGCTCTCGCGAGTTTGCAGAGAGTTGGAGGCGTTCCTTCGGGTAGATATGTGAAGTCCCCGTTGTTTAGTGTTCGTATGCGAGAACGGACATAGGCATGATGTGTGAAGCCTACCCGGACATGTTGGTCTGGATCGGTGATGTTGCATTGCATAAGGCCGGAGAAGACTCCGTGCTATTGGTTGTTTTTCGGGTTTTCTACGCGGTAGATTGCAGCAGGGAGCCTTGGGGACTAACCCAAAGGTGCACCCGAAAAACTGGGCGGATACGAGATCTTGCCAACTTGGTGGCCTGAGAGCCAACTTGAACATAACGGGGTTATGTGACTTGTGTTAGAATGGGACTCGGTGGAAGTTTGACCCGCGCAAATGGCTTAAATTGCCGTTGCGATGTGAGCACGGGTTAGATGGAACCGTACCCGCTCTATGTCGTTCGGGCTAGAGAGACCTAAGGTTACGTGGCACTCGCCGTTGGTATAGATGTGAGTCTTCGGCGGTCTATGGCTTTAATTGACGTGACCAATGCCAGGAAGACAAGTTGCTCATAAGTTTGGCCGTCAATTGGCGGTGGTGAGTCCGGAATGTTGATGGCTTAAATTGACGTGACATCGACCGGTTCACCGAGAATGTGCCCTGAGTGCACGGGGCGTGTGGCCGTGCGAGCCAACGTCTGTGATGAAATGACTATGGTTATATACATTGCTCGCTTATGCTAATGAAATGCAGGGAAGGAGCATCGCCGCCCCGAGTTGGGGGCGGGATCGTTATAATTTGGTCAGCAATGCTGACCGTTGCCTTGTTTTGCCACCGTGCGGTGGTTTGTTGCTTGCAGGTGCAGCTGGACCAAGCGGTCAATAGCGGGCTAAAGCCCTTTTTGCGAAGCTGGCCCTCGAAGGCCCAAGTAGAAGTGTTTACTGCTTTGTTCATGTATGACCGGCCTGCGTGCCGTGGTTTGTAAATCATGTAATTTTCAAGTGAAACACTTTGTCAGGCCTTAATGCCGGTTTTGGGTATTTTTGTATAACATTCCTTTTGGTATTAGTGGACATTCATGCTCCTATGCTGGGTTTTTGTTTACAATTCTTATAAACTGCTTCCGCTAGAATGCTCTGTGTAGGACGTTGAGATTGGTTGGATGGTTTCCATAAGTAACCACCCGGTCTGTCTGTGGTATATGGCGTCGGGCCCCGGCCGGACCTACTGCTATATGCTATGCGACGGATAGGGGGTGTTACAATTTGGTATCAGACTACTGGTTTTGGTCGGGCTTAAAGTGTATTTGTGGACGAATTCTTTTTAAGGGGTGGTGAGCACATTGTGTGCGTCATCGTTATAATGGTAAAAGAACCCATGAATGTCCACTTAGGAAGGAAAATACTCGTGTTTGAGGAACCTGCGTATTCCTATAATTGCTGTTTGCAATTTATTTGGTCGCTTAACGGTGTTTTGTACCACTATAGGTGACCAGAAGTGGTGTTGGGCCGTCAGAACGCCGAGTTTCTGAGGCTAGTAGTGCACCGGATGTTGCTCCTGCAACACCTCTGTCGGCTGAAAATATACGATTGGTGGCTGAAGCGGTGTTGGCCGTGATCAATGCGCAGCCTGGAAGGCAAGCGCAGCAGCCCGCTCCTGTGATGGAGCAAGTACCTCTTCAAGAGGCTGAGCCGAGGAGAGTGGAGCAAGTGGTTGTGGAACCAATAGTGCCAAGGAGGGAAACTGAGAGGCAGTTGAAGCATGTAATGAGCTTTAACCCTCCGTTATTCTCGGGGTTGGGAACCCCATCTCAGGCTGAAGACTGGCTCTCCAGGGTGAAGAGAGTCATGATAGCGACGGAGACGGAGGAGTGGCAAATGACCACCATCGCTACGTTCCTTCTGGACGGGGAAGCGAGGATGTGGTGGGAAGGATTGGAGCTGCATCATCTGAGAGGCAGACAACTGATAGACGTTCCGATGGAAGAGTTCTCGGGATTGTTCTTAGCAAGATACCTCCCTTCTACTCAGAGGATTTCAATGGAGAATGAGTTCCTGAAGTTGGTGCAGGGTGAGAGGAGCGTGGATGAATATCTCCACGAGTTTACTCGTCTGAGTCGATATGCTAGCTCCACCATCATGGATGAGGAGCGCAAGACTAATCGCTTTTATGAAGGCCTGAGGGATGAGTTGAGATTATTACTTTCAGGGCCAATGACGCAGGGTTTCTTAACCTTGGTCAATACTGCCCGGTCCTTGGAGAAGGACATGAAGAGCGTGCAAGCGAAGAAAAGCTTGGGTGAGAAGAAATCTGAGTTCAGAGTGCCGACTGCTTCAAAGTCCGGCTATCGGAGGTCTTTCAAGAAGCATAGGACTTCGGGTCCAGCTCCTTCTGGCGCTTCTTGGGCGACTACGGGTCGGACCCCGGGTGCGTGTTTTACATGTGGAAAGACGGGGCATTTCGCCCGTGATTGTTGGAGCGGATGTCCTAAGTCCGAGAGGAGGCCAGGAGCTACATATGAAGAGAAGGGAAAGGCGGTGGAGTCGACCGCGTCCCATTATGCTCCGGCCCAACCAAGGGTCTACAATCTTGGCCAACAGGAGGCCATTAAACAAGCTGATGTGGTGACAGGTACGGTTTAATTTATAGCAAGTCAATTTCTTTATATGCTTGTTATGCACATGTTACCTTACCACTACTTGTTTAGGATTTGTATTGATTTGTGAAAATCCGGCAAGAGCACTCTTCGATACGGGAGCTTCACACTCCTTCTTGTCCGAAGGATTTATATTACGCATCGGAGTCCCTTCTTCGATGGCGAAGGATAAGTTGGATGTGTTGTTGCCAAATGGGTGTTCGATGCGAGCGGATAGGATCTGCGATGTTAAGATTCGTATTGGAGAGCAGGAGTTTGACCTGCGGGCGTCCTTACTTCCGTTGGTGGAGTTCGACGTCATATTTGGCATGGACTGGCTCTCAGAGCAGCATGCCCATATAGATTGCGGTAGCAAGGAAGTCAAGCTGGGAGCAAGTCGTGAGACGACTTTTACGGGCTTAAAGGGGTCGAGCAAGACGTTGATGTCTGCTCTTCAGGTGGTGAAGGCGGTTCGTGCCGGAGCAGAACTGTTCTTTACACTAGTGGAGGTTGCAAAGCCGAAGCCCGCGTTGGATTGTATTTCAATGGTATCGGAATACCCTGATGTGTTCCCCGCAGATCTTCCTGGAGCCCCGCCTCAGCGGGAGATAGATTTTACGATCGAGCTAGTGCCAGGTGCAAAGCCTGTGTCACGATCTCCGTATCGGCTAGCACCTAAGGAAATGGCGGAGCTGAAAGTTCAACTGCAAGAGTTGTTGGAGCAAGGGTATGTGCGCCCGAGTTCTTCGTCTTGGAGCGCACCGGTCCTCTTTGTTAAGAAGAAGAATGGAAGCTTGAGGCTATGTATTGATTATCGAGAGCTGAACAAGCTGACGGAGAAGAAAAAGTACCCGATCCCCCGAATTGATGATCTCTTTGATCAGTTAGTCGGGTCGACGGTGTACTCGAAGTTGGATCTCAAGGCTGGGTACTATCAGCTGCGAATAAGGGAGAGTGATATCCCGAAGACAGCGTTTAGTACGAGATACGGGCATTATGAGTTTACGGTCATGCCGCTTGGGCTGACTAATGCGCCGTCAGTATTCATGGATTTGATGAACAGGACGTTCAGGGAGTACTTGGATCATTTCGTGATCGTCTTCATCGACGATATTTTGGTGTACTCGCAAAGTGAGGAGGATCACTTCAAGCATCTCCATTTGGTGTTGGAGACACTCAGGAGAAATCAGTTGTATGCCAAGTTCTCGAAGTGCGAGTTTTAGCTATCCTTAGTGGGGTTCCTCGGGCATATAGTGAGTGGAGAGGGTATTAGTGTGGATCCGGCGAAGATTGTTGCGATACGGGAGTGGCCTGAGCTTGCTACGGTAGCAGAAGTCCGGAGCTTTTTGGGGCTTGCCGGCTATTATAGGCGCTTCGTAGAGAACTTCTCGCGGTTAGCGTTACCTCTCACTACTTTGACTAGGAAGGAGCATAAGTTCGTTTGGACGCCGGAGTGCGCGCGAGCTTTTGAGGAGTTGAAGTGTCGGTTGACCACGGCGCCTGTGCTGAGTTCGCCATGTTGAACCGAAGGCTATGAGATATATAGCGATGCTTCGGGCAGCGGTTTGGGTTTTGTGCTACTGCAGCACGGAAGCGTGATAGCTTATGGCTCGAGACAGCTAAAAGTGCACGAGAGAAATTATCCGGTCCATGACTTGGAGTTGGCGGCCGTGATTTTTGCCTTGAAGCTGTGGAGACACTATTTGTACGGTGTGAAGATTGATATCTACACCGATCATAAGAGCCTGAAGTATCTTATAGATCAGAAGGATCTGAATATGCGGCAGCGTAGATGGATGGAGTTCCTGGGGGACTATACATTCAAGATCCACTACGTGCCTGGCAAAGGGAATGCGGTTGCGGACGCGTTGAGTCACCGAGCCCCAGCTCAAGCAAATTGGCTATCAGTGCATGATGAGCGGTTGGTGCAGGAGTTGGAGGCGTTGGAGATTGTTTGTGTGGATAGACAATCTAGTGCTGAAGCAGTGCTGAATTGGACTGAAGTCCAATATGACCTGGCTGATCGGATTCGGCAGGCTTTGGATATGGATGCTCATATGAAGCAGTTCATGATAGAGGCTCTGGATGGGTCAAATCCCAATTCGTCGTGGAGGACGGATTGCTGTGGAAAGACGGTCGTTTGTGCGTCCCAAGTGTGGGCAATTTACGGGTGGAGTTGTTGTACGAGGCACACCATACCAAGTACTCGATTCACCCGGGGAGCACGAAGATGTACCGCGATATAAAGAAACTGTTTTGGTGGCCGGGTTTAAAGAAGGATGTGGCGCTCTACGTAGCAAAGTGCCAAACTTGCGCCTTGGTAAAGGCGGAGTGCCAAAAGCCGGGAGGATTTCTCAAGTCCTTGCCTATTCCGGAGTGGAAATTTGACGACATCTCTATGGACTTTGTGCATGGTTTGCCAAGGTCGCAAAAGGGGAACGACGCCATTTGGGTGGTTGTTGATCGATTAACGAAGTTGTCGCATTTTATTCCGCATAGGAAGGATGATCCGGTGGAGAAGCTGGCAAAACTTTATGTGGATAATATAGTACGGCTTCATGGTGTGCCCCGCAGCATCGTGAGCGACCAAGATGGGTGGTTCACGTCCAATGATTGGAGGCTGGTGCAGCAAATGTTGGGAACAAAGCTGAAGTTTAGCACAACCTTCCATCCGCAAACGGATGGGCAGACCGAGAGGGTCAATAGAACCATGGAAGACATGCTTCGCATGTGTGTCTTGGATTTTGGAAAGCAATGGGAAGACCACCTTTATTTGGTGGAGTTCGCATACAACAATAGCTACCAAGCAAGTATTCAGATGGCGCCCTTCGAGGCCCTATATGGTAGAAGATGTCGCACGCCGTTGTCTTGGTTAGAAACGGGTGAGTCAAAGTTGTATAAGCGATCGGAAGTGGATGATGCTACTTCTTTGGTGAGAACCATTCGGGAGAGGTTGATTATCGCTCAGGACCGGCAAGCAAAGTACTATAATGCCAAGCACAGGAACGTGGAGTTCACTGTGGGCGATTATGTATACCTAAAGATCAAGCCGTTCAAGGGTGTCTCGCGGGTGCGGCGATTGAAAAAGCTAAGCCCGAGGTACCTTGGACCGTTTGAGGTTCTGGAGCGAGTGGGTAAAGCGGCCTATAGGTTGAAGCTTTCAGTGGAGCTAAGTGGTTTACATGATGTATTCCATATTTCGGTGCTTCGGACGGCGGTACAAGAGCCTACGCATGTGATCGTAGGTGATCAAGTGCCGGTGGATAGTGGGCTAACGACAAAGGTCAAGCCCGTGCGGATTGAGGACTCGGAGGTCAAGCGGCTACGCAATAAAGAGATCAGGATGGTCAAGGTCCGGTGGGACAATTGCGGTCGTGAGGAGCTCTCTTGGGAGCGAGAGCAGACGATGCTTGACGAGTATCCGGAGTTGTTCCGCTCAGGTACAAATTTTGGTTTTGTACATGTTTTTCCTTTATGTAATTTCGTGGACGAAATTCTTTTAAGAGGGGTAGAGTTGTAACGCCCCGAAACTCAAAGGAGAAAAGGGGGATGTTTTGGGCCAGTTTGAGTTCTGGCTGCAGGCACACGTCCTGGGACACGGGCATGTCCCAGGGCATGTCAAGCCTGTGTCGACACTAAGGCGCGAAGTCGACACTTTGGTCTCAACATTGTGTCGAGACTGGGCACACGGCCTGCGACACGGGCTTGTCGCAGAGCGTGTCGACCCGTGTCGACACTTAGCCGTGAAGTCGACACAGTGCTTTGACGTTGTGTCGAGACATGGAACACAGCCTGCGACACGGGCGTGTCGCAGGGCGTGTCAGCCCGTGTCGATACTCGTCCCGCGAAGTCGACGCTTTGGTGTCGACAATGTGTCGAGGCATGGCACACGGCCTGCGACACGGGCGTGTCGCAGGGCGTGTCGACCCATGTCGACACTTAGCCGTAAAGTGTCGAGACCGTGTACACGGCCTGGAGCCCAGGCGTGTCAAGGTGACACGGGCAAGGACACGGGCGTGTCCTAGAACCCGTGCAGTGCTCGGGTTGAAAACGGGGGAAAAATCATGGGGTACACGGCCGGCTACACGGCGGTGTCAGGTGGAACACGGGTGTGTCAGCTCGAACACGGGCGTGTTCGATACCCGTGTGAGGTTCCAGGTGATTCGATTTTGACGGCGAATGAGGCACACGGCCCTGGACACGGGCGTGTGCCAGGCCGTGTTCGGTCCAGATTGGGCATTTCAGCCCCGAATCGAAGCCGTTCATTTCTTTGACTGAAGATCCAACGGCTGGGGGTTGTTCCTGAAGGGATATACCCGGGTTTTGACTTAGAAAACCCTTACTTTTCTTCACTTATCATCTCTCCAAGTCCTTAGAGAAAGAGGAGAGCCAAGAGTGGAAGAGAAGCTAGATCCGCCATTGGAGGAGCTTCGGAGCTCCGAATCGCAAGCCGACTCCGGATCCACGGAGGCAACGCAAGTGCGGTGATTTCCATCCGATTACTTTTCAATGGCGCCAAAAAGGAACTCAAGGGTAACAATCCTCATCTTGAGCATGAGTCGCTCTCTTTCTTAGCATAGGAAGCCCGCTCTCGCGAGTTTGCGGAGAGTTGGAGGCGTTCCTTCAGGTAGATATGTGAAGTCCCCGTTGTTTAGTGTTCGTATGCGAGAACGGACATAGGCATGATGTGTGAAGCCTACCCGGACATGTTGGTCTGGATCGGTGATGTTGCATTGCATAAGGCCGGAGAAGACTCCGTGCTATTGGTTGTTTTTCGGGTTTTCTACGCGGTAGATTGCAGCAGGGAGACTTGGGGACTAACCCAAAGGTGCACCCGGAAAACTGGGCGGATACGAGATCTTGCCAACTTGGTGGCCTGAGAGCCAACTTGAACATAACGGGGTTATGTGACTTGTGTTAGAATGGGACTCGGTGGAAGTTTGACCAACGTAAATGGCCTAAATTGCCGTTGCGATGTGAGCACGGGTTAGATGGAACCGTACCCGCTCTATGTCATTCGGTCTAGAGAGACCTAAGGTTACGTGGCACTCGCCGTTGGCATAGATGTGAGTCTTCGGCGGTCTATGGCTTTAATTGACGTGACCAATGCCAGGAAGACAAGTTGCTCATAAGTTTGGCCGTCAGTTGGCGGTGGTGAGTCCGGAATGTTGATGGCTTAAATTGACGTGACATCGACCGGTTCACCGAGAATGTGCCCTGAGTGCACGGGGCGTGTGGCCGTGCGAGCCAACGTCTGTGATGAAATGGCTATGGTTATATACATTGCTCGCTTATGCTAATGAAATGCAGGGAAGGAGCATCGCCGCCCCGAGTTGGGGGCGAGATCGTTATAATTTGGTCAGCAATGCTGACCGTTGCCTTGTTTTGCCACCGTGCGGTGGTTTGTTGCTTGCAGGTGCAGCTGGACCAAGCGGTCAATAGCGGGCTAAAGCCCTTTTTTGCGAAGCTGGCCCTCGAAGGCCCAAGTAGAAGTGTTTACTGCTTTGTTCATGTATGACCGGCCTGCGTGCCGTGGTTTGTAAATCATGTAATTTTCAAGTGAAACACTTTGTAAGGCCTTAAGGCCGGTTTTGGGTATTTTTGTATAACATTCCTTTTGGTATTAGTGGACATTCATGCTCCTATGCTGGGTTCTTGTTTACAACTCTTATAAACTGCTTCCGCTAGAATGCTCTGTGTAGGACGTTGAGATTGGTTGGATGGTTTCCATAAGTAACCACCCGGTCTGTCTGTGGTATATGGCGTCGGGCCCCGGCCGGACCTACTGCTATATGCTATGCGACGGATAGGGGGTGTTACAATTTGGTATCAGACTACTGGTTTTGGTCGGGCTTAAAGTGTATTCGTGGACGAATTCTTTTTAAGGGGTGGTGAGCACATTGTGTGCGTCATCGTTATAATGGTAAAAGAACCCATGAATGTCCACTTAGGAATGAAAATACTCGTGTTTGAGGAACCTGCGTGTTCCTATAATTGCTGTTTGCAATTTATTTGGTCGCTTAACGGTGTTTTGTACCACTATAGGTGACCAGAAGTTTTGTTGGGCCGTCAGAACGCCGAGTTTCTGAGGCTAGTAGTGCACCGGATGTTGCTCCTGCAACACCTCTGTCGGCTGAAAATATACGATTGGTGGCTGAAGCGGTGTTGGCCGTGATCAATGCGCAGCCTGGAAGGCAAGCGCAGCAGCCCGCTCCTGTGATGGAGCAAGTACCTCTTCAAGAGGCTGAGCCGAGGAGAGTGGAGCAAGTGGTTGTGGAACCAATAGTGCCAAGGAGGGAAACTGAGAGGCAGTTGAAGCATGTAATGAGCTTTAACCCTCCGTTATTCTCGGGGTTGGGAACCCCATCTCAGGCTGAAGACTGGCTCTCCAGGGTGAAGAGAGTCATGATAGCGACGGAGACGGAGGAGTGGCAAATGACCACCATCGCTACGTTCCTTCTGGACGGGGAAGCGAGGATGTGGTGGGAAGGATTGGAGCTGCATCATCTGAGAGGCAGACAACTGATAGACGTTCCGATGGAAGAGTTCTCGGGATTGTTCTTAGCAAGATACCTCCCTTCTACTCAGAGGATTTCAATGGAGAATGAGTTCCTGAAGTTGGTGCAGGGTGAGAGGAGCGTGGATGAATATCTCCACGAGTTTACTCGTCTGAGTCGATATGCTAGCTCCACCATCATGGATGAGGAGCGCAAGACTAATCGCTTTTATGAAGGCCTGAGGGATGAGTTGAGATTATTACTTTCAGGGCCAATGACGCAGGGTTTCTTAACCTTGGTCAATACTGCCCGGTCCTTGGAGAAGGACATGAAGAGCGTGCAAGCGAAGAAAAGCTTGGGTGAGAAGAAATCTGAGTTCAGAGTGCCGACTGCTTCAAAGTCCGGCTATCGGAGGTCTTTCAAGAAGCATAGGACTTCGGGTCCAGCTCCTTCTGGTGCTTCTGGGGCGACTACGGGTCGGACCCCGGGTGCGTGTTTTACATGTGGAAAGATGGGGCATTTCGCCCGTGATTGTTGGAGCGGATGTCCTAAGTCCGAGAGGAGGCCAGGAGCTACATATGAAGAGAAGGGAAAGGCGGTGGAGTCGACCGCGTCCCATTATGCTCCGGCCCAACCAAGGGTCTACAATCTTGGCCAACAGGAGTCCATTAAACAAGCTGATGTGGTGACAGGTACGGTTTAATTTATAGCAAGTCAATTTCTTTATATGCTTGTTATGCACATGTTACCTTACCACTACTTGTTTAGGATTTGTATTGATTTGTGAAAATCCGGCAAGAGCACTCTTCGATACGGGAGCTTCACACTCCTTCTTGTCCGAAGGATTTATATTACGCATCGGAGTCCCTTCTTCGATGGCGAAGGATAAGTTGGATGTGTTGTTGCCAAATGGGTGTTCGATGCGAGCGGATAGGATCTGCGATGTTAAGATTCGTATTGGAGAGCAGGAGTTTGACCTGCGGGCGTCCTTACTTCCGTTGGTGGAGTTCGACGTCATATTTGGCATGGACTGGCTCTCGGAGCAGCATGCCCATATAGATTGCGGTAGCAAGGAAGTCAAGCTGGGAGCAAGTCGTGAGATGACTTTTACAGGCTTAAAAGGGTCGAGCAAGACGTTGATGTCTGCTCTTCAGGTGGTGAAGGCGGTTCGTGCCGGAGCAGAACTGTTCTTTACACTAGTGGAGGTTGCAAAGCCGAAGCCCGCGTTGGATTGTATTTCAGTGGTATCGGAATACCCTGATGTGTTCCGCGCAGATCTTCCTGGAGCCCCGCCTCAGCGGGAGATAGATTTTACGATCGAGCTAGTGCCATGTGCAAAGCCTGTGTCACGATCTCCGTATCGGCTAGCGCCTAAGGAAATGGCGGAGCTGAAAGTTCAACTGCAAGAGTTGTTGGAGCAAGGATATGTGCGCCCGAGTTCTTCGCCTTGCAGCGCACCGGTCCTCTTTGTTAAGAAGAAGGATGGAAGCTTGAGGCTATGTATTGATTATCGAGAGCTGAACAAGCTGACGGAGAAGAACAAGTACCCGATCCCCCGAATTGATGATCTCTTTGATCAGTTAGTCGGGTCGACGGTGTACTCGAAGTTGGATCTCAAGGCTGGGTACTATCAGCTGCGAATAAGGGAGAGTGATATCCCGAAGACAGCGTTTAGTACGAGATACGGGCATTATGAGTTTACGGTCATGCCGTTTGGGCTGACTAATGCGCCGTCAGTATTCATGGATTTGATGAACAGGACGTTCAGGGAGTACTTGGACCATTTCATGATCGTCTTCATCGACGATATTTTGGTGTACTCGCAAAGTGAGGAGGATCACTTCAAGCATCTCCATTTGGTGTTGGAGACACTCAGGAGAAATCAGTTGTATGCCAAGTTCTCAAAGTGCGAGTTTTAGCTATCCTCAGTGGGGTTCCTCGGGCATATAGTGAGTGGAGAGGGTATTGTTGTGGATCCGGCGAAGATTGTTGCGATACGGGAGTGACCTGAGCTTGCTACGGTAGCAGAAGTCCGGAGCTTTTTGGGGCTTGCCGGCTATTATAGGCGCTTCGTAGAGAACTTCTCGCGGTTAGCGTTACCTCTCACTACTTTGACGAGGAAGGAGCATAAGTTCGTTTGGACGCCGGAGTGCGCGCGAGCTTTTGAGGAGTTGAAGTGTCGGTTGACCACGACGCCTGTGATGAGTTCGCCATGTGGAACCGAAGTCTATGAGATATATAGCGATGCTTCGGGCAGCGGTTTGGGTTGTGTGCTACTGCAGCACGGAAGCGTGATAGCTTATGGCTCGAGACAGCTAAAAGTGCACGAGAGAAATTATCTGGTCCATGACTTGGAGTTGGCGGCCGTGATTTTTGCCTTGAAGCTGTGGAGACACTATTTGTACGGTGTGAAGATTGATATCTACACCGATCACAAGAGCCTGAAGTATCTTATAGATCAGAAGGATCTGAATATGCGGCAGCGTAGATGGATGGAGTTCCTGGGGGACTATACATTCAAGATCCACTACGTGCCTGGCAAAGGGAATGCGGTTGCGGACGCGTTGAGTCGCCGAGCCCCAGCTCAAGCAAATTGGCTATCAGTGCATGATGAGCGGTTGGTACAGGAGTTGGAGGCATTGGAGATTGTTTGTGTGGATAGACAATCTAGTGCTGAAGCAGTGCTGAAT
Organism: Platanthera guangdongensis; assembly: GCA_039583875.1. NCBI lineage: Eukaryota > Viridiplantae > Streptophyta > Magnoliopsida > Asparagales > Orchidaceae > Platanthera > Platanthera guangdongensis. The sequence continues at coordinate 110,399,391 of CM077162.1, forward strand.
TGGACTGAAGTCCAATATGACCTGGCTGATCGGATTCGGCAGGCTTTGGATATGGATGCTCATATGAAGCAGTTCATGATAGAGGCTCTGGATGGGTCAAATCCCAATTCGTCGTGGAGGACGGATTGCTGTGGAAAGACGGTCGTTTGTGCATCCCAAGTGTGGACAATTTACGGGTGGAGTTGTTGTACGAGGCACACCATACCAAGTACTCGATTCACCCGGGGAGCACGAAGATGTACCGCGATATAAAGAAACTGTTTTGGTGGCCGGGTTTAAAGAAGGATGTGGCGCTCTACGTAGCAAAGTGCCAAACTTGCGCCTTGGTAAAGGCGGAGTGCCAAAAGCCGGGAGGATATCTTAAGTCCTTGCCTATTCCGGAGTGGAAATTTGACGACATCTCTATGGACCTTGTGCATGGTTTGCCAAGGTCGCAAAATGGGAACGACGCCATTTGGGTGGTTGTTGATCGATTAACGAAGTTGTCGCATTTTATTCCGCATAGGAAGGATGATCCGGTGGAGAAGCTGGCAAAACTTTATGTGGATAATATAGTACGGCTTCATGGTGTGCCCCGCAGCATCGTGAGCGACCGAGATGGGTGGTTCACGTCCAATGATTGGAGGCTGGTGCAGCAAATGTTGGGAACAAAGCTGAAGTTTAGCACAGCCTTACATCCGCAAATGGATGGGCAGACCGAGAGGGTCAATAGAACCATGGAAGACATGCTTCGCATGTGTGTCTTGGATTTTGGAAAGCAATGGGAAGACCACCTTTATTTGGTGGAGTTCGCATACAACAATAGCTACCAAGCAAGTATTCAGATGACGCCCTTCGAGGCCCTATATGGTAGAAGATGTCGCACGCCGTTGTCTTGGTTAGAAACGGGTGAGTCAAAGTTGTATAAGCGATCGGAAGTGGATGATGCTACTTCTTTGGTGAGAACCATTCGGGAGAGGTTGCTTATTGCTCAGGACCGGCAAGCAAAGTACTATAATGCCAAGCACAGGAACGTGGAGTTCGCTGTGGGCGATTATGTATACCTAAAGATCAAGCCGTTCAAGGGTGTCTCGCGGGTGCAGCGATTGAAAAAGCTAAGCCCGAGGTACCTTGGACCGTTTGAGGTTCTGGAGCGAGTGGGTAAAGCGGCCTATAGGTTGAAGCTTTCAGTGGAGCCAAGTGGTTTACATGATGTATTCCATATTTCGGTGCTTCAGAAGGCGGTACAAGAGCCTACGCATGTGATCGCAGCTGATCAAGTGCCGGTGGATAGTGGGCTAACGACAAAGGTCAAGCCCGTGCGGATTGAGGACTCGGAGGTCAAGCGGCTACGCAATAAAGAGATCAGGATGGTCAAGGTCCGGTGGGACAATTGCGGTCGTGAGGAGCTATCTTGGGAGCGAGAGCAGACGATGCTTGACGAGTATCCGAAGTTGTTCCGCTCAGGTACAAATTTTGGTTTTGTACATGTTTTTCCTTTATGTAATTTCGTGGACGAAATTCTTTTAAGAGGGGTAGAGTTGTAACGCCCCGAAACTCAAAGGATAAAAGGGGGATGTTTTGGGCCAGTTTGAGTTCTGGCTGCAGGCACACGGCCTGGGACACGGGCGTGTCCCAGGGCGTGTCAAGCCTGTGTCGACACTAAGGCGTGAAGTCGACACTTTGGTCTCGACATTGTGTCGAGACTGGGCACACGGCCTGCGACACGGGCGTGTCGCAGAGCGTGTCGACCCGTGTCGACACTTAGCCGTGAAGTCGACACAGTGCTTTGACGTTGTGTCGAGACATGGAACACGGCCTGCGACACGGGCGTGTCGCAGGGCGTGTCAGCCCGTGTCGACACTCGTCCCGCGAAGTCGACACTTTGGTGTCGACAATGTGTCGAGGCATGCCACACGGCCTGCGACACGGGCGTGTCGCAGGGCGTGTCGACCCATGTCGACACTTAGCCGCAAAGTGTCGAGACCGTGTACACGGCCTGGAGCCCAGGCATGTCAAGGTGACACGGGCAAGGACACGGGCGTGTCCTAGAACCCGTGCAGTGCTCGGGTTGAAAACGGGGGAAAAATCATGGGGTACACGGCCGGCTACACGGCCGTGTCAGGTGGAACACGGGCGTGTCAGCTCGAACACGGGCGTGTTCGATACCCGTGTGAGGTTCCAGGTGATTCGATTTTGACGGCGAATGAGGCACACGGCCCTAGACATGGGCGTGTGCCAGGCCGTGTTCGGTCCAGATTGGGCATTTCAGACCCGAATCGAAGCCGTTCATTTCTTTGACTGAAGATCCAACGGCTGGGGGTTGTTCCTGAAGGGATATACCCGGGTTTTGACTTAGAAAACCCTTACTTTTCTTCACTTATCATCTCTCCAAGTCCTTAGAGAAAGAGGAGAGCCAAGAGTGGAAGAGAAGCTAGATCCGCCATTGGAGGAGCTTCGGAGCTCCGAATCGCAAGCCGACTCCGGATCCACGGAGGCAACGCAAGTACGGTGATTTCCATCCAATTACTTTTCAATGGCGCCAAAAAGGAACTCAAGGGTAACGATCCTCATCTTGAGCATGAGTCGCTCTCTTTCTTAGCATAGGAAGCCCGCTCTCGCGAGTTTGCGGAGAGTTGGAGGCGTTCCTTCAGGTAGATATGTGAAGTCCCCGTTGTTTAGTGTTCGTATGCGAGAACGGACATAGGCATGATGTGTGAAGCCTACCCGGACATGTTGGTCTGGATCGGTGATGTTGCATTGCATAAGGCCGGAGAAGACTCTGTGCTATTGGTTGTTTTTCAGGTTTTCTACGCGGTAGATTGCAACAGGGAGCCTTGGGGACTAACCCAAAGGTGCACCCGGAAAACTGGGTGGATACGAGATCTTGCCAACTTGGTGGCCTGAGAGCCAACTTGAACATAACGGGGTTATGTGACTTGTGTTAGAATGGGACTCGGTGGAAGTTTGACCTACGCAAATGGCTTAAATTGCCGTTGCGATGTGAGCACGGGTTAGATGGAACCGTACCCGCTCTATGTCGTTCGGGCTAGAGAGACCTAAGTTTATGTGGCACTCGCCGTTGGCATAGATGTGAGTCTTCGGCGGTCTATGGCTTTAATTGACGTGACCAATGCCAGGAAGACAAGTTGCTCATAAGTTTGGCCGTCAGTTGGCGGTGGTGAGTCCGGAATGTTGATGGCTTAAATTGACGTGACATCGACCGGTTCACCGAGAATGTGCCCTGAGTGCACGGGGCGTGTGGCCGTGCGAGCCAACGTCTGTGATGAAATGACTATGGTTATATACATTGCTCGCTTATGCTAATGAAATGCAGGGAAGGAGCATCGCCGCCCCGAGTTGGGGGCTGGATCGTTATAATTTGGTCAGCAATGCTGACCGTTGCCTTATTTTGCCACCGTGTGGTGGTTTGTTGCTTGCAGCTGCAGCTGGACCAAGCGGTCAATAGCGGGCTAAAGCCCTTTTTTGCGAAGCTGGCCCTCGAAGGCCCAAGTAGAAGTGTTTACTGCTTTGTTCATGTATGACCGGCCTGCGTGCCGTGGTTTGTAAATCATGTAAGTTTCAAGTGAAACACTTTGTAAGGCCTTAAGGCTGGTTTTGGGTATTTTTGTATAACATTCCTTTTGATATTAGTGGACATTCATGATCCTATACTGGGTTCTTGTTTACAACTCTTATAAACTGCTTCCGCTAGAATGCTCTGTATAGGACGTTGAGATTGGTTGGATGGTTTCCATAAGTAACCACCCGGTCTGTCTGTGGTATATGGCGTCGGGCCCCGGCCGGACCTACTGCTATATGCTATGCGACGGATATGAGGTGTTACAATTTGGTATCAGACTACTGGTTTTGGTCGGGCTTAAAGTGAATTCGTGGACGAATTCTTTTTAAGGGGTGGTGAGCACATTGTGTGCGTCATCGTTATAATGGTAAAAGAACCCATGAATGTCCACTTAGGAATGAAAATACTCGTGTTTGAGGAACCTGCGTGTTCCTATAATTGCTGTTTGCAATTTATTTGGTCGCTTAACGGTGTTTTGTACCACTATAGGTGACCAGAAGTGGTGTTGGGCCGTCAGAACGCCGAGTTTCTGAGGCTAGTAGTGCACCGGATGTTGCTCCTGCAACACCTCTGTCGGCTGAAAATATACGATTGGTGGCTGAAGCGGTGTTGGCCGTGATCAATGCGCAGCCTGGAAGGCAAGCGCAGCAGCCCGCTCCTGTGATGGAGCAAGTACCTCTTCAAGAGGCTGAGCCGAGGAGAGTGGAGCAAGTGGTTGTGGAACCAATAGTGCCAAGGAGGGCAACTGAGAGGCAGTTGAAGCATGTAATGAGCTTTAACCCTCCGTTATTCTCGGGGTTGGGAACCCCATCTCAGGCTGAAGACTGGCTCTCCAGGGTGAAGAGAGTCATGACAGCGACGGAGACGGAGGAGTGGCAAATGACCACCATCGCTACGTTCCTTCTGGACGGGGAAGCGAGGATGTGGTGGGAAGGATTGGAGCTGCATCATCTGAGAGGCAGACAACTGATAGACGTTCCGATGGAAGAGTTCTCAGGATTGTTCTTTGCAAGATACCTCCCTTCTACTCAGAGGATTTCAATGGAGAATGAGTTCCTGAAGTTGGTGCAGGGTGAGAGGAGCGTGGATGAATATCTCCACGAGTTTACTCGTCTGAGTCGATATGCTAGCTCTACCATCATGGATGAGGAGCGCAAGACTAATCGCTTTTATGAAGGCCTGAGGGATGAGTTGAGATTATTACTTTCAGGGCCAATGACGCAGGGTTTCTTAACCTTGGTCAATACTGCCCGGTCCTTGGAGAAGGACATGAAGAGCGTGCAAGCGAAGAAAAGCTTGGGTGAGAAGAAATCTGAGTTCAGAGTGCCGACTGCTTCAAAGTCCGGCTATCAGAGGTCTTTCAAGAAGCATAGGACTTCGGGTCCAGCTCCTTCTGGCGCTTCTGGGGCGACTACGGGTCGGACCCCGGGTGCGTGTTTTACATGTGGAAAGACGGGGCATTTCGCCCGTGATTGTTGGAGCGGACGTCCTAAGTCCGAGAGGAGGCCAGGAGCTACATATGAAGAGAAGGGAAAGGCAGTGGAGTCGACCGCGTCCCATTATGCTCCGGCCCAACCAAGGGTCAACAATCTTGGCCAACATGAGGCCATTAAACAAGCTGATGTGGTGACAGGTACGGTTTAATTTATAGCAAGTCAATTTCTTTATATGCTTGTTATGCAAATGTTACCTTACCACTACTTGTTTAGGATTTGTATTGATTTGTGAAAATCCGGCACGAGCACTCTTCGATACGGGAGCTTCACACTCCTTCTTGTCCGAAGGATTTATATTACGCATCGGAGTCCCTTCTTCGATGGCGAAGGATAAGTTGGATGTGTTGTTGCCAAATGGGTGTTCGATGCGAGCGGATAGGATCTGCGATGTTAAGATTCGTATTGGAGAGCAGGAGTTTGACCTGCGGGCGTCCTTACTTCCGTTGGTGGAGTTCGACGTCATATTTGGCATGGACTGGCTCTCGGAGCAGCATGCTCATATAGATTGCGGTAGCAAGGAAGTCAAGCTGGGAGCAAGTCGTGAGATGACTTTTACGGGCTTAAAGGGGTCGAGCAAGACGTTGATGTCTGCTCTTCAGGTGGTGAAGGCGGTTCATGCCGGAGCAGAACTGTTCTTTACACTAGTGGAGGTTGCAAAGCCGAAGCCCGCGTTGGATTGTATTTCAGTGGTATCGGAATACCCTGATGTGTTCCCCCCAGATCTTCCTGGAGCCCCGCCTCAGCGGGAGATAGATTTTACAATCGAGCTAGTGCCAGGTGCAAAGCCTGTGTCACGATCTCCGTATCGGCTAGCGCCTAAGGAAATGGCGGAGCTGAAAGTTCAACTGCAAGAGTTGTTGGAGCAAGGGTATGTGCGCCCGAGTTCTTCGCCTTGGAGCGCACCGGTCCTCTTTGTTAAGAAGAAGGATGGAAGCTTGAGGCTATGTATTGATTATCGTGAGCTGAACAAGCTGACGGAGAAGAACAAGTACCCGATCCCCCGGATTGATGATCTCTTTGATCAGTTAGTCGGGTCGACGGTGTACTCGAAGTTGGATCTCAAGGCTGGGTACTATCAGCTGTGAATAAGGGAGAGTGATATCCCGAAGACAGCGTTTAGTACGAGATACGGGCATTATGAGTTTACGGTCATGCCGTTTGGGCTGACTAATGCGCCGTCAGTATTCATGGATTTGATGAACAGGACGTTCAGGGAGTACTTGGACCATTTCGTGATCGTCTTCATCGACGATATTTTGGTGTACTCGCAAAGTGAGGAGGATCACTTCAAGCATCTCCATTTGGTGTTGGAGACACTCAGGAGAAATCAGTTGTATGCCAAGTTCTCGAAGTGCGAGTTTTGGCTATCCTCAGTGGCGTTCCTCGGGCATATAGTGAGTGGAGAGGGTATTGTTGTGGATCCGGCGAAGATTGTTGCGATACGGGAGTGGCCTGAGCTTGTTACAGTAGCAGAAGTCCGGAGCTTTTTGGGGCTTGCCGGCTATTATAGGCGCTTCGTAGAGAACTTCTCGCGGTTAGCGTTACCTCTCACTACTTTGACGAGGAAGGAGCATAAGTTCGTTTGGACGCCGGAGTGCGCGCGAGCTTTTGAGGAGTTGAAGTGTCGGTTGACCACGGCGCCTGTGCTGAGTTCGCCATGTGGAACCGAAGGCTATGAGATATATAGCGATGCTTCGGGCAGCGGTTTGGGTTGTGTGCTACTGCAGCGCGGAAGCGTGATAGCTTATGGCTCGAGACAGCTAAAAGTGCACGAGAGAAATTATCCGGTCCATGACTTGGAGTTGGCAGCCGTGATTTTTGCCTTGAAGCTGTGGAGACACTATTTGTACGGTGTGAAGATTGATATCTACACCGATCACAAGAGCCTGAAGTATCTTATAGATCAGAAGGATCTGAATATGCGGCAGCGTAGATGGATGGAGTTCCTGGGGGACTATACATTCAAGATCCACTACGTGCCTGGCAAAGGGAATGCGGTTGCGGACGCGTTGAGTAGCCGAGCCCCAGCTCAAGCAAATTGGCTATCAGTGCATGATGAGCGGTTGGTGCAGGAGTTGGAGGCGTTGGAGATTGTTTGTGTGGATAGACAATATAGTGCTGAAGCAGTGCTGAATTGGACTGAAGTCCAATATGACCTGGCTGATCGGATTCGGCAGGCTTTGGATATGGATGCTCATATGAAGCAGTTCATGATAGAGGCTCTGGATGGGTCAAATCCCAATTCGTCGTGGAGGACGGATTGCTGTGGAAAGACGGTCGTTTGTGCGTCCCAAGTGTGGGCAATTTACGGGTGGAGTTGTTGTACGAGGCACACCATACCAAGTACTCGATTCACCCGGGGAGCACGAAGATGTACCGCGATATAAAGAAACTGTTTTGGTGGCCGGGTTTAAAGAAGGATGTGTCGCTCTATGTAGCAAAGTGCCAAACTTGCGCCTTGGTAAAGGCGGAGTGCCAAAAGCCGGGAGGATTTCTTAAGTCCTTGCCTATTCCGGAGTGGAAATTTGACGACATCTCTATGGACTTTGTGCATGGTTTGCCAAGGTCGCAAAAGGGGAACGACGCCATTTGGGTGGTTGTTGATCGATTAACGAAGTTGTCGCATTTTATTCCGCATAGGAAGGATGATCCGGTGGAGAAGCTGGCAAAACTTTATGTGGATAATATAGTACGGCTTCATGGTGTGCCCCGCAGCATCGTGAGCGACCGAGATGGGTGGTTCACGTCCAATGATTGGAGGCTGGTGCAGCAAATGTTGGGAACAAAGCTGAAGTTTAGCACAGCCTTCCATCCGCAAACGGATGGGCAGACCGAGAGGGTCAATAGAACCATGGAAGACATGCTTCGCACGTGTGTCTTGGATTTTGGAAAGCAATGGGAAGACCACCTTTATTTGGTGGAGTTCGCATACAATAAAAGCTACCAAGAAAGTATTCAGATGGAGCCCTTCGAGGCCCTATATGGTAGAAGATGTCGCACGTCGTTGTCTTGGTTAGAAACGGGTGAGTCAAAGTTGTATAAGCGATCGGAAGTGGATGATGCTACTTCTTTGGTGAGAACCATTCGGGAGAGGTTGCTTATCGCTCAGGACCGGCAAGCAAAGTACTATAATGCCAAGCACAGGAACGTGGAGTTCGCTGTGGGCGATTATGTATACCTAAAGATCAAGCCGTTTAAGGGTGTCTCGCGGGTGCTGATAAGCCCGGAATCCGCGACCTGGCCGCGCAGTTTTCCAGACCGGGCGGTCTGCTTATTCAAGCCGCCAAACCCCCCAAGCCGGGCGGTCTCCATGTCAGGCCGCTGCCAGAACCGACCCTGCTCAGCGACGAGGCCCAAGGACCCAGCCGTCAGCTCGCCAGGAGGAATCCGCCAGGCCGCGCGGCTTCCCTCCTTTCTTGTTTCTTTCTCTTTTGCTTCCCCTCACCTCTGCCCGGTTCTCCTGTACCCCGGGCAGCTGGTAATTTTAGCCCTGCACATTTGGGCAGGCCCCCGAGCCTATAAATAGGGGGAGGGTGCACTCCCCAAGACACCATGACTGGGATCCAGGAGCTCGCCTGTTACGAGCTGCGGTCTCAAGTCTAGTGTATTGCGGCTTGTAGCCCGGCCGGCTTCTTCTTTTACTCGTTGTAACTGTCTCATTTTTAAGTAAAGGAAAGCCCGCCGCAAGAGTGGCATTCAAGCCGCGGCGGGCGAACTCTGCTGTTGCCGCTGCCAGCGGCCCCCTCCTCTTTTCTGCCCTTTAGCCGCGACCGCTAGTAACCGATTAGTCGACAGTCTCCTCCTTTCCTTCCCTATTCCCCGGTGTTCGAACCGTTAGCTGGTGGTGACCGACTCCCTGTCCGTTTTCGTGCATCAACAGTTAACACGCGACCTTCAGATCTCGACTAATCGATGAAATCAGCGGTCTAGGGAGCCAGACCGCTCAATCCTCTAGAGTTCGGCGGCCTGTCTAGCAAGCCGCGACTTCGTCGGCTAAGGCTTTCAGCCCGCCTCCCGCACTGTGGAACCTGGCATTCTATCCGCTCTCTTTTCAGCCGGTCTTCTTATCGGTTTGCAGAATCGCCTAGCCGCCACGTTAAGCCGCCGCTGTTCTGCGGTCTCTTGCAAAAGTTCGGCTATTTCTTTCTTTTCAGGATGAATCCTGCAAAGGGTCATGATAAATCGAGCCGCATCTCAGTTATTACAAATCTCTCAGAAATGCAGGACTGTTCGTATTTTAATAGTGAGGTTGTTGACCCTCGTAAAGAAATTTTTGCAAACAGTGTTGAGCGTGGGTTAGAATCTGTTGCAAATGAGTCTCTTTGTGAGGACGAAGAAGAGGCCCCTTCTCCATTCACTAATCAAATTCGATGGGATACTGTCTCCGATGATTTCAGAGAACCACGTCTCCCGGAGTATTCTGCATGTGATGATCCGTTTTCTCATTTGCAAGCTTTTGAATCAGCTATTTCACTTAGAAAAGTGACAAATGGAGTAAAATGCAAACTCTTTGTTATATCCTTTGGCAATGTTGCGAGAGAATGGTTTTATGGCCTCCCACCTCGATCAGTAACCAGCTTTAAGGATCTTCGAAGTCAATTTATTTCTAGATTCGCTATTTACAGGAAGCGGAAAAGAGACGTTGGAGCTCTCTTCCGAATCAAGCAAGGAATTGACGAGTCTAATTCAGATTTTGTTGATCGTTTTCAAAAGGAGGTTCTAGATATTTGTAGCGTCCATCAAGACTATTATTTGCATGCTTTCATAAATGCCCTTCAAGAAGGCCCATTGAAATTCAAGCTCACCACAAAATATCCCAAAAGCTTTGGAGATCTTATTAATATAGTTAATACATTCATAATAGCCGAAGAGGCAAATAAAGGTTATGTTTCATTTCTGAATCAAATGGCCAAACAATCTCAAGAGACTTCTGCTCAACAGCAATCTACTTCCTCACAAGATGTTTTGCAAGTTGAATACTGCAAGTCTCCTTATATTCTCCAGGATAAAATTCCAAAGTATGAAAAAGATTCAGGTAAGTGTGTTAAGTTCAAAATTCCTATGGAAGATCTTTTGATAATCATTCAGGAAATGCCTGAGTTCAAGAAGCCTCGGCGTATGAAATCCAAAATCAAGTATCGGCACGAGCAACTTTTTTGCGAGTATCATAAAGATATTGGTCATCTAGCAGAAGATTGCATATCTCTCAGGAAATTGGCTAATCAACTTGTAAGAGCGGGAAAGTTGCAAGAATATGTTATTTAGTGACTCTCTAAGGCAATCTTCCGTTTCTTGCTCAATAATTCAAGCAATGATTCCTCTTTCTCTCTATAAAGAAAAGTGCTTATGTTCAGAATAATACATAACATCTCTCTCTCTCTCTTTCTATAAGGCATGATGAAATTGCAGATATATATCCTTTATCACTTCCTTAACATCATGCAAATGTTACATTTTCATTTAAAGCTTATCTTTAGCTTTACCTCTTTATGCCTATATGCATGCATGTAGGGGCAAGAGCCCCTTTCGAATTCTTAAGCCCTCCACATCCTGCTCGACATCAGTAGCAGATGTGTAGTGGGTTTTCCACTTGACTTCAGTCACAGACAGGCTTTGCATACCCGTCACGCATGACTTCAGTCACAGACAGGCTTTACGTACTTGTCCCGCTTGACCTCGGTCGCAGACATTGCGTACTTGTCCTGCTTGACCTCAGTCGCAGACGTTGCGTGCTTGTCCCGCTTGACATTGGTCATGGAATTTAAGAATTTCGATTCCGCTTATGTGTTCTTTGTGTGGAAAGCAATGCTACACGCACCTGCCCACATTGACACATAAGTGCATGTCTTCATCTATTTTTGCAGGACAACACGCGCCTGTCCGCTGTCTCGCGGTTTTATTTAGCGACCCGTGCTTGGCAGGAATCCTGAAGAATGTCAAGGGTCAGGGGATTTTATAGACAACGATGAAGCAGTCGCGGTCTCCGGCTTAGTTCTACATTTTCGAAGTTTTTTGGAAACTTAAAAATGTGCGGGGATTATGATAAGCCGGGAATCCGCGACCTGCCCGCGCAGTTTTCCAGACCGGGCGGTCTGCTTATTCAAGCCGCCAAACCCCCCAAGCCGGGCGGTCTCCATGTCAGGCCGCTGCCAGAACCGACCCTGCTCAGCGACGAGGCCCAAGGACCCAGCCGTCAGCTCGCCAGGAGGAATCCGCCAGGCCGCGCGGCTTCCCTCCTTTCTTGTTTCTTTCTCTTTTGCTTCCCCTCACCTCTGCCCGGTTCTCCTGTACCCCGGGCAGCCGGTAATTTTAGCCCTGCCCGTTTGGGCAGGCCCCCGAGCCTATAAATAGGGGGAGGGTGCACTCCCCAAGACACCATGACTGGGATCCAGGAGCTCGCCTGTTACGAGCTGCGGTCTCAAGTCTAGTGTATTGCGGCTTGTAGCCCGGCCGGCTTCTTCTTTTACTCGTTGTAACTGTCTCATTTTTAAGTAAAGGAAAGCCCGCCGCAAGAGTGGCATTCAAGCCGCGGCGGGCGAACTCTGCTGTTGCCGCTGCCAGCGGCCCCCTCCTCTTTTCTGCCCTTTAGCCGCGACCGCTAGTAACCGATTAGTCGACAGTCTCCTCCTTTCCTTCCCTATTCCCCGGTGTTCGAACCGTTAGCTGGTGGTGACCGACTCCCTGTCCGTTTTCGTGCATCAACAGGTGCGGCGATTGAAAAAGCTAAGCCCTAGGTACCTTGGACCGTTTGAGGTTCTGGAGCGAGTGGGTAAAGCGGCCTATAGGTTGAAGCTTTCAGTGGAGCTAAGTGGTTTACATGATGTATTCCATATTTCGGTGCTTCGGAAGGCGGTACAAGAGCCTACGCATGTGATCGCAGCTGATCAAGTGCCGGTGGATAGTGGGCTAACGACAAAGGTCAAGCCCGTGCGGATTGAGGACTCGGAGGTCAAGCGGCTACGCAATAAAGAGATCAGGATGGTCAAGGTCCGGTGGGACAATTGCGGTCGTGAGGAGCTCTCTTGGGAGCGAGAGCAGACGATGCTTGAAGAGTATCCGGAGTTGTTCCGCTCAGGTACAAATTTTGGTTTTGTACATGTTTTTCCTTTATGTAATTTCGTGGACGAAATTCTTTTAAGAGGGGTAGAGTTGTAACGCCCCGAAACTCAAAGGAGAAAAGGGGGATGTTTTGGGCCAGTTTGAGTTCTGGCTGCAGGCACACGGCCTGGGACACGGGCGTGTCCCAGGGCGTGTCAAGCCTGTGTCGACACTAAGGCGCGAAGTCGACACTTTGGTCTCGACATTGTGTCGAGACTGGGCACACGACCTGCGACATGGGCGTGTCGCAGAGCGTGTCGACCCGTGTCGACACTTAGCCGTGAAGTCGACACAGTGCTTTGACGTTGTGTCGAGACATGGAACACGGCCTGCGACACGGGCGTGTCGCAGGGCGTGTCAGCTCGTGTCGACACTCGTCCCGCGAAGTCGACACTTTGGTGTCGACAATGTGTCGAGGCATGGCACACGGCCTGCGACACGGGCGTGTCGCAGGGCGTGTCGACCCATGTCGACACTTAGCCGCAAAGTGTCGAGACCGTGTACACGGCCTGGAGCCCAGGCGTGTCAAGGTGACACGGGCAAGGACACGGGCGTGTCCTAGAACCCGTGCAGTGCTCGGGTTGAAAACGGGGGAAAAATCATGGGGTACACGGCCGGCTACACGGCCGTGTCAGGTGGAACACGGGCGTGTCAGCTCGAACACGGGCGTGTTCGATACCCGTGTGAGGTTCCAGGTGATTCGATTTTGACGGCGAATGAGGCACACGGCCCTGGACACGGGCATGTGCCAGGCCGTGTTCGGTCCAGATTGGGCATTTCAGCCCCGAATCGAAGCCGTTCATTTCTTTGACTGAAGATCCAACGGCTGGGGGTTGTTCCTGAAGGGATATACCTGGGTTTTGACTTAAAAAACCCTTACTTTTCTTCACTTATCATCTCTCCAAGTCCTTAGAGAAAGTGGAGAGCCAAGAGTGGAAGAGAAGCTAGATCCGCCATTGGAGGAGCTTCGGAGCTCCGAAACGCAAGCCGACTCCGGATCCACGGAGGCAACGCAAGTGCGGTGATTTCCATCCGATTACTTTTCAATGGCGCCAAAAAGGAACTCAAGGGTAACGATCCTCATCTTGAGCATGAGTCGCTCTCTTTCTTAGCATAGGAAGCCCGCTCTCGCGAGTTTGCAGAGTGTTGGAGGCGTTCCTTCGGGTAGATATGTGAAGTCCCCGTTGTTTAGTGTTCGTATGCGAGAACGGACATAGGCATGATGTGTGAAGCCTACCCGGACATGTTGGTCTGGATCGGTGATGTTGCATTGCATAAGGCCGGAGAAGACTCCGTGCTATTGGTTGTTTTTCGGGTTTTTTACGGGGTAGATTGCAGCAGGGAGCCTTGGGGACTAACCCAAAGGTGCACCCGGAAAACTGGGCGGATACGAGATCTTTCCAACTTGGTGGCCTGAGAGCCAACTTGAACATAACGGGGTTATGTGACTTGTGTTAGAATGGGACTCGGTGGAAGTTTGACCCGCGCAAATGGCTTAAATTGCCGTTGCGATGTGAGCACGGGTTAGATGGAACCGTACCCGCTCTATGTCATTCGGGCTAGAGAGAGCTAAGGTTATGTGGCACTCGCCGTTGGCATAGATGTGAGTCTTCGGCGGTCTATGGCTTTAATTGACGTGACCAATGCCAGGAAGACAAGTTGCTCATAAGTTTGGCCGTCAGTTGGCGGTGGTGAGTCCGGAATGTTGATGGCTTAAATTGACGTGACATCGACCGGTTCACCGAGAATGTGCCCTGAGTGCACGGGGCGTGTGGCCGTGCGAGCCAACGTCTGTGATGAAATGACTATGGTTATATACATTGCTCGCTTATGCTAATGAAATGCAGGGAAGGAGCATCGCCGCCCCGAGTTGGGGGCGGGATCGTTATAATTTGGTCAGCAATGCTGACCGTTGCCTTGTTTTGCCACCGTGCGGTGGTTTGTTGCTTGCAGGTGCAGCTGGACCAAGCGGTCAATAGCGGGCTAAAGCCCTTTTTGCGAAGCTGGCCCTCGAAGGCCCAAGTAGAAGTGTTTACTGCTTTGTTCATGTATGACCGGCCTGCGTGCCGTGGTTTGTAAATCATGTAATTTTCAAGTGAAACACTTTGTAAGGCCTTAATGCCGGTTTTGGGTATTTTTGTATAACATTCCTTTTAGTATTAGTGGACATTCATGCTCCTATGCTGGGTTTTTGTTTACAATTCTTATAAACTGCTTCCGCTAGAATGCTCTGTGTAGGACGTTGAGATTGGTTGGATGGTTTCCATAAGTAACCACCCGGTCTGTCTGTGGTATATGGCGTCGGGCCCCGGCCGGACCTACTGCTATATGCTATGCGACGGATAGGGGGTGTTACATTCCAATCCTGACTCGGCAACTAGGGTTACGACAGACTGGATTTCTTGATCAGCATCATCGAAAGCACCGCGCACCAGCTCGTATCCTTCGTTGACATTCTCCTCTAGCTTAGGCGCCATTAGGGTTTGTAGAATTTGTCTTGAGAGAAGAGAGATGTCGACACAGAAGTCTGGTCTCGAAACTTTGAAAGCGTGTCGACAAACTAAGACAAAACCCTATTTATACCTTTCTAATTTTGAAGATGAACAGGCGGGACAACTAACTTAAAATGTGTCGACACTAGCAATAAGTGTCGACACTGACTTATAATGTCTCGACACATATGTGTCGACACAAGTTTAGTCAACAGATAATATGTGTCGACACTTGTTTATGTGTCGACACCACATAACTCGACACATAGTCGAGACTTTACTTAGAAAATTCTGAGTAAAACTTAAGTGTCGACACCACTTTGGATGTGTCGACACCTACTTGACATGTGTCGACACTAATAGTCAGAAGTGTCGACACCAACTTCCTAGATGTGTCGACACCTTTTTCCTGAAGTGTCGACACCACTTTTCTGTGTCGACACAGAAATCTCTATGTGTCGACACCTTTTTACTTAGCCAATTTTAATTCTGTAAACTTACTCTAAGTTTATCATTCCTAGTTCAATTTTAAATCTATTGAACTTAGCTTCTTCTAGGGGCTTAGTATACATATCAGCTATTTGATTATCAGTTTTAACATATTCAAGTAAAATATCTTCTCTTTCTACATGCTCCCTAAGAAAATGATATTTAATTTCAATATGTTTTGTTCTACTATGAGATACAGGATTATTAGCTATTGAAATAGCATTAGTAGAATCACAGAAGAGTGGAGTTCTACTTACCTGAAATCCGTAGTCCTCAAGCTGATGTTGTATCCACAGAAGTTGAGCACAGCAACTTCCAGCAGCCACATACTCTGATTCTGCAGTGGAGATAGCCACACTTGTTTGCTTTTTGCTACTCCATGAAATTAGTCTCCCACCTAGGAATTGACAGGTTCTAGTAGTGCTTTTTCTATCTTCTTTGCATCCTGCAAAGTCTGCATCTGAATAACCTGTTAGTTCAAAATCCCCATTCCTAGGGTACCAGAGGCCTAGATAGGGAGTGCCCTTTAGATATCTCAATATTCTTTTGGCAGCTGTCAAATGAGACTCTTTAGGGCAGGTTTGATACCTTGCACAGACACATGTAGCATACATGATATCTGGTCTACTAGCAGTCAAGTATAATAGGGAGCCAACTATCCCTCTATACAAGGTTTCATCTACAGGTTTCCCTGTATCATCCTTGCTGAGAGACATACTTGACCCCATAGGAGTCTTCATGGTACTGGATGAATCCATACCATACTTCCTTATGAGTTCTAGGGTGAACTTGGACTGACATATGGATAAACCACTCTCAGTATGTTTAACTTGGAGACCCAAGAAAAACTTCAGCTCTCCCATACTACTCATCTCAAATTGGCCTTGCATAAGTTTTGCAAACTTTTTGCAAAGGCTGCTTTCAGTAGACCCAAATATAATGTCATCTACATATATTTGGACTAGTATAACTTTGCCTCTAGATTCCCTAAGGAATAGAGTCTTATCTATTTTCCCCCTTGAGAACTTGTTCTCAATGAGGAAACTAGATAGGGTTTCATACCAAGCCCTAGGGGCTTGCTTTAACCCATATAAAGCTTTCCTAAGTCTATAGACATGATGAGATAGAGTTGGATCAACAAAACCTGAAGGCTGTTCCACATAGACTTCCTCTTTAAGATTACCATTCAGAAATGCTGACTTGACATCCATTTGGTAAACCTTGAATCCTTGAAAGGTTGCATAGGCCAAGAACATCCTTATGGCTTCCAGTCTGGCTATTAGAGCAAAGGTTTGATCAAAGTCAATACCTTCTTCTTGCCTATATCCTTTAGCAACCAATCTTGCTTTATTCTTAATGATGACCCCTTGTTCATCCATCTTATTCCTGTAGATCCACTTAGTTCCTATTATATTGTGGTCTTTAGGTTTAGGAACAAGTTCCCAGACCTTGCACCTCTTGAACTGATTAAGCTCTTCTTGCATTGCTTCAGTCCACTGTGGATCTAGTATGGCTTCTTCAAACTTCTTAGGTTCAACTTGAGATAGAAAACTGGAGTAGATTGCTGCATTCAGGTTTCTGCTCCTTATTTGTACTCCTTGTCTTGGATCTCCAATAATATGCTCTACTGGATGATCTCTAAGATGCCTATTGGCTGGAGGCATCCTAAGTTCTGGTTGAACCTCTTCAACACCTCCATCATGCTGTACTCCTTGAACTTCTTCAGCAATTGGTACATGTAGTTCTCCCCCTGGACAACAGCCACTGTCTTCTACTTGCTATCTTGCAGTAGGTACTTCTTCTATAGTAAGCTTGTCCATCTTCTTTGTTAAACCTGTGGGGCTGCATACACTACTAGACAACTCATTGTTAATAAGTTTAGTCTCATTAAAAACTACATGTACAGATTCTTCTACAACTTGTGTAGACAAGTTGTAGACACTATAAGCCTTACTGTTATTGCTGTACCCAACAAAAATTCCCTCTTGGGACTTGGCAGCAAACTTAGTCAAGTAAGACTTTCCATTGTTAAGTATGAAGCATTTGCAGCCAAAAATCCTGAAGTAGGATAGGTTTGGTTTCTTGCCTTTCACAAATTCATAGGGGGTCTTGTTGAGCCTTTTAGTGATGGTAGCCCTATTTATAACATGGCATGCAGTGTTAACTGCTTCAGCCCAGAAATATTCTGGTAGTGATGTATCACTTAATAGGGTCCTACCAACCTCTATCAAGGTCCTATTCTTCCTCTCAGCAATGCCATTTTGCTGAGGTGTTCTAGGTGAAGAGAATTCTTGAAATATCCCAAAGTCTTCATATAGTTTTGTCATGCTATCAGACTGAAAGTCAGTACCATGGTCACTTCTAATCTTGACCACTATACTGTTTAGTTCATTCTGAATTTGCTTGACAAAGCTATAGAAGACATTAGGTGTTTCAGATTTCTGTCTTAAGAAGAACACCCAGGAAAACCTTGAGTAGTCATCTACAACTACAAAGGTATAGACCTTCCTACCTAGGCTGTGAACTGGCATTGGACCAAAGAGATCCATATGCAAGAGGTATAAACACCTCGCAGCATCTTTGTTTTCTATGCTTCTAAAGGTGGATTTAGTCTGCTTGCCCTTTTGACAAGCTGAGCAAATACCATCTTTAACACACTTAACTTGAGGACCATTCCTCACTAACTCTTTGCTAAAGAGTTTGCTAATAGTCTTATAGTTAAGATGAGCTAGCCTCTTGTGTCATTTGACACAATAAGAGACTGTCTCATCAGCTACAAGACACACTGGAGAACCATTGTTCTCAACCATAATGTCTAAGCAGTAGACATTTCTTTTCCTATAACCTGTCAAAATGATCTCTTGATCACTTGACCTCTTGATATGACAACCATTTTTCACAAATGAGATGTCATACCCTACATCACTTAACTGACTTATACTTATTAGGTTGTGTTTCAACCCTTTAACATAAGCCACTTGAGTAATGGTAACCAAGTTGCTAGAAATGTTACCAAATCCTTTGATGATTCCTTTTTCAGAACCACCAAAGGTTACTTTTTGACCATCTTTGATTGGAATATAGTCCCTTAGTAATCCTCTAGTTCCAGTCATATGTCTGGAACATCCACTGTCCAAGTACCATATTGGGGCATGGCCACTTGGACTCACCTGCAAAACAGATTAGTGAACCTTAGAACCCAAAGTATTCTTGGGTCCTTGGTACTTGTTAGTTTGCAACCTGACAAAGCTACCTACTGGCATTCCAACAGGTAGTTTGTAACTCACTTTGGCACTAGTATTGTGCCAACAATCCATTGCAAAATGGCCAACCTTGCCACAGTACCAACATTCAAACTTATTGTACCTTTGCTTAGGTACTGTCTTTGCTGTTTTATCTACAGCAGACTTGTTGAATGTTGGGGCTTTGCCCTTGGACTTGGACTTGGACTGCTCAGTCCTTGCAGGTCTAGTGAAACCCAATCCAGCCTTGCCTTTGTGATGAACAAATTCATCAATTAAAGGTAGGACTGACTTAGGTTTAGAAAACCTAGCAACAAGCTCTCTCTCCTTCTGAAGATTAATCTCCAGACTCTTGATTTGATCATTCTTAAAGGTGATAGTCCCCATCTGAATCACTGTAATGTGCTTTAGTCTGGCTATCTCATTAAGCTTTTGATCAAATAACTTCTCAGAATCTGTTGCAGCAGCTTTGAGATCAACAATTTACTTTGCCTGACTTTTGGCTAGGGACTTGCTCTTCTTGTAAGCTTGCAATAGTACTTTATATTCATCTATCAGCTGATGAATATCATCCTCAGACTCAGATACACTTTCATCACTTGATGAAGATGAATCTGATTCTGTACTGGCACAAGAAACTGAACTCAAAGTTGAACTTTGTACCTTACTGGGTCCTGGCTGCTCCAGGATTTTGTCACTCTCTGTCAAAGCCATTAGCCCTTGGCATTGACTGTCTTCTTGTTCATATATAGACTCCATAATCTGCATAAATTATTATTTTTCTTCTTCTTCAGCAAACAGCCCTATGTATGCCTCAGCATCAGACTCAGTTTCTGAAGAAGAGATATCTGATAGAGTCTTCTCCTTCTTGGCAACAAAAGACTTTTCTTTCTTGCCTTTAAAATGAGTCTTCTTCTTGTCACTAGACTCTTTTCTCTTTTCAGGACAATCTGCAACAACATGGCCTTGTCTATTGTAGCAATAGCACACTATTTTTGAAACAGTTGCCTTGCTAGATTTAGTCCTCTTCCTGTCCTTCTTTGAAGACTTTTTGTTCTGATAGAAGTCTTCTTTTCCTTGTGAAGTAGAAGGCCTTGTCCTCCACTGTTTCTTCTTCAAGAATTTCTGAAAATGTCTAGTGAAGGCAGCAAAGTCTTCATCACTTTCACTGCTTTCAGATTTTGTGCTGACTGACTCATCTGACTCTGATTCAGCAACCTTTGGAGGTGGAGTTGGTGACTTATTCCTGTACTTTCTGGGGGCTTCTGTCTTGAAAGTTACAGTTCTTTCCATGTGATCATTTCTTGTTGATTTCTCCTCCTCTTTTCTCACTATCAACTGCATTTCATAAGACAATAACTTGCCAAACAGTGTAGGTGGAGGAATTTCTCCCAACTTAGTCATTTCTCTAATGACACAGATCTTGGTGTCCCAATCTTTAGTTAGGGATCTTAGGAACTTGTCATTTAGTTCATAATTACTGAACTCTCTTCCATAAGACATGAGTTCATTCACTATCCTATAGAACTTCTTATAGCACTCAGTTATGCTATCACCCTTTCCTTGTCTAAAACTTTCATACTCTTGATTTAGCAAGAATTTTCTGTCTTGCCTTACTTCTTCAGAACCCTCCATATACACAATAAGAGTATCCCACATCTCTTTGGCTGTCTTACAGTGTATTAGATTCTGAAAAGTTGCATCATCTATGACACTCACTATAATGTTTTGTGCCCTTTTGTCCATGGTGGCTAGGACAATCTCATCCTTTGTCATTTCAGAGAAATCCTTTGGAGTTCTCTGATTTGCATCTAGAACTGATATCTTCATGGGCACATATGGCCCCTCCTTTACTGTGATATAGATACTAGGGTCTGAGGCTTCCATAAACAGCCTTACCCTTTCCTTCCAGATCCCAAATATCTCTTTCCTACATATAGGTAATTTTATGGATCCCAATTCCTTGTGATTCTCAGAGGAACCCATGGTTCTTGATTTTCTTGAATCTGTAATTTGACTTAGACTGAATCTGCCAATCAGGATCTCCTCAGACTGTTAGTCCTTTTTGAGTAACCTAGCTCTGATACCACTTGAAAGATATAGTACCGAAACACCTAGAGGGGGGGGTGAATAGGTGACCAAATTCTTTTTAAACTTTATGGCAGTAATCAGTTAATATCACAGAATTCTAACTATTTTATCACAGCAATCACATAGCATACACAGCAAATCACAATCACAGCAGACATAGAGTTTTATAGTGGTTCCCCAAGCTTTGGGTACATCCACTTTCCCCCTTCGCCTATCTAGCAATGAACTAGATTCGGCCAAACTTCTCCACTATCTCAGAACTCAAACTGGTTCCTAAACCTCAGACTCAAGTCCCTATAACTCAGCTTTTCCACAAAGCCTACACTCAGCAACAAAGGTCTACACTCAGCCACCCAGGCCTACACACAGCCACAAAAAAGCCTACACTCAGAGATTCCAATCTCCTACACTCAGGCTCCCAAAGCCCTACACTCAGCCTTTATAATTACAGGCTTACAAAACTCAGATCCAAAGGATCCTACAAGTTATAATGAATACAAAATGTTTAAACTCCACAACTTAGATGAAAGAGAGATAAGTTGTGAGATTCTTGATGAGTTCTTGGAAGAACTCAACTGGACTCAATCTGACTTAGCTTTCTTCAAAGCTTCTTGAAAGTAGAACTGAATAAGATTGACTCCTTCTGCAGTTGATCCTTGATCTCTGCTACTTGAGATCCAGAATAAATCTGAACCCTTCTTCTCAGCCTAGTTCCAATGGCTGATTTCTTGGATGGAGCTCTCTCTCTCCAACTTCTTAGATCTGCACTTTAATCTTCAAGGAATTGCTAGATCTTCTTTGTTAGATACTTGAACAATAATTTGAACAACTTTCAATCTGTCCAACAACTTGTTTCTGTAGACTGTATGAGCCTATTTATAGGCCTTCTTCATGGTAACCGGCTGGTCCGGTCCATAACTGAATTCTGACATCTCTGACAGGTGCTGTAGACCAGCTGGAACGGCAGCTGTCAAGTCATCAAGTCAGTTCTTGAAAGTTCTCTAACTGTTTGAAAGTGTCGAGACTTTCTGTCTTTAAGTGTCGACACTTATAGACCAAGTGTCGACACAAGTTGTGTAAGTGTCGACACTAGCCTACAAGGTGTCGACACAACTCCTTGTGTTGTAGATTCTATATCTCGACACAGTTTCTTCTTCATGTATCGACACTGAAATTGAGTGTCGACACAAGTACTTGAACTTCTGTATTTTGCTGAATTCTTCTAAGTGTCGACACATCTCCTTTGTGTCGACACATCTTCATGTGTTGAATCTGATAAGTGTCGACACTGCTTCTTGGTGTCGACACATGTCTTTATTGTTGATACTTGCTGAGTGTCGACACAGCTCCTTGTGTCGACACTTGATTCTTCTGTTGAGACTTCAGCTGAGTGTCGACACAGCTCCAAGTGTCGACACTTTCTGGTATAGACACAGTTCTTCTAGGTGTCGACACTGCTGTTAAGTGTCGACACATCTTTTTTGTACTTTTCTTCACTGAGTGTCGACACAGCTCCTTGTGTCGACACTTTCTGTCTGGTGTCGACTCTGCATCCCAGGTGTCGACACAATGACTCCAAGTGTCGACACTGCTTGCCTGGGTGTCGACACAAGTCTTCTTAAGTGTCGACACTTTCCCTCTGGGTGTCGACACATGGACTTAGAAATTTTTGCTTCAGTCCTGCAAATACTTAACCTGCACAAGTAACTCAACAACACATCAAATACATTTTGATGTATATCATTGAGTTGGGTGAGGCTTCTTCAAATCAGGTACATTTAAACCAATGTACCCAACACCTCAGCTTCTGACACAGTTTCTGAAGAAGACATGTCTAACAGGCTCTTGTCCTTCTTGGCAACAAAGGACCTTTCCTTCTTGACCTTGAATTGAGTCTTCTTCTTATCATTAGACTCTTTCCTTCTCTCTGGACAGTCAGCAATAACAAGTCCTAGTCTGTTACAGCAATAGCATACAATTTTTGATAAAGTTACTTTGCTTGACTTGGGCTTTCTCCTGTCTTTCTTTGATGACCTCTGTGCTGTGGATGGCTTAGTCCTCCACTGTTTCTTCTTTAGGAACTTCTGAAAGTGTCTTGTGAAAGCTGCAAAGTCCTCATCACTCTCACAGCTCTCAGAATTCCTGCTTTCTGATTCATCTGATTCAGTCTCAGCAACCTTTGGAGGTGGAGAAGGAGACTTACTTCTGTATTTTCTGGTGGCTTCTGTCTTGAATGCCACTGTTCTTTCTTTATTCTCAATTCTGGTAGTCTTATCCTCTTCTTTCCTTACCATCAACTGCATTTCATAGGATAGCAGTTTTCCAAATAAAGTTGGAGGAGGAATATCTGCTAACTTGGCCATTTCCCTAATGACACAGATCTTGGTGTCCCAATCCTTTGTTAGGGACCTTAAGAACTTATTATTCAGCTCATAATTGCTGAATTCTCTTCCATAGGACATTAGCTCATTGACAATCCTATAGAATTTCTTATAGCATTCTGTTATGCTATCAGACCTACCTTGCCTGAAACTTTCATATTCTTGGTTTAATAAAGACTTTCTGTTCTGTCTCACTTCTTCTGAACCCTCCATATACACTATAAGAGTATCCCACATCTCCTTAGCTGTCTTACAGTGCATCAAGTTCTGAAATGTAGCATCATCTATGGCACTTACAATGATATTCTGAGCCCTCTTGTCCATGGTGGCCAGAATAATCTCATCTTTTGTCATTTCAGAAAAGTCTTTAGGTGTTCTCTGATTTGCATCTAAGACTGATACCTTCATAGGCACATATGACCCTTCTTTAACTGTGATATATATTCTAGGGTCTGAGGCTTCCATAAACAGTCTCACCCTTTCTTTCCAGATGCCAAAAATCTTTTTTCTCCAAATGGGCAACTTCATGGATCCAAGTTCCTTATGATTCTCTGTTGAACCCATGTTTCTTGATTTTTTTGATTCTGCACTTTACTTATACTGAATCTGCCAACAGGATCTACTCAGACAGTTAAGTCCTTTTTGAGTAACCTGGCTCTGATACCACTTGAAAGAAATTGTACCTAATCACCTAGAGGGGGAGGGGGGGGGTGAATAGGTGACTTAATCTTTTTAAACTTTTTGGCAGATAATACCACAGAGTTATAATCAATTCTTCACAGCAATCAATCAGCAATCACAGAATAAACAAGCACACAGTGAACACACAGATTTATAGTGGTTCCCCAAGGTTTGGGTACATCCACTTCCCCCTTCGCCTATCTAGTAGTGTACTAGATTCGGCCAAACTTCTCCACTATCTCAGATCCTCAGATCTTACACTCAGAACCCCAAACAGGTTCCTACAGCTCAGTCCCAAGGCCCTACAACTCAGTCTTCTCCAAAGACCTACACTCAGCCACAAGGCCTACACTTAGAGAAATAGATCTCCTACACTCAGGCACACAGGCCCTACCACTCAGCCTTTATAATTGCAGGCTTACAACTCAGATCCCTAAGAATCCTATAAGAAAATAAGAATACAAAGTATATACCTACAACTCAGAAAAAGAGAGAAGAGTTGATAGGTTCTTGATGAGTTCTTGAATGAACTCTGTTGAGATCAACCTCACTTGACTTTCTTCAAAGCTTCTTGAATGTAGAACATAATAGGATTGATTCTCTGCAGCTGATCTTCAATCACTGTAACTTAAGATTCAGAACTAGGTCTGAACCCTTCTTCACAGCCTGGTTCCAACGGCTGTCTTCTTGGATGGAGCTCTCTCTCTCCAACTTCTTAGATCTTCACTTGAAAATGATTCTTCAATGAATAGCTAGATCTTCTTCTCTTTTTCAATCTCTTGATCATCTCTTTCTGTTGACAGTATAAGCCTATATATAGGCCTTCTTCATGGTGACCGGCTGATCCGGTTCCTAACAGCTTCCTGACAACTCTGATAGTTGCAGTAGACCGGCTGGAATAGCAGCTGTCATGTCAACCAGTCACTTCTTGAAATATCTGTAACTGTTTGAAAGTGTCGAGACAGTCTGTCTTTAAGTGTCGACACTTATAGACCAAGTGTCGACACAAGTTGACTAAGTGTCGACACTAGCCTTCAAGGTGTCGACACAACTCCTTGTGTTGTAGAATTCACTTCTCGACACAGCTTCTTCAATATGTGTCGACACTGATATTGTATGTCGACACAACTTCTTGTTCTTCAGTACTTAGTTGAATTCTTGTAAGTGTCGACACAACTCCTTTGTGTCGACACATCTTCTTGTGTTGAACTTGTTCAGTGTCGACACATCTTCTTGGTGTCGACACATGCCTTCTGTGTTGATACTTGCTGAGTGTCGACACAGCTCCTTGTGTCGACACATTCTTCTTCTGTTGAGACTTTTGTTGAGTGTCGACACATCTCCTTTGTGTCGACACTTGTACTTAGAATTTTGTTGAACTTTGCTAAGTGTCGACACAGCCTCCTAGTGTCGACACTTTCTTCATGTGTTGAGTCTTCTGCTGTGTGTCGACATATTCTTCATTATATCGACACTTATACTTAGACTCTGTTGAAATTTGCTGAGTGTCGACACAGCCTCCAAGTGTCGACACTTTCTGATGTAGACACAGTTCCTCTGGGTGTCAACACTGATTCTTAGTGTCGACACTGCTTCACTGGACTTTTCTTCATTGAGTGTCGACACAGCCTTCATGTGTCGACACTTTCTGTCTAGTGTCGACTCTGCATCCCTGGTGTCGACACAATTACTCCAAGTGTCGACACTACTTCTCTGGGTGTCGACACAAGTCTTCTTAAGTGTCGACACTTTGCTTCTGGGTGTCGACACATGGACTTAGAATCTTTTCAGCTTTCCCTGCAAATACTTAACCTGCACAACTAAACTCAAAACACATCAAATACATTTTGATGTATATCATTGAGTAGGGTGAGGCTTCTTCAAATCAGATACATTTAAACCAATGTACCCAACAATAATCTCTCTGCTCCTCCATGAAACCAATCCTCAAGTATTTGACTTCCCCAAAGGGACCCCTCTTCATCACATGAAGAAGGTCTCCATTTCTTCTATTCAGAGATGGGAGCTCAAGCTGAAGAATCCTGCCCAAGCTGCTAAGCTTTCAGAAGTTTCAGTAGACCCAGCATTAGAGGACAGGACTCCATCTCCCTCTCCTCATTATGTGCCCAGCTCCTCTGGTGCACCTAGTGAGGGGGAGTCTGCTCCTTCTATCTCAGTCAGGAAGTCATCTCCACCAAAAACTACCACATCTCCTCAGCCAGCAATTTCTTCCCTACCTCATACACCTCAAACTCCAGCAACTCCTTCAGATCAGATACCTCAAGAATCTCTTCTCTCAATAGCTGCTGCTATAGATGTAATTATTGCTGAACTCACTGAAGAAGTGCTGCATATTCCTCCTCCTCCTTTATCTCCTCCTGCTCCATCCTCTGAATTTCATAAGGCTTCAACTCCTGGACAATCTCAAGATAATTCTCCTGCCAGGACTCCAGCTTCAATTCCCGATTCCTCTCAACCATAGACATACACCATTCTCATTTCTGATGAGCCCTCTCCTGTGCCAGCAGAGGCTCCTCGCAGAAACTTAGATTTCTCTATCCCTTATGATCCAGAAGAAAGGGATGCTCTCATTCTTACAATAAGACATCACAACTCTATGACCCTTGAAGAGATAGCTCCATGGGTAGCTCCTCCTCTCCCTTCTGCTCTTCCTACATCTATTGCTCCTTCTACTGCTGCTGCTACAGACTCTTCCTCATCAGATTTGCTGCAACAGATTGCACTGCTTCTTCAAGACTAGAGAATTTATTTTGATACTTGTCTAAAGACTGTAACTGACAAGGTAACTGCTCTCGAGACTGAGATGAGTAGAGGATTTGCTGAAATCCAGTACAACACTGACAAGCTCAAGTACTTATTTCAACTTGGTGGCAAAGCCCTAGACCACACTATCACTAGTGTTGGAGAAGTTATGGAACAAGGTGTCACCCTTGCAAATAATCAAATAGAACTGGACAAAAGAAATGAAGCCAACAAAGTGAAAATCTGTGAAGAAGTTGGTTTTTTTAAAGAAGCTGCTATAGCGAAGCTATCTGTCGAAGTCAGAAAGGGGGAGGGATTAGTAAAAGAATATCTAGAAAAATCTGCTGCTCTCTAACAGGAACTATGGGCAACTCATGTGGAGAAAATTAAGGCTGATGTGTTAGCCTAGATTCAGAGTGTCAAGTTCCACACTTATGACACTGCTGTCTGGATGCACAACCAGATTCTGCCAGACCTTGCTGTTGACCCCAACATCATTCCACATCATTTAAATCCTCTAGCTACTGATGCCTCTGCCCCAACTGCTCCTCTGTAACCTACATTCTCTCCCAGGCCTGGAGACATAGTTGCTCTTCCAGACACCTATGCTCAAGGCTGGGAAGAAGATCCTGCTGACATTTTCCTTCATGCTTCTCCAGAGATCAAAACTTACAAGAAGAAAAGGAAGTATGTTGAAGGTCCTTCTGCTAGCAAGACTGTCCCTACTAAAGCTACTGAACATGCTGTAGTTTGGTCTACAACCTCTAAATCCCTGATTCTGGAAACTCTCAGATTAGTTATGGAATTCCATGAGAGCAGGAATATTCATTACAGCTCATATGAATGGGAACTTTATGAAAAATCCATGACCAAGAGAAGAATCTATGACAGAGAGTATGGGAGGAACAACCCTGCAGCCCCTCCTAGACCTCACAAGTATTATCCTAAACCATACTGCTATCAGAGAAGACAACAAGAGAAATTGGACAGACAACACCATCAAGGCTGATTTTCAAGGACTTTTGAGATTGTGAAATGATTGACTGTAGAGTTGATAATTTTGGACATTCTTATTTATATGATTCTAAGTTTTGCTCTTATTATCTTTTCTCATAAGTCTATTGCTTGCTTGCATATTTTTCTACTTAGCACTGTTTATGTCTATAATTCACCTTAGTGTAAAGGGTTCCGACTTCAACAAATACGGGGAGATTGTTGGGAACTATGTCCACATTAACCCAGATTTGATGAAGTCACCCTAGAACTAAGATGAATTAATTTATATTTGATGCTTCGTTTGAGTTATGTGTTTGCAGGACTCCAGTGGGAAGTGTAGACCAATGTCAGTATACAATGGGTCACCAAACATAGGACCATACAGTGTAATCCCTCATTGTGTGTTCCAAAGTGTTGATTCATGTGTAGCCTCTCTATTGGGATACACTTCATATTCAAGCTATAGGACTGCGAAAAGACTTGATGCTGATTCCCCTCTAGTAGAAGAAAAATTACTGACAAAACTTTTTTCTAAGTGTTTCTCTCGAGTAGGTCGTTAACTACTCGAGTAGATTGCTTGAGATATACTCGAGTAAAACTTATGCATACTCGAGTAAGAAAATTCTTCCTCTCGTGAAGTTAAGTAAAACACTCGAGTAGTTCACTGACATACTCGAGTAGCTTACTTAACTACTCGAGTAGATCTCTCTTCCTACTCGAGTTGCCCAGAATTCAGTTTCCAAGTTCTTCTAAGTAAATCACTCGAGTAGTCCAAGTCATATACTCGAGTAGCTCATTCTGTCTCGAGTAGTTCATACTCGAGTAGTTTACTCTTCCTGTTCCAGATTCCTCTTTCTCAGAATTTTTTTAAGTCATTTACTTGAGTAGGTACTTTATATACTCGAGTAGGTCTCGACACTGTGTCGAGTAACTCTCTTCTATGTGTCGAGTAGTTATGAAATACTCGAGTAAGTACTTCATATACTCGAGAAGATTTCTTTCCTCTCGAGTAGCTCAATCTGACTACTCGAGTAGCTGTTTTTCCTGTGTGCAGAATATTTCTAAGTGTTTGTCTCGACTAGTTCTTCTAACCACTTGAGTAGTTCAACTCTCCCTACTCGAGTAGTACAACTTGTACTCGAGTAGTTCTACTCCTTCCTGAGAAACCTTTTTGTGTACTCGAGTAGATCTTCTAAGTACTCGAGTAGTTGATTATATGCACTCGAGTAGTTGTCTTCAACCTACTCGAGTAGTCATGAATTATATACCCGAGTAATATTTCTTTGCTTACTCGAGTAGTCCTTGACCTACTCGAGTAGTTTTATACCTACTCATGTATATGACCTCATTTTCTCTGAAATTTCTTCTAAGTCCAGATTTGACAGATTTTCAAATCCCGTGACATGATTGGTTCACGTGTACGTCATTAAACCAATTATGACCGTTATTAGTACTCCTATAAAAGGTCTTGTCTAATCGACAAAGCCTAATAAGAAAACAAGTTTTCAAGAGGAAAATTATTCTAAGTTTTGCAGCCGCCTCTTTCCAAAGAATCGTTGTTTCCTCTCTCTCTGTTCACGGAACGAAAGCCGCCGCCGCCTCTGTTCTTCTTCGGCAAGGGCTTCGATTTTCAAAGGAAATATACTGAAGAAGTTTTATAGATCGAGATCGTTTCTCAAATCGCTTCCCGATCGTGTAAGACAAAAGATTCAGATCTGGCCGAGATTTTCTACATCTTCTCTGAAAGTGCCGCAAAGCTCACAAGAAGAAGATCCTGGTTGCTGTTTGCAGATCTGACAGAAAAATCATTATTTGTACTTTCTTAAACAATTTTTGATTCTTGTAGGAGAAGTTTTCTCCGAGTGTAGGAGTTTTCAACTCCGAGTTTGTAGGAAGTTTTGGCTTCCGAGTTGTAGATCCAGTTGGATTGGATTGAGATTGTAGGAACTTTGTTCCGAGGGTAGGATTGATTTTCAATCCGAGATAGTGGAGTAGCCGAGTCTAGTTTATTGCTAGATCGGTGAGGGAAAGTGGATGTACCCAAGATCGGGAAACCACTATAAATCTTGTC
This sequence comes from Platanthera guangdongensis, assembly GCA_039583875.1. Classification (NCBI taxonomy): domain Eukaryota; kingdom Viridiplantae; phylum Streptophyta; class Magnoliopsida; order Asparagales; family Orchidaceae; genus Platanthera; species Platanthera guangdongensis. The sequence goes on from CM077162.1 coordinate 110,428,753, forward strand.
TCGTCTGTGATAATTTGGTAGATAGATCTGTGCTGTGTTCTAAGATTTGTTATTCCGCAAAAGAAGCACAACTCACCTATTCACCCCCCCCCCCCTCTAGGTGATTTATGTTGACAACTATTATATTTCAAAGCTTTTTGGTGCTGTATGAATTTCTCCAGTCAGTTTGTATTAGTGTCTGTATATTTCTGATTGAGTGTTTTTCTTCTTGTTGTTCCCGTTCTCTTGCTTGATCTATCTTTTTTTAGTGCAATCTTTCTCTGATTGTGTACCTTTTTTGTCTTCTGTATCTATTCAAAAAATTGAATCCTTTGGCATTAATGCTGACGCCTTGAGAATAATCGACATTAATGTATTTCCCCAACTGTCTTGTGGAAAATCAGCAATTAATGTTCCTGAAGAAGACTGTAATTAATGCTTCCTCTAATGGCTACATTCAGAGAATGTTTGAGCATTTAATCTGTCAGGAATTATTGCATTTGAGTGAGGATTGAATGTCGGAAATGGCTAAGTCTGGAATCGTCGAACGAATAACAGAATTCGTCGAGCTAAGTTACCATTTCGTCGAACTGAGACTCTGTATTCGTCGACCAGACAGCTTCTATTCGTCGAGCTGATAACAGAACTTGCATACTCCAGAATCCCTGCCTTCTCTGTCTGAAGTTCGTCGAGCTGATAATAGAATTTGTCAACTGGAGATCAGCAACAATTCTGGACTTAGTCAAATATTCTGTGTAGACTGATATTCTGTGTGTCGACATGAAAACTTTTGGTGTCGACACAAGTGGGTGTCGACTGATTAATCTTGGTGTCGACACAAATCTTCTGGTGTCAACATAAGTTGTCTGGTGTCGACATGAGTTGGTGTCGACATAAGTTGGTGTCGACATGAGCTGGTGTCGACACAAGCCCTAAGTGTCGACACAAACTTTCTGGTGTTAGAATTCGTCGAGTAGAGTACTGAGTTCGTCGACCTGAGAAGTTGACTTCGTCGACCTGATAAGTTGTGAACTTGAGGTCCAAGTTCGTCGAGCTCAGAATCTTGTTTGTCGACCAAAGCCTGAAGTTGGACTTAGAAAAATCTGGAGTTACCCTGACTTTAGCTTGTTGAAGTATCCCAGGTTTCGTCGAACAGAGAACGAAGATCGTCGAGCTCAGCATAGAGAAATATCTCAAGATCGTCGAGCTGAGAACATCTTTCGTTGACCTGAGTTCGACGAACGTCGAACTCATTTTACTTAGTCTTGAAATCTTCTAAGTCTTGAGTATCTGATGGTCTTGTTGATAGCTGGTCCATCTAATGTTGGCTCTAAGGACTTGGCCTACACTCTAGGACATAAATTTGACCCTGGCTATATATGTTGGGTCACATCCTAAGTTAGTGAACCTAGCCTAAATCAACTAGGGATCCAACACAGACTATCAGTCGACACAGATAATATTATTTGACACTAGCTCAGTCGACACAAGAAGGATTTGTCTCGACACAGCTCTCGGATTATTAGTCGACAGTATCAGTCGACACTAGAAGGACTTGTGTCGACACCCAGAACCATCTGTCATCACAGTTCACAGAAGCTATTTCAGAAGGACAAGTCAAATTCTCAGGTCGACGAACCAAGTTCTCAGGACGACGATTTCTGGATTTTTCAGTATGCCATTCCAAAAAATATTCTAAGTCCAGAAACAATTCTCAGCTCGACGATCGTCGATCTCCCATCGACGATCTCAAAGTCCTCTACTCTGAACTGAGCTCGACGATCTACGAGCTCAGGTCGACGATCTTGTGCTTCTCAGCAGTTATCTCAGATCTACGATAGTTGCTCACAAGTCGACGATCTCTTAACCCAGTTCGACGATCTCTGAGCCAAGCTCTATGATTTTGTTACTACCTTCAGTTATCAGTTCTCTCAGTCCGGTCAGAAGTATCTATTTTGGTTATGATAAATCATTTTAAGGCAAATACATTCTGATAATTAATGCTGACATTCTCAAGGCTGATAGCCGTATCTCATGAAGCATTGATTATGGTATTCACAGAATATTTTGTCAAGACAGTTACGAAAGTGCATTTATGATTGCCAGCCATTCTACCCGTTTGGGCTCCTAAATTCTTACAGAAAATTAAGTACTTCTGGGAATTCAAATTCAGGCCGTTAGTCATTCCAAAAATATACAGAGAACTTAAAAAGACAGAGACAACAAGAATCATAAAACAGTCAGGAAGTCAGTCAGAAATTCAATCTCTTTTGCTCTCAAGGTTTCTTGCTTTGCCAAAAACAAGGAAGAAGAAGAACTTGATGAACACACAAAAATCTCTCTAGTCTTCTTCCTTCATCAGGCTTCAACAATCTACAGAGAGCTAGAATCAACATCAATCTGAAGACCTACACCCTGGACAAAGCTTCCTTCTTCCTGAAACTACTCAATATCTCAGGGGGAGCTTTGGCATCATCAAATCCACATAGTCTTCTTATTGTGTTTGAGAAAGAGAAGACTGTCATCTATTTTTCTTTAACCTCTCATGTACAGGGTTCTTACTCCCTTCAAAAGTAAACTCCTTGGTTATAGAGCACCTGATCAAAAACCAATTGGTTTTTAAGCACCTGATCAAAAGCCTGAAGGGTTTCTAGATCTACCTAAAGCAGATCTTATGGTGATAGTGCACCTGATCAAAAACCTAAGTGGATTCCTACCAGGGTGGTAGAAGAGTGGATGTACCCAGATTTGGGGAACCACTATAAAATTTCTTGTGTCGTCTGGATTGCCTTGTGTTTTCTTTGTGCATTGTGTTGTGATAGTTTCTTACTTTTATCTCTTTCTTATAAGTACCTATATTTTAATTCCGCAATAAATCTAAACAAATTTTTTTATATACTATATTCACCCCCCTCTAGAGTAAACCGTATCTATCCCTCACTTTCAAATTCTCAAACAACCAACAATTGCACGGTAGGATAATAGTAGAAGCATGAGTAATAGTACTTGACAACCCCGAGTTTTAAATACGACCTTGGTACTACAATTCGATAGGTATACTTGCCTTTTCGTGTTGATAGTGAATTCAATTCACATCGAGGGCTGTAGGCTCACTCGGTGGTTCGAAATGGTTTGGAGAGGAGACTCCGAGCAGATCCACTGACCAGGATCTCATCTAGCTGGCAGTGCTGTAGGCACACTCGGTGGTTGGAGATGATTTGGAGAGGAGACTCCAAGCAGACCCGCTGACCAGGGTCTCATCTAGCTGGCAGGGCTGTAGGCTCACTCAGTGGTTGGAGATGGTTTGGAGAGGAGACCCTGAGCAGACCCGCTGACCAGGCTCTCATCTAGCTGGCAGGGCTCTAGGCTCACTCAGTGGTTGGAGATGGTTTGGAGAGGATACCCTGAGCAGACCCGCTGACCAGGCTCTCATCTAGCTGGCAGGACTGTAGGCTCACTCGGTGGTGGGAGATGGTTTGAAGAGGAGACACCGAGCAGACCCGCTGACCAGGCTCTCATCTAGCTGGCAGGGCTGTAGGCTCACTCCGTGGTTGGAGTTGGTTTGGAGAGGAGACCCCAAGCAGACCTGCTGACCAAGCTCTCATCTAGCTGGCAGGGCTGTAGGCTCACTCGGTGGTTGGAGATGGCTTGGAGAGGAGACCCCGAGCAGACCTGCTGACCAGGCTCTCATCTAGCTGGCAGGGTTGTAGGCTCACTTGGTGGTTGAAGGTGATTTAGAGTGGAGACCCCGAGCAGACCAGCTGGCCAGGCTCCCACCTAGCTGGGAGGGCTGTAGGATCACTTGGAGGCAAGTCAAGTGGTAAGAGCTCGTGAATGAAGGTGTTCATATTTATTAGAAAATTGGTATAGAATTCCTAGGAAAAGGAAGGATTGGAGGCAATGCAAGAGAGAATGGGCGTTCCAGGCTAACACTCGGCAAGGAAGGTCTTGTCCGCCGCGAGCGGGTGTTCACTGTCAAAGGCATAAGTCTCGCATAAAAGGGGGAGAATTTACCGCAAGCAGCAGTCTGGTCCCTAGGTCCTACTCGCGCGGGGTACGTCTCGCGGCGAGATGAGAGTACAAGGGCAATTTGTCCACTGCCCAGTGTAGGTGAGGAGAAGGCCGACGGATAGCGCTCTAAACAAACTATCAAGCGAAACGACAATGGGTAAAGTGCAACGAAATAAGAAGAGCGAAAGTTTATAACAAAAAATCTCCTAAGGTTATAATACAAGTCCCAAAATGTGCATTACAACAATCAGAAACATCTCAACATCAAGAAAATTTACAAAAGACAAAAAAGTGAGGGGGGGGGGGGGGGTGGAGAAGTCCCCAGACTCTGACATCCCTTCACTCCTCATCACCAGAGGTGGAGCTGTCATCCGTCTCTCCATATAGCTGGTGTAACATCCCAAATCACACTAGGCCCCTCGTGCGTGTTTTGAGTCAGGAGAGCTGACTAGGGTTCATGGGGAGTGCTGACAACAGGGCATCAAATGAGAAAAGGAGGAGAAATTAGACAAGCATGAGACACGGGTAGAGACACGGGCGTGTCCCTACCCGTGTGCGTGTGTGTCGAGTTGAACTCAACGAGGCATGTCGAGATCGATGATGTGACATGGGTAGCGACACGGGCGTGTCCCTACCCGTGTGTGTCGAGTTACACTCGACAGGGCATGTCGAGACTGACGAGCTGTGTCGACATCATGTGATACGGGTAGCGATACGGGCATGTCCCTACCCGTGTGTGTCGAGTTACACTCGACGAGAGGTGTCAAGATCGACGAACTGTGCGTTGACTTCGACGAATTAACATGACACGGGTAGAGACACGGGCGTGCCCATAACCATGTGCTCTAGTCGACGATTTTGGTCGAGATAGACGAACTGTTGAGATCGTCAAAATGTATCCCGAGAAGGACACGACCAGGGAACACGACTGTGTCATGTGGACACGGGTCGGGACACGCCTACCCGTGTCAAGTATTGAACCGACACGGAAACTGTCGCTGCAGCTTCGCCAGGCAGGACACGGGTAAGGACACGCCCGTGTCCCTACCCGTGTCACTTTTCATATATAAGGGGGAGAGGAAAACATAGCCATTTCCACGCTCACTTAATACCTGTTGCCTGAGAGAATTTTTGTAGAAGAAGAACTGCAGGAGCAAGTTCTAGGAAGGGAAAATCCGCCATCGCCTTGAAGGAGAAGATGCCGCCAAGGAGAATTACGAGATCCATGGCCGGAAATGGAAGAACTGCTGGAATCGATGTGAGTTTCCTACCCTCTCCCTTGGTGCTAGATCTGTAGATATCTAGGTGAGACGTCGACTCAAAAGAGTCTTGACATGTGAGAAGATGCTTTCTCTAGGGTGAGGCCAATCCGGGGCTTGTGCTCTTGGTTAGTGGTGTCTTCAACCTCTCCGATCTTCTATGTGGAGATAGGGGATGGTTTCGTGAAGAGCAAAGGCCTCATGAGGGTGAATAAGGGTGGAGAAAATTCTGGAATGATTTGGGAAGATCGCCTTGAGGAGGAAGATGAACCGATGCCGTTCATTCCGCCTTAAGATGCGTGCAGAATCTGTATTCTGCGCGCAACGAACTTCGTGGCCATTTTTTTAGGTGTGATTTGTCCAGATCTGGGCTTTCGGCTAAACATGAAAGTTGAAGCCCTTTAAAATACCTTTCCAACGAATGGTTGCACGACTTCGGATGAAGTCTGTAGCCACGGGAAAGTCTAAACGAAAATAGTGTTCAACAAATCCTACATGCAGAAATTGTGTTTTGTACGCAGCGGACTTCAAGTCCGATTTCAAATAGGATAACCTCAAATCTGGGTTGAGGTCTGAATACAAAAGTTGTGGAACACGGAAAGACCTTTCCATCGTGGGGTTATACATCTTCACCGGATTCCTGTAGCTTCGGGAATCTCCGGTCAAGTTGCTGTTCAGATTCAATCTGCATCTAAATTCTGGGCTTTTTATAAAATGGATTTGGATTCGGTGGCATTAATATTGCAAGATACTTTGTTTGGATGAACTCTTATAATTAATCATTTGTTGCATGTCTGACGAAGTTTATTAATCAGATTTCATATAATCACATTGTGTAGCAAGCTTATTTAAATAAATTGATGTGATAGGAATTGATAGATTGTTACTTATGCGCATCATGTTCATAATATGTCGTTACCATTTGGAAAGAGTGATAGATCTTTATATGCGCATCATGTTATATTATGTTATCATCATTTGGAAAGGCATATAGAAGAATACAACATGGCCATAAGTATATTTGATTAATGAATTGAGTTTAGTAGTCCAATAGTTAGAGCGTCGTCTTCCTACGAGTAGTATTGTGAAGGGATGTAAGTGCGGTGCTGACCGTCACTTATTGGTTGTGTTGTGATAAGGTATGGATGGATGGTTGGGCTGTGTCCTCGTGCTTACTTCCGAGGCCCCTTCCATGTTATGATGATGTGGCATTTGCATGCGGTGTGAGTCGACACGAGGTGTCGTAATCCTGGGTTAAGGATAGTGTGGCAGGTCTACGGGCTCGCCAGTCATCACACTGACGGGAGTCGACAGTTAGACTTTGGGCGGTTGGGCTGTGTCCTCGGTGTTCACGTCCCGGGGCGCCTTCCGTGCCAAGTGAACGGTTGGGCTGTGTCCTCGTGCTTACTTTCGAGGCCCCTTTCGGGTCACACAATACCAGTTCGGGCTGTGTTCTTGGTGCACATCTACCCAAGACCCCGCTGGGCCATATTACGCATGGGCTCCGCTGTTGTGTTCTTAGCATTGAGGCATATGGAGGCCTAGGTGAAGTAGTGTGGATACCCGCCCAGTAGTAGAAGTGCCCGTTCTACTATCACCGCCTGGCCACGACGGCTGATGCCTGAGAGGTTAGCTACCTGCTCGAAAAGTGAGAACTATAGTCTGTGTCAACATAGCAATTGCATGTGTGTGATCATGGGTGAGTCATTGCATAGCATACATATCATTTCATAACATTGCACACCAAGATCCTCATCGTATAAGTTTGTATGGGCACTCATATACGATGAGTTACTTTATGTAACCCGATCCTTAACTTATAAGTTTGTATCTGCATTCTTATAAGTTAAGTTACTTTCCTGCTGTTACTTATACTTGTTAGTTTGCTGTAGCTCTTAAATATTTGTTAGATTATGTTATTGCTACTCTTACATTACTGCCACCTGCTTATACTTCTTTACTTGCATATATATATATTTATTACCCTTGTTCCTTCTCTCCGCACGGTGCCGAGGAGTCGCCGGGGGAGCGAATGCGAAACCACTTAGTCGTTTCGACTAACGGTTGCTACGTCTTACTTTTTAGGAGGTCACGCCGCAGGTAGAGCAGCCGCAGACTACGCAGCAGGACAGCCAGGCCAGGACGATAGGGCCTGAAGTGACGGTGCCGTCGATACCGTCAGTTACTGATGTTAGTATTTGATACTCTGATGTAGCACGTTTGGGCAATGTGTAGCTGTACTCTGATATATTGTAGAAGCATGTTTTAGCTTCTCCTTTATTGATGTATTTGAACATTATACTTAATGTGGATTTTGACTTCTCTTGCTTAATATATGGTTGGGTTGGCATGTTCTATTGATATTGTTGTAGCCGGCGGAATAGGCGTCGTGTGGTACAGGTTAGCCCGTGTGCTAATGCTACCGCAAGGCGGCTGTTCCGGGCATAAGACTCCCCCTTCGTGCCGTGTTTTGGGATCCGGGAGGGGGGGGGGTCTTACAAATGGTATTAGTTTGCCACGATCCTCAACTAAGGAAGTCATTAAACAATGGTGCCACCCCCGTTTGATTTGTCAGTTTGGGGACAAACTGACTTAGCGGAAGCAATGATGTGCCCATATGTAATTCACGCTAAGTATGTCCAACTTTGACCTTAAGATTAGCCAACCTGACCATACGTTTGCATTTTATGTGTAGATTCCAGCGCTCATTGAGCAGGTGAGAGGCACTCCTATGCGCTCCATACCCACTCCCACTCAGTTCCAACAATCTGAGTTGGGGCAGACGCTCACTGCCATCCTCGATGCTTTTAGGGCGCAACAACACCCGGTGCAACAACAAGACCCAAGCTCCAACTGGCTGAGCACCTTCCGGGCTCTCTCCCGTCCCGCCTACCTTGGGACGGAGTCAGCCGTACGTATAGAGGAATGGCTAGACACGGTTCAGGAGTTGTTGGCTGGTATCCGTTACCCGTCCAACATGGCAGTGACATTGGTGGTGTCCGTCTTGGACTCACATGCTAAGAGGTGGTGGAAGTCCCTCATGGGCTCTACCTTCCAAGGCCGGGTCTACACAGAGATAAGTTGGAGTGAATTCTCAGGTGTTTTCTTGGAGCACTTTATCCCTACATCGACCCGAGATGAGCTTGAACAGAGGTTTCTTCTACTAAAGCAGGGATCAAAGTCGGTTAAGGAATACCAGCGGGAATTCCAGCATCTCGCAAGGTTTGCGGATTCGTACGAGTTGGATGACAGAGGTTATGCCAAGCGCTTCTACAAAGGGCTGCGGGATCCCCTAAGGCAGTCCCTTTTGTTTATAGTGGATGGAAGCTTGGCAGAGATCATTGATATGGCGAAAAGAATGGAGGCGGACCACCTGGGATGTAGTAAGAGGCCTGCGGAGGACGTGATGGAAGCCGGCCCAAGCAATAGAAGGAGGCGGGACTTCAAAGGAGGAAGAGGATATCAAAGAGGTGGAGGGCGTGTCCACCGAAACTATAGGGTGGAGCATCCGGTTCTGCAGTCGCCTGCGTTGCCTCCGCCCCCACAGCCTCAGCAATTTCAACAACCTGAAGGGCGTCGTGGATTGGTGTGCTTCAAATGCAACCAGTTGAGCCACATCCGACGTTTCTACCCGCAGCTATATGGGAACGTCCCTCCTGATCTACCTCCAGCTCTCCCTCCAGCAGCCCCACGAGGATGGGGATATATGCGTGGTCGAGGACGAGGACTGCGAGGAGATAACCCCGGCCCTGTTAGGGATCAGGTGTACGCGCTTGACATGGCGCAGGAACGGAACCCACAAGATGTGATTGCAGGTATGATTTAATTAACATATTTTCATAGTCTAACTTGAATTGATTAAGACTTACTAGACACATAGCAATAAGTTTTGGTTGTTGGTACTTAGGCACCGTGATTATTGGCGGGAAGACGACCTATGTGTTGTTCGATACCGGTGCCTCACACTCCTTTGTGTCCGAGGTTTTCATAAAAGACGTGGAGGGTGTACAGTACTTTACTGGCATAGCCCGACGAGTACGCCTTCCGGACGGCTCGGAGATGATCGCTACTGCCAAGTGTGAGTTGGAGTTATTTATTGATGGGAAGGCCTTTGATACGCCGGCCACGGTTCCGAGAATGCCGGAGTTCGACATCATTTTGGGCATGGTATGGCTGGACTAGCACTTCGCGAGGATCGACTGCGCAGAGAAGTGAATCTATTTAAGACATGGAGACTCTGACGTCATATTCCAAGGTATTGGCTTCACGCCTCGCATGATGTTATCTTCCGTCCAGGTTGTAAAGGCTCATATGAAGGGGGACGAGGTCTTCATGATCTGGTTCGAGTTGAAGGTAGAAGCATTGAAATTAAAGGATGTACGGGTAGTGCGAGATTTTCCCGAGGTGTTTGTTGAGAAGCTACCAGGATTACCTCCGCATAGAGAGGTTGACTTCCAGATTAACCTAGTACCATGTGCCAAGCCTGTATCCAAGGCTCCGTATAGAATGGCCTCAAAAGAACTCGCGGAGTTTAGAGTTCAATTGCAAGAACTGGTGGAGTCAGGGTTCATTCGCCCCAGTTCATCGCCCTGGGGAGCTCCTGTGCTGTTCATAAAGAAGAAGGATGGAACCCTGCGGTTGTGCATAGATTATCGGGAACTCAATCGGTTGATGGTGCGGAACACCTATCCGCTACCTCGGATCGACGAGTTGTTTGATCAACTAGTGGGAGCACATTGGTTTTCTAAACTGGATATGCGCTCTGGATACTATCAGTTGAGGATACAAGAAGGGGACATCCAGAAAACGGCCTTCAGTTCAAGATATGGTTTGTATGAGTTCACGGTAATGCCGTTTGGGCTCACAAATGCCCCTTCGGACTTCATGAGCCTGATGAACAAGGTGTTTGAACCGTATTTGGACATCTTCGTCATCGTTTTTATCGACGACATCTTGGTAAACTCAAAGACGGAGGAGGAGCATGTCGAGCATCTAACCTTGGTGCTGAAGAAATTGAAGGAGCACGCCTTGTATGCCAAGTTTAGCAAGTGTGAATTATGGCTTAAGGAGGTTGCTTTCTTGGGGCATGTGATCAGTGGGGCAGGATTAGCGGTGGATCCAGCAAAGGTGCGAGCCGTGAAGGAGTGGTCGCCCTTATGGTCGGCGGCCGATGTGCGAAGCTTTCTTGGACTTGTTGGGTACTACCGCAAGTTCGTGAAGGGATTCTCCAAGATTTCACTTCCTCTTACCTCGTTGACAAAGAAAGGTGTGCCATTTGAGTGGACACCACAATGTGAAGTGGAATTTCAAGAGCTGAAGGATAGGCTTACTTCTGCCCCCATCCTCGCACTTCCGTCGGGGAAGGAAGGATTTCCGGTTTACATGGACGCATCGTATCAGGGGATGGGAGTGGTATTGATGCAGCACGGGCACGTGATCGCATATGCTTCAAGACAGTTAAAGAAATATGAAATTAATTACCCGGTCCATGATTTCTAGTTGGGAGCAGTGGTGTTCGCTTTGAAGGTCGGGAGGCATTATCTATATGAAGTCCATTGCAAAATCTTTTCCGATCACAAGAACTTGAAGTATGTCCATACTCAGAAGGAGTTGAACCTGAGACAACGGCGGTGGTTGGAATTTCTATGCGACTATGAGTTCACCATGAACTACCACCCCGGGAAAGCGAACTCGGTAGCTGATGCCTTGAGTAGAAAAGTGCCAGGCTCTAGCCCAGAGTCTCGGTTCATGAGTATGGAGTTGGCTCGGATGATCGAGGAGATGGAAATTACTCTAGTATTCAAGGCTCCTTCGGCAGAGTATGCAGAGTATTTGGCCAGCATGAGCATAGTTTGTGATATCCAGGACCGAATTTGTATGGAGCAAGGAATGGATGTGGCCTTCGCCCCGGCAATCAAGGCAATTGAAGATGGGACCACCGATGAGTACACACTAAAATACGACCTTGTTTATTTTCGTGGCCGGCTCTATATTCCCAAGGGTGGCAAAATCCGGGAGGATATCTTGAGAGAGGCACATTCCTCTCAATATTTTGTACACCCGGGTATTACTAAGATGTACGCCGGCTTATGGAAGACCATGTGCTGGCCAGGAATGAAGAAGGATGTTCGTTACTATGTTACACATTGTGAAGCTTGTCAAAGAGTGAAGGCTGAATGCAGGAGTCCCGGTGATTTGTTGCAGTCATTGCCCCCCCCGAATGGAAGTTCGAGGATATCGCCATTGACTTTGTCCATGGGCTATCTTGCTCCCGCTCCGGGAATGATTCAGTGTGGGTTATTGTTGATTGACTGACAAAGGTGGCCCGGTTCATTCCAGTGAAGAAGGAAGCACACATTGATGTTTTGGTATGCTTATTTGTGGAGCAGTTCGTGCGGTTTCATGGCATGCCCAAGACAATTATTTCGGATCGGAATGGTCGGTTTACTTCCAAAGAGTGGAAGGCAGTACATGCGTATCTAGGCTCACGCCTTACCTTCATCACCGCATTTCACCCTCAGACGGACGGGCAGTCTGAAAGGACCATTAGGACATTGGAGGATCTACTGAGATTATGTGTGTTGGACAGAGGAGAGCCGTGGGAAAGACTCTTGCCCCTAGTGGAATTCTCCTACAATAATAGCCATCAAGCGAGCATCGGTATGGCGCCCCATGAAGCCCTTTACAGAAGAAGGTACAAGACCCCCTTATCTTGGGTGCAAGACGAAGATCCGAAGACATTGGGAAATGAATATATAGATGATACTGATGCGGCGGTCAGATTCATACGGGATCGCATGTTGGAGGCTCAAAGTCGGCAGGCGAAATATTACAATAAAAAGCACCAGATGGTGGAGTTCCAAGTGGGTGATAAAGTGTTCCTCAAGATTCGGCCGATGCATGGAGTGTCGCGGGTACGTGGAGTGAAAAAGCTCAGCCCAAGGTATGTTGGGCCTTATACTATACTAGAAAGGATTGGCCCGTTGGATTATCGGTTGGAGTTGCCACCAGAACTAGAGAATCTCCACGACGTGTTCCATGTGTCGTCGCTTCGAAAAGTACTATTGCGGCCCGACCAATATATTTCCACTACTGATAGTGCAGTGGCGTCAGATAGGTCTGTACGACTAGAGCCGGTGCGGATCGTAGATAGCGAGACGAGAATATTGCGCCGCAAAAGTGTTCCCTTGGTGAAGGTGCTATGGTCTAATCATGAGAAGGAGGAGTACACATGGGAGCTAATGGATTTGATGCAACAACGCTACCCAGAGTTGTTTGCTCAAGGTAATTTTATTTAAAGGCATATTGTATTTTCGGTTATGCTTTTCTCCCCATAGCCTAAGCCTGATTTCGGGGACGAAATATTTTATTTTGTTTATAGGATTTGTAACATCCCGAATCGGACTAGGCCCCTCGTGCGTGTTTTGAGTCAGGAGAGCTGACTAGGGTTCTTGGGGAGTGCTGACAACAGGGCAGCAAATGAGAAAAGGAGGAGAAATTAGACAAGCATGAGACACGGGTAGAGACACGGGCGTGTCCCTACCCGTGTGCGTGTGCGTTGAGTTGAACTCGACAAGGCATGTCGAGATCGGCGATGTGACACGGGTAGCGACACGGGCGTGTCCCTACCCGTGTGTGTCGAGTTACACTCGACAGGGCGTGTCCAGACTGATGAGCTGTGTCGACATCATGTGACATGGGTAGCGACACGAGCGTGTCCCTACCTGTGTGTGTCGAGTTACACTCGACGAGAGGTGTCAAGATCAACGAACTGCGCGTCGACTTCGACGAATTAACATGACACGGGTAGAGACACGGGCGTGTCCCTACCCGTGTGCTCCAGTCGACGATTTTGGTCGAGATCGACGAACTGTTGAGATTATCGAAATGTATCCCGAGAAGGACACGACCAGGGAACACGACCGTGTCATGTGGACAAGGGTCGGGACACGGGTCGGGACACAGACGTGTCCCTACCCGTGCCAAGTATTGAACCGACACAGAAACTGTCGTTGCCGCTTCGCCAGGAAGGACACGGGTAAGGACACGGCCGTGTCCCTACCCGTGTCACTTTTCATATATAAGGGGGAGAGGAAAACCCTAGCCATTTCCACGCTCACTTAATCCCTGTTGCCTGAGAGAATTTCTGTAGAAGAAGAACTGCATGAGCAAGTTCTAGGAAGGGAAAATCCGCCATCGCCGTGAAGGAGAAAATGCCGCCAAGGAGAATTACGAGATCCATGGCCGGAAATGGAGGAACCGCTGGAATCGATATGAGTTTCCTACCCTCTCCCTTGGTGCTAGATCTGTAGATATCTAGGCGAGACGTCCACTCAAAAGAGTCTTGACATGTGAGAAGATGCTTTCTCTAGGGTGAGGCCAATCCGGGGCTTGTGCTCTTGGTTAGTGGTGTCTTCAACCTCTCCGATCTTCTTTGTGGAGATGGGGGATGGTTTCGTGAAGAGCAAAGGCCTCATGAGGGTGAATAAGGGTGGAGAAAATTCTGGAATGATTTGGGAAGATCGCCTTGAAGGACAAGCCCTTCCCCTCTCAAAGGAAGAGCATAATCAATATTACAATTCCTTGAAGGACAAGCCCTTCCTCTCTCAGCTGCTTGTTGACTGGAATGAGTTGCGTTTAATTGGGGATGATGGTGCATTAGCAGAGGCCATGCTCATTCTCTACTCCTTTGATTTTTGGAGCAAGTTGTTCGAGTGCGACGAGCTTGGATACCGGGAACTGCCGTTGGAGTTCCTTTCCACATTCACTTGGGAGACAACAGCGGACAACCGCTATTTCCCCACTTATTCCTTCCGGATGATGGGAAATGTCTTCACTGTCATATTGCCGGAGCTTGCCATTCATGCAAGCGTCTATACCGAGGTGAAGGCATCCTAGATTAACTTCCCCGAGTTATGCTATGATTTTTCAGAGGGTGTGACTCCGCGTGCCGCTTGGCGCTGTCTGACCGGAGGGAACGAGGAGTATGTCGCCCGCCGTGCCAAATCAACGAAGATTGTTTCCCCCGCTCTAAGGTTTATGTAGCATTTGCTTAGTCACTCACTCACCGCAAGGGCCCTGAGCAAGAATGTGGTGGGGTGGTAGGATTTGATTTCACTATTTAGTATGCAGCAGAAGTACCCCATCCATCTAGGGTACATGCTGGCCTATTTCTTCCACCACGAAGCCACTTATGGCCTCGCGGGCGCGATTGAGGGTACTCTGCCTTTCAAAATAGTGAAAAGGCTTAGAAAAGTATTTACTGGGCTGTACAACTATAGCAGGTATTTTTCCAGCCTTGTGATCCCTTCTAAACTGATGTATCACATCTTGTCTTTGTAGATACTTGATCCACTCAACTTCAGAATACCACTTGCCTCTATCATGCATTTTGTCTTTGACAGCTTGCCAGGCAGTGAGTATTATATTCCTGAAGGTTGGACTCCATCTTTCAAAATCAGGCTTCAGTTCAGCCTGCTCTCTAAATCTTTTCTTTGAGAGCTGAGCTTCTTGCTCTTTATTCAGTGCTGCCTCTGACATTTCAACTTTCTCAAATATAACATTCTTAGTAGCCTCAGGAGCACTATACATCTGTTGAACAAGTTGTTGAATGCCTTCAAAATTAGAAGGGGGTATAGGATTTGAGCTACCTCCTGCTGATCCCCTTCATTTCTTGCAGCTTGAATACCTGACTCAGCTGTATTATCATCATCACATAGGGGTGGATATCCCAGAGTTGCTCTAACAGCATTTGTTATCCATTTAGCATGCTCTGAGTTAGCATTGACTATCACCCTCTCCCCCTCTATGACTTCTCTCTTAATATGATCTCTTAAGTCATCTTTTTGGAACATGATCTGATTAACTAGATAATTGGTTTCTTTTGTATAATAAGCTTTAAACTTTTATAGCTGAGCAGAGATAATCTTCTGAGAGGCTTGAATGGCAGATTGGAAAGTGGCTAAATCTTCTTGAAGTTTCTTATCAAACTCTGACTTCTCTTTAGCCCTTTCCTCAGTTAATGCAGTGGCTTTATTCTTTAACTCAGTAACAATCATATTATGTGGTTCAGTAAGATTATAATTCATCCTAAGTTGATTTTCTAGGACATATTCTTGTTTGACCACTATATCATCAATCTGTGTCCTTGCCTCTTGTTGCTGTTTTGCCAGATAAACTACAGCATTACCTCCTTTATGGAAGCAATCTGTCCTCTCCTTCTTATTCTGGTTAACTTCAAATCTGATGGATTTTATATCTTGAGCCAAAGTGAATTGAAGGTCCTTATGGCTTTCATCCATATATTTTTCCATGGCTACTCTTTGCTCATCCATTTTAATTTGAAGAGCAACCAACAGTGAACTGAAATCAACTGTTGGAGCTGAGGGTTATGAGGCTGTCTATAAAGCTTTCTTATAAGTTGAGCTTTTCTTCTTGTAAACCATCAGTTTTCTCTTCTTTGTTCTTAGTGCTTCTCCATCATCAGATTCAGAAGAACTCTTTAGATTCACTGTGTCCTTTGGACTTGAGGGCAGCTCCTTGTCAGTTCTGGGAAACTCCCCATGAGTCCCTGGCTCCTCCCCCTCAGTTCTTGGCATTACTTCCTCAGTTCTTACTTCTTGTAAATCAGGGAATAATTCCTCAAGAGTAAATTCTTGTTGTAGTTGAACTGGAGGAATATCTGTATCTTGAACATTTAATGGAGTATCATCTAATGCAGATGTATTATCCATAGATACATCCTGTGCAGGGATGTTGTCATGGTGTGTCTGTTCAACATTAGTTAGAAGCATAGTGAGTGAATCTGGCTCAGTATCTAGTATAGTTTGATTAATATCATTTATTATCTCAAGAATTGTTTGAGTGGCTGTTTAACTCTCTAAGGCAGCTTGCTCTTTCTCTGGAGTACTTTTTGGAGGCAAGACTTCTTGTTGAAATGGGGAAAGTTCATTGGCTCCCCCTAGAGGAGGCACATCCAGAACTTGATCCAGTGAGATGGTGTTTTCTGGAATATACTCCCCCTGCCGCTGACTATCATCTACATTCTTAGGAGCAGATGATTTCCTTATAAATTCTTATTGGTCTTTATCTGAACTGAAGATTACTTGTTCTTCTGAATCACTAGAAGATTCAGGCTTCCTTAGGGTTGTCTTTTTCTTTTTCATTTGTGGTTCTTTCTGTGTTGTAGAGCCATCTTTTGTCAAAACTCTTTCCCACCTTGACAGTATTTTCATATCCATTCTTCTCATGTGATTTATTCTGGATCCACTTGTGTGATTTAGCACTACATGAATATTTATTGCCAGATACAGACTCAGAATTCTACCTAGATTAGGTTTCTTCAGGCTTTCCTTGATCTTGTCAAAAATCACTACAAACCAGTTACTTTTTATTCTGAAAATAATTCTGGTCATCAAGCTGAACATATAGGCTGAGATCCTATCATGTCCACCTGGTTTGCAGAGAATTACTTTTCCCACAATCTCCGAGAAAAATTTTCCTTATGAGTCAATTCCTTTCCTTTGCATTGATGATTCAATCTTAGTGGTGGGATCCAGGCCACACCATTGAAGAGCTTCTTTTGTCATTGAAGATGTAACTTCATCATCTTCCCGAGTCTTGGGCAATTGGAGTGTTTTCCTCAGACGCTTTTGGGTAAGTTTCACCTTGCTTCCTTGAATTGATGACCTAATCTTCAATCCAGTTGAATCCAGGGTTGCTTTTGTATAGAACTCTAGAATTTCTGTCTTCCAGATCTTGGTAGGTTCGGAAACTAGATATTCTAAACCATTTTCTTGGATTAGGGTTATCACATCTCTAATCTCAGTCGCCGCACTCTCAAAAGCATTGCGAACTAACTCATAGCCTTCATTGATGTTGGTCTCGAACTTTGGCGCCATTGGTGACGAGAAATTTGAGGAGAAGAGAGATGAAGGTTTGTCGACTCAAGGATTTTGTCTCGAAAATGTTGAGAGCTTAGTCAACAAAGTTGTTCTGTGATCTATTTATATGTTTGTCAACACAGAAGGTCAAAAGGTAGGGTAATAGATACTTAATGTGTCGACACTGTAGAGATTGTGTCGACACAGACTTCTATAGTCTCGACAAAGTCAGACAACACTATGTGTCGACACACTTTGCGATGTGTCGACACAGACTTCTTAATAGTTGACTCTAATATATGTGTGTCGACACAGACTTCTGTATGTGTCGACACAGCTAGCTAAATGATAGAACTTCTATGTGTTGACACCAAAGTCTGAGTGTCGACACCACTATATCAACACTATTTTGTTGTGTTGACACAACTTATCTTAAGTGTCGACACAAACTACTATATGTCGACACAGATTTTCTTTTGTGTCGACATACACTACTATATGTCAACATTGACGTACTTAGCCAGAATTACTAAGTTACTCTAGGTTTAACATGCCTAATTCAATTTTGAAATAATTGAACTTAGTTTCATCTAATGGTTTAGTAAACATGTCAGCAATTTGATTATTTGTGGTGACAAATTCCAAACAAATATCTTCTTTTTCAACATACTCTCTAATGAAGTGAAATCTAATTTTTATATGCTTTGTTCTGCTATGTGATACACGGTTTTTAGCAATAGAAATAACACTTGTAGAATCACAAAATAGTGGAGTTCTACTTACCTTGAGACCATAGTCTTCAAGTTGATGTTGAATCCATACCTGCATTGCTAAAAGTTTGGGAGTTTGGTGACAGCTTCCTCCGATGGTGTAGGTCACTGCCCCTTCCATGATCTCCAGGGCCAACCTGGTGAGTTGACATTTGCTGCGTGCGGTTGGGAGAAAAGGTGGTAAGAAGTTTATCGTCTGCAAGCCTAGTGATGCGCCTGGGGGTAGAGATGAAGAGGAAGATGAAGGAGAGCCGGGTGAATCTTCCTCTATGGGTAGGCAGAGTGCGGGAGTGCCACTGCATCAGAGTCAGCAACAACTGAGGCCTCCAGTAAAGCATGAGGGGCAATCTAGCCGCTAGTTCATCCCAGATCAGGAGCGGGGCATCCCATATTTGTCTGAGCGCCTTGCTGATCTGGAAGCTTCACAGTTTTGGATGCATGACTTTATTTATCAGCAAGTAGTGAGAGGCGGGTTGAACATTCGACCACCACCTACTCGTGTCGCTCCATCAGCGCCTGTTCCTCGTCCGTCACCCATTGAGATTCACGACAGCGATAGTGAGGGGGAGTGAGTGGAGCTCACCACAGAGCTAGTCTACCACGCCTTCTGTTTTTATTTTCCTTGCTTTATGAAATTAAAAAAAAATAATTTTATACTTTATGTAGCCGGGTTGGCAATGAGACAACTATGTTTTTTGTGGGTGCCCATCTGGGAGCCGAATGTTTTTTTATATACTATATGATATGCTAATACAGGTATTTGGTTCACCTTAAGGACGGTAAACCAAAGTGGATTTCGGGAGACAACCCAAGTTGGACCATTTGGTCCTGTGCTGTGCTTTGAGTTCTTTATATATATATATATATGTCCATATTTTGTTTGGCGTGAATATTTCAATCGCAGGTGCAGGAATTTTTGAGGCGCGACAACTTGGCCGCACCTGGACATCTCGTCAGATGACCGGTATGCTCAATTTTGAGCATAGGTACTTCCTACCCTAGCTCTTTTTCCCATTTGGAATGCTCATGTTTACTAGTTGTCGAATTTAAGTCTGGGGGGAGAACATGCATGTGGTCACTACACAACACATTTTGTTGCATACCAGTCTCTTGTTTAGTTATTTCATGATCTCTGTCGCAGACACTGAATCACCCACACGAGTGCGCTCTTATCCACGCGCACAGCTCGAGTCAAATGTATTGTTTTTGTGTAAACTTTAAAATAGTGGTGCTGGCTTCGGATTTCAGGATAGAGTAGTTCGAAACTCATGCAGTGCTCCTAATCGAGTACTCATGATTTGTGTAGAACTAGTATAGATTTAATTTTTCTTTATGCTCGCAGATCTATATTTTTATGCAGATGTAAATATTGTTTGTAATACTCAAAAATTTGAATCTGGAGTAATCGAACGATAATGTAGGAATGTGTGTAGCCGCCACTAGACTCGTATTGCTCGAGTCGGGAGGAAGGATCATCTTTCTCGGGGGCTAAGAACTTGCCCTAAGCTACTCTTGAAGCATTGGTGCCTGGTTAGTCAAGAGTGAGCATGACGTAGGCCATCATTTTGGATAGTTTGAGCCTTGTTTAGCCTTTCCTACCTGTTAACCATTGCATACCAAATTTGTGACTACCCCTTCTTTGATCCAACTCCACTCACATTCACAAAGGCCTGAAGCTAAACCCACCATCGGAATCGAATGCTTGAGCTTGTTTAAATTTACTATTTTGATGATGTTGTGATATGTGGAAATCGTGTAATGTGGTGCTGACTTCGTAAACTTTTTGATTGCTACGTTTGGGGATTGCAAACGACGAAAAGAAAAGAAGAAAAGTGAAAAAGAAAAAAAATCTGAAAGAATTGTTATGAGAATTATATCCTCATCCTATTTTTTGATTTTGGTAGGGTTAGGCCGTGTACACGCCCGGTTTTCAAGCTAAGTCTGGGGGTGTGTTACACGTACATTTCTTAGTGGCTGTATTGGTTTAGGTTTTTGTTCGCTCGCTTTAGTTGTTGTAGCCTTCATGTTTATCATTGACTACCAAACCTTAGCCTAAGCCCATTCTCTCCTACAAGTCCTACTGATTCACGCTTGAGTCTAACCCGCACCGTGGAGAGAGTGTGAACGTGCAAGCGTATGGTCCCCGACATTGATGGATTCTTTGGAGGTGATCACGAGCTCCGATCTTTGACAATGCTCACCTTAGTGGCCTTCCTACTTTCTTCCTACACATGATCGCAAGATTCTCCAGAATTCTAATTTTGAGCAAATACAATATTTATTTACGCCTGTCGAATAGTTTAAACTACGTAGTATAATTAAAAAGTTTTTCTATTATATCTTCTATGCCCATGACGTATTGATTTCTCGTCTTACTTTTTTTTTGAAATTTCTGAGCTAGCTAGCTATTTTCTAGTCCACGGAGTGATGATTTGCTCGGGACGTGCAAATGGTTAAGTCTGGGGGTGTGATGAGTAAAAATTTTACACTGATTTTTGGACTCATCTGGGCCAGTTTTATCATCTTAGCACTGCACTTGAGAGCCATAACTGCTTATATTTGTTGACGAGCCTATTTCATGATTAAGTGCACTTTAGGCCCGTTTCTGTGTGCTTTATTTGTTTCTGTGTTTTTGTTGTTCTTTAGCCGTGTCTTGGGAATGTGGTGTGCACTTTTGGTGGCCTATCTGCCTCTTCTGCTGGTGCAGGGTTCGAGTGCGTGCCACGAAACCGCTCGGGAGACCGCGACGATATAGGAACACTGCACACGACCACTGGACTTACTGCGCAGGACCACTGGTCATGCGCCACCGATCGTGCGCATTATATTCTCATTTTTCCTAATTCTGCCCGGGTAATCGCACGAGCACTGGCCGTAGTGCGCACGACCACTAGTCGTGCTCCACTGCTCGTGCGCGTTTACCCCTTGCTTTCTGCAAATCTGTCCTATCCAATCGCACGATCAGTTGATTTAGTGCGCACGACCACCGGTCGTACGCCACTGATCGTGTGCATATCTGCTAATGTTTCTATCCAGGTTACAGGTTTAATTGGAAATGGCACACGATCATCGACCTATAGTGCGCACGACCACTGGTCGTGCGCCACTGATCGTGCGCTCTGCTTTTGCTGCCTCCATATTTAAGGGCCTGCTCCGCGATTTAGGTGAAGGCCCGTCATTTTCTGGGATCGGGGAGTGCGCGGGAAGCGTCATTTTACTTCTCCAGCTGCTCCATCACCTCCACCTTCATCGGGAGTCCATAACCGGCTATTCTGAAGCTTTCCAAACCCTCCGGCGAAGCTCCCGGCCATTGACGACCTCAACTCCATGCTTTCCACTAGAGTTGGAGAAGAAGACAACCTAGAGAACAGAATCAAAGGCCTTCGAGGTGACAGCTCGTTGGTACCGGAAGCTTTCTCGGACTGAGCTCAGACGAGGATTGACAGCTTGCTATTTCGGCCACGACCTGCGGTGGATCTTCACCCTCTATTGGTTTACTCCTCTTCCCCTTCCTCTGTTGTATGGAATGATATAACATTGTAATTAGCTACATGTTCTATTCTATATCTAATGGGATGTTTGTAGTTTTCTTATGCTTGTAAGTTGTGTGTGTGTGAATGCGCCTCGCCCACTCCACATCCACTCCATACCCTTGTTTCACCCGATTGCACTCCGCACAAGAACACTTCCACCCATTAGCTTTCCGGCCACTCGCCTAACCGAAGTTTGGCATCGCGGTCGATACACTCACCTCACCTTGCAAAGCTGTGCCTTCGACCCGCATAGCTTTAATTAGTTTATTAGATCAACAACCACAATCTCTCAAGTCCACTTTTTACTCTTTTTCTAAGTATAACCCTCATAACAATATTTTCTGAACTGTTGCCGCTCTATGCTAATTGCATTCCTCAAGAGACCGACACTCGGGGATTTATTCCCAAACTCTATTACTTGTGTGACCGGTGCGCTTGCCGATTTACACGCATCAGGAAGCCCGCCTCGAAGTGGTCCAAGGGGATGGCGAGCTCCCCTTCTAGCATGAGGTTAACCCTGTCTTCGCTCCCAGGCTTCCGCGCGACGAACCCCGGCGGAATGAAGGTCTTGGTGATCGTGAGCAATTCCGCCTGCGTGAGCCGGCAGGTGGGAGGCGTGGTCCAGGAAGGTTTGCGCGCACTTGGAGCGACCTTCACTCTCTCCTGACTTCTAGAAGTTAAGAAGAGAGGAGAAAAAGGTCAGGGAGGCGGCAGCCTTTGTGCCGCAAGGATCAGAGAAAGAAGTTGACAGGGGGACGAAGGTTCAGAATGAAAGAAATAAATGACGGGAAGTAAATGAAGTAGGTGGATCGGCCTATTTATAGAAGATACGGTAATTATGAGTTTTTTCTTAAAAAATACGGCGGGAGAACGGTCAAAGAGTCAACAAATCCGGACGTCTTGACTCCTCAATTTCCATCCTGCCTCGTCAGCTCTCCTTGGACTTGTAGGAAGCGAGAACCTCCAGGGAGGGCTAGGGAAAAGACAAACGATCTCAATGCGCATGGAGTATTGAGCAAGGCATATGAGTCAGGCATTCACAAAGTATCAAAGAGAGCATGAAAAAACAGGCGGGAAGGACATAGATACAAAGGGGGTCTCGCTACGCGAGAGTCCCCAAACATCCATGATAAAAAATAATTATTATGATAATAATAAATAATACTTATAAAAATTGTCTGTTGCCGAAAGACGCAAGTGGTACAAAGGAGAAGGGTAGGCTGAGAAGATGGGTAAATAGGAGGTTAGCCCTATAGGGCTCAGTACGGAACCCACCACAAACAACCTAGTTCTCTCCTGCCAGACCTTGGAGGGACTCGAGGGTCGATGAAGGCCGTTAGGGTGGTCAACACCTAGTTGGCTAGGCGGAGCTGATCTTGAATCCACGCGACGTGTCTTCTGGGGGATGTTTCGGAGGAAAGAGTGTCGTGGGATTTCGCCCCTCCAAGGAGGTAAGCGAAGTCCCACTCAACGATCTCTAGCCGCCGCTCCATCTTCTCGTTGATCCTCTTCACCACTGCATAGTTAGCCCGTTGATGTCGCACAAGCTTTGACAGGACTACTGCAATCCTTTGCCTTCGTGCCTTGCTGCTTTTGAAGGCCTCGAGAAAGTCCTCCATCTCGCCGGCGGAGGGGAGGGGCGAGTCTTCCCCTTCTTCTTCTTCATCTTCGTCTCCTTCCCCTTTCACTTCTTTCTCCTTCGGCTCTGGAGGATAGATTTTGGTCAGCATATGAGGGAGAGAAAGAAAATTTGGGAGGTTCTCACATACCTGAAGAGCGATAGATACTCTCCCCCAATGGTTGGTGAGAAGGGCCGGGCTGGCCCTGCGAGCTTTTTCCAAAAATCAGATGGAGCGGCTTGCCCTGGCCCGGATGAAATGTCCTGCGCTCTGGGGTCTCGGTCTCACCTGGGGGGGAACAGAGACACCCTCTCTTACCGGAAGCTGAGATCCTGACGCGGGATCAGATGGCTCAGAGATAACCCCTCCGGCAGGGATGGCGTGATCGGGCGCCGGATAGGTGCGATCGGCCGGGGTATTGGGCTTGACAGCGCCCGTGACCAGTGATGCAGCCCCTGAAATGGATGGTGGACCCTCATTGTGAAGGCTGGTTGCCTCTATGTCATCCAGTAGAAAGTCGGCGACATCTCTTACCACCGTCCCCTGCGAGAAGAGTGGTACTTCAATACGCATCCGCGGTCAAGCTTTTTTACATTTTGCGTTAACAGGAAGGGCGAAGGGCGAGAAGGGTACCTCCGGCAGAGAAGAAGGGATCTTGTCACGGTTAGGAGTTAGGGTAGGTGGGGCTTGGTTCTCCTTCGGCAGGACTTGCCTGACTGACTTGGCCTTCTCCTTCTTCTTTGGGCAGGATCTCTCGCCGGCTGGCTTTTCGTCGGCTGGCTTCTCACTGACTGGCTTCTCGCCAGCAGACTTCTCCCTCTCTACCTTTAGCAGGCGGGCATCTTTCCCATCAGCCAAGGGGCAACCTTAGCATAGTTGGAGCGAGCCCACGCCTGGGCCGCATAGAGGCTGTCCTGAAGCTCTTCCGAGAGTGGCTTCTCAGCATTTTTAGCACGCATTTTCATGGTCCGACAGAGGCTCAAGTAGAGATTAATGACGGAAGAGATGGCCTGAGAGACAAACTCGATTATGTATTTATAGGACGAAGGTGGGGTCCGCAAAAAGATTCCCTGCCAGGTCAGGTTGTACTCACCAAATATTTGGGGTTGGACGTGTCTTTCCGAGCGTAATGCTAGCTCGCAGAGAGCGGAGATTATGTACAACCCCATGTTCATTAGGTGAGACCAAGATACTCCAAGGCCCCAGATTGAGCCAACTTTGGGCTTATAATTGGATCAAATAAGAAAGCGTGCGGGAGGGATCTCATCGTAAGTAGGCCGGAAGGCTCTCGCCCAGTGGTTGAGTAGCGTAATTCGTGGAATGCCAGTTCGCCGAGCTCAATTTGTCGAGCTGGAAGCGTAATTCATCAAATGACAGTTCATCGAGCTCAACTCATCGAGCTGGGCCTTTGAATTAAGGTTTTGTTCGTCAAACACAGATGTTAGGCTCAGGCCATGGCGAAACCAGGGCGGGCGGAAAGGCTCCCGCCCTAGGCAGGATCAGGGGCTCACGCCTTAGGACGGCAGAAGCCCATCGGACCTCGACGCTGAGTGATGCCTCTCCACTCAATGTCCCTTCAGTCTTTTGGTTCCCGCCCGGGGTAGGCGGGAGGGCTCGCGCTTAGATCAAGCTGGGTTCCCGCGGAGCTCAGTAGTAAGGGCTTCCGCTAGATGGGACCCAGACCTAAAATTACCTAAACACCACAAGTCTGTATTTAGCTCCTCAGAACAGTGGTGTTTGGCAATTGGCAGACCATCCCAGGGGCATTTTATTAATTTTATGGCAGCAAAAGTACGTTTTTTGCAGACCAGATATTGAAAATCTATAAATAGACCCACAGGATACCTCAGAAGGCAGATTTTCCTCATACTCACATTTTTGCCTTCTGGAGCTTTCTGAGGTACTCCTAGCCAAACAATTGGCTTTGGAGGGGAAGCGCTCGGAGAATTTCCGGGTTAGTGAGGGGACCTCCCTGCTGAGTCTTAGGGTCAGTTTCCATTTCTTTAAGGCTAGTATTGGGCTGAGGTTTAGGAGAAATAGGTGTCGGTCACACCCCAAGGTCAGAACTCTCTTTGAGGCCAGTTTTTGGCTTCAACATTTCTGGTGGGACAAAGATTCTGTTGGATCAGAGACTGAAGTACCTATTGGATCAGAAGGATCTGAATATGTATTAGAGGAGGTGGATGAAGTTCTTTGGGGACTACACCTTCAAGATACATTATATAGCGGGCAAAGGTAATGCACTTGTTGATTTGTTAAGTCATAGGGTGTAAGACCCCCCTCCCCTTACCAAGGAGGTAACCCGGTCTTATGCCCAGAACCGGCACCATACAGTGACACTAACAAACGGGCTAGTCAACACCGCAAGACGCTGATCCTGCTGGCTAGTGTGATCATTCAACCTGTCGGCCAATCGAGAATAGAAGTATGCAAGTAGTAAGTAAAAATAGCAATTCCACAATATCACAGTACAAGATCATAGTATATATGAAACTGAAAAGTACAATAATCCACAATGAGTACAGAAATGAGAGAAGGGCTTATGCCCTGTACATAGCAAATCAAATTTCTCTCTCACAAAACAAAACTATACAGAAGCAAACTCTATCACAAGTACACTCATTCTCACCTGATGGTGAGCTGCAGTAGTAGTAGTAGTTGGTATCAGCTCCTCATGTCCTGCCACCTCGTCCTGCTGGTGGTGTTGGTGCTCCAGCTCCTTGAGCTCTTATTGTCACAACCGACTGTTAGTCATAAAGACTAAGCCATTTTGTCCTCGCATTACCCCCGCGACTCCTAGGTACCGAGCGGGAGGACAAAGCGGAGAACAATATGGGGTATAAAAAGGAAAGTACGTGACAGTGAATCCATTCTATCATGGTATAGATTATCAATTGTATCTATTAATTGGTAGTTCTATAAGGTACAAGTAGAGTATGTAGAAACAGTACTAAAAAGGAGTGTGGTGGCAGAAGGTAAACTAACTACTAGTAAGCTATTATCACATAAGTACCTTAACTTATATGAATGTCCATACAAACTTATAAGTTAAGGTTTCACAAATGTAACTTATCATATAAAAGAGTCCATAATAATTTAAATGATAAGGATCTGTGGTGCGTATGTCCTAAGTATGTATGTATGTTATGGTATGTGGGTTATAATTCATACAAGTGCAACTCACCCACTCGACTCTGTTATTACAGACCTTTAGTTCCCACTTTTTGGAGGTAGCTTAACTCTCGGGTACCGCCTGTTGTGGTTACCGCAGCACTGAAGCGGGGTCTCCGCTTCCTAGGCGGGTATACATACTACCAAGCCTAGACCCTTCGTATGCCTCTAAAGGACACACCAGAGTCACCACGTACTAATGCTGACAAACCTGCCACACTTTTTGGTCATGTGTGCGTTTTCTGGAATTGTCCTCCAGATCGCAGTATAAACCACCTACTGGCCCTCAATCTTCACACCTCACCAGAGTCACCGTACTGCCATCGGTGTGACGATTGGTATAGTACCTCATAATCCTCCACTAATATGTTTATGCACATGCAAGTTATTTCCAATTCGAGCCTCCAGCTCACAGGACCAAACCCGTCCTGTAACCAAACATTCGAGCCTCCAGTTCGCAGGACTAAACCCTGTCTTGTATCCACCTCTAGCTCGCAAGACTAAAACATGTCTTGTATCCAAACATTCGAGCCTCCAGCTTGTAGGACTAAAACCCGTCTTGTATCCCTCCAACCCCAAATGGGTGAGTTTATCACTTTTTGCTCCTTTTCTCAAGAACAGTTACTTTTGTTTGGGTTTACCCATTATTAATACCCAGCTCTCAATGTTGCTTATGAGCGAAGCTAAAGACTTAAGGTATTTATTGGGAGAGCGACAGTCTTCCATCTGTCCCCGTTATAGTTATTCTTCTTGGGGTTTGCACTCTAATGCTCGTTGCTAAGTAATGACCTACTTGACTCCAACCATGGTTTCAACTTCCCAACACAGTTCTCAATCCAACTACCTATCATATACCCTATGATTCCTAGTGTTATATGTTACTTTTGCTAAGAGCAACCCATGACCTAATATTTACCCATATGAGACGACTTCCGACTCCTTGGGCCAAAGACCCCTAACTATTTATCATGGGTTTATCATATGCATGATATTAACCCTTCAGAATTTCATCAATTTTCTAATTATTTTGGGCCATAAATTAAATCATTTAATTAAGCGACCTATGTCACTTTGTACATGAACTACTATATCTAATGGTCCATGATATCCAAGTAAACTACCTATAGTTCATCTAGGTTGACAATGACTATTAATTAAGAATCTTAATTTTTCCATTTGATTTACCATTCATTTTCTATTTATGATTAAATCCACAATGATTTCATTTTCCAAATGAAGTAAATATTCAACCAAAAATTCATAGAAAATTACTGGTGATCAACATTGCCATAAAAATACTCAAGACAAAAATTCAAAATCCTAACAAGTGATTTGACCTTAAATAATTGCATGTGAACAATATTACAAAAATTCCACTACTAAGGTTTTATCATAATTAATCATCCAAAAATTCTTAAATAAATATACAAGGGTTTATGCCATAGAAATAAGAGACTGTGCATTTTTCCATAATTTTTCAAACTGTATTACTCCTACTTTTAATTTAATCCCAAAAAGGATAAAATTGTAAATCTACAAAATACACAAGATACAACTCTCAAACAAGCTGACAACTTTTTCCAGAGATGTAAACTATCCTATTATGGCTTTTATCAAAATTACTGAATTTTATAAGGTCAGTAGCCCTATTTCTCATTTGTATTTCTAAATGAGCATATTTTCCAATAATTCAAATTAATGGGATTTTTGATCCCAAAAAACCCAATCTTTCCCTGGGAGGTATATCTCATCCTTATGAGCCTCTGTCCAACATCTCATGGACATGCATTGAGCCAATTGGCTAATTTCCCATATTTATAGTTGGCACACCATTTATAAATTTACCCCCACCATGCATGTTGGATTTTCCCAACATGTAGAGGTCCAAATGGTCTGAAACTTTTACCATGGTCATATAATGACCCAGTGGCCATGCCACCCAAATATGAGGGCATTTGGAGAAGGGAATCCCCCAATATTCCTTTTATTTAATAAATCAAATTTCTATATAAACTTTAGAAAAACTCCCCCCCCCCCCCCCCCAACCAAAAATTCTGATTTTTGGGCAGGGACTAAATCTAACATAGACACATGCATGGACAAAATTTCACTGCATGTGGACTTAGGATTTGACTTAGGAATCCATTTAAAATTCTACCCTAGCCTAGGAGCAGTCCTAGGATAACTGTCCTAAAGGGATCTACATTGCTCCAAATTACAAGTTTAGGATGTCAAATTAAAGGTGAGACCTAGATCGACCTTTTTCTTGTTGATGGTTTTCTCTGAATATGTATCTATAAGGCCTGAATTAGGCATGAAGAAGTGTTGTATAAAATGTGATAGTAAATTAAATAACCTATAGTTAAACGCACATTAAATGGACGACATCCATTCATCTTCCCCAACCAGCCATCGGCCCAGATCATCCCGACCTGGAGCACCTTGATCTCGTATATCCTCGGTAGTGTGCCTCCACCACCGCTGGCGAATATTTGCCACCACCTCCATTGAGGTGGTGGCTAGCGTTTCCCGACGACATGGTTGTCGGAGGTAGCTCCTCCGACGAACCCGAGCAAGAAGAAAAGCTATGTATTTCTCCCTCTTACTCTCATAGAATCGGGTTAAAATTGAGCCTGATATCTCTCCTAAAAAACTAGATGGCTAGCACCCAGGGTGGGTAGGAGAAACAGACCTGTAGCCGCGTTTGGCGGCGGGTTTGGTGGCGGTCAGCCATGACCGACACTGTCTCCAGCGAACTAACTTGTTTCCTGGTTTCTCCAGCTATCTCCTTGCTCCTGCTATTGATTTACACTCCTCTTGGCTCACTGAAGGTGATGGTGGCCTTGGTTTAAGGACTTTGAATAAGGGGAGTGGATGGGAGTGGCCGGGCATGGCTGGTCGTCCTTGAGCATGGTTCCTCCTTGCCGCCACGTGTCACCATAATATTGGACTGCCCAATTATTGCTTTAATTAGGACTTGATTTAAAGGACCGAGTCCAATAGCTCAATTGGCACTTTTACCGAACCCGATACAGCCCGTACACTGAACCATCAAACATAGTCTGAAATGAAAATCCTCTAAGTCAAAAGCACCGAGTGGCGTTGAGACCACTCAACGTGGTGTTGGTTCCACTCAACGCCAATATCATTCCCCAGGTTATAAGTCAAAACCATTTAGTGGTATTAAGACCACTCAATGTCAACATCATTCTACAGATTCTAAGTAAAAAGCGTTGAGTGGCGTTAAGACCACTCAACGTCTCATTAAGTAGCGTTGAGACCACTCAATATCGCGTTGAGTGGAATTGAGACCACTCAACGCCAACATCATTCCGAAAATTTCAAGTAAAAAGCGTTGAGTGGCGTTGAGACCACTCAATGTCAACATCATTCAGCAGATTCCAATTAAAAAGCGTTGAGTGGAGTTGAGACCACTCAATGCAGGGTTGAGAGTCGTTGAGACCACTCAACGTCAACATCATTCCACAGATTCTAAGTAAAAGGTGTTGAGTGGCATTGAGACCACTCAACGCCGACATTATTCCACAGATTCTAAGTCAAAATCTTTGAGTGGCATTGAGACAACTCAATGCCATGTTGAGTTGCGTTGAGACCACTCAACGCCACGTTGAGTGGTGTTGATACCACTCAATACTGCATTGAGTGGTGTCGAGTTCACTCGATGCTTTGTCGAATGGCGTTGAGACCACTCGAGGCCTACAGTTTCCAGAATATTTTCTAAGTTAAATTCATCGAGTGACGTTGAGTCCACTCAACGCACTCAACACTTTGTCGAATGGCGTCGAGTTCACTTGACTCACTCCACCCTTCTCGAGCCTGACTCAATTATCTTGACTCAAAATGCGTATAGGGGGCCTAACGTAAAATGAGATGTTACAGATCCTAATTAACAAAAAAATAATTTCGTCCCCAAAATACAAGTTCGGGTCTATGGGGTTTATATACACAAGAATTTTAAGAACTTTAAGCATAATTAAAAAATACCTGAGGCAAAAAAGCTCCTGGTACGGTTCACGCATCAGATCCATTGGCACCCATGTGTGCTCCTCCCATCCGTGGTTGGACCATAACACCTTGACCAAGGGAACCTTCTTCTTCCACAGTACTCGAGTCACAGTATCATCGATTAAGACTGGCTCTAAATAGACTGATCTATTAGATGCTACCGGGCCTGCTGTAGTGGTAATATGTTGCTCTGTTGAAGAAGAGCTCTCCGAAGCGACGAGACGTAGAAGACGTCGTGCAAAGTCCCTAACTCTAGTGGTAGCTCCAGCCTGTGAGCCAAAGGACTGATCCGCTCTAGGATCAAGTATGGTCCCATAAATCAAGGTCTAAGCTTCTTGTGCCTCCGCACTCGCGAGACACTATGCACCGGACTTATCTTTAAGAACGTCTTTCCCTCCACCTGGAAAACTACCTTCTGATGCCTCACATCATAGTACTTGGCCTGCCTACTCTGTGCCTCCAGCATCTGATCCCTGATCATCCATATTTGAGCATTTGTATCCTCAATATAGTCTAATCCAAGTGCCCTGGGGTCCTCATCCTGGACCCAAGATAGTGGTGTCTGGCACTTTATTCCATATAAAGCCTCATATGATGCCATCCTAATGCTTGTCTAGTGACTATTATTGCAAGAGAATTCAACCACGGGAAACAGTCTCTCCCAGGGCTTCCCCGTATCCAGTATACATAAACACAATAAATCCTCCATAGCCTGGTTGGTCCGCTTTGTCTAGCCATCGGTCTGTGGATGGAAAGCAGTGCTAAAAGCAAGCTCAGAACCTAAGTACCCCGACACTGCTCTCCACTCCCTAGAGGTGAACCGACCATCATGGTCCGAGATAATCATCCTGGGGATGCCGTGGTACCGGACGAACTGCTCCACAAACAAACTCACCAAAACAGTAACTGGGTTGTCCTTCTTGATCGGTATAAATCGGGCCACCTTAGTTAGTCTATCGACAATGACCCATATAGAATTGTTCCCAGAGTGAGAGAAAGGCAGTCCGCGCACAATGTCCATAGCTATATCCTCGAACTTCCACTCTAGCACCGACAATGACTATAGTAGTCCTCCTGGGCTCTTACACTCTGCCTTTACCCACTGGCAGGTCTCGTAATGTGTCACATAATATATAATTTCCCTCTTCATCCCGGGCCAGTATATGCTCGTCCGCAGATCTGCTATCATCTTGGTGATACATGGGTGCACTGAGTACTGAGAACAGTGTGCCTCCTTGAGTATATCCTCCTAGATACCGCCTCCTGCGGGTATATAGACACGGCCATAGAAATGAATGAGGTAATCATGCTACGAATAGTCCTCTGACCTGCCCCCTTCCAGGGCTATGAATACTGGCTCCAAATCATCATCTAGACTCTACTGTGTCCTGATGCGCTCATGTATGTCACACTCGATGACCAAGGAGTTCAAGTACTTCTGATAAACATCCGACTCAGCTCTGGAAACAATGGTAATGTTCATATCATCCATCATCCGTAGTAGCTCCATAGCCATCACCCGGGGATCTAGTCTAGTAGTGCTAGCTCTCTTGCTCAAGGTATCCGCCACGGTGTTCGCCTTCCCCAGCTGATAATGCATCTTGTAGTCATAGTCGCACAAGAACTCAAGCCATCTCCACTTGCATAGATTTAGATCCTTTTATGTGTCAATATACTTGAGGTTCTAGTGATCTGAGAGGATATCACAATGAACCCCATACAAGTAATGCCTCCAAATCTTCAACGCGAATACCACTTCCCCGAGCTCCAAATCATGTACGGGCTAGTCCTGCTCATGCTTCTTCAGCTGTCTCGAAGCATATGCGATGATATATCCATGCTGCATCAGGAGTGTACCCATCCACTGATATGATGCGTCGGTATAAATGTGGAATCTTTCCTTCCTAGATGGAAGTGCAAGGATGGGGGAAGAAGTGAGCCCGTCCTTCAACTCCTGGAATGCTGCTTCGCACTTCTCGGTCCAAGTAAACGCTGCATCCTTCTTCGTCAAGGACGTGATGGGTAGTGGTACTGTTGAGAACCCCTCCACAAAGTTGCGATAATATCTTTCCAGTCCCAATAAACTGTTTATATCTGAAGTTAACTTTGGTCGTGGCCAATCTAGAACTGCCTGTACCTTGGTCGGGTCCATGGACAACACAGATCCATTAATAGTATGTGTAACACCCCTGATTTTTCGATGATTTTATTTGATTGAGCGACGTCAGATTTATGACATCGTGGCGTTACTTTTAACGTCGAGTTGACGACGCAATGCCGTTAAGGCATTTTCGCGTCTGTGCGGTCGAGTCGGCCGAATTCTCGTGGTAATAGGAAATTTTTGTGCTTGGAATTTAAGTTAAGCAATTTTGGACTTGCTCGTCAAGTTTCGTCACAACCTGAGCATTTTTGAAGTCTCGGCGCGCGATCGAAGTTTTGGATTTGTTTATGTTCGCCGTATACTTTGAAAATTAATATCTCGGGAATGGCTCGTCAGATTTTGGTTTTGACTTCGTAGTTGTGTTCATAGCGTCCGTATTCGCCTACGGTGCGAATTTCATTTGATTCGGCGCGCGTTCGGGGCCTCCGTTTTGATCTCATAGTTTCCTTATACAAAAATATATAAAATATGAATATTTTAATATTAAAGTACTATTCAAAAATGAAAAATACTATTCATTCTTATAGTTTAATTTCTTTGGATATATGTGTAAAGATTTTTACTATTGTGCAAATTTTAAATTCTTCTCTCTAGTGCTTTCTAGTGCTTATTCATATTCTCGAGTGATTCCTTTCAGTTACTCGAGTGGTCATGGTTGTTTTACTCGAGTACTGTTCTATTCTCTCGAGTACTGCCTTTTGTGTACTCGGGTTCTGATTTCTTATATACTCGAGTGCCTGTTTATTACTCGTGTGATTTTTTTTTAATTACTCGAGTGATCCTTTTTCACCTACTCGAGTGTCGTCTTAAGCCTACACGAGTGATCCTTACTTTTTACTCGAGTGATTACTTACCTACTCGAGTGATTATTTTTCCTACACGAGTGAATTTTCTGGTCCTACTAGAGTAGTTTTGAACTACTCGAGTAGTCATTCTGAACTACTCGAGTTGCCTTTCCGAACTACTCGAGTAATCATTCTGAACTACTCGAGTAGCCTTTCTGAACTACTCGAGTAGTCATTTGAACAACTCGAGTAGCCTTTCTGAACTACTCGAGTAGTCATTTTGAACTACTCGAGTAGCCGTTTTCTACCTCCCGAGTACCTGTAAGCTTGCTCTCGTGTAGTCCGTTGCAGTTTGCGTTCGGGAGCCTTTTGAGCGTCAAAACGACGTCGTATGGAAAAATGATTAACACGAAATTTGTTCTTCTCGACGAGATCTACAACTTTCATGTTGGGCATTTTTCAATTTGAAGTCATCCTAAATCTTTATTTTCATCATCCGCGCACCCACGCGTATATTTTTTGTTTTTGGACAGAATGTTTTTTAAGTATATATATTATATATATATATATATATATATATATATATATATATATATATATATATATATATATATATATATATATATATATATATATATATTATAATATAGAAAGCTTCATCTTCTTCATCTTCTCTGATTCTTTTCTCCCGAACCAGAGCGGCGTGAGCGTGAGAGAGAAAATATTTCGTGAACCTTCCGTGGCCGTCGACGGTGCTCCGGTGCTCGAAATCTTCAACCGAGTATAGATCTGAAAAGCTCTCGCCGAGAGCTACGCCCTCGTGGTAATTTCTTCCCCGTTTCTTGAGATTTATCGTTAGGGTTTTTCGGCCATAACCTCAATTTCGACCATTTTTGTCTAGATTTCAACTCCTCCCGCATACTTTTGCCTCGATCTATGACGTGGAGTGATTCGGAGGACTTTTCTGGTAAAAAAATAAGGCAAGTGGTGGTTTCCCCTCGTTTCTCTTTCTCCGATTTGATGGTAACGGCTATACTTTCATGTTCCTTAAAATTTTCTGCGCTTATTCTTCCAAATTATTGCTATGATTAATCGTTTCAACGATCACATGATGTTGTAAGGTTTTGTCATGGAAAACCCGATCTTGTCGTGTTATGTTTAATCGTTCCTGATGTGTCTTAATGCTGACTATAAATGCCTTAGCTTTCGTTATTAAACACGTTAGAGTTTGTCTAGGATTGCAAATTGCTCCTAGAGGTTAATCAACCGCGTCTTGAGTCTGGTAATGTCAAGTAGAATCCGTCGAGCCAAATCTCAAGATATTTGTGTTGTGATTTCTTTGCGTTTCTTGATTGCGGGAGTTAGTGGACGATTCCACCTCTGTAGTGGTTGTTTCCTTCATTAGTGCCCTGTGAAAGTCTACCCGGCTTTTGGGTGTCTGTGGTGTATGGTGGAGAGTATGAGACTCCCTCGTAGTTAGACGGATTTCATATTCGTGTTTTTGGGTGGTGTGTCCAAGAGTGACCACCTCGCCCGTGTTTTTGGGTGGTGTGTCCACGAGTGACCACCTCGCCCGTGCTTTTTTTGGGGGGTAGAGTCGACCACAGGTGCCTAATAAAGATTTTGTATTTCTTCCTTGCAAATTATTCATGTTGCCACCTTATGGCCTCGTGCGTCTGTTGATTTCCTGTTGTACGTGACGATTCACGTAAGTACTCTTTTCCTATTGATGCTTGTTTTCTTTTTGTACCTTACTTCAGTGCTTTTGGTCTTGGGTTGGTACCCC
Source organism: Platanthera guangdongensis (assembly GCA_039583875.1). Classification (NCBI taxonomy): domain Eukaryota; kingdom Viridiplantae; phylum Streptophyta; class Magnoliopsida; order Asparagales; family Orchidaceae; genus Platanthera; species Platanthera guangdongensis. Next base: position 110,463,735 of record CM077162.1, read on the forward strand.
TGTTGACCTTTGTTTTATTATTTTTCTACCACCAGTTGTTCTTTCCTGCTGAGGTGTTCTGTCTTTGGAATGCCTCAGGTTCAGAGCAGTAGCGGATAGCAGAGCTAGTTTTAGAGTTTCGGGGCGGCAGTATTGGCCGTGGCTGTTACCTCGTCTCAGCGAGGTAGTTTATTGTTTATTAGTTACTGGTTCCGACGTACTTTTCTATTAGTGGGTTCGTGTCAGTTTGTTGGCGCCCACAGAATTGTTATTCTTTTAGATACTTGCTAGCTGCTTATTTCTCTATATGTGGATGTGGACTACTTGCTCTCTGGGATGATTTATGCTAGGAATGCATGTTAGGTATTTTCAACTATAAAATCTATTACTATTACTTCATGCATTGCATAATTTGAAACTCTAACTTGTTATATATAGCGACCGTAAAAGCCATCTTTACTACTATAATAAATTTAGGGTTTGCATAACATGAGTTGTTCCTTGGGGATGTTTATACTCATGTAGGACGTTGAAGTTAATCTAAACAAGTATTTTTCCGCAGCGTATAAATATATTTTGATTCGTGGACTAGATGAGCCACTAAACCGAGTGATGCGGCTAACTACTGCACTCAACTGATTTTCCTTAAAATAACTCAAAGAATCTTTCTTCATGGTTAGGTTGGTGTCTGTCTGAGCGTCCGCAGTTATCCCCTGCTGATGTGGCATCATGACGCGCATTTTCCATTACTCTGATAAGTTTTTATATGCGGTGAAAATGCGGGTTGTGATAGTTGGTATCAGAAGGAGGTTGCTTGACAATTGGTCGGGCAACCTTTCCTTGTTAGTGTAGGTTATTTAGTGACATTTCATACACACACCGATGTGTCATCAGTACGCCTTAGCCGAAGCATAGTCACTACACTCATAGTATGATAAGAAGTATACGGGGCATATTATTTGTTGGGTACATTGGTCAAATGTACCTGATTTGAAGAAGCCTCACCTAACTCAATGATATACATCATAATGTATTTGATGTATGTTGAGTTTACTTGTGCAGGTTAAGTAATCACTGGACTGAAGTAAAAAGTTTCTAAGTCCATGTGTCGACACCTAGAGGGAAAGTGTCGACACTCAAGAAAGCTTGTGTCGACACCCAGACAAGCAGTGTCGACACTTTGAGTCATTGTGTCGACACCTGGGATGTAGAGTCGACACCAGACAGAAAGTGTCGACACTTGGAGCTGTGTCGACACTCAGTGAAGAAAAGTGCAGACAGAAAGTGTCGACACAAGGAGCTGTGTCGACACCCAGTGAAGCTGTGTCTACACCAGAAAGTGTCGACACTTAGAGCTGTGTCGACACTCAGCAAAAGTCTGCAGAGACTAAGTACATGTGTCGACACTCAACACAATGTGTCGACACTCAACAGAAGAGTCAGCATTTGAAGTAAGTGTCGACACCCAGCACAATGTGTCGACACTCAACAGAAGAGTCAGCATTTGAAGTATGTGTCGACACCCAGAACAATGTGTCGACACACAGTTGAAGACTCAACACTTGAAGAAAGTGTCGACACAAGGAGCTGTGTCGACACTTAGCAAAGAACAGAATTATTTCCAAAATATTCTAAGTACAAGTGTCGACACTAAAGGAATGTGTCGACACTCAGCTGAAGTCTCAACAGAAGAATCAAGTGTCGACATAAGGAGCTGTGTCGACACTCAGCAAAAATCAACATAGAAGACTATGTGTCGACATCAAGAAGCAGTGTCGACACTTAACAGATACAACACAAGAAGTTGTGTCGACACAAAGGAGATGTGTCGACACTTAGAAGAATTCAGCAAAAGCTAGAAGAACAAGTACTTGTGTCGACACTCAATTTCAGTGTCGACACATGCAGAAGAATCTGTGTCGAGACATACAAGGAAATGTGTCGACACCTTGTAGACTTGTGTCGACACTTACACAACATGTGTCGACACTTGGACTATAAGTGTCGACACTTAAAGACAGAAAGTCTCGACACTTACAGATAGTTAGAGATTTTCAAGAAATGACTGGATGATTTGACAGATGCCGTTCCAGCCGGTCTACAGCACCTGTCAGAGATATCAGAAGTCAGTTATGGACCGGATCAGCCGGTTACCATGAAGAAGGCCTATAAATAGGCACCTACAGTTTACAGAAACGAAGGTTGAAGATCAACTAGATCAGATTGTTGTTCAAAAGTTTAGTTTGTTTAAAAACAAATTATTGAAGTGGTACCAAGAGTATCAACACAAGAAGATCTTGCAGTCCAAGTGCAGATCTAAGAAGTTGGAGAGAGAGGGCTCCTTCCAAGAAATCAGCCTCTGGAACTAGGCTGAGAAGAAGGATTCAGATTCAATTCTGGATCTTAAGTAGCAGAGGTCAAGGAACTACTGCAGGAGGATTCAGTCTTATTCAGTTATACTCAAGAAGCTTTGAAGAAAGCTAAGTCAGGGTGAATCCAGCTGAGTTCTTCCAAGAACTCATCAAGAATCTCTCAACTCCCCTCCTTTAATTCTGAGTTGTAGAGTCATTATTTGTAATACATTTTAACTTGTAGGATCCTTTGGATCTGAGTGAATTGTAAGCCTATATTTATAAAGGCTGAGGGTAGGGCTTGTGACCCTGAGTGTAGGAGATTGAGATCTCTGAGTGTAGGCCTTGTTGGCTGAGTGTAGGCCTTGGTTGGCTGAGTGTAGGCCTTGGTTGGCTGAGTGTAGGCCTTGATTGGTTGAGTGTAGGCTTTGGGATAAATCTGAGTTGTAAGGCTTTGGGCCTGAGGTAGGAACCAATTTGGGTTCTAAGACAGTGGAGAAGTTTGGCCGAATCTAGTACACTGCTAGATAGGCGAAGGGGGAAAGTGGATGTACCCATATCTTGGGGAACCACTATAAAACACTGTGTGCTGTGCTGTGATTGTGCTGTGGATTAGCTGTGTATGTTTTGTTATTGCTGTTTGCTGTGCAAAAGTAGTTAGAAATCTGTGATATAACTGTTTGGCTGCCAACAAAGTTAGAAAAGGATTAGGTCACCTATTCACCCCCCCCCCTCTAGGTGTTTAGATACTATATCTTTCAAGTGGTATCAAAGCGAGGTTACTCAAAACAAGGACTAACAGTCTGAGGAGATCCTGTTTGGCAGATTCAGTGTAAGGGAAAACACAGATTCAAGAAATTCAAGAAAATCAAGAAACATGGGTTCCTATGAGAATCATAAGGAATTGGGTTCCATGAAATTACCCATATGCCGGAAGGAGATCTTTGGGATCTGGAAAGAAAGGGTAAGGCTATTTATGGAGGCCTCAGACCCTAGAATCTACATCACAGTAAAGGAAGGGCCTTATGCGCCTATGAAGATTTCAGTTCTAGATGCAAATCAGAGAACTCCAAAGGATTTCTCTGAGATGACTAAGGATGAAATTGTCCTGGCCATCATGGACAAGAGGGCACAAAACATAATAGTGAGTGCCATTGATGATGCAACTTTTCAGAACCTTATACACTGCAAGACAGCCAAAGAGATGTGGGACACTCTTATAGTGTATATGGAAGGATCTGAAGAAGTTAGGCAAGATAGAAAGTCCTTGCTAAATCAGGAGTATGAAAGCTTTAGGCAAGGAAAGGGTGATAGCATCACTGAGTGCTATAAGAAATTTTACAGAATAGTTAATGAACTCATGTCTTATGGAAGAGAGTTCAGTAACTATGAACTAAATGACAAGTTCTTAAGGTCCCTAACCAAAGATTGGGACACCAAGATCTGTGCCATAAGAGAAATGGCTAAGTTGGGGGAAATTCCTCCCCCTACACTGTTTGGCAAGTTATTGTCATATGAGATGCAGTTGACAGTAAGAAAAGAGGAGGAGAAATCAACAAGGACTGAGCATAAGGAAAGAACTGTTGCTTTCAAAACAGAAGTTCCCAGAAAGTGCAGGAACAAGTCTTCAACTTCACCTCCAGAGGTAGTTGAATCAGAGTCTGATGAGTCTGTCAGCACAAAGTCTAAGAGCAGTGAAAGTGATGAAGACTTTGCTGCTTTCACTAGACACTTTCAGAAGTTTTTGAAAAAGAAACATTGGAGGTCAAGGCCTTCTACATCACAAGGAAAAGAAGTCTTTTATCAGGAGAAAAAGCCTTCAAAGAAAGACAGGAAGAGGACAAAGTCAAGCAAGGCAACTGGATCTAAGATAGTTTGCTATTGCTGCAATAGACAGGGCCATGTTATTGCAGATTGTCCAGAGAAGAGAAAGGAATCTGGTGATAGGAAAAAGACTCACCTCAAAGGAAAGAAAGAAAAGTCTTTTGTTGCTAAGAAGGAGAAGACTCTATCAGATATCTCTTCTTCAGAAACTGAGTCTGAGGCTGAAGCCTACATAGGGCTGTTTGCTGAAGAAGAAGAGGAAGAATTCATGCAGATCTTGGAGTCAATTTATGAACAAGAAGACAGTCATTGCCAAGGGCTAATGACTTTGACAGAGAGTGCCAAAATCCTGGAGTAGCCAGGACCCAGTCAGGTACTAAGTTCAAGTTTAAATTCAGGTTCTTATTCTAGTTCAAAATCAGATTCTTCTTCATCAAGTGATGAGAATATATCTGAGTCTGAGGAAGATATTCATCAGCTTATAGATGAATATAAGGTACTGTTGCAAGCCTACAAGAAAAGCAAGACCCTAGCCAAAAGTTAGGCAAAGGAAATTGCTGATCTTAAAGCTGCTGCAACAGATTTTGAGAAGCAATTTGATCAAAAACTGAATGAGGTAGCCAGGCTGAAACACATTACTGTGATTCAGATGGGAACTATCACCTATAAGAATGATCAAATTAAGAGACTGGAGATCAATCTTCAGAAAGAGAGAGAGCTTGTTGCTAGGTTTTCAAAACCTAAATCAGTGCTACCTTTAATTGATGAATTTGTTCATCATAAAGGCAAGGCTGGACTAGGTTTTGTTAGACCTGCAGGGACTGAGCAGTCCAAGTCTAAGTCCAAGGGCAAAGCCCCAACATTCAACAAGCCTGCTGTAGTCAAGACAGCCAAGGCAGTACCTAAGCAAAGGTACAATAAGTTTGAATGCTGGTGTTGTGGCAAAGTTGGCCATTTTGCAGTGGACTGTTGGCACAATGTGAGTGCCAAAGTGAGTTCCAAACTACCTGTTGGAATGCCAGTAGGTAGGTTTGTCAAATTGCAAACTAACAATCACCAAGGACCCAAGAATACTTTGGGTTCTAAGGTTCATTAATTTGTTTTGCAGGTCAGTCCAAGTGGCTATACCCCAACATGGTACTTGGATAGTGGATGTTTCAGACATATGACTGGAACAAGGGGACTACTGAAGGACTACATTCCAATCAAAAATGGTCCTAAAGTGACCTTTGGTGGTTCTGAAAAAGGAATCATCAAAGGGTTTGGTAACATTTCTTCAAACTTAGTTACCATTACTCAAGTGGCTTATGTTAAAGGGTTGAAACACAACCTAATAAGTATAAGTCAATTAAGTGATGTAGGGTATGACATCTCATTTGTTAAAAATGGTTGTCATATCAAGAGGTCAAGTGATCAAGAGATCATTTTGACAGGATATAGGAAGAGGAATGTCTACTGCCTAGACATTATGGTTGAGAACAATGGTTCTCCAGTTTGTCTTGTAGCTGATGAGACAGTCTCTCATTGTGTCAAATGGCACAAGAGGCTTGCCCATCTTAACTACAAGTCTATTAGCAAACTCTTTAGCAAAGAGTTGGTGAGGAATGTTTCTCAAGTTAAGTGTGTTAAAGATGGTATTTGCTCAGCTTGTCAAAAGGGCAAGCAGACCAAATCCACCTTTAGAAGCATAGAAAACAAAGATGTTGTGAGGTGTTTATACCTCTTGCATATGGATCTCTTTGGTCCAATGCTAGTTCACAGCTTAGGAAGGAAGGTCTATACCTTTGTAGTTGTAGATGACTACTAAAGGTTTTCCTGGGTGTTCTTCTTAAGACAGAAATCTGAAACACCTAGTGTCTTTTATAGCTTTGTCAAGCAAATTCAGAATGAACTAAATAGTACAGTGGTCAAAATTAGAAGTGACCATGGTACTGAATTTCAGTCTGATAGCATGACAAAACTGTGTGAAGACTTTGGGATATTTCAAGAATTCTCTTCACCTAGAACACCTCAGCAAAATGGCATTGCTGAGAGGAAGAATAGAACATTGATAGAGGCTGGTAGGACCCTACTAAGTGATACATCACTGCCAGAGTATTTCTGGGCTGAAGCAGTTAACACTGCATGCCATGTTATAAATAGGGGTACCATCACTAAAAGGCTTAGCAAGACCCCCTATGAAGTTGTGAAAGGCAGGAACCCAAACCTATCCTATTTTAGGATCTTTGGTTGCAAATGCTTCATACTGAACAATGGGAAGTCTTACTTAACTAAGTTTGCTGCCAAGTCCCAAGAGAGAATTTTTGTTGGGTACAGCAATAATAGTAAGGCTTATAGAGTCTACAACTTGACTACACAAGTTGTAGAAGAATCAGTGCATGTAGTTTTTGATGAGACAAAACTTATTAATAATGAGTTGTCTAGCAATGTATGCAGCCCCACAGGTTTGACAAAGACAATGGACAAGCTTACTATAGAAGAGGTGCCTGCTGCAAGAAAGCAAGTAAAAGACAGTAGCTGTTGTCCAGGGGGAGAACTACATGTGCCAATTGCTGAAGAAATCCAAGGAATACAGCATGATGCAGATGCTGAAATGGTTCAACCAGAAGTGAGGATGCCTCCAGCCCACAGGCATCTTAGGGATCATCCAGTAGAGCTGATTATTGGAGATCCAAGACAAGGAGTTCAAACAAGGAGCAGAAATCAGAATGTTGCAATCTATTCCAGCTTTCTGTCCACAATGGACTGAAGCAATGCAAGAAGAGCTTAATCAGTTCAAGAGGTGCAAGGTCTGGGAATTAGTTCCTAAACCTAAAGACCACAATGTAATTGGGACTAAGTGGATCTACAGGAATAAGATGGATGAACAAGGGGTCATCATTAAGAATAAGGCTAGACTGGTTGCTAAAGGATATAGGCAAGAAGAAGGCATTGACTTTGATCAAACCTTTGCTCCAGTAGCCAGACTGGAAGCCATAAGAATGTTCTTGGCCTATGCAACCTATCAAGGATTCAAGGTATACCAAATGGATGTCAAGTCAGCATTCCTAAATGGTAATTTGAAAGAAGAAGTCTATGTGGAGCAGCCTTCAGGATGCAAAGAGGATAGAAAGAGCACTACTGGAACCTGTCAATTCCTAGGTGGGAGACTAATTTCATGGAGTAGTAAGAAGCAAACCAGTGTGGCTATCTCCACAGCTGAGTCAGAGTATGTGGCTGCAGGAAGTTGCTGTGCTCAACTTCTGTGGATTCAACATCAGCTAGAGGACTATGGATTTCAGGTAAGTAGAACTCCACTTTTCTGTGATTCTACAAGTGCTATTTCAATAGCTAATAACCCTGTATCCCATAGTAGGACAAAACATATTGAGATTAAATATCATTTTCTTAGGGAGCATGTAGAAAGAGAAGATATTTTATTAGAATATGTTAAAACAGATCAACAAGTAGCTGATATGTTTACTAAGCCACTAGAAGAAGCTAAGTTCAATAGATTCAAAATTGAACTAGGAATGATAAACTTAGGATAAGTTTACAGAATTGAAAATTGGCTAAGTAAAAAGGTGTCGACACATAGACATGTCTATGTCGACACAGAATAGTGGTGTCGACACTTCAGGAAAAAGGTGTCGACACATCTAGGATGTTGGTGTCGACACTTCAGAATGTTTGTGGCGACACATGTCAAGTAGGTGTCGACACATCCAATATGGTGTCGACACTTATGTTTTACTCAGTATTTACTAAGTAAAGTCTCGACAATGTGTCGAGTTATGTTGTGTCGACACATAACCATGTGTCGACACATAAAATCTGTTGACTAAACTGGTGTCGACACATATGTGTCGAGACATTATAAGTCAGTGTCGACACTTGTTGCCAGTGTCGACACATTTTAAGATAGCTGTCCCGCCTGTTCATCTTCAAAATTAGACAGGTATAAATAGGGTTCTGTCTTTGTTTGTCGACACGCTTTCAAAGTTTCGAGACCAAAACTACAGTGTCGACACCTCTCTTTTCTAAAGACAGATTCTCCAAACCCTAATGGCTCCTAAGCTTGAGGAGAACGTTAACGAGTGCTATGAGCTAGTGCGCGGCGCGTTCGACGAAGCAGATGCAGAAATTCAGGCTGTAGTAACCCTAGTCACCGATTCTGGACTAGAATATCTTTTGTCTGAACCTACAAGGATTTGGAAGAAGGAAGTGCTTGAATTCCTTAATGGAGCTGCAGTCGATGAATCTGGATTCAGAATTAAATCCAGAGTTCATGGGACTAAGGTCAAGGTTTCACCAAAGAATCTGAGGAAGGTGCTCCAGCTACCCAAAATTCAAGATGAAGAAGATGTTACTGCTTCAAAGACCAGGGAAGCGTTAACCTGGTGTGGTCTTGATCCTAAGATGAAGATAGGATCTGTATTCAACAGAAAAGGCATGAATAACCAAGGAAAGTTCATGTCTGAAATTGTAGGAAAAGTCTTACTCAGCAAACCTGGAGGGCATGACAGAGTGTCTGCCTATATGTTTGGAATTATGACTAGAATCATATTCACTCTGAAAACAGACTGGTCAATAGTGGTTTTTGACAAGATCAAGGAGAGCTTGAAGAAGCCCAATCTGGGCAGGATAATCAGTCTCTACCTAGCTGGTACAATACCAGAGGTAATGAGTACAGCTGCCGGAAGCAAGATCAACCACATGAGGAAGATGGATCAAAGGATATTTTCCAGATGGGACAGGGTGTTGTCAAAGGACATGCCAACCCCTGAGAAGACAATTACTGAGAAGGAGATTCCTCCTAAGAAAAAGAGAAAGACAGCTCCTGTGGCACAGGAGTCCTCCAGCAGTTCAGGGAGTGAAGAACAAGTTGTTTTCACTCCTGATGATCAAGAGGAAGTGGCTGCAGAGAAGACCCCTGCTACTCAAGATATAGCTGAGATCCAGGGGGAGCTGCCTCAAGCTAGCCCCATCCATAGGGATCACAGCCAGGGGGAGCTACCAGTTGTAGAGGAACCATCTACACTGAACAGTGAGCAAGCCACCACCATCATACAAGAGGTACTCACTGACCTAAAAACTTTAGACTATATTATAGAAGATGCTGATTTGTCTGATGATCTTCAGCAAACTCAGCTGAATACTCAAAAACCAGATGTTGTTAGAGAAGACACATCTGCTGTACAAGAAGTAATTCCTGATCCTGTGGTTGAAGAACCAAGAACATCTCCAGCTTCTTCACCACCAGAATACACCATGGAGGATTTATTCCTAAATCTAGATCAAGAAGATTTTGATATGGACAAGGATGCTGCTGCTGAAGATAAGAGTGCTGCTGCTGAGGGGGAGCAAATGACAGTTCTGGAAGAGCCTTTAAGGCCAGAAACTGTGAAGGCACCTGATGTGCAAGCTGACAAACCTCCAAGCCCTAAGGAAAGGGTTGAAATAGTCAGCACTTCAGAATCTGAAGAAGATGAGGCTGCAAAGGCTAAGAAGAAGAAACTCTATGTCTTCAAGAGGAGAAGTCAGAGTTATAAGAAAGCTTTGCAATCCATTGCCCCACAGCCTATATTTCAGCAAGCTCCAACTGCTGATTATAGTGCTTTAATGGTTGCCCTACAGATAAAATTGGATGAGCAAAGGCAGGCCATAGAGAAGTATATAGATGAAGGACAGAAGTCATTACAGTTTGATCTTGCTCAAGATATAAAGTCAATAAGGTTTGAGATGAACCTGAACAAGAAGGAGATGACTGACTGCTTCCACAAGGGTGGGAATGCAGTGGTCTATCTAGCAACACACCAGGAGAAGATCAAAGCCCAAGTAGATGATATAGCATTGAAACAAGGATATGTGCTTGAAAATCAGTTAAGAATGAATGACAATCTCACACAATCTCACAATGCTATAGTCACTGAATTGAAGAATAAAACTGCTGAATCTTCTACATCTGCTGCTGCTGCAGTTAAGGCTGACTTTGATAAAGTATTCCAAGCTGAGATTACTGCTGTCAAGACTGCCATTCAAGATTCTCAGAAAGCTATCTCTGAACAATTGCAAAAGCTCAAACCATTCTTTAAAGAGGGAATCAGATATTTGGACAGTCAAATAAGGTTTCAAAAGGATGATGTCAGAGACCATATGGCCAGAGAAATCATAAAGGGGGAGAGAGTATTAGTCAAAGCTAGCTCTGACCATGCCAAATGGATATCTAACTCCATCAGAGCTACACTGGGCTATCCTCCACTCTGTGATGATGATAATGTTGCTGAATCAGGGATTCAAACTGCATATCTTGGAGGTGAGCAACCAGAGGTAGCTCAAGTGATTTATCCACCTCCAGACTTTGAAATGATTCAAGCAGATGTGAGCACAATGTATAGCCCAACTGAGGGCAAGGACCATGTTCATATTGAAAAGGTTATTCAACCTATTTCTGAAGCCATGCAAGAGGCATTACAGAAAGAAGAAGAGACAAGGCTATCAAAGAAGAGGTTTAGGGAACAAGCAGAGCAAAAGCCAGATTTTGAACAGTGGAGCCCTACCTCTAGGAATATCATATTAACTGCCTGGAAAGCTGCCAAGGACAATACACATGACAGGAACAAATGGTTCTCTGAAGCTGAATGGAGAAAACATGAAATAAGACAAGAGGCCATTGTTCAATTCAGAAGGAAGGCTAAGATGGGAAAGCTACCTCCTACTGCAGTGGAGCCTAGCAAGTACTTCCCCAAGCCATATCACTACTTTGAGAGGCAGAAGATCAAGGCAGAAGCACTCAAACAGAAGGATCTAAAAGGCAAGAAGCCTGTTGTTGCTAAAACTGCTGAAGCCACTGTCAAAGCTCAAGTTCAACCTGGCAAAGGCATAGTTATCAAAGAACCAGACCAGAAATAGATTAAGAAATTTCTTGAAGTTTATGTTGTAATCTTTTGGATGTAACACATTTAGTAAACTTCTGAAAATGTATAAGACAAATATTAGAACAATATATGATTCATATATTTCATGTTTGTTCTGTGAATGTATCTATTTCTTATTTGTTCTGTGCTGATAAATGTGTATACATGTGTGATTTATTACATGTTTATGTTTACCCTGCTGTAAATAATCTGCTTTACATCATTTTGTAATCTTTAATTATGAATGGTGTATATCATTGACTAAGGGTTATGACTTCTTCAAATAGGGGGAGATTGTTGGGTACATTGGTCAAATGTACCTGATTTGAAGAAGCCTCACCTAACTCAATGATATACATCATAATGTATTTGATGTATGTTGAGTTTACTTGTGCAGGTTAAGTAATCACTGGACTGAAGCAAAAAGTTTCTAAGTCCATGTGTCGACACCCAGAGGGAAAGTGTCGACACTCAAGAAAGCTTGTGTCGACATCCAGACAAGCAGTGTCGACACTTGGAGTCATTGTGTCGACACCTGGGATGCAGAGTCGACACCAGACAGAAAGTGTCGACACTTGGAGCTGTGTCGACACTCAGTGAAGAAAAGTGCAGACAGAAAGTGTCGACACAAGGAGCTGTGTCGACACCCAGTGAAGCTGTGTATACACCAGAAAGTGTCGACACTTAGAGCAGTGTCGACACTCAGCAAAAGTCAGCAGAGACTAAGTACATGTGTCGACACTCAACACAATGTGTCGACACTCAACAGAAGAGTCAGCATTTGAAGTAAGTGTCGACACCCAGCACAATGTGTCGACACTCAACAGAAGAGTCAGCATTTGAAGTATGTGTCGACACCCAGAACAATGTGTCGACACACAGTTGAAGACTCAACACTTGAAGAAAGTGTCGACACAAGGAGCTGTGTCGACACTTAGCAAAGAACAGAATTATTTCCAAAATATTCTAAGTACAAGTGTCGACACTAAAGGAATGTGTCGACACTCAGCTGAAGTCTCAACAGAAGAATCAAGTGTCGACACAAGGAGCTGTGTCGACACTCAGCAAAAATCAACATAGAAGACTATGTGTCGACATCAAGAAGCAGTGTCGACACTTAACAGATACAACACAAGAAGTTGTGTCGACACAAAGGAGATGTGTCGACACTTAGAAGAATTCAGCAAAAGCCAGAAGAACAAGTACTTGTGTCGACACTCAATTTCAGTGTCGACACATGCAGAAGATTCTGTGTCGAGACATACAAGGAAATGTGTCGACACCTTGTAGACTTGTGTCGACACTTACACAACATGTGTCGACACTTGGACTATAAGTGTCGACACTTAAAGACAGAAAGTCTCGACACTTACAGATAGTTAGAGATTTTCAAGAAATGACTGGATGACTTGACATATGCCGTTCCAGCCGGTCTACAGCACCTGTCAGAGATATCAGAAGTCAGTTATGGACCGGATCAGCCGGTTACCATGAAGAAGGCCTATAAATAGGCACCTACAGTTTACAGAAACAAAGGTTGAAGATCAACTAGATCAGATTGTTGTTCAAAAGTTTAGTTTGTTGAAAAACAAATTATTGAAGTGGTACCAAGAGTATCAACACAAGACGATCTTGCAGTCCAAGTGCAGATCTAAGCAGTTGGAGAGAGAGGGCTCCTTCTAAGAAATCAGCCTCTGGAACTAGGCTGAGAAGAAGGATTCAGATTCAATTCTGGATCTTAAGTAGCAGAGGTCAAGGAACTACTGCAGGAGGATTCAGTCTTATTCAGTTCTACTCAAGAAGCTTTGAAGAAAGCTAAGTCAGGGTGAATCCAGCTGAGTTCTTCCAAGAACTCATCAAGAATCTCTCAACTCCCCTCCTTTAATTCTGAGTTGTAGAGTCATTATTTGTAATACATTTTAACTTGTAGGATCCTTTGGATCTGAGTGAATTGTAAGCCTATATTTATAAAGGCTGAGGGTAGGGCTTGTGAGCCTGAGTGTAGGAGATTGAGATCTCTGAGTGTAGGCCTTGTTGGCTGAGTGTAGGCCTTGGTTGGCTGAGTGTAGGCCTTGGTTGGCTGAGTGTAGGCCTTGATTGGCTGAGTGTAGGCTTTGGGATAAAGCTGAGTTGTAAGGCTTTGGGCCTGAGGTAGGAACCAATTTGGGTTCTGAGACAGTGGAGAAGTTTGGCCGAATCTAGTACACTGCTAGATAGGCGAAGGGGGAAAGTGGATGTACCCATATCTTGGGGAACCACTATAAAACACTGTGTGTTGTGCTGTGATTGTGCTGTGTATTAGCTGTGTATGTTTTGTTATTGCTGTTTGCTGTGCAAAAGTAGTTAGAAATCTGTGATATAACTGTTTGGCTGCCAACAAAGTTAGAAAAGGATTAGGTCACCTATTCACCCCCCCCCCCTAGGTGTTTAGGTACCATATCTTTCATTATGTAGTATGGGATGTATAATATGTGTTTGTATATGGATCCACCATAAGTGGTAACATGTGACGGTTATGTAGTATGTGATGCATAACTACCATGACATGGGTGCCCATTAGCATGTTTTCTTTTCTCGTTGCATGTGATGTTATGTAGTATGTGATGCATAACATTTCATGTGTACGCCGCTCATAACATGCATTAGGGCCTTTTTAGAATGCATAACACTAC